>JBBDGP010002453.1:1200000-1945000 GCA_037952835.1 Lithobates septentrionalis
TGTACATGAACATAAGAGCCAGGGAGAGAACAATGTAGTGCAACGGTCAATGAAGGATACTCTTTGCCATTTATAGCCAGCACCTTAATATGTGGTGTAAAAAAAAATAAAAATGGGGGGGGTAAAAATCTGCCATTATTCACGAAAGTATCAAAATGGGGAGGGAAGAGAGAACATGATGAGTAGGGAAGAGTAGATGGAGGAGACAAAGTGTGGGAAGAGCAGCAGAAAATACTTGCCTGGTAATAAGAGAGAAGGGGGAGAAAGAAAAGGGGGGGGGGGGGTGGGGGTAGAGATGGGGGCTCTCCTGCAAGGTCCAGCCAGGCCACAACACCATGTATTCTTAAAGAAGAACTTCACCCCCAACCTCTGTTGTTTGCTTTTCCCCATTCTTAGCAGATATGCAGGGTTGTCCTTAAAGCGGGGGTCCACCTATCTATCGTTTTTTTTTTTGGAGTTCATTCACAAACTTTTCTTCTCATGATTATCTACTCGCATGTTCTGTGTAATAAGTCTGCCTGTGTCCGATTTAGTTGTAAAGAATAACTTATAAAATTCACTGAAAGCGGTTTCCATCTTCATTGTGGGCATTTGAAGCCCACAAGCATGTATTTCCTGGATGCAGTGAATGCTGTGCTCCCAGCATTCACCGAGATGTTGTGATGATGCTGTTGCACAATGCATGCTGGGAAGCCTGAGACTAGCTCCCAGGGGACTGTGGGAGGTCTGGGAGAGGCAAGAAACACGCCTACTCCCATGGGAGGAAAACCAGGAAGTGCTAAGAAGATTAGAAAAAAAAGGTAATTACGGCGATTTAAATTTTTTTACACAGCATGTCAGCATCTAGGCAAGGAAGAGAATGCATATAGATAATGTTCAAAATTTGGGTGGAACCCCACTTTAATTCACATACCCACCTGCCCTTCAAATCCAGGGTTGCCCTACTGCAGTCAGCTGCCCTGCTGCTGCGAAAGCCCAGGTCCTGCATCACCATCTCTTCTCTGAAGTCACCAGGAGTGGGCTGTCTCTTCCATGTTATTGCATATGGCCTCTGATGATGCACAACCTTGTCTACCCATTGTGAACTTGATTTACTAAAACTGGAGAGTGCAAACCTTGGTGCAGCTGTGCATGGCAGTCAATCAGCTTCTAACTTCAGATTGTTCAACCAGATTTTGCACAATCCAGTTTTAGTAAATCAACCCTTATGTGGCTCTGCTCCTGCAGCCTCCTGGGATTTGTGATGGGGATATCTCAGGAGGCTGGGCAGAAGTAGAAAAATTGTAAAAAAAAAAAATGGGGATTTAGAGCAGGAAGGAAAAGTCATTTTTGGGAGGGAAGGTCCACTTTAAGGTTCAAATACAGTATTATAGAACTTTGTAGCTGTTGTTTTATGTGACCAAATGTATATTCTCTGCAGATGGATCTTGTAACAGAAATACACCAGAGAGATGTCCTCGTCCCCTTTATCCTCAGGATTCCACACGGGAACATCAGGAGATCCCTCAGGATGATCAGGTAGTTGGAACTAAAGGTCCTTTATGAATGTACAGTGGGGGAAATTTGCAGAGAGCATTGCAGAATTAAGCCAATTTCCAATGTAAATCTCATTAGTGCTTTATGGCTCATTTAGATGGGCGCTGAGACCCAACCTCCATGCTGAGCCACTTTCTGCTGTGTGTGCATTCACCACGGAACTGTGTGCAGCCCCTTAGATGTGGCTCAAAATCTGACATGCAGGCAGACACTGTGCGTTTGGATCTGTGCACCCGTTCCCACCTGCATGTCAAATTTTGACATGCGATTGTGTCCATGCAGCCGCTGCTACTGCATCCACTACTATGGGCAGCCTGCACGCAGCTCTGAGGTGGATGTACATGCAGCAAAATATATCTATGTCCAAATTAGTACTTCAACTAACTTCTAGGTCAACTTTTCCCAACCTTTGCAACACAGAGAGGAACCCTTGAAATAGCTTTCCAATAATGACTGTATCTACAACCCATGATACATTAGTGTGATGGTCAGTGGGAAGAATGTCCCTTACTCTTGTGGTCATTGGGATGAATTCCCCCCTTACAGATAGCTAAAAATATCAATGGTGTTAATGGGAACTTATCTGAGAGGCAGATATTGCTCATTACTCCCTAGCAACCTCTGGAGAAACCCTGATTGAAAAATCCTGTTTTAGGTGGTAGACCTGTCCTTAGAGTCTTCTGATGTATGAACAGATTTAGTTGGCCTAACCCAACGGTGATGTTCTGTTTCGTCATAGCTGATTTAGCTTGTTATGTGTTACACAGGATGAAAATGTAATTATCGATGAAGTGAAAGAGGAAGCGGCTGAAACGTATGTGAGGGAAGATGAACCGTGTAAGGAGGAAATCTCTCCAGAGATCAGCAGAGGTGAGCAATGAATATGAAATATGGGAATGATTCTCAGATTCTTTTTGTTCTATCTCCAGTATGGCCATAGATGTAAGATGGCCGATGCTGTTAATGACTGGATTGGCCAATTAACTCATATATGTTAACTGCTCTCAAGGGAAAAAAAAAAACTGTCCAATCATGGTTCCCTTCCACACTAAGTGATGTCAGGAGGGTTCAGCTCCTGGCCCCTCTCTGTTCTGCACATGAACATTCGACTGACGCAATTCATGTTGCTGGAGAAGTCTAAAAGTAAACTTGCTTGAGAACAGCTAGATCTTAATCACTTGCCGACCGGCCAACAGTAATTTTACTGCAGGCCAGCGGCTTGAACAAGCACAGCAACATACCCGTACATCGCCTTGCTCACGAGCACTGGCGTGCCCCCTGGAGTGCACAGCAGCGCTGTCTGTGAAGGCTGTGTCCACCAGGTGCTTGGTATCGGGCTGCTGTGAGCGGCCCAGATACCACGTGATCGCTAGGCCGATTACATGTCACATAGTAAACAACAGTCATGAAAGGAATCCATTCCTGATATCATGGTTTACTACTGTGTGTGATCTGTGATTTGTCACCAGTGATCACATGGTACCCGGGCCAATCACAACACCTTGTACCATGTGATAGCTGTGGCCACTCACAGCATCCCAATAGTAAACAATGAGTCATGAATGAAAGCCGTTCATGACAGTTCAAACCATTGCTGTTACAGTGATCATCACTGTAACAAGCACTCACATGTACAAAAATCCAGCAGGCTGGTTGTACCCAAGTTGATTGATGGTGCAATCAGCCTGCCCATACATGGATCGAAATTCATCCCTGCTGAACCAGCTGAATTTTGTTCCATGTATGGCCGATTCTAGTCTTACCTTTATGGAGTTTACCTCTAGCTATCTATCTATCCACATTCCCCATTGTGGACCCCAACTGGTAGTATTTTTTTTTTGTTTGTTTTTTCTTGTTTGTTGTTTTTAATACTCACCTTCTCTGAGGTCTCTGCAGCCCTAGGGTGGGGCGGCATCGGTAAGCGGCGCTTTACTGTCGGTATCCGGCCGCTAGCGGGGTGGTTTTACCCCCCGCTAGCGTCCGAGAAAGGGTTAAAAACCACCACAAAGCGCCTCTGCAGAGGCGCTTTGCCGGCGGTATAGCCGCGCTGTCCCATTGATTTCAATGGGCAGGAGTGATGAAGGAGCGGTATACACTCCGCTCCTTCAACGCTCCGAAGATGCTGCTAGCAGGACTTTTTTTACCGTCCTGCTAGCGCACCGCTCCAGTGTGAAAGCCCTGGGGGCTTTCACACTGGAGACAAAGCAGCAGCACTTTCGGGTCGGTTTGCAGGCGCTATTATTAGCGCAATAGCGCCTGCAAACGGCCCCAGTGTGAAAGGGGCCTTACTAATGGAGAGAGCTGTAATGACTTTGTGATGCTAGGGTCGTTCTCTGCACAGTTCACTGTGAATAAAGGGCTCTGTGGTGACTGCCCCTCAGATGCCCTGCACTCACAGTATGCGCTCAATCTATTAGCATCATTCAACCCACAAGAGCATATCTTGGGATAGGAAGTGGTAATGTTGGGGACAGCTTAGGACTGAAGGAAAGTTTTGTAGCTTGAGCTGTTTTTGTTAACACCAGAGGCTCCTATTTAAAATATATACATTTAGCCTGGAGGTGGGCTTTCATTTTTGTTTCTTGTAGCTTGGATAGTCGTACTGTCTTAGAACTGTATAAGTCATACCAGTTTTTGTGAGATCCAAAATCCTCAGAATGGCTTTTTTAAACTTTTTTCTAATATGACATGTAAACTATTAGAGCTACTGCAGAAGATGTAATGATTAAGCCGAGAAACACATAATTTTTATCTGTGATAATGAAGAGCTTGAAGCGCAACTCCAAACAGAGGCTGTAATATTTTCCTACCCGTACCCAGGATATGGGACCGAACCTGGTGCTCATAATATTTGTTAGATTTTGTGGCCTCAGCCAGTGCTGCTCCAGCCACGCCTACTGATGCGTTTCGCCCCGACCATAGGGGCTTGGTCACAGAGCACCAGGTTCGGTCTTGAACAGCATCTTACACCTTACATAATCTTTTCTTGTTCCATCTTTTTATCAGAAACAGGCATAGTACAGACATAGATAAGTATGTTACATTTACAGATTGAAATGGGCTTCGCACCCATGTACAGTACTACACAAATCTCGAGTGAACAATTCACTAACGTACATAATTTCTACAGTGCCTACATCGGTTGTTGATCCAATTTGCACATTTAACATCGTTAACATACGCTGCTAAGCTTGTTCCCATTCTTTTAAGCCAACAACTCTTCGATTTCAAAATCTTGTCCTTTCTTTCAACTGTAGTCTTTTATTAAAAGCAATTCTATTCTGTACCTTTCCTCCAGATGGGCGATACATTAGGACTAACTTGAGGAAATGTCCTGTTGTCACTCCAAATAGTGAAACAAATAACAATGACACCACACCCAATTCTTCAGGAGAAAACCCTGTTTCTCAAAAGCTTCATCCAGAAGTTCACCCTGGAGATCTCTCTTTTGATTCATCTACTTACAGGGAGAGTCTTCCTGGAGGTGGATTATTTCTGTGCTCTGACTGTAACAAATGTTTTACTGTGAGAACAAAACTTATTGAACATCAAAGGACTCACACACGGGAGAAGCCATTTTCCTGTTCTGAATGTGGGAAATGTTTCTCTTGGAAGTCCTCTCTGATTACACACGCGAGAGTTCACACTGGGGAGAAGCCGTATTCATGTTCTCATTGTGGCAAGTGTTTTACGGACAGGTCCAACCTCTCTACACATGAAAAAACGCACACAATCGAGAAGCCGTTTTCCTGTTCTGACTGTGGGGAAAGTTTTTCCCAGAAGGGTTACCTTCTTTCGCATCAGAGGACTCACAAGGAGGAGAAGCCTTACTCATGTTCTGAATGTGGGAAGTGTTTTTCATGGAGGAGACTTCTGGTGAGACACCAGAGAATTCACTCGGGGGAGAAGCCGTATTTGTGTTCCGAATGTGGGAAATGTTTCACCGATGGTCCAGATCTTGCTAGACACAAGAGAATCCACACGAGTGACAGACCATATTCGTGCTCTGAATGCGGGAGAGGTTTTACCAATAGATCGAATCTGGTCCAGCACCAGAGAGTCCACACCGGTGACCACCCGTATTCATGTCCTGAATGTGGGAGAGGCTTCTCTTGTAGGTCGCATCTAATAGGACACCAGAGAACTCACATGGGAGAGAAGCCATATTCTTGTTTAGAGTGTGGGAAATGTTTTACCCATAAGTCAGCTCTGGTCAGACATGAGAGAATTCACACGGGCGATCGTCCGTTTTCATGTTCTGAATGTGGGAAACGTTTTTCAAGGAAGTCCTACCTTAACTCCCACCTAAATTCGCACAAGGGAGAAGAGGTTCCTGTATAAGCGTGTCAGGGTTTAATCTTTATATATATATATATATATATATATATATATATATATATATATATATATAGGAAGGAATCTAATATGTCTTTTTTTTCATATGAATGTGTGTCTTCTTTGCCCTTTTTCTGCCGATATCTCTCTCTCACCTTATCTCCATCCCTCCCACTCTCTCTTTCTGTTCTTACTTTGTGAAATACAGTATTTGTCTCAGGTTGTACAGCAATCTTCAAGAAAGCATAGGCATTTACACATGAAAAGAAGTATCTTTATCTAATAAAGAATTATAAACCTCTACAAAGGGTTGAATAGGGTAATGTTTATAAATGATATAGCAAATCTAGCCACACCTGCATATGAAGTCAACAAAAACGATCAAGCCCTTCTAACAAAAATGTGTACATGTATTTCAATAAGTAGAATGCTCAAAAGGTTGATCCATGCTTCTCTTATTGGCCAAAATGAAGTTGTTGCTTGGTCAGCTCATTTGGTAAGGACAGCTTGTCTTTTCATCTCCTGGTCAGCTCTATGTCCACTCCAAAAGCCAAATGGTCAAGCGTATTCCCTCCTACCTACAATGTAACTTCCTGTTAGATCCACTTCCTGTTAAGCCAGCCCTTTCAGACTGCCTAGGCAACTTCGTTAGCACATTTGTCAGTTTGGAGCAGGGGCTTTCCTAGGCAGGATGCACTTGCATGTAGCGATACCCTTTTTTCAGCCAGTACAAGTACCGATACTTTTGGTCAAGTACCGATACCATGTACCGATACTTTGCGGTGTGATTTGCATCTGTACAAAATGAATAGGCGCAAATCGCACTGCAAATAACGGCATGCCATTTCAACAAGAACGCAGTGCGATTCCTCTCTGAATTGCATGCGGTTTCCCGCACCGGACCTGTGTGAACCCAGGCTTGTCATGGTGATTTTGAGCCCGAGTTCACACAGGAGCGGGGAAATCTCCATGCATGACGGATTCCACCAGCTCCTGATCTGACTGTGGACATCTGCAGCTGCGGCTTGGGCTTCTCTTGCCTCTTCCATGGCTTTGTTCCCCGCATTTCCAGTGGCTTTCTCCCCCCAGCCTCCAGTGGTTTGAGCCATCCACTGGACCCCAGTCCCTCTGTACCAGATTGCTGCGATTCCCCACTGTCAGGCACCAAAAAGCGGTTTCACTGGTCTGGGGTCCCTGGGGCTTTCTCTCCTATCCTGTCTCCCTGACAGTATGAGCTAAACGGCTTCTGATAAGTCAGCACCGTCCATGTGATGGTGCTGACCAATTAGAATCCCTGTTGTCTGTACTGTCAGCACTGCAAGGAGATGGCTCAAACTGCTGGAGGCCTGTGTTGCGGTGCTTCTGAATCGCTGTCCATTCATTTCTAAATACAGCACTCCCAAACCGCCCCAAAGATGATGCTTGCAGGACTTTTTCTAACGTCCCGCAAGCGCACTGCCCAATTGTGAAAAGTCACACTGAAATGAATAGGAGGAGCTTTACATTATTTCTAGCTCTAAAACACCTGAAAACCGCCTCAGTGTGAAGTGCTCTATGTCCTCTCCAAAAGCCAACTGGTCAAATGTATTCCCTCCTACCCATGATGCCACTTCCTGTTAGATCCACTTTTGGTTTAACCTGCCTTTTCAGACCACTTTTTTCCACATTTTGCCATGTTCCAACCAAAAACATAAATGTATTTTATTGGACTTTTATGTAATAGACCAACGCAAAGTGGCACATAATTGTGAAGTGGTAGGAAAATGATAAATGGTTTTCAAATTTTTTTTTACAAATAAATATCTGAAAAGTATGGCGTGTATTTGTATTCAGCCCCCTTTACTCTGATACCCCTAAAATCTAGAGGAACAAATTGCCTTCAGAAGTTCAGAAGTCACCTAATTAGTAAATAGAGTTCACCTGTGTGTAATTTAATCTCAGTATAAATACAGCTGTTCTGTGAAGTCCTTACCGGCATCCAAAACCGTGCAGCTTCTTTGAGAATTTGGTTTTGGATGTTCTGAATATGCCTGACTGATCCGCCACCGTACGGTGAGTTGGGTCCACCGCTTCCGGTAAGGACATCTCCTGTCTCCCTGTGCCCCTTCGATGGTGACGGCACTCTTGGGTGCACCTTTACCACCGAACATATCTTCCCTAGAGACTGTTTAATATTTGCTGAAATTATCTGCAATTTCTTGGATTCATATACCTCATAAGATCCCCCTTTGGATCTTTTTACATGCTATATTGTTCAATTGTTCAAACTATTGCATTTACAATGTTTTTTGCCACATTTTATTACCATTTGTGACACCTCATAGTGTGTATACTCACATCACATTACACATTCACACCTTAGAACTGGGACACTTTAGAGTCTTTTAGTGTGTGCACGCACATCATATGACACTGATGTTGGGCAATTTCCAATATTATTTTATTATATTTATTTTCTTTATATAGGCATTCTTGGAAACACACTTTGTCTTTACATATATCATTCTTGATGAGTGATACCTCTTTTTGATAGTCCCATATTTTATAACTTTCTAGCGCCACACTTTATACTTCCACTCTAACCACAATCAGTCATATTGTTGTGTTGGCTGCTCACCCCTTAAGGTTGGCGCAGTATTTCACTTACTTACACTCTTTGTGTAGTGCACTAATGATCTCTGTTTTTTTGTACGTAGCACACTCCTGAACCCTAATGCTCTGTACGTAGCACGCTCCTGAACTCTGAACTCTGTATGTAGTACACTCCTGAACTCTGTACGTAGTACACTTCTGAACTCTGTACGTAGCACACTTCTGAACTCTGAACTCTGTTCGTAGAGAACTCCTAAACTCTGCACTCTATACGTAGCACACTCCTGAACTCTGAAATCCTGAACTTTGTACATAGCATACTCCTGAACCCTGCATTCTGTAGGTAGTGCACTACTGAACCCTGCATTCTGTTTGTAGTGCACTCCTGGACCCTGCTCTCTGTAAGTAGGGCACTCTGGAACCCTGATGCTCTGTACTTAGCACACTTTTGAATCCTGCACTCCGTATGTAGCTCACTCCTGAACGCTGCACTCTTTGCACAGTGCAGTCCTGAACCCTGTACTTTGTATGTAGCACACTCATGAACTCTGCCCTCCTGAACCCTGCACTCTGTACATGGTGCACTCCTGAACCCTGCACTCTGTACATGGTGCACTCCTGAACCCTGCACTCTGTATGTAGCTCACTCCTGAAGCCTTCACTCTATACACAGAGCACTCCTGAACCTTGTACTATGTATGTAGCGCACTCCTGAAACCTGCACTGTATATGTAGCACACTCCTGAAACCTGCTATCAGGTAACTGGTAGCAAAGCCTGATATGATGAAGGCCTCTCTTACACCTCTGACTCAGGCCCCTGATAGTGTAGACAGGAGGCGCAGGAGTGCAGAGTGAAAACAGTGCCTGTAAGTCTTGCTAGCAGCAGGGCAGGAGAAGTCATCAGATGGCTCCAACAAGCTGGTGGGTAGCTGGAGAATGGCAGACTGAAGCAGGCTGGTACTGGCGACAGCGGGCAGGTGAGGCATGCACTTATAGCAGTCTAGCAGACTGAAGAACAGCAGGCACAGCAGGATGTGTCAGGAAGCAGAGTCAGGTAAGTTGGGTCATACACTGGCAGGACAGAGCAGGTACAGGGAAGGCAATAGCGTGGTTTGGGTACAAGCCGTGTCAGGAGCCAATCGGTGCAATAGAAGCCAATGGAGCAGACGGAAACGGAGGTCAAGCACAAGCCACGGTTGGTGCAGATGGAGTTCAGAGAGTAGTCAGACAAGCTGGGTCAGTAACTGGAATCAGGACACAGGATAACAGGAACGCAGGATACACAGGAGGCTGAAAGACAAAGCAGCACTGAACCAGAGCACTGGCTAATTTTAAAAAAACACTTCCGGACCGTCCACCGTGGATATACGTCGCTATTTTGACGTTATATATCGTTGTTATGGCAGCAGATAGCTGCCATAACTCCAGTATATTTATTCATGGCGAACGATCTTCTTTCACAGAAAAGTGGTCCCAGCAGTGGATTCAACCATGGGATCACTTTTATGGGTGGCGGGAGAGGTGCCCCCCCTCCCGCCGCTTCCCGGTCATTTCCGCCGCTTACCGGAGAGATCAGCAGTGGCAGAAAGAATCGGTCCGGTGGCCTGATGGGCAGGAAGTCGAGTGAGGGCAAGATGGCCCACACTCGACTCTATGCCCTTGGAGGGTCAGAGCAACGTCAAACGTCACTTCCCCCCTCGGGCCTTAATTGACAAATAAAAATTATATTTAAAAAAAAAAAATGTACTGCTTTTAAGTGTAAATGTGAGAGCTGAGGTCTTTTTGACCACAGATCTCACATTAAAGAGGCCCTGTTCTGCTTATTTTTATTAGAAAGAATGTTTACATTCCTTATAATAGGAATACAAGTGATCAACATTTTTTTTTAAAGGGACAGTGTAAAAATAAAAAGTAAAGTAAATAAGAAAAAAAAAATGAAAGCACCTGTCCCTCCGAGCTCACACGCAGAAGCGAACACACCCACATATGTAAACGGTGTTCAAACCACATATGGAGGTATCACCGCGATCGTTACAGAGAGCAGCAATTCTAGCCCAAGACCTCCTCTGTAACTCTAAACTGGTAACCTGTAGAAATGTTTTAAGCGTCGCCTATGGAGATTTTTAAGCACCAAATTTACCACCATTCCACAAGCGTGCGCAATTTTAAAGCATGACATGTTAGGTATCAATTTACTCGGCGTAATATTATATTTGACACTATAGAAACAACCTGGGCTAACTTTACTGTTTTCTTAAAAAAAATTATTTTTTCCGGTGTTTTACGGTGTGACATAAAGTATTGCAACAATCTCCATTTTATTCTTTAGGGTCTCTGCTAAAAAAAAAATATATAATGTTTGGGGGTTCTAAGTAATTTTCTAGCAAAAAATACTGATTTTTAACTTGTAAACAACAAGTGTCAGAAATAAGCTTGGTCCTTAACCGCTTCAGCCCCGGAAGATTTTACCCCCTTCCTGATCAGAGCACTTTTTGAGATACGGCACTGCGTCGCTTTAACTGAGAATTGCGCAGTCGTGCGACGTTGTACCCAAACAAAATTGACGCCCTTTCTTTCCCACAAATAGAGCTTTCTTTTAGTGGTATTTGATCACCTCTGCGGTTTTTATTTTTTGCGCTATAAACAAAAAAAGAGCATCAATTTTAAAAAACGCAAATTTTTTTTTATGCTATAATAAATATCCCCCAAAAATATATAAAAAAACATTTTTTTTTTCCTCCGTTTAGGCCGATATGTATTCTTCTAAATATTTTTGCTAAATAAAATAGCGATAAGCGTATATTGATTGGTTTGCGCAAAAGTTATAGCGTCTAAAAAATAGGGGATAGTTTTATGGCATTTTTATTATTATTTTTTCTTCTTACTAGTAATCGCGGCGATCTGCAATTTTTATCGGGACTGGGACATTATGGCGGACACATCGGACACTTTTAACACATTTTTGGGACCATTGGCATTTATACAGCAATCAGTGCTATAAAAATGCACTGATTACTGTAAAAATGTCACTGGCAGTGAAGGGGTTAACTAGGGGGGGGGGGGCGATCAAGGACTTAATTGTGTTCCCTAGTGTGTGTTCTAACTGAAGGGAGGAGGGGACTGTGTAGAGGAGATGACAGATCGCTGTTCATACTCTGTATTAACAGACGATGTGTCTCTTCTCCCCTCAGTGAACCGCAAACTATGTGTTTACACACACAGATCCCGGTTCTCGTTGTGTCAGCAGCGATCGCGGGATCCCAGCGGTGATCGTGACCGCTGGGCACTCGCATTGGCTCCGGGGGAGAGCAGCGGGCACGCGCCTCCAGTGGCACGTGGCCCCTAGTGGCCACAGGGCGAAGCGACGTAACATAACTTTGTTTCGCCCAGCCATGCCATTCTGCCGCAGTAAAACTGTGGCGGCTGGTCGGCAAGTGGTTAAATAGCCTGGTTGGCACCAACATGTGTCACAGGTGCACGTGGGCACCGTCGCGCACGAGAATGCGTGACAACTCACGTGTGTGCAAGCAAATTCGCATATGCATTAGCCAATACCCAATGCGAGCACGAAAAGGAGCCTAATTAAGCCTGTGCACATTAGGCCTTTCCTTACACCTGCACTATGTATGCAGCGCACTCCTGAACCCTGCACTCTGTACGTAGTACACCCCAGAACTCAGCGCCCTGTACATAATACAGGTTTGGTATTTAATGCTCATTTAAGACACTCCCACTGCAATTTGGCAACACCCACCAATTGATGCGCCATGCTTTCTGCTGGTGTTTGGCGAGTGATGGCATGGCTGAGTTCCTGCACCTACAGTATTCTCTGAAAAAAAAAGCTACGGGTAGGTGGGTTTATAATTTACACTGAGGTCCTGAGATGCTGAAAGAGACATGTGAGCTTCTGAGGAGGACATGGTAGGTAACTGAACAACAAAGAGTCAAAGGTAAGTCCCTGCACAGATGCCCACCTCTCCTGAGAGTGTACAGCCACAGCTCTTGTTCCTAGTAATGTACTGGCTATGCTGACAGCTCTCCTGCTACCTATTACTGATATAGACATGCCTTATGTTAAAGTGAATGTAAACCCTCACATGTTTCCAGTGAAGTGAACAGCCTCAAATGATACTCAGAGATCAAACAAATCTCCCTACATGTACAGTATATCTGCTGTCTTCAGCTTTCTACACTCTTTAAAAAGTATACATGGTGTTAGAAAATTTTCTTCCTCTTCCAGCAGTGGGAGGGGAGTCTGGGCATACAATGTGTGAGAGCTGATTGGAGGAAAGGCACACCCCCCCCCCCCCCTTCCACAAAGAAACTTGCAGAGCTGTGCTGTGAATAGACAAGCTCTCTGCTAATCTATCTCTAAGTTCCCTCCCCGACACAAATTTCCAGCTGCTTTTATCTCCTTTGTCAGAGAACTTGTCATAAGTTATGCTGATAACAGAAGAATGGAGCAGCAGAAAGACACGACACTTAGGGCTTTGGAGAGAGATAAGTAAACACTGCAGATATATGTGCCCAGGTCAGATTTCATGAATCAGGTTTACATCCACTTCAAAGCGGAACTTCAGTCGTGTTTTCATCCTTCCATCTATTAAATCTTCTGCCCTTGTTGTTTTAACTTTGGATAGTAAAACATTTTTTTTCTGCCAGTAAATACCTTATACAGACAACTTCCTGTTTCTTGTCTGGTAAAAAGCCTAGGCTTATGACATCATGCATAGCTCTCTCTCTCGCTCTTGTGAGAGTTTGTCAGGAAGGGAGGTGAGTCATACGAGAGCTAATTAGAGCTGGAGGTGTGCCTCTGTGTGTCTATGTAAATCCAGGAAGTGAACAGGCAGCAGCTTCAGCTGCCCACAGTTAAAATGGCTGCAGCCAGACTCAGTGGAGGGAGATTTCTGCAGCATATTTGGCAGGTACAGAATCACAGTATATATAAAATAATATGCAAAGTGGTTGGATGGAAGCTTCAGAATGGCAAAGATGTTTTTATTACAAATTATGTGAGCAGACTCCAAGGGCCTCATCAAAACTTTGCCATAGTATGCCATGATCTGTAGTTACACTCCTGCTTATGCGGCATTCTTGTGCTATTGGATAGACAGTAAATGGGAATTATGATTTGTAAATCGCATGTGCGCACCTTTCAGACTCCTATTTTTGATTCTGACAATTTTGGAAACACAGTGGGGTTGATTTACTAAAACGAGGGAGTGCAAAATCTGGTGCAGCTCTGCATGGCAGCCAATCAGCCTTTGACTTCAGCTTGTTCAATTAAGCTTTGACAATAAAACCTGGAAGCGGATTGGTTTCTGTGCAGAGCTGCACCAGATTTTGCACACTTTTAGTAAATCAACCTCACTACTACCCTGACTTGTATCTCTGAGGTCATGATGTGGTATTTGCCATCTATCCCAGGGGTGTCAAACTCAACTTTATCCTGGGCCTCATCAGCACTATGATTGTTCTCAAAAGGGCCGGTTGTATCTGTAAGATTAGATGTCCAGAGCATCCCCTCCTCTTACATTAGATGTCAAGAGCCACCCCACCATCAGAAGTTGAGTCCCCTACTCTCCCTAACATCACAGTGTGCACCCCCTTTTCTTATGCTGCTGCTGGGAAAAAGCTGGATGCATTGCTTGAAAGCAGAAAGTAGGGGTCTGGAGGAGGACCAGAGGAGGGCTGGAGCTCTCCTGCAGCTGCAGGAGAGGCGCGAGGGCCACATGAAATGGCCTGGAGGGCCGGATTCGGCCCGCAGGCCTTGTGTTTGACACCTGAGATCTATCTGATACCAAGTGAATGCAGAGACGTTTATTCCAGAGTCACCAGCAGAGGGCAGCAGTCTGCCATATGAGAGAAGGAAGTGTTCTTAGTGCCATTTTGTTGTAGACCAGAAGTGTAAAAAAGAATTGCATTTTATAGTGAGAGGAAGAAGAGAGAAAGGGGTATCAGCACTGTGTGTGGACTGGATGGGGGGGATTATTTCAAATCAACAAATACTCATCTTCCTGCAAGTCCTCGGATGTGTAGAACATTAGATGGTCAGCTCTGATGGCGCTAGAGCCGTATTCTCTGAATAAGTGCGTCTTTTTTTCTGGAAGCCATATAAATACGACTATCTGAGAGGAATGGAATCATTTGTTGCACCTGCAGAAAGGAACTAGAATGGGAGTCAGGAAGGAGAAAACTTCTGGGACATTTACAAAGCACCTGTCCCGCTTAATAGGTCTAAGGATGGAGGTGTTTAAGGTCCCCTCTGCCTAGGCATTTAGTCACATGACATCTGAAAAAAGTGTTATTTTTAAGTGTTTATTTTATAGTTTTATTACTGCATAAGCTTTGCTGGGCAGTCTTTCTTGCAAGAGCAGACATTCAGATACATGAGACATTCAGATACATGGGAGAAGGACCCAAGGATCTGTAGAAGGACATCATGATGGAGAACCAGCCGTCCCTCCCATCACCGGGTAAGAGGAGACTTTCATTTCTTGTATTGACGATCCTCCTAGATACACACATCCTCCAATTATATGGAGATAGTATGTCAGGTTCCTATAAGTTGTCAAGATGACACTATTTCCCCATGGAGGAGTGGGAGTATATAGAAGGACACAAGGATCTCTACAAGGACGTCCCTCACATCACCGGGTAAGAGGAGACTTTCATTTCGTGTATTGAGGATCCTCCTAGATACACACATCCTCCAATGATATGGAGATAGTATGTCAGGTTCCTATAGGGTGTCAGGATGACACTATTTCTCCATGGAGAAGTGGGAGTATATAGAAGGACACAAGGATCTCTACAAGGACGTCATGATGGAGAACCGGCCGCCCCTCACATCACCGGGTAAGAGGAGACTTTCATTTCTTGTATTGAGGATCCTCTTAGATACACACATCCTCCAATTATATGGAGATATTATGTCAGGTTCCTATAAGGTGTCAGGATGACATTATTTCTCCATGGAGGAGTGGGAGTATAAAGAAGGACACAAGGATCTCTACAAGGACGTCCCTCACATCACCGGGTAAGAGGAGACTTTCATTTCTTGTATAGAGGATCCACCTAGATACACACATATTCCGATATTTGGAGACAGTATGTCAGGTTCCTCTAAGGCACAGGTGTCAAACACAAGGCCCGCGGGCGGAATCCGGCCCTCCAGGCCATTCCATGTGGCCCTCGCACCTCTCCTGCAGCTGCAGGAGAGCTCTAGCCCTCCTCCAGACCCTTACTTTCTGCTTTCAAGCAATGCATCCAGCTTCTTCCCAGCAGCAGCATAAGGAAAGGGGGTGCACTGTGATGTAAGGGAGAGTGGGGGACTCAACTTCTGATGGTGGGGTGGCTCTTAACATCTAATGTAAGGGGAGGGGATGCGCTGGACATCTAAGATACAACCGGCCTTTTGAGGGCAATCATAATGCTGATGCGGCCCATGATGAAATTGAGTTTGCCACCCTTGCTCTAAGGTGTCAGGATGACACTATTTTTCCATGGAGGAGTGGGAGTGTATAGAAGGACACAAGGATCTCTACAAGGACGTCATGATGGAGAACCGGCCGCTCCTCACATCACCGGGTAAGAGGAGACTTTCATTTCTTGTAAAGGAGAGAAGAGTATTGAGGATCCACCTAGACACACATCCATAGCTCCCAACTGTCCCTGATTTCGAGGGACTGTCCCTGATTTGGAGCAATGTCCCTCTGTCCCTCATTCTACCTCATTTGTCCCTCATTTTGATCTGATCTATAGAGTTGTATATAAAATGCACTTTTTGTCTATCAAAAAGTGTTTTCCAGCACTAAACCTTTCATCTGATTTCTAAATTTCTGCATTTGTAAATTCCAGCAGCCAATATAAAGGAATAGTAGTGGTAAAATAAAGCACTTGTGGTTTTTAACCAATCTTGTTTTTTTGTACAATTCTCCTTTAAGGGGGCGTGGCAGGGGGTGTGTCCTATGCCTGCATACTTTTGCTGATAGGTGTCCCTCATTCCCATCTCAAAAAGTTGGGAGGTATGCCCACATCCTCTGATATAAAGACATAGAAATAATTGAATTTACTAAGATTGTAGCCGACAGAATCTGTAGCAGCTGTGCATGGCAACCAGTTGGCTTCTAGCTTTCATTTTTAAAGCTTAAAGTGATTGTAAAGCTTTGATTATTAAAAAAAATAACAAACATATCATACTTACCTCCACTGCAGCTTGTTTTGCACAGAGTGGCCCCCGATCCTCCTCTTCTGGGGTCCCTCGGTGGCTCTCGCGGCTCCTCCCCGCATTAGATAACCCCCTGGGAGAAGTGCTCTCCCGAGGGGGTTACCTTGCAGGCGCGCTCCCCCGAATGTATGACTCTGCCCCGCCCCCCACGTCATTGGATTCGATTGACAGCAGCGGGAGCCAATGGCTGCGCTGCTATCAATCTATCCAATCAAGAGCCGAGAACCCTGGGCAGAGAGACAGCCCGTCCCCGCTGGTCAAGTTCCAGGGCTCAGGTAAATAAAATGGGGGGGGGGGGAGCGGTCACTGCCAGGTGCATTAAGGTGAAAAAACACAAAGGGTTTACAACCCCTTTAACTAAACAAGGTGAAGCTAGAAGCTTATTGGTTACTATGTGTGGCTGCTTCAGATTCTGTCTGCTCCAGTTTTAGTTAAAGAGGAACTGCAGTCTGCTCACATAATTTGTAATAAAAACATCTTTGCCATTCTGAAGCTTCCCTCCAACCACTTTGCATATTATTTTATATATTATTTTATATATACTGTGATTCTGTACTTGCCAAATATGCTGCAGAAATCTCCCTCCACTGAATCTGGCTGCAATCATTTTAACTGTGGGCAGCTGAAGCTGCTGCCTGTTCACTTCCTGGATTTGCACAGACACACACCTCCAGCTCTGCAGCTCTCATTGGCCCTCTAATGGCTCACCCCCCCCCCCCCCCCCTCCCTTCCTGGCAAAATATCTGTGCATGATGTCATAAGCCTAGGCTTTTTACCAGACAAGAAATAGGAAGTGGGCTGTATAAGGTATTTACTGGCAGAAAAAAAATGTTTCCAAAGTTAAAACAACAAGGGCAGAAGATTTAATTGGTGAAAAAATGACTGAAGGTCCGCTTTACCTCTTTAAAGAGTAAAAAAAAGCTGGCCTTTTTTTTTCTGCCCCGCAAAGTAAAGGCATAATGTGCTAGTATGCATCGCATACTAGCATATTATGTGAAACTTACCTGCAAACAAAGCTCTCCACCAATGCGCTGTCACCTCTGGAGGCTGCATCCATCTTCACCCATCTTCTTTCTGGATCCATAGACTCCAGCTGTGGGATTGGCCAGAGCTGCGTTAAGTCACTCCTGCGCATGCGCGCAGGAGCTGCCGGTCACGGCACAGGGCTCTGAAGAAACGGCACGGGTGGCTGTTCCTTTAGAGCGCATGACGTCATCGGCTGCATGTACACTAAATATCTCCTAAACGTTGCTCGTTTAGGAGATATTTACAGTACCCATAGGCAGTGGCGTCGCTAGGGGGTGGCTTTTGGGGCTATAGCCCCGAATCTGGGGCACATAGCCCCGAGTCTCTGCAGGGGTCCCCAAGAGGAGGGGAGGCTCTCTGGGGACCCTAATGTAAGTTGGGGGCTCTCTGGGGACCCTGATGTAAGTTGGGGGCTCTCTGGGGACCCTGATTTAAGGGGAGGCTCTCTGGGGACCCTGATTTAAGGGGGAGGCTCTCTGGGGACCCTAATGTAAGGGGGGCTCTCTGGGGACCCTGATGCAAGGGGGAGACTCTCTGGGGACCCTGATGTAAGGGGGGCTCTACATACATGTGTATGCCCGCCCATGACTTTCTTTACTACGCTGCTATGGGCTCTAGCCCCAGATCTTTTGTAGAACTAGCAACACCCCTGCCCATAGGTAAGCCTTATTAAAGGCTAACCTAAAGGTACAAATAATCGATGGAAGTTTACAATACTTTAAGTCCGCAATATAGCAGTTTTACCGCAACAAAGCAGCACCTGTGCGCCGAATCACGTATATATATACATGATCCGACACTTCCGGGTAAGGGGCGCGCATCGCCAGCAACTTGCTTCAGCTGTGATTTTATACAGGGGAAGTCGATCTGCAGGTGCAGGGTACTCGATGTCCTCCAGCACCCACCAATCGTCAGCAGAGACACAAAACTGCGGTCTGCCTGTGTATACAAGGAGATCGCCGTTCTGACAGGAGGGAAGGGATGGAGTTTGTGTCCCTGCAAAGCAATGAATAAATCCCATCTCTTCCCCTAGTAAAAGCACCTCACACAGTACACAGGCTAGGCACACAGTTAACCCTTTGATCGCCGCTGATGTTACCCCTTCCCAGCCAGTGTCATTAGTACAATGGCAGTGCATATTTTTAGCACTGATCACTGTATTGGTGTCACTGGTCCCCAAAAAGTGTCAGTTGGTGTTAGAATGTCCGCCGCAATATTGCAGTCCCGCTGTAAGTCGGTGGTCGCCGCCATTACTAGTAAAAAAAAAATTAAAAATATAAAAATACCCCTATTTTAAAGACGCTATACCTTTTGCACAAATCAATGACTATATGCTTATTGGGTTTTTTCTTTACCAAAAACATGTCGCAGAATACATATTGGCTTAGATCGATGAAGAATTTAACTTTTTCCATTTTTTTATTGGATATGCTTTATAACAGAAAGTAAGAATTTTTTTTTTTTTTCAAAATTGCCGCTCTTTTTTTGTTTATAGTTAAAAAAATAAAAACCGCAGAGGTGATCAAATACCACCAAAATAAAGCTCTATTTGTGGGGGGAAAAAATGACATACATTTTATTTGGGTACAGCATAGCATGTTAAAGTAACACAGTGCCGTATTGCAAAAAAAAAGGCCTGGTCATGAAGGGGTTAACTCTTTTGGAGGTCAGGTGGTTAAATCCCCCAATGTATTAAGTCAATGGGAATCAAAAATAATATTGCGCCAGTCCAAAGAAAATATATATAGAGAGCTGCCAACACAACAAGATTGTGACAAATTGTAAATCGGAAATAAGGAATAAAGTGTGGCGCTGAAACAGACTTGTTCCTTATTGGGCAGGACCCACCAGAATAGCAATCTGAGGGCCGAATCTAACCCAATAAGGTGTTTTATGAAAATAGGTCCTGCCCAATAAGGAACAAGTCTGTTTCAGCGCCACACCTAATTCCTTATTAAGTCAATGTTTCTGTTTCCTACAGATGGATCCAGTAACAGGAATCCCCCAGAGAGATGTCCCCGTCCTCTGTATTCCCGGGACTCCACACAGGAAGATCAGGAGATCCCTCAGGAGGAACAGGTAACAGAAGTTAAGATTTGTAATTAAAACTGATATTATTCCATTGCAGCATAAATATAAGGAACTGTGTCTTATCCAGGGTGAAGGTCTGAATTCGAATAAAGTGGATGATGAAGAAGAGCCGTATGTTTGGGGTGATGATCCATGTAAGGAGGAGGAAATCCCTCCAGAGATCAGCACAGGTGAGTGATAAACACTTTGCTCCATGGGCACACAAGTCTGATCTATACCACCTGGAAGCTATCAAATCATATGCTGCGTACACACGATCTGATTTTCTGACGGGAAATGTTGGATGTGAGCTTGTTGGCGGTAAGTCCGACCGTGTGTACGCTCCATCGGACATTTGTTGTCGGACTTACCGCCAACAAATGTTGGCTAGCATGCTCTCAAATTTTCAGCCAACAAATGTCTGTTGTCGGATTTTCCGATTGTGTGTACACAAGTCCAAAGTACAAACACGCATGCTCGGAAGCAAGGATGAGCTAGAAGCGCTCAGTCTTGTAAACTAGCGTTCGTAATGGAGAATTGACATTCGTGACGCGGCAAATTATGAAATCTCCAAATGCAGCGCACAATTCTCTTCTTCTTTAATGGGATAATAATGAAGCTGCTTTGCTGGTGATACTGATGGAGTTATTGAAAACAAATTTTCAAGGGCTTTTTTTTTTTCTAGTGATATCAAGAATAGTATTATTATGGTTTTTTGTTTTTTTATTTGTGCAAGTTACCACAACAACATTATCCCATAGTTTTTAAGATCAAACATACAACTATCTTGTTGTTCCTTGTCAATTTTACATTGTATTTTTTAAAATGTAACTGCCGACTCCCAAACTGTCATTTGAAGTAAAACACATAGCCAAGTATTATTATCCACTATTTTTTTATTGTGCATTAAAAAAAGAAAACAAATAAAATTAGACATGCTATCTGCCAATAAAACCTAAAGTGGAGTTCCACCCAAAAGTGGAACTTCCACTCATCGGATTCCTCCCCCCCTCCGGTGACACAGTTGGCACCTTTCAGGGGGGAGGGGGGTACAGATACCTGTATATTACAGGTATCTGTACCCACTTCCGGCATAGATAGCCGCAGAATCTGCGGTTATTTACGCCACTTCCTGCTCCCTCCCCGCTGCCTGGTGGGAAACACACGGGTCCCACAGACAGCAGGGACCATCCGTATTGCGCTGCGCGACTCGCGCATGCGCAGTAGGGAACCGGGAAGTGAAGCCGCACGGCTTCACTTCCTGATTCCCTTACCGAAGATGGAGGCGGCAGCACCCGAGGACGGAGAGACGGTTCGGCCTCGGGTGCCGACATCGCGGGCGCCCTGGACAGGTAAGTGTCCATGTTTTCAAAGTCAGCAGCTGCAGTATTTGTAGCTGCCGACTTTTAAAAAAAAAAATTTCGGCGGCGCTCCGCTTTAACGAAAAAGTGCATTCTATGCATCCAAAAATATAGAAAATATACCAAATCAAATCATTATTCAACCAAAAAAATAATGTTAAAGCAAAAACTCCAATAATAAATAATACGTTATCTCCTCCGATTCTGCAACATGTCTGGTTGACGAACGGCCGTTCAGAAACGAACTGAAAAGCACGAATCAACACTCACCAAACTTCTACTAACACGAAATTAGCAGAAGGAGCCCAAAGTGTGGCGCTAAAGAGCTAAAAAACCACGTAGTATGTCTTGTACGTCACTACGTTCGTAATTGTTGGCCAACATTTGAGTGACCGTGTGTATGCAAGACAAGTTTGAGCCAACACCCTTCGAACAAAATTCCACGGTGTTGTTGTCGGAAAGTCCGATCGTGTGTACGAGGCATTACAGTCAATCATAAGCAGCAGAGGCATTCCCCATCCTGCAGCCACACATACAGTATACACGCCTCTTTTATATGTGTAACTGCAGGACGAGGAGTGCGTTGATTGGCTGTTGACTTCGACCACTTCCTGGCAGGATAGCTCATTCCTAGTAACACACGTATACATTAGGTATGAATGGGCCGTAATAGTTTCCCATTAACCACTTGCCTACAGGGTACTATCACCCCCTTCCAGCCCTGGCAAATTTTCAGCTTTCAGCACTGTTGCACTTTGAATGACAATTCCGCGGTCATGCAACTCTGTACACAAACATTTTTTTTAGACAGATAGAGCTATCTTTTAGCTTATCGCTGTGCCTTATGTTATTTGCTAAATCAAAAATTTTGATTAAGAAAAAAAAAACATTTCTGTTATAAAATGTTGTAAACAAGCATTTTTTCTCCTTCACTGATGTGTGCTGATGAGGTGGCATTGATGGGCACTGATGAGGAGGCACTGATGAGGCTGCACTGATGGGCACTAGTGACGCTGCCCTGATTATCAATGTAAATGTCTCCTGTATGAATTGCCGATTACCAGCTATCCTTTCCACATGCTGTGAATGAGGAAAGGAATTCCAATAACTGGCAAGTCTGCTTACATTGTGATCAGCTGTGATTGGACACAGCTGATCACATGGTAAAGGGCCACTGTAATTGGCCCTTTACTGCGATTTTGTGATCAGCTGTTTCTGAAGAACCGAAGCGCGCCCCAGGGGAATTAGCTGACGGCGCTGTAGTCGTCTTTTGGCTATAGCACATTTGGCAAGTGGTTAAATTGCAACACATACAGTACTCTGCAAAAGTATTGTAGAATGACTTTCGGGCAGGACCGCTTTTGTTCTGGGAGGACATCTTATGACGTCCTACCATTCTGGGCGTGCAATGCGGCGATTCATGGTGTGCTGTGTGCCTTGGAAACAGCACATCAACGATCGCCGTAAATAGCCAATGACGTAGGCTCTTTACCATGTGATCAGCCATGTGTCCAATCACAGCAGATCACATGTAAACAAATGCCGGTTTTCTGCATTTCCTTTCCTCAGCGCTGTCAGTATCTGAGGAAAGGAAATCCAATAACCGACTTTCCTGTGGTAACAGGCAGGGCCATTTTAAGGCAGGGCAAAAGAGGCAGCTGCCCTGGGCCCCATGATTGTTGTGGGGCCCAAAGCAGCTGCCTCATGCTTGCCAACTATCCCAGTTTAATTTCCCTTATTCCTTGAAGTTTTAGCTGTGCTGTGTCCTGATATCTCAGTGTAAAGTTCTGTTGCTGCTGTCCAGCTCTGCCCTATTACCATGTACAGATGACTCACCTGCATTGATATGTAAATAGTCGTGGACCGTGGCATTGATATGTAACTAGTGGAGGTATTCCTATGTATATCATGCCCCCCTGAGGACATATCTACCACCACTTCTGCTGAATGCTGCCCACTGGGGAGGTAAAGGAGCATGCTTGAAAGTCCTGCCTACAACTATAGTCATTAAGTCTAATATCAGCCTGTTCTGCAAAGGTAAACACATTGGAGGTGGAACCCTTCTTCAAAATAACTTGGTGCCAGAGCACCCTGAATTTTGGTGCCGATGCATGAGGGTGTCAATTAATGGCACTGCTGTGTATCTTCTAAAGGGCAGCATGTTTTTGTGGTGTCAGGAAAGCGATTTTGCATGTATTCCCGACACACACAAATGTGAACGCAGGCTAAATGTCTCTATTACATTGGTGGTCAGTGTAAATCTTCTCATTACATTGGGGCTTGGTGTACAATCCTTTCATTCACACTAGTGGCCACTGTGAAGGTCCCCCTTACTCTGGTGGTCAGTGTAAATCCCTCTTTACATTCGTAGTTACTGTGAATGCTCCTATTTCACTAGTGGTCATTGTAAATCCCCATTGCATTGGTGGCCAGTGTAGAAACGCCTCTTTATATTGGTAATGTTTAAAAAATCCAAACTTGCATTTGTGGTCAGTTTCAAGTCCTCCCTTATATTGGTGGTGAGTGTAAATCCCCCTTACATTGATGGCCAGTGTATAAATCCCCCTTTATTGGCTGTTGATGTAAAATCCTCCATTACATTAGTTGTCAGTGTAAATTCTTCATAACACTGGTGATCAGTGTACATTTCCCTTTACATTGGTGGTAAGTGGAGAATAGCCCTTACACTGGTGGTCAGTGTAAATCCCCTTTTACATTGCTGGTCAGTGTAAATCCCCCCTAACATTGGTGGTCGTGTAGAAGTGTCACCTTACATTGGTGGTCAGTACAAATCTCCTTGACAATGGTTGTCAGTGTAAATTCCCCCTTATGCCACGTACAGACGGTCGGAATTTCGGCCCGCAAAAGACCGATGAGAGTTTTTCATCGGAAAATGCGACCATGTGTATGCTCCATCTGTCTTTTGCTGGTGGAATTCCAGCCAGCAAAAGATTGAGAGCATGCTCTCAATTTTTTTTTGGTTGGGAAAAGTTCCTATCCGAAAATGCGATCGTCTGTGGCAATTCCAACACAGAAAATCCCTACGCATGCTCGGAAACAATTTGACGCATGCTCGGAAGCATTGAACTTCATTTTCTAGGCTTGTCGTAGTGTTGTACGTTACCGTGTTCTTGACGGTCGTAATTTCAGCGAACTTTTGCGTGACTTGAGCGGAATCCCGTCGGAAAAGCCGGCATATCTTTTTCCGACGAGAAAACGATTGTGTGTACGCAGCATAACATGGAGGTCATTGTATATTCCCCCTTACACTGGTGGTTGGTGTGAATGCTCTTATTGCATTGGTGTCAGTGTAGAAAAATCCCTGTTACATGGTGGTCAGTGCAAATTCCCCCTCACATTGATGGTCAGTGTAAATCCCCCCTCACATTGGGGGGGGGTCATTGTAAATTCCACATTACAGTGGTAGAATCCCCCACTATATACTTGCCAAAGATTTCCAGCTTTGCTCTACATGATTCAGAATTTGCCACAGTGTACTGCCTTCTAACTAATCCCATCCCCCCCCACCTCCTCTGATCCCATCAAACCCCCAGAATTGTCATTGATCACACCTTCCCTCCCTCAGCATTGCCACTGATCCTGGGAGTCCTAGTATTCCTAGGAGTTTCCTGTCTATTGATGGGTCCCCTCACCTCCGCAGTCCATGGTGTGCAGGCAGTGAGGAGATGATGTGCTGTAACCTTTAGCAACCAATCAGTGAGCAGTAATGCTGTTCACTAACCTCTTGCAACCAATCATTGAGTGGTAAGGATATGCAGTAACCTCTAGGAAACTATCAGTGAGCAGTAATAATGTGCAGTAACCTCTAACAACAAATTAGTGAGTGGTATAGATGTCCAATAAGTGGTATTGATGTACAGTAATCTCTAGCAACCAATCAACAAGCAGAAGTCATGTGCTGTAACCTCTAAACTCTAAACAGTGAGCCACAATGTGTACTGTAACCTCTAACAGCCAGTCGGTGAGAGGTATTGATACACTGTAACCTCTGGCAACCAATCGCAATCGCTGCCTGATCTGATTCAGTAAATTGATTTTGAGTTTAGCTGCTATTTATTGTATGTCCAAAAGCATGTGGAGAGCAAAATTGCATGGAAGAGGGGGCCCAAGAAAATGTTTGCCCAGGGTCCAGTCAATATTAAAGACGGCCCTGGTAACAGAGGAATTTACACAGATAATCAGAGCACTGATCATCGGTGCCAGTCAGTGTAGAATATCAGTGCCCATCAGTGCTGCATATCAGTGTCACCTACCAGTGCCCATCAATGCTGCCTCGTCAGTGCAGCCTATCAGTGCCCATCAATGCCGCCTATCAGTGCCCATCAGTGCAGCCTATCACTGCCCATCAGTGCCACCTATCAGTGCCTTTTCCAAAGTTTTTGGTCTTTTATCATTTAACAAAATATAAAAACCCAGTGGTTAATAAATACCACCAAAAGAAAGCTCTATCTGTCTCAAAAAAATGATAAAAATTTCACATGGGTACAGTGTTGCATGAACGCGCAGTTGTCATTTAAAGAGCAACAGAAAGCTGAAAATTGGCGTGTGCAGGAAGGGGGTGAAAGTGCCTGGTATTGTGGTTAAAAAAACGAAATGTTATTCAGTTATGGTTTACATGTACTTTAATTTAGCCAGTGTGTGCTTCTCACAGATGGATTCAGGAACAGAAATACCCTGGATAGATGTCTCCATCCTCTGTATTCTGCACAGGAACATCATAAGATCCCTCGCGATTATCAGGTAACATCTTGTGTCTTCTGGACTATATATTATATGCTGATTTATGTT
This sequence comes from Lithobates septentrionalis, assembly GCA_037952835.1. Taxonomy (NCBI): domain Eukaryota; kingdom Metazoa; phylum Chordata; class Amphibia; order Anura; family Ranidae; genus Lithobates; species Lithobates septentrionalis. Next base: position 1,225,961 of record JBBDGP010002453.1, read on the forward strand.
AGGTTTAACACAGTGCTAACATTCAGTTTAGTCTTAGGCCCCTTTCACACTGGGGCGATTTGCAGGCGTTTGCGCTAAAAATACCACCTGCAAACCGCCCCTAAACAGCCTCCGCTGTTTGTTCAGTGTGAAAGCCCGAGGGCTTTCACACTGAAGTGGTGCGCTGGCAGGAGAAGAAAAAATCTCCTGCAAGCCGCATCTTTGGAGCGGTGAAGGAGCGGTGTATTCACCGCTCCTTTACCGCTCCTGCCCATTGAAATCAATGGGACAGCGCGGCTATACCGCGCTGTACGAGTGGTTTTAACCCTTTTTTGGCCACCAGGGGGGTTAAAACCGCACCGCTAGCGGCCGAATACCGCGGTAAAACAGCGCTAAAAATAGCGCTGTTTTTCCGCCGACGCCCCTACTGCCCCAGTGTGAAAGGGGCCTTAATGTAATTTTTTGTATTTTTTTTGTGTCATTCAGGATGAAAACATGATTAAAGATGAAGAAGAGTCGTGTGTAAAGGGTGATGATCCGTGTAAGGAGGAGGAGATCCCTGCAGAGATCAGCACAGGTGAGAAATAAACACAAAATCCAGAGAAGAGTCCCAGATTTTCCTTGTTCAGTCACTACAACAATCTCTTCTTCTCCCCCCTCCTCTGTCAGTAGAGATGGGCTTGGGCGTGTTTGGGACCCCACGTGGCCAATCCCACCAGGAAGCCGACACTGCACACCGCTAATCAAAGGCAGTGAGACATCTCCCGGTCTGTGCAGCTGCGAACTGGGAAGTGTCTCAATGCCTGTGATTAGCGGTGTGCAGTGTCGGCTTCCTGGCGGAATCAGACACGTGGGATCCCCAACGTGCCCGATCCTTTCACTAGTGGACAGTAATGGGGGGACAATATGTGCCCAGTGGGGGAGTCATCAGTCTTTATTAGACTCTGGCGGTTTATGTAGATATAGGCTCATTACCATCCTTGCTATGTGGAAAGTTTGGTACTTAAAGTGAGCAAATTACAAATTCGCTTTAAATACTTAAATGCACATTCATAGACTGGAAGATTTTAGTTTTCAGGCCGGTATAAAGTTCTGTTAAAACGTGTTAGTGTTTGAGTTACAAGGAGGATTAGTGTGAGGACTACAAAAAGGGTTAGTCTTAGGATTACAGGGAGGTTTGTCATAAGGTTACAGGAATGGTTAGTGTAATGCCCCGTACACACGAGCGGATTTTCCGTCGGAAAAACCATCCAAGATTTTTCTGACGGAAAATCCACTCAAGCTTGGCTTGCATACACACGATCACACAAAAGTTCTCTGAACTTTCGACCATCAAGAACGCGGTGACGTACAACAACAAGCCAAGAAAATGAAGTTCAATGCTTCCGAGCATGCGTCAAATTGTTTCCAAGCATGCGTAGTATTTTGTACAGACAATCGGAATTTCCGATCGGAATTTTTTCCAACCGAAAAATTGAGAACATCCTCTCAATCTTTTGCTGGCCGAAATTCCGCCAGCAAAAGTCCGATGGAGCATACACACGGTCGGAATTTCCAATTAAAAGCTCACATCGGACTTTTGCTAGGGGAATTTCCTGATCGTGTGTACGGGGCATTAGAGTTACATGGAAGGTTAGTGTTAGAGTTAGAGTTATAGGGATGATTGGTGTTGTGGTTACAGGGAGAGATAGTGTTAGGGTTACAAGGAAGATTCATTTTGGGGTTAAAGGGAGGGTTGGTGTTGGAGTTACAGGGTTGATTTGTGTTAGGGTTACGTGTTTTGTGTTACATGGTTGCGTGTTACAGGGCCCCGCCCCTTTGTTTTGTCATAATGAGTGGACTGCTTGTATGATTGGGGCAGTGGACGTAAGTCTGGAACAATATTACTTTAGGCATCCCATGGATTGCTGTGCACTCTTGTAGTTGCAAAGTGAAATGATTAAATAAAAAAGTACTTCCATTTGCTTTCTTTTATCTTTCTGATTTTTAGTGTCACAGAGCCTTATTAAAAATGAATTCAGGCATTTCTAAGTATGTCTAGTCTCTTTATCCTACTAGGTGGTGAAATAGATGACGTCACATCCAATTCTTTGGGAGAAAACACCCTTACCACAATTCTTCACAATGCAGATCTCTCGTATGACCCGACTCATTGCTCATCTGATGTCACTGATCATACAGCTCGTATTGGAAGTAAAACATCCTTGTGTTCCAGTTGGAGTGAACTTTTTTTGCAGAGAGAGAACCTCCCTCTCCCTTTACACCAGGGAAGTCATGCTACAGGAAAGACATATTCCTGTTCTGAATGCGGGAAATCTTTTACTAAAAACTCCCATCTCCTGAGACACAAAATGAGGCACACCAACGAGAAACCATTTTCGTGCCCCGAATGCGGGAAAGGTTTTATACAGAGGTCTGATGTCATTCAGCATCAGAGAATTCACTCAGGGGAGAAGCCGTTTTCATGTTCTGAATGTGGGAAATGTTTTAGCCGAAAATCGTCTCTTTCCATCCATACGAAAATTCACACAGGAGAGAAGCCATACTCATGTTCAGAATGTGGAAAGTGCTTCAGCGAAAAGTCACTCCTACTTATCCATGCGAGGACCCACCTGCCTACAAAGCCTTTTTCCTGCTCTGAGTGTGGCAAATGTTTTACACAGAGAGCCTATCTTACCTTGCATGAAATGAATCACACGGGGGTGAAGCCATATTCATGTCCTGAATGTGGAAAACATTTTAAGGAAAGATCAGTCCTGGTTATCCATTTGCGCTCCCACACATGCGAGAAGCCCTTCTCCTGTTCTGAGTGCGGGAAATGTTTTGCACAAAAAGCCTACCTTAATTTACATCAGATGACTCACACTGGCGATAAACCGTTTACCTGCTCTGAATGTGGGAAATGTTTTTTACAGAAATCTGACCTCATGAGGCATCAAAGGACTCACACTGGGGAGAAACCGTATCCTTGTTCCGAGTGCGAGAAATGTTTTTCCTCGAGGTCAAGCCTTACTACTCACTTGAAAGTCCACACAGGGGAGAAGCCGTATTCATGTCCAGAATGCGGAAAGTGCTTTAGTGAAAGATCAAGCCTCACCATGCATGGTAGAACACACTCAAAGGAGAAGCCCTTTTCCTGCTTCGATTGTGGCAAACGTTTCACCCAGAGAGTCCATCTGATTTACCACCAGGCCACCCACTCTGGTCATAAGCCGTTTTCCTGCTTGGAGTGTGGGAAGTGTTTTTCATGGGAAAAAGAACTTACTGCACACCACAGGACACACACAGGGGAGAAACCGTATTCTTGCTCTGAGTGCGGGAAATGTTTTGCCAATAGATCAAACCTTGCCATTCACAGGAAAATACACGCGGCTGTGACACCATTTTCCTGCTCAGAGTGTGGCAAACGATTTAACAAGAAAGTAGGTCTTGTGTCGCATCAGAGAACTCACACAGGAGAAAGGCCATTTTCATGTTCTGACTGTGGGAAACAATATATACATAAGTCCTCCCTTGCATCACATCTCAAAACCCACAGGAAACAGGAGGCTCCTGGCCCTGGGTGTGACTACTAAGGCCTGATTTACATCTATGCAGTTTGCATATTCCAGGTGCATTTTGCATTTTTTTTTTGTTCCATTGAAGTCTATGGAACCAAAAACCAGAAAAAAATCCCTGGCCCTTTTCATAAAATGCACAGATGTGAACGTGACCCATAGGAAACCATGTTAAATGGACTGTAGTGTGTTTCTGCAAAACTAAAAATGCACTAAAAAATGCATAGGTGTGAGCCTTAGTGAAGAGTTGGTGCTTTTAGTTTATATAATCAAAGGGGTGAACAGTGCTGATCAGCAGACATAAATAGGACCCTCAGAGGCAAAGTAAAAACTTTTTATTATTGTTAAAAAAATAATACAATTTTCACCAAGGCATACAGCAGTCAATTGATGGTCATGCAGAGACTCGGATTAAAAAACTGACAGTACTTGGAGGCTTGAGCCGCATGGATGACACAGGGGCTTAGAGAAACCCAGCACAAAGCCATTGGACAAAGAACACAGGAGCACCGCTGGTGGGGGGCCCGTCCAGGACCGTAAGGCCAGGGGTCCGATGAAGGGGGAACCAAACTGCAGGCACAGGAACTGTTGGGGCCAGTATACAGCGGCCGCTCACACTGTGTACGAAGCCCGGAAGTGATGTCACAGCCTGGTGGAAGTCAGCCAAAGGAATCCGAAGAGTATGGGCAAACCCTGCTGCTGGAGCCAATTGGGAACTGCCGATGCCAAGGGAGCAAAGAGAGTGACACATCGCCGACTGGAGACACTACACGTTTTGGGGACACGCCCCTTGCAGTTTGGTTCCCCCTTCATCGGACCCCTGGCCTTACGGTCCTGGACAAGCGACCCAACAGCGGTGCTCCTGTGTACTTTGTCCAACAGCTTTGTGCTGGGTTTCCCTAAGCCCCTGTGTCATCCATGCGGCTCGAGCCTCCAGGTACTGTCAGTTTTTTAATCCAAGTCTCTGCATGACCATCAATTGACTGCTGTATGCCTTGGGGAACATTTTATTATTTTATTTTTTTTTGCCTCTGAGGGTCCTAGTTATGTCTGCTGATCAGCGCTGTTCACCCCTTTGATTATAGCTTCTGTCCTCATTTGTCTATGAGTTTTGGACAGCAGCAGCCACAGCTACATTTAATTTTTCTTTTTGACTTTTCACTTGGCCTCTGGTCTGTGTGCCTAGATTTTTGTTTTTAGTATTTTTTGGTGCTTTTAGTTTAAAGCCAGAGATGTTCCTGTTTTTGTGGTAACGGGCCACTCTATCCCTGATTGAACAGAAGCAATGTATGGCTCAGAACGGTGGAACCTTGATGTGTAGCTGGAAGTTGTAATCAGGGTGTCCAAAATGAGGTGTCCTCCCATCCACCAAAAGACAATGTAGACATCAGAAAAGATAGCTGGAAACTCCATAAACCTCAAACCATATTTTATTGTAAAGCCATCCCAGTGAGTATACAGACAGTAGCAGACGTGTTTCAGCCATAAGCCTTGTTCACAACACACCAATACAATAAAATACGGTTTGAGGTTTCTGGAATTGCCAGCTATCTTTTCTGATGACTACACTCTATCCCTGATATTTTAGTTTTTAGCAGAGCCTAATGGGCTGTCATTTCCTATTTTATACATTTTAGATACTACACAGTGAGATCTATTGCCAAAATAGCTCTGATCTTGTCCACCTAGCATTTTTATGTGTAAGTGTACCTGCTCAGCTTTGTGTGTTCCAGCTTATCCTCTAACATTCTCTATATGATATAAGAGCGGGCTCCAAACTATTACTTCCCAGGCCAAATGTGTCACTTTACTAGCTTCTATCCGGCCCTTGGGGCACTTTTCTCCCACTGACACCATTGAGGAGGCACCATTTTTTCCACCGACACCAACAATGGGGCACTATTCTTCCCAGTGACACCATTGATGGGGCATTATTCCTTCTATTGACACCAATAATAATCCTCTCACTGATATAAATGATTGGGAACTATTCCTCCTACTATAACCAATGATGAGGCACGATTCCTTCCACTGATACCAACGACAGGTATACCTCCGAGTCCGACTAATAAAAATAATGGAACACTATTCCTCCTACTGGCTAGGGGTGCTATGTAATTTCTTTACTCTCACTGACTGCCAAGCTTGAAACATTGTCTACTCCCACTGGCCACAGTCCAGCCCCCTTAAACTATGAAGGACAGTAAACTAGCCCTTTGTTTAGAAATTTTTGAGACCCCTGTAATATAATATAAAGATCCAGCAGGGGAAGACCCTCGAAATGGACACTGAAGGTCTGCAGGCTTGGGAACTCATCTCAGAAATTTCACCAATAGAGTCCAGAGGAGACAGAAGAAACTGAAGAGAAGGTTTAACTCACCTGCATCCAAAAAGAAATATCCGTTTTGGGTGGGATGGCCATTAATCATTGTCATGGGTGAGAACCCAAAGCTTTCTTCATACAAATGTATCCAACAAACAACTATGGCATGATGGATTCTTATTTGTGAACTAAATAAAATGCACTGAAAATATTATTGTTTTATTAGTATGATTTGTTATTGCGTATAGCTAGTCACTGACCTCTGTTATCTTAAGAGGTAAGAATGCAAGAATAATAGGTCATCATACAACAAAATCAGTCTACATGCTTCCCTCAGCAAACGTTTTTAACTTGAACGAAGGTCAATGAAAACAGTAGTAAAGGCGGACTCTAGGTTTACCTTGTACCTCTCCTGTACTGAAATGGATTACTTTGATTTCATTGCACACTGTGACCTTCTAATAGTATGCATTAAAAGCTACCCACTTAAAGGGGTTGTAAAGGTAATTTTTTTATTTTTTAAAAATAACAAACATGTTATACTTACCTTCACTGTGCAGCTCGTTCTGCACAGAGTGGCCCCGAACCTGCTTTTCTGGGGTCCCTCGGCGGCTGTTTCAGCTCCTCCCCGCAAGAACTAACCACCTCAATGCGAGCTCCCTCGCATGGTGGTTAGTTATTGCGGGCGCGCACCCGTGATACAGCCGGCGGCTATAGCCGCTCGCTGTGTCACTCGGCCCCGCCCCCCAGCGCGCTGCGTCATTGGATGTGATTGACAGCAGCGCGAGCCAATGGCTGCGCTGCTTCCAATCCATCCACTGTAGCCAATCAGCGGCCATGCTGAGCAGCGGAATCGAGGTCGGGAACGAGCAGCCGAATTTCGAGGGATCAGGTAAGTAAAACGGGGGGGCTGGGGACGGCGGTATTGTTAGTAGTTTTTTCACCTTAATGCATAGAATGCATTAAGGTGAAAAAATTTTTACCTTTACAACCCCTTTAATATACTTACACTTGCTATACTTAAGTAGGAGCCGCAGGAATACTGTCCAGGTCTTCCCAGCAGCCAGGCACACAACAGGCTCATTTGCTCTTTCTCCAAAGACCAGTCTAAGAGATGTTGTTTTTATTTTTGAAGAACTTGGATAGGTATGAGGGAAGTGGTGGGATACTCCAATAATTAGAACTATGTACAACTGAGGACTTGGTTTTCCTTTAGGACAAGCTATGATTAAGTCCGGGCTTGTAACAAACAGTAGACTTCAGCTTAAGTAGTAGTAGAGCCATTAGAGCAAAGTCCCTTTAAGTAAGAAAGTGCCTGGACAGAGCTCTTCAGGACACCAGCCAGTGTCCCCTATAATAGACCCACAGCTGACTATAATAAGGCACCAGAGGGGTAGGTAAAGCACAAGGTCCCCACGATCTTTCAATGTCAGTACTCACAAGGCCAAAGGACAGATGGAGCCCCTTTCAAGTGATGCCCTCCAGTGATACCAAACTGATCTATGACAGACAGCTCCCTTCAGTCAGCTTCTTCTAGGAACCTGGGTTTTAGCACTCCTCCCTCAGGTCGCACCACCTGAGGCCTTCTCATGGCAGCTTGTGCTTGTGAGGGCAAAATGCCCCCCTGAGGTGGGACTCCTCCACTCTGGGACAAGACCCAGAGCTCTGTCTGCTCCCAGAATAAATACAGTCTCCCAGCATGCCTTCAGAGCCTGCCTCTCTGGGCTGGGGCTGTATCAATATTCATGCTGCCATCTGCAATTACCATTTACATATGAGTGTGGGGCCTATGTGTGCATTTTTGTGTGTGAGTAGGGCTGGGAGATTTTCTTGAAAAAAACTCGATTCACAATTCTGCCCGCAGCGCCTCGGGACCGGCGCGGTGGGAAAAAAAATCTAAAAAAATCGATTTGCTTAAATTTTGAATCGATTTGACCTCTCAACTCGATTCAAGATTTAAATCGATTTTTTTCCCAGCCCTATGTGTGAGCATGGGGTGCTTTAATTTTATTTAATTGCATTATTTATTTAATTTAAATATAATTTTTTTTTAACACTGTACCTTTAATTTTTTTGATTAACGTTATTGCTATCACAAGGGATAAACAACATCCCTTGTGAATGAATGAATGAATGAATGATTTGTATAGTGCTGCACATGCGAACTGAATCGCCTCGAGGCGCTTGATCTCTCCTGTGTTGTCCAGCTCCTTAGAAGAGGTATGTCTTGACTTTCTTCCTAAAGGCCTGATGGTTTTCTTCCATGCGGATGTGGGTAGGTAGAGCGTTCCATAGCCGTGGTCCTTGGACTGCGAATCTTTTTTCTCCTTTTGTTTTGTAGCGGGTTTTTGGAATAAGGAGGAGGTTTTGGTTTGAAGATCGAAGACTGCGATTGGGTGTATAGTGCTTTATTTTCTCGCATAGGTATTGAGGAGCGTTTCCTTGTATACATTTGTGGGTGAGGCATGGGCTGTGAAAGGTCCTATTTATGTAGAGATCTGGGGTCCAATAGACCCCAGATCTCTCCTCTGGCCTCCAAAACATCTGATCAAACCGAGATCAGTTTTATCAGATGCTATACAAGCCAGTAAGGGCTTGTCAAAAAAACAAAAAAAAAACAAGTGACAAAATCCTCGTCGCTTCCAGTTCCTGATGTCACAGAAGAGGGACGGGAACTTCAGTTCCTTACACTTTTCCTGAGGAATGCGACCAAGCGTTCACATCATTACCGGGCTCCCTGCTATAACCACTTCAACTCAAGGATGTCATATGATGTCCTATTCGCAGCAAGTGGTTGATGAGGGTGTCCAGGGCAGCTCTCAAGAGACATTGTCCCAGGAAGGGCATATGAAGCAGACACTCTTACATACTGGTTCCACAACACTTCAACCAAGTTTTTCTCAAGGTCACAAAGACACAGATTCAGACTCATATGGGAAATGAGATGGGGAATATCAATCAGCCTGTCTACACAAAAATTAATTGTTACATGCATAAGATCCAGACACTCCAGGAGAATGCATAGCGTCGTGGCCTGACCCTTTGTGGGGGAGTCACCTAGGTACTTTATATAAATACTTTACCGATGCAGAGCACAATGCCCATGTGAACTTCAGTGCTGCTTTCTAAATTGGTACAGTACAGACAACATCAGCCCAGTCCGGAGAAGAGGCAAAAATGTAGAAGACACTACGGCAGCAGATGATCAGGTATGTATTAAAGTCTATGTAAACCCTAACAATTAACTTCTTTAATTGCTTCTTTTTTGGTCTGCTAAATATAAAACTTAAATTGTTTTGTTATCCTGCCAAAAAATTCAGAGCTGTCCTGTGCATACATCCCACGTTATCTGAAAGGAGTCTAGTTAGTATGATGTTGCTTAAAGCCTCCTGTATGCCTTCCCACCCGCTTTTGTTCTGCTTCAGGTGCAGGTCCTTCAAGGGGCACATCCTGCGCCATTCATCCACAGCAATACAAAATCCTGGGCTGCACTCTGAATATATCAACCAAGTCTCAAAGTGAAAGTAAAAGCTTCAGCTGCAGCCCTCATGTCAGAGGGGCCAACGGGCGGGGCCTGAGGCTTGTACTTTCACTTTGAAACTTGGTTGATACACTCAGGGTGTGGCCCAAGGTTTTGTATAGCTTTCCTAGTTGTTATCTTGAATGATTACTCTTAGCCCTGGTTCACACTGAGGCAGCGCGACTTGCAGTGCGACTGCCTCAGGCGACCTGGACACGACAGGGGCGGCGACTTGCAAAACGACTTCTATATAGAAGTCTATGCAAGTCGCCTCAAGTCGCCCCCAAAGTAGTACAGGATCCTTTTTCTAAGTCGGAGCGACTTGAGTCGCTCCGATTAGAACGGTTCTATTCAGGCCCGGACTGGGACAAAAAATAGGCCCGGGCATTTTGGAATGAGCAGCCCATGACATCTTAACCGGCCCCTTCCCCACTCTCCATCCTGACGGATCCCCCAGGAGAGGGGAGGGGGGAAACCCGGCAAAGGTGCGGGGGGCGAGGGGGACAGGGAAAGAGCAGGGGGGGCAGAGAGCACAGGGAAGAACTTTGAGAACATGGGGTGGGGCGAGACCACAGGGGGGCTGGAGAGCACTGTGGGGGGGAGGCGGAGAGCATGGGGGGGCAGAGAGCACAGGGGAGAGGCAGAGAACACAGGGAGGAAGAGGAGAGCACAAAGGGGCCGGAGAGCATGGGTGAGGTGTAGAGCACAGGGAGGGCAGGAGAGCATGGGGCGGAGAGCACAGGGGGGAGGTGGAGATCGCTGGGGGGGCTGTAGAGCACTGGGGGGAGGCGGAGGGCACAGGGGGGCAGCAGAGAGCATGGGAGGAGGTGGAGAGCACAGGGGGTAGGCGGAGATAATTGGGGGGGCTGGAGATCACTGGGGGAGAGGTGTAGGGCACAGGGGGCAGCGTAGAGCATGGGGGAGGTGGAGATCACAGGGGGGGCTGGAGAGCACTGGGAGGGCTAGAGAGCACTGGGGGAGAGGCAGAGGGCACAGGGGGGCACCATAGAGCATGGGGGAGGTGGAGAGCACAGGGGGGACTGGAGAGCACTGGGGGAGGGGGAGAGGCAGAGGGCAGCGTAGAGCATGGGGGAGGTGGCGAGCACAGGGGGAGAGACGGAGGGCACAGGGGGGCAGCGTAGAGCATGGGGGGAGATAGAGAGCACAGGAGGGAGGTGGAGAGAAGAGGGGGGCTGGAGAGCACTGGAGGGGCTAGAAACCAGGGGGGGGGGGGGCTGGAGAGCATTGGGGGGAGGTTATGAGCACAGGGGGAGGTGGAGAGCACAGGGGGAGAGGTAGAGGGTACAGGGGGCAGCGTAGAGCATGGGGGGAGGTGGAGAGCACAGGAGGGAGGTGGAGAGAACAGTTGGAGAGGTGGAGGCCACAGGGGGCAGCGTAGAGCATGGGGGGGGGGGTGGAGAGCACAGGGGGAGGTGAAAAGCACAGGAGGAGGGGCAGAGGGCACAGGGGGGCAGCATAGAGCATGGGGGAGGTGGAGAGTACAGGGGGAGGTGAAAAGCACAGGGGGACAGGCAGAGGGCACAGGGGGGCAGCATAGAGCATGGGGGAGGTGGAGAGCACAGGGGGAGAGACAGAGGGCACAGGGGGGCAGCATAGAGCATGGGAGGAGGTGAAAAGCACAGGGGGAGAGGCGGAGGGCACAGGGGGGCAGCATAGAGCATGGGGGATGTGGAGAGCACAGAAGGGAGGAGAGCACAGGGGGGCTAGATACCACGGGGGAGCTAGAGGGCACTGGGTGGGCTGGAGAGCACTGGGGGAGAAGTGGAGGGCACAGGGGGGCATCGGAGAGCATGGGGGAGGTGGAGAGCACAGGAGGGGGCTGGAGAGAACAGGGGGGCTGGAGAGCCCTGGGGGGGTGCTAGAGAGCACTGGGGGTCTGGAGAGCATTGGGGGGAGGTGAAGAGCACAGGGGGAGGTGGAGAGCCTAGGGGGAGAGGCAGAGGGCACAGGGGGCAGCGTAGAGCATGGGGGGAGGTGGAGAGTACAGGGGGGGCTGGATAGCACTGGGGGAGAAGTGGAGGGCACAGGGGCAGCGGAGAGCATGGGGGAGGTAGATATCACAGGGTGGAAGGTGGAGAGCACATGGAGAGAGGCAGAGGACACAGAGGGTCAACAGAGAGCATGGGGGAGGTGGAGAGCACTGTGGGGCAGCAGAGATAAGCAGGACAGGAGTAGCGGTGGGGGTGGCTGCATATAGAAGAATTATTCTCTCCATCTTCCTCCCGCAGTACCTGACAGCCTGCAAGCGGGAGAGGAGCAGAAGCAGGTATTCAGAGACTGCGGGAGGGAGATGGAGAGAATAATTCTTCTATATGCAGCCGCCCCACTGCTCCTCCTATTCAGGTTACAGGGCGCCACACTTACCTACGTTCTCTCTGATCCGGCTGCAGCAGGCTCCTCTCCCCTTCGTAGTCACGCCCCCCGGCACCAACAGCTGAACTATACTGGCGGCCGTGGAGAGGTGTCTCCTCTAGCTCCTCCCCCTTCATGTTTCCGTCCCCCTGTTGCCGATGGCTGAGCCTGAGCTGAACTGGCAGCCGGGCGGCCGCGGAAAGGTCGGGGACTGGCGCGGGCTTAAAGAGCAGCCTGTCTTGGCCCTGCAAGCAAGAACATGCAGCCCGGCGGCCCCGGCCCATCGGGCATTTGCCCGGTTTGCCCTATGGCCAATCTGGGCCTGGTTCCATTGTACAGAACGGGACGCTACTTGTCAGGCGACTAGGTCGCCTGACAAGTCGTCCTAGTGTGAACCGACCCTTAGCCCTGGTTCATACTACTACGATTTCTCATGCTACTGTGAAGGAATGTGATGTAAATAATAATAATAGTAATCTGAAAATGTCTATTTTCTTATGTGCATACATATTTTTCTCCTTACTCATTATATAAGTATACAGGTTTGCTCTGTTCCTATATTTTCTCAAGATGGCGGGTACCCCCTGCATCCCACACATCAGAAGAACGCGGAACTGAAGATAAAACCAAGGACAGCCAGACCTCGTTATGAAGATTCTCCATTTTCTTTTTCTATCTTAACCAATGAGATGTACCTATTAGACTAACATAGCAATGACGTATTTGTGTGTATAAAACATTAGCACCGCCTTGAATACATTAGAAGTGTAAGAAGTAACGGTGCTGAGCGTGTCTCAGAGTGTTTACTTTTATATGCATGCATATCCACACTTTTCAATTAGAGACAGCAGCAGATAACCTTGGGCTCGATTGGAGCTCTTAATCATTTCCATAACAGTACTATGTCACAGTAATCTAAGGTAAAGGTGGTCACATGTGTACCTGAAGAGTTACACCAAAACGTAATTATGTTATCATTTTTGTGATGGCCACCTCCTGTGCCCCTCCCCCCCATAGATCAAACAGAAAAAGGATATGCAGCACCCGAAAACACTCTCTCCTGCAGTGATAAGCGTGCATTCAGGTGTTCTTCCTGGCCAACTTGACTGAGGTGGCTGTGGTCACCAAAACTTGGAATGGACCATCATAACTTGGCTCAAGGATCTCCAGACAGTAGTTGGTGTGTTCCTGTATCTAATTCAGGATCTGGAATGGAAGAAAACACCTGGACATGCATTCAGGTTAATTCTCGTGATAAAGTGGTTACATAATTAGTCAACACATCAGACTGCAACTGTAGCTGTTGTGGAAAGTAACAACCAAGTCTGGGAGCTGAACCAAACAAAATTTCATAAGGGGATAGGGCATGTTTCCCCTGGGGGTGTGTCTGACACTGAACAGGGCAATGGGCCAACTCATGTTAGTCTATTGGGCCATCTTTAACATCCTGTTTTTAGTGTCCCATTCATCCTTTCTACCTTCCCGCTACTTTGAGGGTGGTATGGGGTGTGTAGTGCCAACTGAACCCCCAGTGCTGCCCAACTCTCTTTAGTAAGGGTTACTGTTAAGGCTGGTCCCTGATCTCTCAATATCACCTCTGGGACCCCAAATCTACATACTATCTCACTTAGTAGTTTCTTAGCTGTGGTCCTGGCAGTCGTGACCACTTCCACTAGAGCGTATTCGAATCTGCCACTTCTTGGCACTTGAGAATGATCAATTTGCATCCTCTGGAATGGGGTATAGGGCTTTTGCCAGGTGCTTCTTCTGTGCTTCTTCTGTGCTTCCTGGGTTACATTTGGTGCAGATAATGCATGATCTGCAGAAGTTGTCGGTCAGTGGAGTAACTCTTGGTGCAACACTTGTTGATAAGAGAGTTCATAAAAATCTTTGTCAAGTGGGCAGCTCCATGTGCCCATTGCACCACAGCTGGGTACATACTCCTGGGTAGACAAGGCTTCTTGTTGCACTCGAATAGTCCATTTCTGAGAGTTGCTCCTCTCCGTTTCCAGCTTTCCTTCTTATCCGGACTTGTTGTTTCCTGTAGTTCTTTTAGATAAACTCTGTCCACTGGGAAAGTCTGTAAGGTAAGCACGGGGTGGTCTTCTTCTACCACCCTGCTGTCCACTTCCCGTGGACCACCAGCTGTCTGTTTGGCAGCTGAATTGGCTAGATGATTGCCTTAAGCTTCCTTTGAGTTCAGTTTGTCGTGTGCTTTTACTCATAATAGTCACTTGGGTTGTGAGAAGCAAGGCATCAATCAAGTTTTCACAGGTGTTCCTGCAGCCATCAGGAATCCTCTGTCCTAGATAACACCATTATCATGGGCAATGCTGAAAGCATATCTTGAGTCCATATGAATGTTGGCTCTTTTTCCCTCTGCCCATTTACATGCTGTAGTAAGTGCTTACAGCTCTGCCTCCTGTGTAGACATCACCGGTGGTGAGGCTTCAGCTTGTAGAACAGTGTTTTCAGTGGTGACCGCGTGTCCTGTGTGGTCATGGGGTGACAAGTCAAGACTCTACTCCTCCTCCTCCTTTCCCCCCTCGAGAAGTGGAAGAAGGGTGGTAGGGTTCAGTGTTTGACAACTTAATAGAGTAATGCTGTCCAGTAGGAGGGAACACAGGAGTCTCAAGTGTCTGGTAGTGGACAAGTGTTTTGGCTGGATCTTGGTTGAATATGGCAACAACGTCATGGGGGGTAAGCACAACGAGGCAGTGTCCGAGGACCAAGTTCAAAGTTTTGTCAAGCAAGGCTTGTGTAGCAAATCCAGCTCGCAGACACAATAGGCCTCCTCTTGCTACCGCATCCAGCCGACAGCAATAATATCCTATGGGGCGTAGGCTGATGCTGTGTGATTGGGTGAGTACACCTGCAGCATGTCCCAGACGTTCGGATACAAAGAACTTGAGCGTTTTGCCGTAGGCTGGGAGCCCTAGCGCCGGGGGTGGCGCACTTAAAGGCTTCAAACTTTAGATATTTCTTCAGGAGACATCTGGAAGGGGTCTGATTGCAGAGCATCAGTAGGAAGGCTTCTGGAATCCATGCTCTGCACTAGGAAATGAGTCCAAAGAAAATGACAGGTGTTGAGCACCACTGCATTTTGGGATTTGAGGCTCTGCAGCCCTGGTTGGCAAGATAGCACAACAGGCTTTCTGAGGTGACTTCAACAGGGGGTAAGTCAGCTGCACAAAGGAGAAGGTCATCAACATGTTGGAAGAGAATCACTTCCGGGTGTTCCTCCTATCATGTGTCAAGGATGATAGCCATAGCTTTTGTAAACTGGCTTGGAAAGTTCTGTGCCCCTTGTGGCACAACTGTTTAGGTATGTTGCCGTTTCTTTCCGTGGATGAATGCAAAAAGGTACCAGCAGGAGGGGTGAGGGTGGACACTGAAGAAAACGTTTGTAAGGTCCACCTCTGTGAGGTACTTTGCAGTCAAAGGCATCCACAGCAGGTACCTGGTTCTCCTTTAGGATTCTCTTCTTGGGGTTATTGTGGTTTCCGGGGCAATGAAGCGCCCTCTTTTAGCTTGACTGAAACTGGTGGCACCTTTAAGTGACCGTTGTCTTCCGGTCCTGTGGACCATAGGCACGCAGGGATTCTGTCAAGTACTTCCTGCAGTATTGAACTTGAAGTTTTTGCTTCATTAAGTGTCATCAGGAGAGGCAGAGAACACAAAGCAGATGAGTCTTCTAAAGATAGGGGAGTATGTAACTTCATCCCCCCTTCAGGCGTGTCCTGATTGAGGCCTGTAGTCTGGACAACACATCAGCTCCTAGTAGATTCAAGGGACATGTAGAGGACACCACAAATCTGGCAAGCAAATCAGGAAATGTCCCCACTTGGAGTGGCTCTACAAATGGACTGGAGCGGGGCACCCCATCCACTCCCACGCAGGAAACGTGTGTGTCTCTTTTCATAGTGGGAGAAACTCAGATCATCAAAGGCCTGTACGAGTTTAGTATGATACTTCTTCAGACTCCCCTTTATCTTGGGTAATATCTTGGATTGTGGTCTTCTGATCCGTCAACTTCTCCTTTGCCCAGTCGTGGAGTTGTGCACAGAACTCCACGCCTGAGGTGTAGGAAGTGGCACTTGTCAGGCAGGCATCATTGAAGGCCATCTGCATGACTGGCCAAAAGACATATCCTGCTTTGATTTGGCATAGGCTGATCAAGTCTCTCCAGGCAGCTGAGTAAGTTTCTTGTATCTGCACTATCCTGTGGTAGAAGAGAATTGGCTGCTTCTCTGGGTCAGGCAGACTTGTCACTAAGGCCGCTGCTTGTGATAGAGTAAAAGCGACATACATCACTGGTGCCCCTTCTGGTAACCGAGACTGTTGTTGGGGCGGGGGCTGACAAGAGGCACTGTTCCTTATGGTTGCCAGCATGTGTTTGAGATCCTCTCGGAACTGTGAGTCCAGAGCCGGATTGGGAGTTAAATCAGTGGGTGGCTTTGCTGCCTGCTGTTGGGCTTCCCACTCAGATGCTTCTTCATCATTAACATATCCGGCCTGGGAATGTGATGCTCCCGTATTGGGGAAGACAGGTGTGTGGTATGAACCATCTTGGTTTAAAACAGGGAGGGCTGGGTACAGGCTGTTTAAGCTTACTGGGTGTACCAAGATGGCCGCCAGCAGGAAGTGCACTGGACTGGGTAGAAAGTGAAGGCATGGGTGCACTAAGATGGCCGCCGGGCTGAGTTGTCACAGTGGGTTGTGCTTGGGTGGTGAGAAAGGAGTGGTTGTTAGACGGAGGGCAGTGCTGTCCCTCCCCTCCTTTGTTTCAAGTTCCAACATATCATCAGCTCTGTGATACACATACATAATACAATCGCCATCTTTCTTAACTTCCTTTATCCAATTTTCTTTATCACACAGGATTTTTCTCCCTGTTTCTTCAGCAACATAACTTTCGCCACTTCTTTCAACTTTGTTAACTATTTCAACATCTTATCTCCTCTTCACTATCACATTCTTTTCTCTCTCTGTTTCTCGGCTAACGGCTTGAGAGGAGAATACATACAACCAAGGGGTTAATATTCTTTCTCAGTGTTCTTATCAACAAATTCCTTGGGTGGGAGCACATAAAACTGCGCTCCTAGCTTCTACTGTTTGCTATAACCCTGTAATGTACGGTTAATCTCAGAACAAGAACAAACACGTCAGGGGTAGTGAGGAGCAATGGCCCGCGACCCAACAGATCCCCCGGGCAGCCCCCCCTCCGACCTTAACCAGTCCCCAACCCCTCTCGTGTATAGCAAACAGTAAACCACAAATACACTCACGACAGGACATTACACCTGCCACTCTTCGAACTGCAAAATTTCAGCAGGCTAAGATAACCCCAGGGGCAGACAACTCCCCTTAAACCCAGTTAAAGGCCGTCATTACAGTTACTCCCAGAGGCCGACAGCACATCTCGGGGTGATACATCTGTAATGCTTTCAGACTGCAACGCCAGCAGCTGAGATAACCCTCAAAGATTCGACGAACAAATGAGTAACCCGTCCCATAACCGACTGCCACAATAACCCATCTCATTCCAGAAGCCGACAGCTCGTCTGGAGATGAGAACACACATGTAGCACTTTTAGACTGCTGAGTTTCGTAGCCCAAAGAATGGCAGACAGAGAACAAATACAGTCAGCAGAAACCCATTGACAGGTTCGTTAAAACAACCTCAGGCGAGGAAATACCTGCCCCTAAGACAGTCTCAGCATACCGACAGAATCCAGCCGTCAACCGAAAGATAAGAAAGTCGTACAGTGGTAAGAATATAAATCAAACTTACCGGTACTGTTAGGGCTGCGCAAACCCCACTCTTATCAATCAATTAACGCCCGAATGCTTGTCGCGGTATAGCTTCGACTGTAGCCTGAGGTCCCGGGTTTCGGCACCATCTGTTATGGAAATGATTAAGAGCTCCAATCGAGCCCAAGGTTATCTGCTGCTGTCTCGAATTGAAAAGTGTGGATATGCATGCATATAAAAGTAAATACTCTGAGACACGCTCAGCACCGTTACTTCTTACACTTCTAATTTATTCAAGGCGGTGCTAATGTTTTATACACACAAATACGTCATTGCTATGTTAGTCTAATAGGTACATCTCATTGGTTAAGATAGAAAAAGAAAATGGAGAATCTTCATAACGAGGTCTGGCTGTCCTTGGTTTTATCTTCAGTTCCGCGTTCTTCTGATGTGTGGGATGCAGGGGGTACCCGCCATCTTGAGAAAATATAGGAACAGAGCAAACCTGTATACTTATATAATGAGTAAGGAGAAAAATATGTATGCACATAAGAAAATAGACATTTTCAGATTACTATTATTATTTACATCACATTCCTTCACAGTACCTTGTCCGTTTGACCCTTCATGGTGATGCCATTGGTACAGCGATATCCCTGACGGTAAGGACATATATGTATGCCACACAGACAGTTACTGGGGACAGAGTTGTGGTTTCTGTGGGGGCCAGTGGGTTGGAACACAGGGCCAGACTGGGCGAACACAGAGTGCATTAGACAAAAAAAAAAAAAAAAAAAAAAGATGAAAATAGAAAGCCCCATATCCTAACCAAAGATACCCCTGATACATACACTGACCCAGCACACAGTCAGAGGAGGAAGCGAGCAGCTCTCTCCGGAAGCTTTGATCCTCATGTATACATACATGTCATAGGGGTTACAAGGGGGGTCCCTGATGAGTTTAAAGCCAGGGATCAGGTAAAAGCTGGTTTTGAGTCTTTGATCCCCATAACAACTGTCAGCAAGAATGTAGATTGGATTAACTACATGTCATGGTTATGCAATAGAGTTTGTCGATCAGCATACCTGTCTCCATGTGTTCATCTCTAGAGACCAGCTGACCCTCACCTGACTGCTTTTGTAACCTCTCCTCTAAGCATGGCCCCACCCCAGGCCCTATCAGGGAACCCTATATTAACCTGTGCACCGCAAGCCAGCAGTGCTGATCAACCATTGTGTGTTAGCCTCTATGTGTACTTGCTGTGTTTCCTACATCTGATTCCTGTTACCGACTTTGGCCTGTTCCCGACCATCCCTGTTTGCCTGTGACCCTGATGTTCCAGCCTGCTGCCTCCTTCCTCTTCTCCTGTAGTCTACGGTGAGCGTGAGCTGTGAGACCCTGGGGGCCGCGACCTGGAGCCAGACTGCAGCGCAGTCCATCCTTACCATTAAAGGCTCTGGTGAACACCTGCTGGCTCTTAGACTCCACGCCCTGGGGAATCTATGCTCTAGCTCCCAGTGGGATCTGTGTCAGTGATCCAGTAGACCTGATTCCTGAACCTCCCAGGGTTTAAGCCGCAGCAGTCAGCCGTAGGGTCCACTACCTTGGGGTGCACTCCTAAACCCAACGGTGTGCATCTGTCACCCAGCCTCTAGGTGACCTGACACTACACATATTATAACCAACAGAGATTTGTAAATTACTCTAAAGATGCCCTCCAGCGAATTGCTGACCAGTTAGCCCCCACTTCCTACATGACATTCCAGGACCGGATGGCCTTAGACATGGTGCTAGCTGGGAAAGGAGGTGTTTTGTAAAATCATAAAAAAAAAAAAAAACAGGAACTTGCTGCACATACATTCCTGATAATACTGGCCCAAATAGTAAGGTTACTTTAGCTATAAAGAAATTAGAAGATCTGTCATTGGAGTTGAAGAAGAACTCAGGTATCACAGACCCATGGGACCAATATTTTAGCTGGATGAGTGGGTGGCAGAAGGTGCTCGCCCAGATACGGGTAAGGGTTTTAATAATCCTGGTTCTTTTAGCCCTGATTGTATGCTGTATTCTACCTTTCGTAAAAAGTTAATGAGCAAGGCTGTAGAGAATAGCACACCTACATTTCTCCACCAAGAAGAAGAGGATCACCTTGTGATGGAAGATGACAAACCCTTCACTCCTCTACAGTCACTCCCTGTCCATAATCTCACAATCCTATAGGGTTTTAGGGATAGATAGCGCCTGACTGCACCTCTCCAGCTGTATCGAGGAGGGAAGTGAACAGTTGCTGCCCAATTCTATATACAGCCTAAAAGAGTTGCTGAGGAGAAGGGCCAGGCCAAAGTGGGACCTTTAGTATTAGGGACAGAAAAGAGAAAATAGTCATTTTAGGGGGGATTGTGAAGGAATGTGATGTAAATAATAATAATAGTAATCTGAAAATGTCTATTTTCTTATGTGCATACATATTTTTCTCCTTACTCATTATATAAGTATACAGGTTTGCTCTGTTCCTATATTTTCTCAAGATGGCGGGTACCCCCTGCATCCCACACATCAGAAGAACGCGGAACTGAAGATAAAACCAAGGACAGCCAGACCTTGTTATGAAGATTCTCCATTTTCTTTTTCTATCTTAACCAATGAGATGTACCTATTAGACTAACATAGCAATGACGTATTTGTGTGTATAAAACATTAGCACCGCCTTGAATAAATTAGAAGTGTTTTATATGCATGCATATCCACACTTTTCAATTAGAGACAGCAGCAGATAACCTTGGGCTCGATTGGAGCTCTTAATCATTTCCATAACACTACTTGCTGCAACACACAAAGTTGCATGACAGGTCAAAACACATTAATTTCAACGGATAGTGTCCTAATTGCTGCAACTTATAGTGATACTAAAGTCTCAGTTTTTTTTTTCATTAAAAATAATAATAATGCTATACTTACCTGCTCTGTGTAGTGGTTTTGCACAGAGCAGCCCAGATCCTCCTCTTCTGTCCCACTTCTGTGCTCCTGCCCCCCCCCCCTCCTGTTGGGTGTTCCCACAGCAAGCAGCTTGCTATGGGGGCACCCGAGCCGCACTTTCCTGTGTCCATTCAGACACGGAGCCTTGGCCTGGCCCCGTCCCCTTTCTCTTATCATTCCCTCACTGACTCTGATTGACAGCAGCGGGAGCCAATGGCGCCGCACTGCTATGCCAGCCAATGAGGAGGGAGAGTCCTGGACAGCCAAGTCTCTTGTGCAACACTGTTGACTCTAGATGGGCTAAGGTAAGTATTAAGGGGCTGCTACACGCAGAACACTTTTTATCTTAATGGATAGAATGCTTTAAGATAAAAAACAATCTGACTTTACAACCACTTAAGGACCAGGCCTATTTCAGACAAGTTAAAATCTGTATTTTTTTTCTAGAGAATTACTTGGAACCCCCAAACATTATATATTTTTTTAGCAGAGACCCTAGAGAATAAAATGGAGATTGTTGCAATATTTTATGTCACACTGAGTTTGTGCAGCGGTCTAACAAACGCAATTTTTTGGGAAAAAAATACTTTTTTAAATTAAAAAACAGTAAAGTTAGCCCCAATTTTTTTGAATAATGTGAAAGATGATGTTACACCGAGTAAATTGATACCTAACATGTCACGCTTTAAAATTCCACACGCTTGTGGAATGGCGACAAACTACGGTACTTAAAAATCTCCATAGGCGACGCGTTCAAATTTTTTTACAGGTTACCTGTTAAGAGTTACAGAGGAGATCCAGTGCTAGAATTGTTACTCTCACTCTAACGATCACGGTGATACCTCACATGTGTGGTTTGAACACTGTTTACATATGTGGGCGCGACTTGTGTATGCATTCGCTTCTGCGCGCAAACTCAAAGGAACGGGGCACTTAAAATTTTTTTTTTCCTATTTATTTTACTTTTTTTTTTTACACTGGCCCTTTAACCACTTGCCGACCGGCTCACGCCAATATACGCCGGCAAAGTGGCACAGGTGCACAAAACAAAGTACCCGTATGTCACTGCATCATCCACGGTTAGCGGAAGCGTGCCCGCGGACTCGATGTCCACCGGTGGCCCGCTATCGGGCACGGAGGGGCAGAACGGGGAGATGTCTATGTAAACAAGGCGTTTCCCTGTTCTGCCTAGCAACATGACAGAGATCTACTGCTCCCTGTGATCTCTGTTATGTTCTAGTGAGCCCATCCCCCCCACAGTTAGAACATGCTGAGGGAACACAGTTAACCCCTTGATCGCCCCCTAGTGTTTAAACCCTTCCCTGCCAGTGACATTTACACAGTAATTAGTGCATTTTTATAGCACTGATCGCTATATAAATGCCAATGGTCCCAAAATAGTGTTCGATCTGTCCGCCACAATGTCGCAGTCACGATAAAAATCACTATTAAAAAAAAAAACATTAATAAAAATGCCATAAATCTATCCCCTATTTTGTAGACGCGATAAATTTTGCGCAAACCAATCAATATATGCCTATTATGATTTTTTATATCAAAAATATGTAGAATACATATTGGCCTAAACTGTAGAAGAAATTCGTTTTTTTTATATATATGTTTTGGGGATATTTATTATAGCAATAAGTAAAAAATATTGCCTTTTTTTCAAAATTGTTGGTTTTTTTTTGTTTATAGCGCAAAAAATAAAAACTGCAGAGGTGATCAAACACCACCAAAAGAAAGCTCTATTTGTGGGAAAAAAAGGACGTCAATTTTGTTTGGGTACAACGTCGCACGACTGCGCAATTGTCAGTTAAAGCGACGCAGTGCCGTATCGCAAAAAAGGGCCTGGTCAGGAAGGGGGAAAATTCTTCCGGGGCTGAAGTGGTTAAAAAATATTTTTTTTTATCACTTTTATTCCTATTACACAGAATGTAAACATCCCTTATAATAGAAATAAGCAGGGCAGGGCCTCTTTAATGTGAGATCTGGGGTCAAAAAGACCTCAGATCTCACATTTAGACTTAAAAGCAATAAAAAAAAAATGTATTTTATTTTTCTTTATAAAAAAAAATGGGCCCTTTAAAGCCAGAGGACAGAAGTAACGTTTGACGTTGCTCCGGTCCTCCAAGGTCAAAGAGTCAAGTAGGGGCCAATTTCCTGCCCATCAGTACATCCAATCGGATAGTTTCAGCAGCTGGCAATCTATCTAGTAAGCAGTGGAAACTACTGGGATGCGGTGGGGGGGGGGGGGGGCACCTCTCCCGCTGCCCATTAAAGTGATCCCGTGGCGAATCCGCTGCTGGGACCACTTTTGTGTTAAAGACTGCCATAACCACAGTATATAATGCCAAAGTAGTGACGTATATCCACAGTGGGCGGTCCGTAAGTGGTTACGTCACAGGGACAAAAAACAGTTCCTGCACTACCTTTCTGCGTCTTACTTGCCACATGAGTGACTGCAATGTTAAAATCACAAAAGTCGCAAGGAAGTCGTTTCTTTGTCTTACCTTTGTGTGACTTTGACTGAGTTCAGAAGGTTTTGTAAGTTCAATAATATGTGTTACACTCTGTATTGTTATGATTGGCCAAAAGTAACAAAACATGAGTCGCATTGACGTCGGATCAATTAGCAATGCAAAGTCGCACAACTATGGCATTGCAGCAGTGTAAATGGAGCCTAAGGCCCCTTTCATGCGGGTGAACCGATTGGGTCCACCTGTAAGTTTTTTAGGTGGACCCGATCAGACCATATATTGCCCTCTATGGAGCTGCGGATGTAAACGCACAATGATCCGTTTACACCCGCCAACATCCGACAAAAACAGACAGATGGGGGATCTGTTCCCCATCCATCTGGCGGATCGGATGACAGTCAGATGTAAACGGACAGGTGATCCACTTACATCCGACTGCTCTTGGAAAAGCAGGCTCTGCATGGACATGTCATGTATTAGTGGACAGATCCCCCACTGCGCAGGTGAATGTGCTAGCAAAGTCCGCCCGTGTGAAAGAGCCCTAAGACTTGTGGAGAATTGAAGAGGCGTAAATATGAGTAGTGTAGCAAAAGAAAACTAGGCAGGGCTGACACCACTTAGTCCACAAAAATGCTGTGTGTTGTCAGACAACAGCTAATTAGGAGTGAATTTTTTTTTCTGTAAATCAACAGGTATTTTACTGTACTTGGGTCTTTAACGTGATAAAACATGGGGAATTGTAGCATGTACTGCATATGTGGTTTACTTGTTTTTCCCTGACATACACTTTAAAACAAAAGTTAAAAATGCTGTTGCTTGGGGCTACAAAAAGGAGTCGATGAGCCTGGAGTTGGGTTTTAATGTGAAAAGCCAAGTAAAGCGCTGTATACCCCTCCCTCCATACCATAGTTTTATTACTTGTTGACCCTGCCAGTAAATCTGTTATTTTTCAGTTTTCTTCAAGAGACCAAACTGTCCAGCAAAAGTAATACTGTAGTTAGAAGGGTTCAGACAAACCATTTAGCACTGATATGGGTGCTTACATTGATCAGCTTTTATTTTTGTAAAACCTTTATCCCAAAAGGAGAAAAATACTGTTGCTGGTAGAGTTTAGTCACTTATGTAAAGTCCATCTAAAGCAGGGGTCTCAAACTGGCGGCCCTCCAGCTGTTGCGGAACTACAAGTCCCATCATGCCTCTGCCCATGGGAATCATGATTGTAACTGTCAGCCTTGCAATGCCTCATGGGAATTGTAGTTCTGTAACAGCTGGAGGGCCGCCAGTTTGAGACCCCTGATCTAAAGCATGGGTCAGCAACCTTTTTCCACTTAAGGGACAGATTCAATGTATGTGAATGCATGGAGGGTCGCATTCACCTGCCAATATATGAAGATAACATTACACAGCACACGCACCTCTGGACGCCTTTACATTACACAGCCTCTGCACCTCTGGACACCTTTACATTACACTGCACCCGTACCTCTGGACCCTTTACATTAACACCGTCTCCGTACCTCTGGACCCCTTTACATTACACCGTCTCCGTACCTCTGGACCCCTTTACATTACACTTCCCCTGTACCACTGGACCCATTTACATTACACCGCCCTGCACCTCTGGACCCCTTTACATTACACCACCCCTGTACCTCTGGACCCCTTTACATTACACAGCCCCCGTACCACTGGACCCCTTTACATTACACAGCCCCGTACCACTGGACCCCTTTACATTACACAGCCCCGCACCTTTGGACCCCTTTACATTACACAGCCCCGCACCTCTGGATCTCTTTACATTACACTGTCCCTGTACCCCTTTACTTTACACAGCCCCCCTGCATATTACACAACCCCCCCCCAGCTGTGAAAGCACGGAGGGATGAGGCGCTTTAACTACTTGGCATCCGCGCTATAGCCGAATGACGGCTACAGCGCGGACCTACATTCCCGGGAGGCCGTCATATGACGGCCTCCCCTGTGCACGCTCCCTGCGCGCGCCCTGTAGGGCGCGCGCCGGGCGCGTTGTGATCACCGAGTCTCTGAGACTCGGCTGATCACCGATCTGTGTAAGGGGCCGGTCCCGGCCCCTTACCATGTGATCAGCTGTCAGCCAATGACAGCTGATCACATGATGTAAACAAAAGATCGGTAATCGTTTTTTTTTTTACTCACGCTGACAGCGCGAGTAGAAAAAAAAGCCGATCACCGGATCGGATGTGAGGGACATCGGTCCCCAAGTGGAAGAGGCACATCTGCCTCATCAGTGCCCAATAGAAGTGCCACCTAATAGTGCCCACAGTGCCACCTAACAGTGCCCACAGTGCCACCTAACAGTGCCCACAGTGCCACCTATCAATGCCCACAAGTACCACCTATCAATGCCCACCTGTAGTGCCAATCAGTGCCACCTGCCAGTGCTGCCCTTCACTGCCACCCATCAGTGCCCATCACTGCCACCCATCAGTGCCCATCACTGCCGCCTATCAGTGCCTATCACTGCCGCCTCATCAGCGTACATCAATGAAGGAGAAAAATTACCCGTTTAAAAATTTTTATAACAAAATATAAAAAAATAGACTTTTTTTAAAAAAAAAAATCAGTTTTTTACATTTTTTTAATAAAAAGTAAAAACCGCAGAGGTGATCAAATACCACCAAAAGAAAGCTCTATTTGTGGTGAAAAAAATGATAAAAATTTCATTTGGGTACAATGTTGTATGACCGCGCAATTGTCATTCAAAGTGCGTCAGCGCCGAAAGATGAAAATTGGTCTGGATAGGAGGGGGGTTTAAGTGCCCAGTAAGCAAGTGGTTAAGTGTAAACATCCCTTGTGACAAATCCCTCCTTTGCACATAAAAGCATTCAACGGCAAGTTTGGCTGTTTTGAATACTGACATTTTTTTTTTAATTTGGCGCCTTTAAGTCTTCTTTAAGTCATGACATCACTTCCGGGTTACTAGATCTGAGACTACATGCCCCTGGTCGCTCGGGCCTCTTGGTGGGATGGGAGAGCCCAGGCGAGCCACGGAAGACAGCGGGGGTGACTTGGAATAACAGCCGAGCGCCTTCTTAGCCGCATCTGTTGTTATCCCAAAAAAGCCGACCGACGGCTCTAAAAAACGGTACCGGGGTGATGCTTGCAGCTGTAGGCATCACCCTGGTACAGCCCCTTCAAGCCGAGATCGCATATTTGCATACAGTCGGTGTGAAGAGGTTGAAATGTCCGCGGGGCTGGGTGCACTGACGGGCCAGACATTTAGTGGCGGCGGGCCGGGTGCAGCCTGTAGGTTGCCGACCCCTGATCTAAACCACAGGTTGAAAATGCTGCTGTGCAAGGGTGGCTATGCTGCTCCTCCATAGATACAGTGAAGGAGGGAGTGTAGCTATCCTAAGACCTGGTTCACACCTATGCATTTTTTTAAGTGCATTTTTCAGAAACACACTACAGTCCATTTAATATGGTTTCCTATTGGACATGTTCACATCTATAAGTTTTTCAGCTGCAGCGTTTTTGGAAGGGGTCAGGGACTTTTTTAACCCCTTGACGCTCCCCTCACACAAATATGCTGCCCCACTAGACTGGGCTTTTTCCCAAGGGGTCGCATATTTGCGCATCTCCCTTTGTGCTGGGAGCGCGCCGCATGGCGCACTCCCAGCACAGAGACCCGGCTCTCACAGAGAGCTCTGCGCTTTGTACTAACGATCGGGACCCGGCTCTTCCAATTCAAGGGTCACCTGATTGCTGTGATAGCCTTTGATTGGCTACCAGTGATCAGTCACTGTGAAGCCCATCCCCATGTTTTCTCTCTCTGTGAATGGAGGAGAAAGATACATTGTATCTCTCTCTTTTCTTGCAGAGAGAAAAAAAAAAGTACAGTGCCTTGCAAAAGTATTTACCCCCTTGGCTTTTTACCTATTTTGTGACATTACAGCCTTTAGTTCAATGTTTTTTAATCTGAATTATATGTGATGGATCAGAACACAATAAGTTGGTGAAGTAAAATTAGAAAAATTATATACATAAAACTATTTTTCAGAAATAAAAAAAAAGATAATTGGCATGTGCGTATATACCGTTTATCAGCGTATAACACGCACCGGCGTATAACACGCACCCCAATTTAGGAGGGAATTTTAAGGAAAAAAAACTTTTAGGAGGGAAGTTGAAGGGAAAAAAACTTACATTTAAATGCTCTTCATTGCAGCCTTGTCAGTGCAGCCTTGTCAGTGCAGCCTTGTCAGTGCAGCCTTCCCCAGTGCAGCCTTCCCCAGTGCAGCCTTGTCAGTGCAGCCTTGTCAGTGCAGCCTTCCCCAGTGCAGCCTTGTCAGTGCAGCCTTGTCAGTGCAGCCTTCCCCAGTGCAGCCTTCCCCAGTGCAGCCTTCCCCTGTGCAGCCTTGCCCCAGTGCAGCCTTCCCCTGTGCAGCCTTCTCCTGTGCAGCCTTGCCCCAGTGCAGCCTTGCCCCAGTGCAGCCTGGGATCCCCTGTCCCTGCTTCCAGGGCTTCAAGGCCGATCCCGAGCTGTCCAAATGTCAAAATCGCGGTCCGCGATTTGAAAATGGCGCCGCCGGCGCCGAAGTACACAGAGCCGGTCCTCGGCTCTTTCCGGCGGCTCTCGTTTACTTTCGGCTCCACTCGTAGTCCCGAGCGGAGCTATCCGAGTAGGTTCGGATAGCTCCGCTCGGGACTACGAGTGGAGCCGAAAGTAAACGAGAGCCGCCGGAAAGAGCCAGTCCTCGGCTCTTTCCGGCGGCTCTCGTTTAATTTCGGCTCCACTCGTAGTCCCGAGCGGAGCTATCCGAGTAGGTTCGGATAGCTCCGCTCGGGACTACGAGTGGAGCCGAAAGTAAACGAGAGCCGCCGGAAAGAGCCGAGGACCGGCTCTGTGTACTTCGGCGCCGGCGGCGCCATTTTCAAATCGCGGTCCGCGATTTTGACATTTTGACAGCTCGGCATCTGCGGGGATCGGCGTATAACACGCACCTGCGACTTTCCCCTGATTTTAAGGGGAAAAAAGTGCGTGTTATACGCCGATAAATACGGTATTCACCCTCTTTGTTATGAAGCCCATAAAAAAGGTATGGTGCAACCAATTACCTTCAGAAGTCACATAATTAGAAAAATGATGTCCACCTGTGTGCAATCTGTGTCACATGATCTGTGATTACATAGACACAACTTTTGGAAAGGCCCCAGAGGCTGCAACTCCTAAGCAAGAGACACCACTAACCAAACACTGCCATGAAGACCAAGGAACTCTCCAAACAAGTAAGGGACAATGTTGTTGAGAAGTACAAGTCAGGGTTAGGTTATAAAAAAATATCCAAATCTTTGATGATCCCTAGGAGCACCATCAAATCTATCATAACCAAATGGAAAGAACATGGCACAACAGCAAACCTGCCAAGAGACGGCTGCACACCAAAATTCACGGACTGGGCAAGGAGGGCATTAATCAGAGAGGCAGCACAGAGACCTAAGGTAACCCTGGAGGATCTGCAGAGTTCCACAGCAGAGATTGGAGTATCTGTACATAGGACGTCAATAAGCCATACGCTCCATAGAATTGGGCTTTATGGCAGAGTGGCCAGAAGAAAGACATTACTTTCAGCAAAAAACAAAATGGCACGTTTTGAGTTTGCGAAAAGTCATGTGGGAGACTCCCAAAATGTATGGAGGAAGGTGCTCTGGTCTGATGAGACTAAAATTTAACTTTTTGGCCATCAAAGAAAACGCTATGTCTGGCGCAAACCTCACATCACCCATAGAACACCATCCCCACATGGTGGAGGCAGCATCATGCTGTGCGGTTCACATGCAGTTCTGTGCAGTCCAATTTCAGCCCCATTTATTTTCAATGGGCTGAAATCACACCGCACCAAAAGAAGTGCATGCACTACTTTTGGAAACGCACTGCAACCGGATCGCATGGTACAAAAGTGCGGGCAAATGCACCAAATTTACAACCTGCGTTTAGGGTGTCGTTACTGTGCACTGACACCCCCTGCAGATTGCAAGGGCAGTACGATTGGAATGTGGTACATCAGGGAATCATCAGGGAACGCGCGTTTTCTGCACTGCATTCTAGTGTGAACGGGCCCTTATAGGGCGTACACACGGTCGAATTTTGTTCGGACATTCTGACAACAAAATCCTAGGATTTTTTCCGACGGAACTTGTTTTGTCTACACACGGTCGCACAAAGTTGATGGATAATCCGATCGTTCTAAATGCGGTGACGTAAAACACGTACGTCGGGACTATAAACGGGGCAGTAGCCAATAGCTTTCATCTCTTTATTTATTCTGAGCATGCGTGGCACTTTGTCCGTCGGATTTGTGTACACACGATCGGAATTTCCAACAACGGATTTTGTTGTCGGAAAATTTTATCTCCTGCTCTCCAACTTGGTGTGTCGGAAAATCCGATGGAAAATGTCCGATGGAGCCCACACACGGTCGGAATTTCCGACAACACGCTCCAATCGGACATTTTCCATCGGAAAATCCGACCGTGTGTACGGGGCATTACAGTTTTTGTCTACTGGATCTTCTCACTTCTCAGAGGACAGAAGTTGATGATGTTAATTCAATGTCCAATCATAAAGTAGCCATCGCAAACATAGGAAGCCACAAATCTGAATCAGGAAATAAGCTAGGCCTTCGCCTAGCTGTGAATTGTTCAACAGGTATGTAAATCACGGGACTGTCTGACCAGAATTATAAATCTTTTGACAGGTAAAACAGTACACATCTATTAAAACAATGTATTTGGTTGTTTGCTTTTACTTTTTTTAGGATTGGATATATCAAACTATTGCTGTTATGCTCACCCAGTAGAGCTAACAAAACAAAAATGGCTGGAATGGGCCCATCTCTTGTGGAGGAGAAAGCCTATTTTTCATGAGCCGTATAAAAGAAAAAGAAGGGAAATCAGAGAGAATGAAAAGCAGTTGCAGGATTTAAAGTGGCTGTAAACCCTTACATGTACCCAGTGAAGTAACTGGCCTCAGGTGGTACACAGAGATGAAACAATTTATCCTACATAAGTTGTACCTGTTTATCTGCATTCTTCTCTTCTCCACATTCGTTCAAAGTCCAGAATTTATACAGCTTGTCTGGGCTGTCAGGAAACAGGGGGCGGAAATCTGAAATTGCACACTGCAGAGCTTAGTGAGGAGAGCTCTGAGAGCTGATTGGAGGGAAGGGACACACCCTCTTTCACAAAGAAACAGGGCTGAGGCTGTGTGCTGGAGATACTTCCCATGTCCCCTTTTTACTGCTTGGTGTCAAAAAAACTTGTCAGAAGTGACTCATGCTGATAGCAGAAGAACGAAGCAGCAGACAAAAATGACACTTAGTGCTCTGGACTGAGACACGACACACTATAGAAGGATATGCTTTGTTCATATTCATGTCTGAGGGTTACAACCTATTTAAGAACAACTTAAATAAATTACAATCATTTTTACACTATAGAAAAAGAGCGGCCTGGACTAGTCCTTTATAGTTTACATCGTTGACACATGAGTCATATATTTAAAAATTTGTGTTTTAAAAGAGGCAAATTAGTTTGTAATGGTCACAGTAGTTTTAACACAATTTCGAATATAGCATACAGAAGGAGATTTCCATGACTTGGTAATCATTTGCTTGGTTGCATAATAAGCTAACACTGGAGCATCTGAGGCTACAAAAGTCACTTTTGGATGTTCTCTGATAGCATGCAAGTTCATATCGAAGCCTCAATCCACATTATGTTCCTGCTTAAAAGAAGTCCGTAACTGGGGACGAGTCTTGCTATGCCTACTTCACCCAATGGTAAATGGGGAAAACACACAGGAAGAATGACAACATCAGACGTTGCACTATTTGGCACCTTTATAAAAGATGCCTGTGTCCACATGCTTCCTCAGCTGCTACCTCCGACATGGGAACCTCTTGTATCCTGTGGGAACCAAGATGTGACATAAGCGAAGTTTTCCTTGTAAACATTTTCCCACATTCCAGACAGGAGAATGGCTTCTCCCCAGTGTGTGATCTCTGGTGTTGGATGAGACTACCCCTGCGGGTGAAACATTTCCCACACTGAGGACAGGAATATGGGTTATCAGTCATGTGAACAATCTGATGGGTGGCCAGGTGCGATCTGTTAGTATAGCTCTTCCCGCATTCGGAACATGAGAACGGCCTCTCTCCTGTGTGAAGTCTTTGGTGCGAGATGAGGTTTACCCTTTGGGTAAAACACTTTCCACATTCGGAGCACGAAAATGGCTTCTCAGCCGTGTGTGTTCTTTGATGCGCAATGAGGTTTTGCTTCTGGGTAAAGCTCTTCCCGCACTCAGAGCAGGAGAACGGTTTTTCTGGTGCATGAATTCGCTCATGAGAAATGAGGCTTCCTCTCTGGGAGAAGCACTTCCCACACTCAGAACAAGAGAATGGCTTCTCCCCAGTGTGAACGCGTTCATGTATAACTAGAAGTGACTTTTCAGGAAAGCTTTTTTCGCACGTGGGACAGGAGTATTGTTTCTCAGCTGTGTGGTTTCTACAATGTCTGGTGAGGTCAGACTTCTGCCTAAAGCCCTTGCCGCATTCTGGACAGGAGAATGGCTTCTCTCCTCTGTGAATTCTTTGGTGTGTGATAAGTATATCTTTCCCAGTGAAACACTTCCCGCACTCTGAACAGGAATATGGCTTCTCTCCCGTGTGAACCCTCTCGTGTTTGATAAGAGTTGCTTTCTGGGAAAAACACTTCCCACACTCTGGGCATGAAAACGGTTTCTCCCCTGTGTGGGATCTCTGGTGTACAAGAAGCTTTCCTTTCCTGGTAAAACATTTGCCGCACTCTGAACAGGAAAATAGATTTTCTCCTGTGTGGATGTTCTGATGTTCAATTAAGTAGCGCTTCTTTGTAAAACATTTTCCGCACTCGGAACATGAAAATGATTTCACCACCCCATGAATTCTCTGGTGCTCAATAAGATCTGCCCTGTGGGTGAAACATTTGCCACACTTAGAACACGAGACCATTTCACCATCGACACCACATGCCCGATTGGTGGCGGAAGGGGGGTGATTGGGTAAACACCCTCCATCGCGGGAAAGATTAGTACGAGGAAAGGCTGTATTGAGATTTTGGGAGGTAGAGTCTTCTTCTGAAGAATCAGACGTGAGGTCACCATCCTCTGAGGACCTGGATGCAATGTCATCATCTTCAGTTTCACAATCGGGAGATATTATGGTACGTTGCTCTGTGTGATAACTTCTGTATTTTCCATCTGGAGAAAACAAAATAAAAAAATTAAGCTTTTGTTATACCAGTGGACATCACGGAATGTGCAGAGATGAGGCTTTGTACAGGTCAATTTCTAGGGCACAAGAGGTGCAGGCTGAAATTCTGTTTACTCATGGTGTCAGGACCTGGAACAACTGCTGGTGGTACTGTGGTTCACTGGGCAGAGGGTTGTAGTTCCAGTGTCCACCAACGGGTGCCTGATGCGAGAGGCACTAGTAGAGGAAGAATTAAATACCCTCCCAGCAGCCAACACCAGGTGGAGACTGATTACTGGGATCTGCTGTCTGCTGGGAGAGTATTTAGTCCTTCCTCTACCAGTGCCTCTCGCCTCAGTGTTTTGCCTGCCAGCCTGATCCTGCCTTGCACCTTTATCTTGCTGCCTTGTGCCTGCTTCCAATCATGATTTCTCTCTTCCTTGTATCTCTGGTATTCCCTGTAATCTGTGTTCCTCATTTTGTATATATTGTATTAGTTAGGTTGCTAGGTATCTTGTCACTCGGATTATTGTTTACTTGTATCTTCACGTTTGCTGCCCTTGGATGTCTTTTGTTTTGCTTTTATTACATTTACTTTTCTATATATAGTCTGGTCTCAGTTCCCTAGTGTAGCTACGCAGATTTGGCCATCCCTGACACATGGCTGGCACACTGAAGTGAGTGTTTTTCCAAACTTGTCAACTTTTATGAAAAAAAAATATTTTAGTCATGGGGGCTCCCTATCTATAATAAAGTTATACTAAACATATGCCCACATGTGACTCTATAGTCTGGTAAAAATAATAATACACTCCACTTAGGTGGTATTGTATCTGTAGAGGCAGCAGCCCCATATCCTAACTACACTCAACCACTGCGCGGATTTATACATATATCTACAAATCTCAAGCTGCATTGGGAACATGGACAGAAGGGGGAGATAAAGAACAGCAGGATCAACCAGTTCTTTTACAGAATACAGGAAACGGATCTCATAGTGACTGAGTGAGTGTGAACAGCATGTGATACACCATTTATTGATAGTTTTTTATGCTATGGGTTTAGTGACACTTTATTTTCCCAATACATGGGTTCAATTTACTTTACATGTTAGTATATCAGGCCCTTAGCCTAGGTTCATAATGTAGCGATGCGGGAACCAGCGCGATTCCAGTGCCGGTCCCCGCATCACATCTCTCCTGCAGGCAGTTCACACTGCCCTCTGCGGACCGCTGCGGGTGTCAATACAATGTTACTGACACCCCCAGATCAGTTCACAATGTTACTGACACCCCCAGATCAGTTCACAGATCGCAGTGCGAACTGTGGATTCGGACAGGAATCGGATCGCATGGGTGAAAACACCCATGCAATCCGATTCTATTACGTGAAAAAAAAATAAAGTCCCTGCACCTTTTCTCTGTGAATCTATTGCGAGTTCAGCCATACAAACTGTATGGCTGAACTCACATTGCACAGACATCGCATACGATCGGCCCCACAGTGCGGGTGCGAATCACATGCGTTGTCTGTGTTCACATATGCGTGAACCCGGGCTTAGTGTTTATTACTCACCCGTGCCAATCTCTGGAGGAATTTTCTCCTTTTTACACGGCTCTTCACCCCTCAGGTACATATCTTCCTCCTTCACTTCAACTTTAATAGGACTTTCATCCTAAATAACACAAAAGAAAGGTAAATGAATGTTCTCTCTATAAAAATCCACCAATCGCACATCTACACTAAAAGATTAATCACTTCAATCCACCGCAACCTGATCTCAGAAAAATAAAGGCTTGTACCATTACCAATCTTAAAAAAGTTCATATACATTTGCAAATAGCTGGAATGTTAATGGGACAAATGAGAAAAAACAAAAAAACAAAACCCAGTGTTGATTTATTACCATGAAAAGAAAGCTCTATATGTCTCAAAAAAAAAAAATGTTACAAAATTTCATATGTGTACATTATTGCAAAGTGCAACAGCAATGAAAGCTGAAAATTGGCCTGGGCAGGAAGGGGGTGGAAGTGTCCGGTATTGAAGGGGTTAAAAGATTCTAATGACGGATGTGCAAAAAAAAATAAATAAATAAATAAAATGCTAAAATCATAACTTAAAGCGGAGTTCCAGCGAAACATTTTTTTTGCATCCTAGCATTATTGCAATTAAATTTCAAAAAGACAATACAAGGATCAAGATCGCTTTTTAAATAATATAATTATCTTACTTGTATCTTTTATGCACCCATTTGTGACTGTTTTCATCCTTAATGTGGGCATGTGAAGCCCAATCTAGATCGCTTCCTGGAATACCTTGGGAGAGGTGCATGCTGGGTAACCAGTATGCACCTCTCGATCTGGCGCATGCGCGATTCAACGGCGGCCGTAGCGGCGAGCAGAGTAGTGCCCACAGACTCCTGGAAAAGGATGTGTCATCATTTCTCAGGAGCACAGGCGAGGGAGGAAGTCTCGAGGAGCTCCACAGACCAGGAAGTGGCAGATTACCAGGACTTCATAGCAACAGGCCCTTTCTGATAAGTATAAAAAAAAAAATTCCTCCAAATGATTATTTCTAGGTTAAAACGAGTCTTTTAGGCCCCTTTCACACTGGGGCGGTGGGGGCGTCGGCGGTACAACAGCGCTATTTTTAGCGCTGCTGTACCGTCGTTCTTGCAGCTGTACTCGGCCGCTAGCGGTGCGGTTTTAACCCCCGCTGGCGGCCAAAAAAGGGTTAAAATCCCTCGTACAGCGCGGCTATAGCCGCGCTGTCCCATTGATTTCAATGGGCAGGAGCGGTGAAGGAGCGGTGAATACACCGCTCCAAAAAAGCGGTTTGCAGGACTTTTTTCACCGTCCTGCCAGCGCACCGCTTCAGTGTGAAAGCCCTCAGGCTTTTACACTGAACAAACAGCGGAGGCTGTTTAGGGGCGGTTTGCAGGCGGTATTTTTAGCGCAATACCGCCTGCAAACCGCCCCAGTGTGAAAGGGGTCTTAATGTAAAAAAATATTTAGAGTGGAACTCCGCTTCAAAGAGGAAGTAAACCCTGATGGGTTTTACTTCCTCTTTGTTTCCCTGCAAAGGTAAAGCATAATGTGCTACTATGCATCACATAGTAGCCCATTATGTGACACTTACCCGCAGGAGAAGCCCGCGATGTCCCCGCCTTCCTCGCGAGCATCCATTCTTCACCCCTCTTCCTTCCGGGGCAGGGAACTCCGGCTCTGTGACTGGCTGGAGTCGCGTGACGTCACTTCTGCGCATGCGCGCGGCAGCTGCCAGTCACGGCATAACCCGAGCTAGAAACGGCACAGCATGCCCTTTCTAACTCCGGCGCATGCGCAGAAGAAATCGCCGTACGGCGATTTGCAAATATCTCCTAGACCATGTAGGTCTAGGAGATATTTCAAGCACCTACAGGTAAGCATTAATCTAGGCTTACCTGTAGGTTGAAGTGGTCTGTAAAGGTTTACAACCACTTTAAGCTGCCATACATGGATCAAAATTCAGCCAATTCAGCGAATATCGTTCCATGTATGGGCAGGCTGGTTGTACAAATGTTAATCGAACGATCGACTTGTGTATAACAAGGCAGATGGAAAATATTCTCTCAATCAGTGCTGTCAGCTACAGCCAGCGGTGCCGATTAGTGTTTTCTTACGGCAGAGAAGTCTCCTCACCGTTAGAATACATTAGCGCAGCCAGAGGACCCACATCCACATTGAGCGTGTGGATGGGGGACTCGAGTCAATTTCTTTTGTTCAACCCGCTAGTTAAAAAAAAAAAAAAAGTGACTCATGTAGTACCAGCCTTATGCCCCACACTATTAGATTTTCTGCAGATTTTTGTCTTCAGATTTACCAAAACCATGTAGTGGAAGGGCCTGCCTGACTGCATACAAATTGAAACTCTTAAGGTTTGACCTCATATTATATGGTTT
This sequence comes from Lithobates septentrionalis, assembly GCA_037952835.1. Lineage (NCBI taxonomy): Eukaryota > Metazoa > Chordata > Amphibia > Anura > Ranidae > Lithobates > Lithobates septentrionalis. The sequence goes on from JBBDGP010002453.1 coordinate 1,262,135, forward strand.
TGGTAAATCTGAAGACAAAAATCTGCAGAAAATCTGATAGTGTGTATGGGGTCATTGTCACACTTGGTGCTTGCACTAGATAGTAGAGTTGATTAAATTATGCACTGTCTTTATAAGTATAAGTTCCCCCCTCCCCAACATAAGGTCCTAGCCTCATCTACCTGCTGAAGATGGTGTTGAATCTTGTGATGTTCCTCTGTGGAATTTGGAGAATTCGGAGGACTGCGAATCTCGGTTGTATTTCTGTTACTCAGTGCACCTGTAAGATATACATATATGTATATAATCATGTAAGTGATGTCGGGTTTCACAAAACTGAGGCAGCAGAGGGAGCCGTTGGCGGAGCGGGCCACACTGTGTGTGTCTATAGATGCGCACAGCCCAGCTTGGGAGCGAGCTCGCTGGTGTGCCACCATAAGAAGGACCCCAGAAGTGGAGGTTTGGGGTCTCTCTGTGCAATACCAAAGAGAACAAATTGCTGGTGGAATTTACATGTTTATTTCTCACCTGTGCTGATTTCTATAGGAATTTCCTCCACTTTAATCCTCACACATTCGTCTTCCTCCTCCTCCTCCTCAGATTTGACCTCTGTCTGAGTCCCTCGGGTATTTCCAGGGTCTGGGAATATAAATGAAAGCCCCCTGTACTGAGATGTATGAGATAGTTGGTTAATATTTTAGGTATTAGTGTAGTTATATACCCAGGGTCACTTGTTTGTAATGATGAGCTCACATGTAGTGGCTGCAGATTGTAGTGTCATGGCTGATCAATTCTCCTGTGTCTATATATTCATTCACCTAGCCGGCCCCTATTACATAGTTACATAGTTACATAGTAGGTGAGGTTGAAAAAAGACACAAGTCCATCAAGTCCAACCTATGTGTGTGATTATGTGTCAGTATTGCATTGTATATCCCTGTATGTTGTGGTCATTCAGGTGCTTATCTAATAGTTTTTTGAAGCTATCAATGCTCCCCGCTGAGACCACCGCCTGTGGAAGGGAATTCCACATCCTTGCCGCTCTTACAGTAAAGAACCCTCTACGTAGTTTAAGATTAAACCTCTTTTCTTCTAATTTTAATGAGTGGCCACGAGTCCTGGTAAACTCTCTTCTGCGAAAAAGTTTTATCCCTATTGAGGGGTCACCAGTCCGGTATTTGTAAATTGAAATCATATCCCCTCTCAAGCGTCTCTTCTCCAGAGAGAATAAGTTCAGTGCTCGCAACCTTTCCTCATAACTAATATCCTCCAGACCCTTTATTAGCTTTGTTGCCCTTCTTTGTACTCGCTCCATTTCCAGTACATCCTTCCTGAGGACTGGTGCCCAGAACTGGACCGCATACTCTAGGTGCGGCCGGACCAGAGTCTTGTAGAGCGGGAGAATTATCGTTTTATCTCTGGAGTTGATCCCCCTTTTAATGCATGCCAATATTCTGTTTGCTTTGTTAGCAGCAGCTTGGCATTGCCTGCCATTGCTGAGCCTATCGTCTACTAGGACCCCCAGGTCCTTTTCCATCCTAGATTCCCCCAGAGGTTCTCCCCCCAGTGTATAGATTGCATTCATATTTTTGCCACCCAAATGCATTATTTTACATTTTTCTACATTGAACCTCATTTGCCATGTATTCGCCCACCCCATTAATTTGTTCAGGTCTTTTTGCAAGGTTTCCACATCCTGCGGAGAAGTTATTGCCCTGCTTAGCTTAGTATCGTCTGCAAATACAGAGATTGAACTGTTTATCCCATCCTCCAGATCGTTTATGAACAAATTAAATAGGATTGGTCCCAGCACAGAACCTTGGGGAACCCCACTACCCACCCCTGACCATTCTGAGTACTCCCCATTTATCACCACCCTCTGAACTCGCCCTTGTAGCCAGTTTTCAATCCATGTACTCACCCTATGGTCCATGCCAACGGACCTTATTTTGTACAGTAAACGTTTATGGGGAACTGTGTCAAATGCTTTTGCAAAATCCAGATACACCACGTCTACAGGCCTTCCTTTATCTAGATGGCAACTCACCTCCTCATAGAAGGTTAATAGATTGGTTTGGCAAGAACGATTCTTCATGAATCCATGCTGATTACTGCTAATGATATCGTTCGTATTACTAAAATCCTGTATATAGTCCCTTATCATCCCCTCCAAGAGTTTACATACTATCGATGTTAGGCTAACTGGTCTGTAATTCCCAGGGATGTATTTTGGGCCCTTTTTAAATATAGGTGCTACATTGGCTTTTCTCCAATCAGCTGGTACCATTCCAGTCAGTAGACTATCTGTAAAAATTAGGAACAACGGTCTGGCAATCACTTGACTGAGTTCCCTAAGTACCCTCGGATGCAAGCCATCTGGTCCCGGTGATTTATTAATGTTAAGTTTCTCAAGTCTAATTTTAATTCCGTCCTCTGTTAACCATGGAGGTGCTTCCTGTGTTGTGTCATGAGGATAAACACTGCAGTTTTGGTTACTGAAGCCCCCCGATTCACTCGTGAAGACTGAGGAGAAGAATAAATTCAATACCTTCGCCATCTCCCCATCCTTTGTAACCAGATGTCCTTCCTCATTCTTTAAGGGGCCAATATGGTCTGTCCTCCCTTTTTTACTGTTTACATACTTAAAGAATTTCTTGGGATTTTTTTTGCTCTCCTCCGCTATGTGTCTTTCATGTTCTATCTTAGCTGTCCTAATTGCACCTTTACATATCCTGTTGCATTCTTTATAAAGTCTGAATGCTGGGGATGATCCCTCAACCTTGTAATTTTTGAAGGCCTTCTCCTTTGCTTTTATATGCATTTTTACATTGGAGTTAAGCCATCCAGGACTTTTGTTCGCTCTTTTAAATTTATTACCCAATGGGATACATTGGCTAATGCCCTTATTTAATATGCTCTTAAAGCAAACCCATCTCTCCTCCGTATTCTTTGTTTCTAATATTTTATCCCAGTTTATGCCTTTTAGCAAGGTTTGTAGTTTAGGGAAGTTGGCTCTTTTGAAATTCAGTGTCTTTGTATTCCCTTTATGTTTCCTATTTGTGTGATTTATACTGAAACTAATTGACCTGTGATCACTGTTACCTAAGTTGCCCCGCATTTCCACATCTGTGATCAGGTCTGTATTGTTGGTAATCAGTAGATCCAGTAATGTTTTATTTCTAGTTGGTGCGTCTACCATCTGACCCATAAAATTGTCCTGCAAGACATTAAGGAACTGGCGAGCCTTAAATGAATGCGCGGTTCCCTCCGCCCAATCTATGTCTGGATAATTAAAATCCCCCATTATGATAACACTTCCCATCCTTGCTGCTACTCCAATTTGTGATAGGAGATCCGTCTCCACTTCCTCCCTCAGGTTTGGGGGCCTATAGCATACTCCCAGTATTATTTTCCCCTTAGCTTTATCCCTTTGGAGCTCTACCCATAAAGATTCCACCTCCTCCCTAGCCCCCTCAGTGATGTCATCTCTCACACTCACTTGTACATTATTCTTGATATATAGGCATACCCCTCCCCCTTTTTTACCCTCTCTATCCTTGCGGTATAGGGTATACCCTTGAATGTTTGCCAGCCAATCATGAGAGCTGTTGAACCAGGTCTCTGAAATTCCCACAAAATCCAAATCCTGCTCGTACAACAGTATCTCTAGTTCACCCATCTTGTCCGACATGCTCCTGGCATTGGTGAACATGCCACATAGTTTATTCACTAAAGAGAAAGGCAGCTTCTTGCTCCAGGTTCACAATCCATGCCTCATTATGTCCTCTGTGTTGCATCACAAAACTTGGAGTGTTTAATGTGTTAAAAGACTGCATGATGACCTTTCTGTTAACATATCTGCCCGCTTTGTCTTTGTCAGATCTAATTACTTTTTAGCACTCATCTGAAGCGCACTTGACTCCAAGACCCAGGGATTGTGGTATATGTAGTTTCTTCTCAGGAAGTGTCAGTTCTTAGACTACAGACAGAGGTCATGGATTAACCTGTGCAGTGCCATGCCTCATCTTTGAACACAAACAGAAACTTTTGACACAGGAATGTGAAGATTTACTCTACTATAGGTTGTGCGTACTGGACATCAAATGACACCATGAAACTACACGATCAATGCATATCCTATACAGGTGAAAAACACAAGGTGCAGGTAGGAAGGTTTATAATGCCTTTAACCTGTTTCTGCCGATGTAGCGCATATATGGGGCCTTTCAGCGGGTGGGCTTGAACACCGAAAGAGCACATATATGCATCCCTATGTAAACACTTTTCTGTGCTGAGAGCGCGCGCCCTGTGTACTCGCAGCACAGACACTGGCGGGGACCGTGAAGCTCCCGATGCATAGCTTTTTGATCATGTGACCGCTGTGACAGCCAATTCTGAATGACCCGATTGCCCTTCTCCTGACATTTAGAAGCTCTTAAAGGGCCGGGAGGCGGTGGCAGGAAGGGGTTAAGAATAATTTATTACTATTTTGGTGTAATTCCTCACCTGTGCTGATCCTTGGAGGTACTTCTTCCTCTTTAATCCTCTCGTGTCCTTCTTCCTCCTCCTCACTGACCTTTCTATGATTGGCTCTGGTGTCTGTGAATAGAGATGAGAGTGAAGCCCCCTGTACTGAGATGTATGAGAGACCCCAGAGAGTGTGAGTTGGGGGAGACTGGTCACATCTCTTGGCTGGTAACACACAATGACATGATGTGAGGAGGAGAGCCGGAGTCTAATAGAGGCTGATGGCTCAACAAGGAGAATCTGGGGCTCTTTTCTGAATTTAGCCCTGCTTCACACCAGTGTGGCTTTGAAATCGTGCGACCTCCAATTTCATTGTGGCTTGCGACTTCATGTAGCAGAAGTCAATGCAAGTCGCAATGAGATCTCCAAAAAAGAAGTAGTGCAGGGACTTCTTGCAAAGTCACTGCAAGTTGATCGCAATGATTTGAACTGTTCTATTGCCGGCAATGGGGTGCAACTTGTCATGCGATTTGACGGTTCAAACCACACTGGTGTGAACCAAGGCTTAGTGTTTATTACTCACCTGTGCTGATCTCTGGGGGGATTTCCTCCTCCTCACATGGATCATCACCGCTCTCATTCAGCTCTTCCTCATTTTCAACTTTAATAACGTTCAGGCCTTCGCTCTACATAAGACAGAGATTACTTTCAATCTCTCCATAAAGAGAGTCTGATTATACTGATGCAAACTTAACAAACAATGGTTAAATTATTACAGTAAATGTATTATTATCTGATTGATGATATTGGGTTTTTGCTCACTTGATGATTCTCTGTTACGATTTGATGTTTCTGCGTGGAATCCTGGGAACAAAGTGGACTGGGATATCTCTCTGGTGTATTTTTCTTATTGGATCCATCTGTAGAAAACACATATACAATGTTTATATCATTTGTATGTCATCCTGGAACTATAGATATATGTGGTCTCCAAACTGCGGCCCGATGTGGCCCTTTTTTGCCTTTACCCAGCCCTTGGGGCACTTTTCCACCCACTGATACAAGACACAATTTCTCCCATTGACACCAGTGATGGGGCACTATTAATCCCACTGAGACCAACAATGCCACTGACGCCAACGATGGAGCACAATTTCTCACACTGACACCAACAATGGGGCACTATTCTTCCAAATGACACCAATGATGGGGCACTATGTCTCCTACTGACACCAGCGATAGGGCACTATTCCTCTACCTAATATCAAAGATGCATTGTTTACTCTCACTGATGCCAGGACAATTTCAACTCCCAATGGCCACAGTACGGCCACCTAAAGTTTGGAGGACAGTAAACTCCAAACAGACAGTAAAGCCCTTTGTTTAGAAAGTTTGGAGACCCTTGATATGCCCTCATGATCTGACTGACCCAACATTCAGATGGCTTCTTAAAACGTACATTCTTAGGTTGCCTTATCTATGCTGGAAGGTGAAACTTCTGCCAGACTCCACCAAATTTGCCTTATCTTGATGGAAGCAACCATGATCTTTCTGTACAAATTATTGCAATTTTCTTCCAAAAATTGTTGGAGAGGAATATCTGGCACTGTCCATACTGTCCATGAGGCATAAGACTTCAAGTCATTTAGACTTGGGGGGGGGGGGGGGGGGGACCATTTCAATCTAATGGTAGCTTTGAGCCAGTATACACAATCAGACGAAAAAGACAGCTTTCGAAACGATCGTACGAAAATCTGATCGTTAGTACACAGTTTTCAAGATCGTTCACGACAGTTCATTCAAAATTATCGGGACACACAAACATTTTTCTCGTACGATCCAGTAAATCTACAACCACCTTTCCTTTTGACAAGTAAAAGATCCAGCACCTCACATCTATCTTTTCTTGGACAGATGAGCAGAGGTTAGAGATGTTAGGGTAGAGAATTTTACTCATCTTCAAATTTATCACCTCTGGTTGAGGCATAGAGACTACGGTACATTTCAGCTGTGATGTACCTGACCCCCCCCCAAAAAAAAAAATGACAAATTTTCTCAACCATAAAGGTTTTTATAGATGTGGAAAATGCAAACCATGCAGGCTTACAAATAAGGTAGATAGGAAAATTACGGAATTTCAATTCTACGCAACAAAACAGGAATTTAAAATTGATAAGCTCATAACATGTGGTAGTACACGTCACCTACATACTGGAGTGTAGTTGTGGGGTCCAGTATGTAGGTAGAACAACAAGAGCCATGTCTGTTCGAATAGGAGAACATGTGAGAAACATCAAAAAGGAATACAAACATCACAGTGTCTCGAAGCACTTTAGGGATGTCCATAAAAGAGACCCACGACACCTCAAATTTTATGCTATTGACAAAACAGAACAGGACTGGAGAAACCTGAATTTACGTAGCGAGGTATCACCGAATGAAACCTATTGGATATTTAGATTAAATACGAAGAGACCTCAAGGGATGAACGTGGAATTAGATGTGAACTGCTTCATAGAAGATTATTGATTATCTTTTTATTTTTTTCTATTTTATTTCATTTCTTTATTTTCATTTTCATTATTTTTATTTTTATTTATTTTTTCAATTTTTATATTTATTATTATTATTTATACTTTTTATTTTTATTTTATTTCAATATTATTGTTTTTTTGGTGCATGGGTCTGTGATCTTCAGAAGCAGTTTGAGTTTGAGTAAGTCAATCTGGCTTTTTATTATATTTTTTTATTTTGTTTTTTTATAAAGTGTTTATTTAAAGATGGTATATGTTTTTGAAACAGAATATTGTAGGTTTTAAATAGACTGGGAACTGTAAAATTGTAAAAAGCGGTTCAGCTGTGTGCATGGGGGAACCCGGTATATATAGCTAGGAGGTGCCCATATAATATATAAAATGCGGGACACAGAGCAGGAAGGGAATTTTTTTGGCCAGTGGGGACATAAACAGCATTTATCAGCAATAGAAATACATAGGATTCAGTAGTCAAAATGGCGGATTAAGTACTTCCTGCATCGCGGCACGGCCATTTCCAGCTGTTTGGTATGCAGATTGGATATTATACGATTAGAGGTGGTATAAAGGGGAGGACAGGCATAGATACAGCAGCTTCCTGATGACGCAAACTGTATTGCGAAACGCGTAGAGGCTGCTGGGAAATTTTCTCGTCACTTCCGGTCTAACAAAAGTGAGGCTTGGAACGCACGCCGCTGTGAGGAGACACAGGGATGGAGTGGGAGATAGATCGAGACTTCCCTCCCCATATACACCGCTGGATCAGCTTGGTGCCAGCTTAGAGGCACTATAACATGTGAGTTTAACTGTGTGTTTTTTTAACTTTTTTAATAAAATAATAGTTATATACTACACTATGAAGGCTATCCATATGTCTTTATGAGAACTAATAGAGCAAGAGGTATTAGTATACTGCTTGGAAAGGCGGCTGCTGGATCCATGGAAAACGGAGTGGCTATCCTAAACAAATGAACCAAAGGCGCATATTTTGATATATCTGGTGAGTGGCTATTTTTTTTTTTCTTTGATTGAAAATGTATACTTTATTTTGCAAGAAAATATACAAAAAACAAATACTTAAACAGGGTACATTCCAATCTGTACTGCGACGCAGCGCATAAATACACTACATAACAATACATTGCCAAGCATAGGGTGGCATGTATTTATGATTGCAACAAACTAAGTTGGTGATTTCACATTTTTAGTTTTTTTTTTTGCGCCGGTAGCATACCCTTTTAGCACCTCACATCTACCTTTTCTTGGACAGAGAAGCAGAGGTTAGAGATGTTAGGGTAGAGAATTTTACTCATCTTCAAATTTATCACCTCTGGTTGAGGCATAGAGACCACTGTACGTTTCAGCTGTGATGCTTTCAAAGACAGTCAGATGTCTCAACACTGTAAATTCTGAAGAAGCAGCCAATGCTGTTTGTAGAAGACCTCCATGAGGACCTTTCTTAAAGCCCAACTCTCGACAAAAAAAAAGGATGCCAATGCTGTGGAGCTGTACCAGCATTGCACAGGTCACCTGCTCGTTTTCTCTAGGGGGGGGAGGGAGCTTATACTCACCCGATCCTTCGTTCCACCAGAAAACAGCGGTCCCCCACAGTTCAGCAGTGGACTGTCCCTGGTCTATGGAGCCTGCCATCTTTCGGCCATAGCGCGGTTCTAAATTAGTTAATGTTGTTGTATTTACCTCTATTACACAACGAGGCCCCTGCAGATGGCACATTTCCAACATGGTTTTTCCAAGCCCTCATGGGTTCGTTCTCCCATGTAAGACTTTTATGGCCGCATGGGCACATCCCAGCGACACGTAGATATGTCCCTTGAACTACTTTGTGAAGAGCACATATCTTCTCTCCACAAGAACAGGACACTTGCTTGAGAATTTTATCCAGGCAAGACTCAAACACAATAAATCTTCGTTCTGGAACCAGTTCATTGGATCTCCAGTTTTCCTCTGCTGTAAGAGTGTCACTAAGACATGAGGCTCCTTCAGGGATATAATTAAGTTCTTCTGAGTCAGGAGTATTCAGGTTGGAGGTACTCATAACCTCAATGAAGCTCTCTTGGGTGTTCGATGGCTGTGAGGTGAAATATCCAAGACCCCGAGCCAAATTTCTAGAGCCAAATTTCCCATTCTCCATGGAAGTAGAAGCTATAAGATTGCTACCCAACATTGTGTTCAGATAATTGGTGTTATTAACTGCAAATTCCATCCTTGCTCTTTTGGAACGTGCCGTTAGGATGACCCCTTTGTTTGGAAATATGGTGGGCAAAGCATCATCTCTCAAGATTTTTTTGGAAATGTTGGTGACGTAACAGTCAGGTGTAAAATGCTCAGAGCATAACCTGAAAATATCCGTTTTCTTGCCGTCCAGCACTCTCTTTGCAAATTTGTTGAGATTTCCAAAGTCCTGTCCCGTTTGGCGCAGCCAACATTTAATCCTGTCAATGCTGCGAGGGAAGACGTGCAAAATAATCCCCCTACAGGATGTGGTTTTATTGGACTTGCTGGAGCAGCCAGAGACAATGCAAAATGGCATGGCTGGCACCTACAAATAGAAATGGAATAAATTTAATGTCCAGATTTAACTTTTACCTCCCCAACCAACAGGTTTTTTTTTCCTGCAGGGTCCCCCCCAAAATGTTTATTATTTCTTATACCTACCTTTTTTACTGGGGTCATCAGTCTGGTCACATTACATCAGAGGTCTACTTCCTGCTCTTCAGGTGGCGGGAGTCCTGAATTCTGCAGAGAATGGACGGAGACAGGAGAAGGAGAAGCTTGTCAGTCTGCTGCTGCTCCTTTCACTGCCCAATCACAAGCCAGGGAGGCGATCAAGCGCTATTCTTTACTGCAGTTAAGGTGCAGAGATTACCAACCTGGCTGTGCTGCCTAAAGAGGAAATCCACGGTATTCCTAACTAAGTTTAACCACTTCAAGACCCCCTAATGTACATTTATGTTACGGGTTTAAAGCGGTTTACCGGGGTTATGGCTGCAGCTGTCAGCCAAAACCCCGGTATTGCACAGCCAGCGATTCTCTTTCTGATAACAGTGATCCGAGTGGCAGATTAGCCGCTGGATTGCTTTTAGAAGCAGTAGGAGGGGTTGTCCCCTCCCCCCCTGCCATTCGCTGGTGTTTCACATCCCTAAACATTGAAGAACTAAAAGTCCCAGCATAAACCCCTGATATCTAAGGATGTGACTCCCCCCCCCCCCCCCCACCAAAATTGAAGGACTACAAGTGTGTGGCTTCATAGATTATACGAGTTCATGCTGGAACCTGTAGTTCTTCACTAGTTGGGGGGGTGTCATGTCCCAGCATGAATCCCTGATATCTAAGGATGTGAATACCCCCAAAATTGAAGGACTACAAGTCCCAGCACGAACCCCTAATATCTAAGGATGTGATCCCCCCCCAAAAGTGATGGACTAAAAGTCCCATCATGAACCCCTGATGTCTCCCTTCCAAAATTGAAGGACTACAAGTGTGTGACCCCATAGATTTTACGGATTCATGCTGGGACCTGTAGTTCTTCACTAGTTGGCAGGGGCGTCGCATCTTCAGCTCTGAGGGGTTCATGTTGGGACTTGTAGTCCTTCAAATTTGGGGGGGGGGGTCACATCATCCTCCCATCCCTCTAAAGGTGTCATCTGTCCTCAGTGCAGTCAGTGCCTCATGACACACATGGTGTTTCCCCTTCCCTGGCACCCGGCCTCACCTCGGAGTACTAAGAGTTCTTCTCAAATCCTGCCAGTTCCCTTCCCTCTGAGCATGCCACCGGAGAGGATAGAGGAGGAGGTGGGTGGAGCTAAAGCACTAGGCATGGAGGAGGAGGAGGAAGGTAAATCCTCCTCCGCTCTAAATGCTGGGACCTCGGGCTCGCTGTGTGCTGACGTGAGGTCACTGGTTGCTAGGTGGCAGGCAGCCCAAGCAACCAATTTTGGCGGTGTAGAGCCAGTGGTGGAACAGGGTGAACCAGGTCTCAGCCAGCCAGGACAAGTACTGCCAGTGAGTAAAGCAGTGATGCGGCGGCCAGCCCCCCAGGCCCAGTCTGCCCCCCTATGGCTGTGTCAGTTTCATTCCAGGACACTGTATTATTCTGGAATGAGGGTGCCCGGGACAGACCTGCAAAATGTGGGACTGTCCTGGGCAACCCGGGACACACATTCGCCCTAGTCTGAACCCGCCCTACTGCCTAGCAGAGCTGTGTAAATCTCAGAACTGGCTTAACGAATTTGCAAACCCTTTGGCAGGTAATACAGCCCCTATAGTCTTAAAGGCGTATTCTTGGGGTTCTGCTTTAATAGTAGACTCCCTGGGGTATAGCCAATGACATATTTTGAGCTTTTTGTCCTGAAGGTGCGAAAGAAGTGAAAATATCAAATGATACCTCCTTGACTTACCTTATTTCTAAGATGGCAAAATGTAGACATTATTACCTCTTCCTCACTGGGCACACACTCTCCAGTCACATATCAACGGAGAACAGAAGAAAAACCTCGTTTGTTTTTTTTTTTTTTTTCTAGGTGTCTCCCACTTGAGCTGCAACAAAATGGCCGCCGACCTCTCTGACGTTTTCTTCCCTCTGCGCGTGCGTGTTTACATAGCAACCTGGCACAGCTGGGCAGCGCAGAGCTAAAGCAGCTGTTGAGTCTCTCGCTGTTCCCACAGACTCTGTACAGCCAGAGCGAACGCTAGAGGTCGATGTTAAAGTAAATGCTATCAGCAAAGAAGCGACGGCCAATTCTTTGTAGAGTATGTTTAAGCTTTTCTTGATAACTATTAAAAGAAAAGTAACATTATCAATATCACAGTGGTCAAAATAGCCCATTAGCATTCATACTGAGATTTGTTTTATATAATCTTTACTGAACTAAAGAGTTGTCTTTCAAGCAGAAGGGTCGGCGGCCATTTTTTTGTAGACCACATTACTATATAACTATTAAGAGAAGTAATATTATCAATCTCACAGTGCTCAAACTAGACCGCTTTCATTCATTTTAGGATATTCTCTATATCATTTTTGGTAAACTGTTAAGCTGTCTTCAACGCAGCTGGATCGGCGGCCATCTTTGTGTAGCCCACAGAGGTGGGTGAGACATTCTTCCCGGTGAAGGAGTGTGAGTGTGGAGAGTGTGTGCCCAGTGAGGAGGAGGTAATAATGTCTTCTTATTATGAGAGAAGGGGGTCCCAGCACTGTGTGTGGATTGGATGGGGGGATCATGTCACCTCCACACATCATCATCTTCCTGCAAGTCCTTTGATATGGAGAACATTGGATGGGGGGCTGTGCTGGGGATGGGGATGATAGGGATGTGGTCTTTAGGAAACCCCAGCTGTTGTGAAATGCACCTTGTAGTTTTTGCGGTTAGGAAGTGTAACAAATGTAAAACCGAAAAGAACCATATTGGTTAGGGGGTTGGGTTTAGGAGGTTAGGTGGAGGCAGGGCTGCTGCAAGATTTTTTGACACCCTAGGTAAAACCTCATTTTGCCACCCCCATTGGCTCCACCCCTGACTCCACCCCCTTTGCCCTGCCAATGTGACAGGAGGTGGCGCTATACAGGAAGCATCGGCTTTGCTTCTTCTAGCGCTGGCTCGAGTGCTGTGCCTCTAGTTACACTACTGTTCGGACGGAGCAGCTGCCTGAGACTGAGTTGGCTGGGCGCCCCTAGGCAGCAGTGTGCCCTAGGCGGCTGCCTAGTTTGCCTAGTGGTAGCACCGGCCCTAGGTGGAGGGGTTAATTGGTTATGATTAGAGATTAGCTAAACTCTTCCCTATGTGAACTTAAAAGTCACACTCTATTTTTGTTCAATCATCTCCAGGCTGGGATATTCACTGCACTGCAGCACAATTTGAACAGAGGAGCAGGATTCTCGTGACGTCAGTGCCCTTAATGATCATATGCCTGTATTTAGTCAATGACTGCAGTCCCTGACAATCCCTTGTAGGGCGTCTGCAGTCCCTGACCATCTCCTGTAGGGCGTCTGCAGTCCCTGACCATCTCTGGTAGGGTGTCTGGAGTCCCTGACCATCTCCTGTAGGGCGTATGCAGTCCCTGACCATCTCTTGTAGGGCGTCTGCAGTCCCTGACCATCTCCTGGAGGGCGTCTGCAGTCCCTGACCATCTCTTGTAGGGCGTCTGCAGTCCCTGACCATCTCTTGTAGGGCGTCTGCAGTCCCTGACCATCTCTTGTAGGATGTCTGCAGTCCCTGACCATCTCTTGTAGGGCGTCTGCAGTCCCTGACCATCTCTTGTAGGGCGTTTGCAGTCTCTGACCATCTCTTGTAGGGCGTCTGCAGTCCCTGACCATCTCTTGTAGGATGTCTGCAGTCTCTGACCATCTCTTGTAGGGCGTCTGCAGTCCCTGACCATCTCTGGTAGGGCGTCTGCAGTCCCTGACCATCTCTTGTAGGATGTCTGCAGTCCCTGACCATCTCTTGTAGGGCGTCTGCAGTCCCTGACCATCTCTGGTAGGGCGTCTGCAGTCCCTGACCATCTCTTGTAGGATGTCTGCAGTCCCTGACCATATCTTGTAGGATGTTTTCATTCCCTGACCATCTCTTGTAGGATGTCTGCAGTCCCTGACCATCTCTTGTAGGGCGTCTCCAGTCCCTGACCATCTCTTGTAGGGCGTCTGCAGTCCCTGACCATTTCTTGTAGTGTCTGCAGCCTCAGACTGAAGCTTTAATTCTGTTTCATGTGCAGCTTTTTGTATTGCAGTATTGACTTGTGGAGAAGAATTCAGGTGTGGGATTATTTAAGACACAAGGATCTCTACAAGGACATTATAATGAAGAACCGGCCGCCCCTCACATCACCGGGTAAGAGGAGACTTTCATTTCTTGTAAAGGAGAGAAGAGTATTGAGGATCCCCCTAGATACACACCTCCTCTGATATAAAGACATAGAAACAATGTATTCAGTCAGTGGGTGTGTTTCCTACAGATGGATCCAGTAACAGAAATCCCCCAGAGAGATGTCCCCATCCTCTGTATTCCCGGGACTCCACACAGGAACATCAGGAGATCCCTCAGGAGGATCAGGTAGGTAGGACTTGTAGGACTTGTAGAAGTATAGGCAAACCTTTTCCCCTTCTTTTTTTTTTTTTGGTAGTGTAAGAGAGGATTTTGTCTTTTTAACCATCTATGTGCCATTAGGGAGACTTCCGTTCACTTCCTGTCCTGTAGGCCAAAACAGGAAGTGAGGGGAAATCCTGTCAAAGTGGGAAATTCCTTGGTGGTCACCAGAACTATCTACTTTCACTTTCGATGATAACGGTAAACATGACAAATAGAGAGGGCGAATGTCCGTAATCGGGGTACACACTGCACAAACACTGACAGGGGTTCTAATCCCTCTCCACGCTTTAACTGTTATTCTTCTTCATCATTCAGGGTGAAGGTCTGATTGTTGTTAAGGTTGAAGGTGAAGAGGAGCCGCATGTAATAGGTGATGGTCCATGTAAAAAGGAGGAGATCCCTCCAAAGAACAACACAGGTGAGTAATAAACATAAATCCAGAGAAGATTCCCAGATTCTCCTTGTTCAGTCACTACAACAATCTCTTCTTCTCCCCCCTCCTCTGTCAGAAGACAGTAATGGGGAGACAGTATGTGCCCAGTGGGGGAGTCAGGAGCCATCAGACTCTTTTAGACTCCGGCTCTCCTCCTCACATCATGTCATTGTGTGTTACCAGCCAAGAGACGTGACCAGTCTCCCCCCACACACACTCTCTGGGGTCTCTCATACATCTCAGTACAGGGCGCTTCACTCTCATCTTTATTCACAAACACCAGAGTCACTCAGACAAAGGTCAAACGTGAAGAGGAGGAACTACAAGTTATTCAAAAGGAGGAAATTCCTCCATATATCGCCATAGGTGAGTAATAAACACTAAACTCAGAAAAGCTACTTTGAAGCCAAACGCGTTGCGTCCTTCAGGTGTGAATACAGTCTCAATCCGGAAAAGAATCCCAAATTCTCCTTGTTCAGTCACTACAACAATCTCTTCTTCTCCCCCCTCCTCTGTCAGTAGACGGTAATGGGGAGACAGTATGTGCCCAGTGGGGGAGTCAGGAGCCATCAGCCTCTATTAGACTCCGGCTCTCCTCCTCACATCATGTCATTGTGTGTTACCAGCCAAGAGATGTGACCAGTCTCCCCCCACACACACTCTCTGGGGTCTCTCATACATCTCAGTACAGGGGGCTTCACTCTTATCTTTATTCACAGACCCCGGAGAGACCAGAGACACTCAGAGAGACCCCAGAGTTGAGGAGAAGGCAGGAGGACTTGTGAGGATTAAAGAGGAGGAAGTTCCTATAGAGATCAGCACAGGTGAGGAATAAACACAAAATTCAGAAAAGAATGACAGGTTCTCCTTGATTGAGTAATATTGGTTGTGTTGCTTTGTACTGCTGTGATTGGGTTGTATTGCCCTTTGGCTGCCAGCCTTCTGCTATTTTATTTTCAAGTGAATTGAGGAAAGTGGAAGGATAGTGCTGGACCCACAGAGTTATATGGTGCTGGTGTTGTTATCCAAAGTGGTTGTGAACCTCAGATATGAAATGTGAACAAAGCATATCCCTCTATAGTGTGTACTTGTCTCAATCCAGAGCTTTCCAAGTTATAGAAGTCTGTGTGCTACGAAGTTCAAAATAGTATGGGTAAAAGCCATGGGTTAATGATGTAAACCATAATGGCCCCTTGTTTACTAAAATGCATAAATTATTGTAATTTATTTAGGTTGTTCTTAAAATGGTTGTAAACCTCAGACACAAAATCTGAACAAAGCATATCCTTCTATAGTATGTACTTGTCTCAGTCCAGAGCACTAAGTGTAATTTCTGTCTGCTGCTTCCTTCCTCTGCTATCAGCATGAGTCACTGCTGACGAGTTTTCCTGACACCAGGAGAAAAGTGGTGACAGGGGAGGGACCTCCAGCTGATTGACAGCCTCAGCTTTGTTCCTGTGTGTTGTGTGAAGTGGATATGTCCCTTCCCTCCAGTTGGGAGGATGTCCAGGATAATAGGAGATAATTCACATTTGAATTTGTCCTACAAAGTTGAACTTACCCTTAAAGCCAGTGAGATTAGGAAGTGATAGCCACATGACTGACAACAAAGATCATTCTTCTTGTGATGAATATCTTGAGGACATTACACATGTGTCTATCTGTGTGCTTCCTGCAGATGGACAGAATAACAGAAACCCCAGTACAGCAACCAGAGGTACCAGTCCTTTGTATTCCCAGGCATCCTCAAAGAAAGATCCTGAGATGTTACGGGACTATCAGGTAGGTGGCATGGAAGTTCTTAAAGCACTTTTACCCCCTTCCTGCTCAGGCCAGTTTTCAGCTTTCGGCGCTGTCGCACTTTGAATGACAATTACTCAGTCATGCAACACTGCAGAGCAAGGGTCTCAAACTGGCAGCCCTCCAGCTGTTGTGAAGCTACAAGTCCCATGAGCCATTGCAAGGCTGACAGTTACAAGCATGACTCCCACAGGCAGGGGTATATTGGGACTTGTTTCGCAACAGCTGGTGGGCCGCCAGTTTGAGACCCTTGATATAGAGCAGGGATATGCAATTAGCGGGCCTCCAGCTGTTGCAAAACTACAAGTCCCATCATGCCTCTACCTCTGGGTGTCATGCTTGTGGCTGTCGGAAGTCTTGCTATGCCTCATGGGACTTGTAGTTCTGCAACAGCTGGAGGTCCACTAATTGCACATCCCTGATATAGAGCTTTCTTCATGTGGTCTTTAATCACCACTGAGTTTAAAAAAAAAATTAAACAAAAAAAAGACTGAAAGTTTTGAAAATAAGCAAATTTTTCTTTGTTTCTGTTGCATATAAATAATCTTTCTTCATGTAGGTCAAAATTTATTCCGCTACATTTCTTTGGTGAAAATAACCGAAATCAGTGTATATTATTTAGTCTGTAGGAAAGTTATGGAGTCCACAAACTATGAAATATGAAAACTGATCAATCCTGATGTACTGACGGTCTATCTCATTTCTTGAGGCCCGAAAATGCCAGGACAGTACAAATATCCCCCATGTGACTCCTTTTTGGAAAGTAGACAGTCCAAGGTATTGAGAGGCATGGCGAGTTTTTTTGAAGTGGCCACTTTGTCAATTTTTGGGAAAATATAGAAATACATTTTTTTTTTTTTTTTACATGCAGTACAGCGTTATAATATAACTGGTGTGGTGGTGATCAAGGACCGTATTTTTTAAAAAAAACTGTAATAATGCTTTTTTATTCATTATTATTATTTTTTTTTTATTACAATTTAATTTTTACATATAGTGAACAGAGCAATAGAGTGTTACCATAGTAACTCTGTACTACTCTGAGGAGGTGATTGGGATTTTTTTTTTTTTTTTTACACACTATCATTGCTTATAAATGTAAATTTTACAGTTATAAGCAACCATTTTTTTCGATATGAAAACTTTTCATTCAGTGTTTACTATTGGGATCAGCTGTTCACGTGGTACATATGGGCTGTGATTGGCCCTGTCTGTAACGTGTGATCACTGTGACCAATCACAGAGCTCATCACAATAGTACACAATGAAAGGCATGAATCAAAGCCTTTCATTGTGTACAATTCTAATGTGATCTGCTGTGATTGACCACAACGATCACATGGTACAGTGATCTGTCATCGGTCGTGTCGGGTGGATACAGCACGGAGCGCAGCCTGACTCTGGAATGATGTCATAGGACATCCTCCCAGGATAATAGGGCTCTAGCCCAGCCGTCCTATTACAGGCCGGGGAGGGAAGAGTGTTGAAGTTGAATAAAAAAAAATCAATGATGGAAATGAAAAAACGTTGCATTCAAAGCATCAAACACTTGATCTCCTGTGCTTTTAGCTGCAATTTTTCTTTTTTTTTTTTTTTTTTTTTTGGTGACCAAATCACACTGTTAAGTCTTAGGAGAATCTACTGTTTGGATTGTTTTGTGTCACTCAGGAGGAAAATCTTATTAAAGTTGAAGTTAAAGAGGAAGCAGAAGAAATAGAGGAGACCTACGTGACCGGGGATGAGCCATGTATGGAGGAAGTTCCTTCGGAAATTGGCACAGGTGACTATGGAGGGAGAATGGGGCCAACATACTTAAGCCGGCCATATGGATCAAAATGTAGCTAGTTGAGCAGGGACTGGCTGAATTTCAATCCATGTATGGGCAGGCTGGTTGCACAGAAGTCAATCAACCGATCAACTTCTGTACAACCAGCCCGTCTGTATACTTCAGCTCAATCAGCGCTGCAAGCTATAGCTGGTGGTACTGATCAGTGGTACTGATCAGTGTATTCTGTTGGCTGGGAAGTCTCCCCGCTATCAGAATATAATGCCTCAGTGGGGAGGATTCCCCCATCCACATTAAATGTGTGGATGAGGAAATCTAGTCATTTTTTTTCTTTTTTGTTCAACCTGCTGGTTGAATGAAAAAAAAAAAAACTAATCTATGGGCTGCTTTACTCTCTATGGAAGAGCCCTGGGGCCATCATAAAAAAAAAATACAGAATTATGAGTTGAATCTCAGAATTCTGACTTTGAATCTCAGAATTCTGACTTTGAATCTCAGAATTCTGACTTTGAATCTCAGGATTCTGACTTTTAATCTCAGAATTCTGTAGAATTTTTTTTTTTTAAACTTACATTTCTGAATTTCAATCTCAGAATTCTGAGTTTCAAAGTCAGAATTCAGTTTTTAATTTATATAATTTTTTTCACACAAATAGAGCTTTCTTTTGGTGGTATTTGATCACCACTGGGTTTTTTTTTTTTTTTACTTTTTTATTATATAAACGAAAAAAAGACTAAAAATTTTGAAAAAATAAATAAATATTTTTCTGCTGTCTGTTATAAAACATATTCAATAAAATCAAATTTCTTCATAAATTTAGGCCAAAATGTATCCCGCTAGTGCTGGTAGTGATCAGGGCAGATCCTGCTAAGACTAGGTTATTTGGGACACTAGTATAGTTCTGACCGTGACCAGGATACAGACCAGGACAGACACTATACTAGTGATGGTGGTGATCAGCGACTTTTAGTGTGACTGTGATAGTGTAGCGGGCAATCAGGGACTGGCACTAACTGACACTGACTGGGAGGGACTCTTAACCGATACGATATGACGTCTCTAGTGACACTAATACACTGATCAGTGATAATACTGTACTCTGTCACTGTGCTAATGAAACTGGTTGGGTGACAGGGGTAATCAGGAAGGCAATCAAAGGGTCAACTGTGTGCCTAACAAGTGTATGTGTGCTAATATTACTCACTTACAAACTTGCTGGCTTTTCTGCCTGATTGCCACACTGAACGGTAAGTAAAAGCAGGGAGAACACATCCTTATCTGCGTTGTGTTTAATAAATTGTAAGTCAAAATCATTGGCTGCGAGCCTGCTGAGAAAAACTCATGCTGTGTCCAACCTCAACACGAGAGGCAGGGGGCGCATGCCTGTGAACCAGAAAAGTTTGGCGTGATGTACTGGTACATCGTGGTGCCCGGGGAAGTCACCGGCCGGCACCAAAATTATCACTGTCCGGTCAGCAAGTGGTTAAACATTCATAATATTACCTTTCACATTTTTCCTCTAGATGGACGATACAGAAGGTACAAAATGGGAAAAGGACCCGTCACTTCTGAAGCCTGTGAAATAGAAGAGGATGACATCACTTCTGATTCTTCAGCAGAAAACCCAATTAAAGTAAAGGTCAATCCAGTACCTAGACATGCTGATCCATCATCCAATCCTTCTATACAAGGAGGGAGTTTTCATGACCCCTCATCTGTGGTTAACCACTACACGACATATGGAGGGGGAGAAACGTTCCCGTGTTCGGAATGTGGCAAATGTTTCACCCGGAGAGGAACTCTCACCGCACATCAGAGGTCTCACACGGGGGAGAGGCCTTTTTCCTGTCCTGAGTGCGGAAAATGCTTTTCCTGCAAGAAAATTCTCATCCGACACCAAAGAATCCACACAGGGGAGAAGCCGTATTCGTGTCCTCAATGCGGGAAATGTTTTACTCAAAAATCCGGTCTCATCAGACACGAGAGCGTTCACACGGGAGCAAAACCGTTTTCGTGTTCAGTGTGCGGGAAGTGTTTCTCCATGAAGGTGACTCTTACCAAACATGAAAAGATTCACACGGGGGAGAAACCATATTCCTGTTCGGAATGCGGCAAGTGTTTCTCCTCTGGGACAAATCTCGTTAGACACCAGAGATCCCACACAGGTGACCGTCCATATCCGTGTTCTGAATGTGGCAAAAGCTTTGCGCAAAAGTCATATCTGGTGGAGCACCAGAGACTTCACACAGGCGATCACCCCTTTTCCTGCTCTGAGTGCGGAAAGTGTTTTACCCAAAAGTCTCACCTCGTGAAACACAAAACCAGTCACACTGGGGAAAAACCATTTGCATGTTCTGTGTGCGGGAAATGCTTCACTCAGAAATCGGTTTTGGTTACGCACAAAAGGATTCACACGGGGGAGAAGCCGTATTCGTGTTCTGAGTGTGGGAGGTGTTTTACTGATAGGGCCACCCTGGTGAGACACGAGAGAGTCCACACAGGGGAGAAGCCATATTCGTGCTCTGAATGTGGGAAACAGTTTTCCAAGAAATACTCGCTCATTTGCCATCTCGGCTCGCACAATGGAACAGAAGCTCCCCTCTCAGGGTGTGGCAATTGAGTCAGGGTGACCCTGGACAGCCTGATTATTGAAAACCATTTGGGCAAGCATCAGGCTCTGAGGACGTTGCTGTTGGCACACTAGTACTTTATAATTCAGGCAGAGATTTTCCAACTTGTCAGAAAAAATATCAAGGCAGTCGCTAATTGCTCTACCCAGCCATCTTGTCATTTGAGTTGGGAAGCATATCACTTAACTTAACAATGTTCTTCTGCTGCTTTTTGATTATTATGGACATATATAAAGGAAACAGCAGAAGGCGCCAACTAAGTACAGTATTTAGGAAAATACTAAAAAAAAAATAACAAATGGCAACTCACTCATTTTATGACCAATTTGTGCAGCAATCCATATCATTCCAAAAGGGTTCACATACTTTTTATTACAACTGTATAAAAGGAAACAGCATCGGACAGCAACTAAGTGCAGTATATAAGTAAACATTTTATTAAAAAAAAAACAAATGGCAACTTACAAGGTGCATAAGGATAAAAGCATGTCATTCACCCAGTGCGGTTTGCTGGTAAACCTTAGTGTCTCTTCAGAAACCAGGGAGTAAATGCCGCTGTCAGGGCTGTGTAGGAGCTCCCCCACGTCGCGGCCCACCCAGGTGTGACAACACTTCCAGTCTTGTGCAGTTCATGCGCTCCAGGATTTCCGGTTTTGTTTCTGGTGTCCTATACAGCTCTGACAAGCGGCATCTGTGTCCTGGCTTTTGAAGACACACTAATGCTCAACCGCTAACCACACTGGGTGGATGACATGCTGTTATCCTTATGCACCTTGTAAGTTGCCATTTGTTTTTTTTTAATAAAATTTTTACTTATATACTGCAATTAGTTGCTGTCCGATGCTGTTTCCTTTTATACAGTTGCAATAAAAAGTATGTGAACCCTTTTGGAATGATATGGATTTCTGCACAAATTGGTCATAAAATGTGATCCGTTCTTCATCTAAGTCACAACAACAGACAATCACAGTCTGCTTAAACTAATAACACACAAAGAATTAAAAAAGTTACCATGTTTTTATTGAACACACCATGTAAACATTCACAGTGCAGGTGGAAAAAGTATGTGAACCCCTAGACTAATGAGATCTCCAAGAGCTAATTGGAGTGAGGTGTCAGCCAACTGGAGTCCAATCAATGAGATGAGATTGGAGGTGTTGGTTACAGCTGCCCTTTAAAAAACACACACCAGTTCTGGGTTTGCTTTTCACAAGAAGCATTGCCTGATGTGAATAATGCCTCGCACAAAAGAGCTCTCAGAAGACCTATGATTAAGAATTGTTGACTTGCAGAAAGCTGGAAAGGGTTATAAAAGTATCTCCAAAAGCCTTGCTGTTGATCAGTCCACGGTAAGACAAAGTGTCTATAAATGGAGAAAGTTCAGCACTGCTGCTACTCTCCCTAGGAGTAGGCGTCCTGTAAACATGACTGCAAGAGCACAGCGCAGACTGCTCAATGAGGTGAAAAAGAATCCTAGAGTGTCAGCTATAGACTTATAAAAGTCTCTGGCATATGCTAACATCCCTGTTAGCGAATCTACGATACGTAAAACACTAAACAAGAATGGATTTCATGGGAGGATACAACAAAGGAAGCCACTGCTGTCCAAAAAAAAAACATTGCTGCACGTTTACAGTTTGCACAAGAGCACCTGGATGTTCCACAGCAGTACTGGCAAAATATTCTGTGGACAGATGAAACCAAAGTTGAGTTGTTTGGAAGAAACACACAACACTATGTGTGAAGAAAAAGAGGCACAGCACACCAGCATCAAAACCTCATCACAACTGTGAAGTATGGTGGTGGGGGCATCATGGTTTGGGGCTGCTTTGCTGCGTCAGGGCCTGGGCTGATTGCTATCATCGAAGAAAAAATGAATTCACAAGTTTATCAAGACATTTTGCAGGAGTACTTAAGGCCTTCTGTCCACCATCTAAAGCTCAACAGAAGATTGGTGTTGCAACAGGACAACGACCCAAAGCATAGAAGTAAATCAACAACAGAATGGCTTAAACAGAAGAAAATACGCCTTCTGGAGTGGCCCAGTCAGAGTCCTGACCTCAACCCGATTGAGATGCTGTGGCATGACCTCAAGAAAGCGATTCACACCAGACATCCCAAGATTATTGCTGAACTGAAACAGTTCTGTAAAGAGGAATGGTCAAGAATTACTCCTGACCGTTGTGCACGTCTGATCTGCAACTACAGGAAATGTTTGGTTGAAGTTATTGCTACCAAAGGAGGTTCAACCAGTTATTAAATCCAAAGGTTCACATACTTTTTCCACCTGCACTTTGAGTATTTACATGGTGTGTTCAATAAAAACATGGTAACATTTAATTCTTTCTGTGTCATTAGTTTAAGCAGACTGTGATTGTCTATTGTTGTGACTCAGATGAAGATCAGATCACATTTTATGACCAAATTGTGCAGAAATCCATATTGTTCCAAAGGGGTTCACATACTTTCTATTGCAACTGTACATTGCAGAGATCACTTCAGTCACATTGAGGAGCTACCATGGATATTTTTGGACCTATGGACTTTTTTGTATAATCCTACACCCCCCCCCCCACTAAACATTTACGTGTATGATTATGTTGTAGCTCAGCTGTTTCTCTATCTGTGCCATTCCCGATAATTCCTTACATTCTTGATTATTACTCCAATGGTGATCAGGTCACCAGTTATAAAGGGGGTAGCTCTGACATGAGGAAGCAAAGCCCTGCTTCTCCACCAATATGACCACCTCCACACAGAGACACAGTACAGAACAAGGAATAACAAGTCAGTATTGGGGAAAGGATCAGCTGCAGGTAGACCACAGTCCATATTAGTAACTAGTCCTTTGCCTGTCTTTTGGATTCAAAGGTTTATAAAATGCAGACACAAGCCCTTAAGATACCCATTGTTATTAGATGACTATCAAACTGAAAATACAGTTGGCAATCTGGTAGGTAAATAGCATAGGAATGCTTTATGAAATTGTCAGTGGATAAAAGTTCCAATTACAAAGAAAGACTGACGCGTTTCACCACAAGGGAGCCTTAATCCTGAGTTATGATTAAGGCCCCCTCGGGCTGAAACGTGTCAGTATTTCTTTGAATCTTGGATCTTTTAACCCTGGATAATTTAACCACTTTACCTTCTGAAGGTTTTACCGCCTTCATGACCAGGGCATTTTTTGCTATTCAGCACTGCACTACTTTTACTGGTAATTGTGCAGTCATGCAACACTGTACCAAATTACATTTATATAGTTTTTTTTTTACACAAACACAGCTTTCTTTTGATGGTAATTGATCACCTCTGTTTTTTTTGTTTTTTTTATTATCATATAACCGAAAAAACACCAAAATTTTGTTTTAAAAAAATGATATTTTCTACTTTCTGTTATAAAACATCCAATTAAAAAAATTAAATTTCTTCCTAAATTTAGACCAAAATGTATTCTGCCACATGGCTTTGGTGAAAAAAAAACCCAGTAAGTGTATATTAGTTGGTTTGCGTGAAAGTTATAGTATCTGCAAACGATTGTGTGTGTGTGTGTATATATATATACTAGAATTTATGCAGCTGTGACGCTATACTGGTACTGGTGGTGATCAGCGAATTATAGTATGACTGTGATAGTGTAGCGGGCAATCTGGCGCTAATAGACTCTCGCTGGGAGATTCACTAACTGACTGACATCAACAGTGACACTA
The DNA here is from genome assembly GCA_037952835.1 of Lithobates septentrionalis. Lineage (NCBI taxonomy): Eukaryota > Metazoa > Chordata > Amphibia > Anura > Ranidae > Lithobates > Lithobates septentrionalis. Next base: position 1,286,568 of record JBBDGP010002453.1, read on the forward strand.
ATACAGTGATCAGTGTTGATTCTACACACCAGAGGTCTCCAGACTTTCTAAACAAAGGGCCGGTTTATTCTCCTTCAGACTTTAGGGGGGGCCGGACTGTGGCCAGTGGGAGCGGAAATTTTCCTGGCATCAGTGGGAGAATGCATCGCCACATTAGGTATTCGGGGGTGGAATAGTGCCCCATTTTTTATATCATAGGGAGGAATGGTGCCCCATTGTTGGTGTCATATGGCAGGATAGTGTCTCGTATCAGTGGGACGAATAGTGCCCCAAGGGCCAGCCAGATGTAAGCAAAGGGCCACATCTGGCCCCCGGGCCGCAGTTTGGAGACCACTGCTGTACACTGTTACTGTACTAATGACACTGGCTGGGAAGGGGTTAACATCTAGTGGCAATCAAGAGGTTAACTGTGTGCCTAACATGTGTAATATGTGCTGCTTTTACTAAAAGATCTGGCTGTTTTTTCTCCCTGCTTTGAAGGGAGAAGAAGCAGCTAGATTGCAGATCTGTGTAGAGTCCTGTCTGTGCACGCAGGACTCTGTGATGTGATTGGACACAGCTGATCAGGTCTCAGCTATTCATAAAAGATTCCTATGCTGTTTATCTACTGGGTTGCCAACTGTATTTTCGGTGTCTGTAAGCAGCTTGTGGAGGCTGACGTTGGGCAGCGATTATGTTTTCCTCTTCGTCTCTGGATTGGAGGATAGTAGCGCCTTTTTATATATTCTTTTTTTTTTCAGCCTGTTATCAGATTACAGTCTAGCACTGCTAGCTGATTATGGCTGGACTGGGCATGGACAAGGAAAACATTGTATACCCAGGGGCAGTCTGTGACCTTTGCAGACACTTTCCAAATTCAGGGAGAATCAACTGTTTTCTAATTGTCTGCTGACATATTACCACTACTAAAGTGTGTGTCCTTCTTCCATAATCATGAATGCTCAGCCAATACGATCAACTGCCATCACTCCGCCTGTTATATCCCTTTTGTAAAAAAAAAAAAAAAAGGACCCGCTGCACATAGCTGGACCGCTCTTCTCTCTTCATCGGTTTGTCCACAAAGAAGTGTCATGATTTTTCTTGGCCAATCAGACTGCTTGTTCAAAAGATTAAAGCTCCAGGAAAATTTTCCATTTTTCTTTGTGCCTGATTTTGTAAATAAGACTCTGTTTTTGACTATCAAAGTCTGACGTGTTCTATAGACATAAATCTAAAATTTCGATTTTTCTACCATGTTAGAATTAATCGATGAATGTACTCTTTTACTTAAAAATAATAAAGCAAATTGATTCTTTAGAATGGATAGATTAATAAGGTCACTGTATTCTTTTAATGCCACAGATAAGAAGCTTTGTGTCATTTTAAAATAAATTATAAAGGCATTAATTGCAAATGATTTCTCGATGAGTAGTACATTTTTGAAGGGTAACTTCACTTATGTGGGGAAAAAAATAGCAAAAAAAAAAAATCATAATATAGCATGTACTGGGGTGTCAATTTCATTGTGGGCCGCATCAGCTTTATGGGCCAGTTGTATCTGAATAATCATATCAGTTTATTCAGGCCTTTTATTTTTTTTCTCAGAGAATAGGTGCAGGAACTCAACCACAACCCCCTCCGCCAAACTGCATTGAGCGGTGGGTGTAGCTAAATTGCACTAGGAGTGCACTAGATGTGCGGAGCCCAGGGATGCACTACATACCAAGTGCACGGTTCAGGGATACACTATGTGCAGAGTTTAGGATTTAGGGGTGAGCTATGTACAGAGTTCAGGGGTGCGCTTTGTACAGAGTGCAGCATTCAGGGGTGTGCTGTGTATCGAGTGCAAAGTTCAGGGGTGCGCTATGCGCAGAGTTCAGGGGTGCACTATATACAGAATGCAGAGTTCAGAGGAGTGCTATATACAGAATGCAGAGTTCAGAGGTGCGCTACATACAGAATGCAAAGTTCAGGGGTGCACCATGTGCAGAGTTCAGGGGTGCTCTATGTACAGAATGCAGAGTTCAGGGGTGCTCTATATACAGAATGCAGAGTTCAGGGGTGCACTGTATACAGAATGTAGAGTTCAGGGCTGCACTGTATACAGAATGTAGAGTTCAGGGGTGCACTGTATACAGAATGCAGAGTTCAGGGGTGCACTATATACAGAATGCAGAGTTCAGGGGTACACTATATACAGAATGCAGAGTTCAGGGGTGCACTGAATACAAAATGCAAACAATTGGGCTAATCACGCTATGTGGCCTTCTTTTATTCTTCCTGTCACAAAACATCTACACCATATTGGTGAGAATCTGACACAGTCTTGCATGGAATTACCTTCTTATGGAAATTGAGATTCTAGGAATATCTGGACGGTATATGATCTAGTTACAAAGGATCCCCAAGTCTTCACCCCGTTTGTCATTTGACAACACAAGCTTGTTTGACTCACGAAACGTATGTTCCCCTAAGTTCAAACCATCCGGTAAGCCTTCATTTTCATCGGTGGTGGTTTGCTGCACTATTGTCACATTCATATTGGGCGTGCTATGCGCAGAGTTCAGGGGTGCACTATATACAGAATGCAGAGTTCAGAGGTGTGCTATATACAGAATGCAGAGTTCAGAGGTGCGCTACATACAGAATGCAAAGTTCAGGGGTGCTCTATGTACAGAATGCAGAGTTCAGAGGTGTGCTATATACAGAATGCAGAGTTCAGAGGTGTGCTATATACAGAATGCAGAGTTCAGAGGTGCGCTGCATACAGAATGCAAAGTTCAGGGGTGCACCATGTACAGAATGCAGAGTTCAGAGGTACACTATATACAGAATGCAGAGTTCAGGGGTGAAAAAATATAGTGTAGCGCTAAATGTCTAAGTCAAAAATATTTTAACAATGACAACCATACTGCATAAATGAATAATGGGATGTAGATCCCTAATTAATGATGTCCAATATGAATGTGACAACATTATCATGTGTAGGTACAAAACAGGACCTGTGAATATGTTACAAAAAGTTCATACAAGAAACAATAAAGTCCACTGTGTGTCAACACAAAAAAAGGGGGTTGTGAAAAAACATTGAAGATCTTCAAAACATTATGCTGATATCCAAATAGTGAACATAAACTGATATTAATAGTGCAGCAAACCATCACCGATGAAAATGAAGGCTTACCGGATGGTTTGAACTTAGGGGAACATACGCTCCGTGAGTCAAACAAGCTTGTGTTGGTAATTCCATGCAAGACTGTGTCAGATTCTCACCAATATGGTGTAGATGTTTTGTGACAGGAAGAATAAAAGAAGGCCACATAACGTGATTCCGTAAGAGCAAACAAAATTTAATGAAGGTATAACACTTACATTTAAAAGGTAGTTTAACCACTTAAGGACCAGCCTCGTTTTGGATTGTAGGTGTTTACATGTTTAAAACAGTTTTTTTTGCTAGAAAATAACTTAGAACCCCCAAACATTATATATTGTTTTTTTCTAACACCCTAGAGCAGTGATGGCGAACCTTGGCACCCTAGATGTTTTGGAACTACATTTCCCATGATGCCCAACTACACTGCAGAGTGCATGAGAATCATGGGAAATGTAGTTCCAAAACATCTGGGGTGCCAAGGTTCGCCATCACTGCCCTAGAGATGGTGAATGGCGGTCATTGCAATACTTTTTTTCGCACCGTAATTGCGCAGCAGTCTTCTAAGCGCACTTTTTTTGAATAAAAAAAAAAGGCAACAGTAAAGTTAGCCCAATTGTTTTTTATATTGTGAAATATAATGTTACGCCAAGTAAATTGATACCCAACATGTCATGCTTCAAAATTGCGCCCGCTCATGGAATGGCGTCAAACTTTTACCCTTAAAAATCTCCATAGGCGACGTTTAAAAAATTCTACAGGTTGCATGTTTTGCTTTACAGAGAAGGTCTAGGGCTAGAATTATTGCTCTCGCTCTACCGGTCTTGGTGATACCTCACATGTGTGGTTTGACCACCGTTTTCATATGCGGGCTCTACTCACGTATGCGTTTGCTTCTGCGCGCGAGCTCGTCGGCACAGGGCGCTTAAAATTTTTTTTTTTTTTTCTTATTTATTTTATTTTCATTATTTTTTCACAGTTTAAAAAAAAAAAAATTGGATCACTTTTATTCCTATTAAAAGGAATGAAAACATCCCTTGTAATAGAAAAAAGTATGACAGGCCCTCTTAAATATGAGATCTGGGGTCAAAAGGTCCTCAGATCTCATATTTACACTAAAATGAAAAAAAAAATAAAAATAAAATCGTTTAAAAAAATGACAAAAAAAAAATATGCCAGACATATGGGCGGAGCTGACGTAATGACGTCGCTTCCGCCGTCCTATGGTATGGAGACGGGTGGGCACCATCTTAGCCTCACTCGTCTCCATACCGAAGAACTGACAGGTCCCAATCGCCTCCGCCGGCAACCGACGGCTCCGGTAAGTGGCGGAGGGTGCGGGAGAGTGGCGGGAGGGGGGGGCACCTCTCCCGCTGCCGATAACGGTGATCTTGCGGCGAATCTGGCGCGAAGACCACCATTATCAGAAACGCGACCGGCTCCTGTAAAGATGGATACCTCGGTTGTGGTTCTGCCATTACTGAGATATCCCTCTTCAAAATGCCGACGTATATGTACAGGAGCCGGTCGGTAAGTGGTTAAGCGCTTTGGTAAAATTGTGGCGGCAGTGGATCCTTCCCGACATGTTTAGTCTCATTAGACATTGTCTGAGACGAAACGCACTATATATACTACACTATATATATTTTTTCTGTTCACAGCCTAATATCTGTTTGCCGTGTTAGCTGCTAGTTGCATACAGGCAGTGCAGGGTACTTTTTTACAGAGTTCAGGGGTGCACTGTATACAGAATGTAGAGTTCAGGGGTGCACTATATACAGAATGCAGACTTCAGAGGTGCGCTATATGCAGAGTTCAGAGGTGCGATATTCACAGAATGCAGAGTTCAGGGGTGCACCATGTGCATAGTTCAGGGGTGCTCTATACAGAGTTCATAGTTCAGGGGTGCACTATATATAGAATGCAGAGCAGGCAGGCAGCTGCTGGACGATGCTGTCTATGGTCCTGATCACAGCCCCCACATCACTGCCCTGGCCGGACACCAGGCTGCCCTTGTAGTCGGAGAAGTGGTTGGGGAAGCAGCGCTTGTTCTCCATCAGATGAAGACAGATCCTGCATGATGGACCACCTCTACTTCCTATGTTCCTGGGGAAGACAAGGACGCAATCAAACAGCCGGGATGCCTGCTGGAGAGCAGTGTAGCTGTCAGAGCCTGGAGAGCAATGGACATGATGGAGCAGGGAGGTGCGAACATTTGGGGGGGGGGGGGGGGGGGGCAAAAAGCACTTTCGCCTAAGTAGACAAAAATCCTTGCACCAGCCCTGGGCATATACAGTTATGATACAAGTCATATTGTAAATGATCGTTTTTAAAAATTACCTTTCCTTTTTAATCTGCAGCCTCTTTAATTTTCTCTAAAATGCAATTCAATATGGCTACCTGGAAGTGTTCTGTACACAGATGGTGTACATAACGCCCCCCAGAAACATAATTTCCTACTTGTGTGATTGACTCACTGATTTTTTCCTGAAGTCTGAACTAAGATACATATCAGATTTTGGCATCCCCTGCAACACAAAATGTAATTTTTGTTGAGATATTCCCAAAGGGAAATTACGTCTAGATGTGCAGACTCTGCCACTCTCCTCATCAGAACCCTGCAAGTGCAGCAGCTGATTGATAATTATAAAAGCACCCCCATTAGATTCATTTTCCACATGGACACAGGCCAACAGCTATTTCTTCAGAATAACAAAAAGTCGGAATCCGCAATAAAGTTTGTTAAAATCCTTGTAATGTACATAGATCACCCAGAGGGGGATGTTTTTGTTTTTTTTTAATCAAAAGTGGAGTTACTCTTTAACTATGTTATGGGAATATATTATGCATGTAATTGTGCTGAAGTGTAGGCACCTCTTGGTGTCTCCAAGGACCTGTATTAAACCTTCAGAGTAATCCCTGTGGCGCTCTCCTGGATAATAGTCCACGGACGTCTACAGGTCCTTGACTTTTGTCCAAGTCAAAATGAAGCCCCTCCTCGAGAGGAGACTGACTGCTGGAGCCAAGGTGGAAATTTGTATTCCCTTCTTGCAGAAAGTCTTTTGAGTTCCACATTTGCTACTGGATAGATCGGCATAGGTTGTGGGTGACCTGATAATTTCCCAAATGCCTGGTGAGACCACTGTCATAGTGGTCATCTTGAGCTGGTAAGGAGCCTCATACCTCACTTGGGTGCAAGTCACTTTGGATACTGGATTCACCTGTGTCACATCTCTCCTGTATATATGCACTTTTATTTTTTATTCACTGCATTTACGGACTTTTTTTTGATTTTTTGTAATATTCATTATTGGGACTTACTGTTTTATTTTATTTTATAATTTTCTCACATGTGATATATGGTGAGACTTTTGTCTCTGTCTTCTATGGGAGACCTGTTTTGTGTATTCTAAATTTATTTTTGGTGGATCAATCACTTCTTTATGGTTATTCATATTTAGTTTTAGCGCTGCACTCATTTTGTTTTTTTTGGTGTTTTGGAGTTTAGTATTGGACTCTTAGTGCTGGCAGCTTTTACAACTCACCTATCAACTTACACTGTTCTAGCGCAGCGTTAACCCTCTCCTTGGGTTTTTTATTTTAAAATGAAGCCCTGCCTAATCCAATCACTTAACCACACCCCTATTTTTGATTTTCAAAGTACAAGAGCCTCTTCTCCCATTAAGTTCTGGCATTGGACGTGGGCAGGGATTAGCACTAGAAGGAAGCACAGTCCCACAGTGCATATCTCCAACTTGGGTATCCATGTAAAATACCTTGGCTAGCAAATGGTGTTCCAATTCATCACAAAGGTGTTCAGAAGTGTGGAAGCTACTCAAGTTCAGAAAAAGTCCAGGAAAAGAACATCACCCTTGCTCAGGCCATGTAGATGAATGCTCTGTGTAAGTGTGTGGTGCATAGTGGGTTACTATCAGCTGAGGCGTCAATAAAAAAAACTAAAGCTGCACCCACATTTGAAATGCGATGAAATACTTTATTCCATGAAGGACAAAAAGTTACATACCTGCCTCCATGCTCACGCGTTTCATCATAGCTATGATTAAGGCTCCCACAGGGCTGAAATGCATGAGCTTGGAAGGGGACATGTAAAGCCTTGTACGCGCAATCGGATTTTCGGCAGGGAATTGTGTGATGACAGACTGTTTGCCTAAAATCTGACTGTTAGTATGCTCCTTCAGACAATTGTTGTCCAACTGTCCAACAAATGTTGGATGGCAGGCTAGTAAATTTTTGGCGGACAACAGTCTGTTGTCAGATTTTCATATCATGTGTACACAAATCTGTCACACAAAAGTACAAACACACGTGCTCAGAATCAATGCTCACCAAAAATGACGTTAGCAGAAGGTGTCCAAAAGGTGTTGCTCAAGAGCTGAAATCCCACGTAGTTCGTCACTACGTTTGTGTTTGTTGACCCACAATTGTGTACCGTTAGTATGCAAGAAAAGTTCCTGGCACACGGCCTTCGGACTAAAGTCTGACGCTCTGTTGGCCAACAATCCCATCGTGTGTACAAGGCTTAACTTTCTGACTCCAGTTCCTTCACTCCAAACTGGACAAGCCATGTCTTTATGGGTTTGGTGCTAGGCAGTGGCACAGGAGGCATGCTGGACCAGAAGAGGGTCTTCCCCAAGCTGTTGCCACTAAGTTGGATGCATCCAATTGTCTGTATTATGCCCCTTTCACACGGACGCCTCCGCTATGCGGAATCCACTTGCTCAGTGGTGGATCTCTCTGCTGATGCCCGCTGAGCAGCAAAAGGAAAGGAAAAGGCATTAAAAAAATACAAGGTTGAGCTATCATCATCAGCATTCAGACTTTATAAAGAATGCAACATGTAAGGGTGCAATAAGGACGGCTAAGATAGAACACGAAAGACACATAGCGGAGGAGAACAAAAAGAATCCCAAGAAATTCTTTAAGTATGTAAACAGTAAAAAAGGGAGGACAGACCATATTGGCCCCATAAAGAATGAGAAAGGACATCTGGTTACAAAGGATGGCAAAGGTATTGAATTTATTCTTCTCGTCAGTCTTCACAAGGGAATCGGGGGGCTTCAGTAACCAAAACTGCAGTGTTTATCCTCATGACACATCACAGGAAACACCTCCATGGTTAACAGAAGACAGAATTAAAATTAGACTTGGGAAACTCAAGATTAATAAATCACCGGGACCAGATGGCTTGCATCTGAGGGTACTTAGGGAACTCAGTCAAGTAATTGCCGGACCATTTTTTAAAATTTTAATTGACAGTCTACTGACTGGAATGGTACCAGCTGATTGGAGAAAAGTCAATGTAGCACCAATATTTAAAAAGGGCCCAAAATACATCCCTGGGAATTACAGACCAGTTATACCGTGTACACACGACTGGATTTTCCGGACAGAAAAGGTCAGACGGAACAAATCCTTTGGACATTCCGATCTTGTGTGGGCTTCATCGGACCTTTTCTGTTGAAAAATCTGACGGACCTTAGAAACAGAACATGTTTGAAATCTTTCCGACGGACTCGATTCCTATTGAAAAAAACACTTGTCTGTATGCTAGTCCGACGGACCGAAAACGACGCAAGGGCAGCTATTGGCTACTGGCTATTGAACTTCCTTTTCTAGTCCGGTCGTACGTCATCACATTCGAAACGATCGGACTTTGGTGGGATCGTGTGTAGGCAAGTCCGTTGCGTCGGAACTCCGTTGAAAAGTCCTTCGGAGTTCAGTCCGACGAGAAGTCCGCTCGTGTGTACACGGCATTAGCCTAACATCAATAGTATGCAAGATCTTGGAGGGGATGATAAGGGACTATATACAAGATTCTAGTAACGAGGACTGTATCATTAGAAGTAATCAGCATGGATTCATGAAGAATCATTCTTGCCAAACCAGTCTATTAACCTTCTATGAGGAGGTGAGTTGCCATCTAGATAAAGGAAGGCCCGTAGACGTGGTGTATCTGGATTCAGCAAAAGTATTTGACATAATTCCCCATAAAAGTTTACTGTACAAAATAAGGTCCGTTAGCATGGACCATAGGGTGAGTACATGGATTGAAAACTGGCTACAAGGGCGAGTTCAGAGGGTGGTGATAAATGAGGAGTACTCGGAATGGTCAGGGGTGGGTAGTGGGGTTCCCCAGGGTTCTGTGCTGGGACCAATCCTATTTATTTTGTTCATAAACGACCTGGAGGATGGGATAAACAGTTCAATCTCTGTATTTGCGGACAATACTAAGCTAAGCAGGGCAATAACTTCTCCGCAGGACCTTGTAAAAAACTCTGAATAAATTAATGGAGTGGGCAACTACATGGCAAATGAGGTTTAATGTAGAAAAAATTTAAAATAATGCATTTGGGTAGCAAAAATATGAATGCAATCTATACACTGGGGGGGGGACCCCTGGGGGAATCTAGGATGGAAAAGGACCTGGGGGTCCTAGTAGATGATAGGCTCAGCAATGGTATGCAATGCCAAGCTGCTGCTAACAAAGCAAACAGAATATTGGCATGCATTAAAAAGGGGATTAATTCCAGAGATAAAATGATAATTCTCCCGCTCTACAAGATTCTGGTCTGGCCGCACCTGGAGTATGCTGTCCAGTTCTGGGCACCAGTCCTTTAGGAAGGATGTACTGGAAATGGAGCGAGTACAAAGAAGGGCAATAAAGCTAATAAAGGGTCTGGAAGATCTTAGTTATGAGAAAAGGTTGCAAGCACTGAACTTATTCTCTCTGGAGAAGAGACGCTTGAGAGGGGATATGATTTCAATATACAAATACCATACTGGTGACCCCACAATAGGGATAAAACTTTGTTCGCGGAAGGGAGTTTAACAAGACACATGGCCACTCATTAGAATTAGAAGAAAAGAGGTTTTACCTTAAACTACATAGAGGGTTCTTTACTGTAAGAGCAGCAAGGATGTGGAACTCCCTTCCACAGGCGGTCGTCTCAGCGGGGAGCATCGATAGTTTAACAAAACTATTAGATAAGCACCTGAATGACCACAACATGCAGGGATATACAATGTAATACTGACATATAATCACACACATAGGTTGGACTTGATGGACTTGTGTCTTTTTTCAACCTCACCTACTATGTAATTATGACAGGTTCATGTCTGCTCTGCATAGCATAGTCCTGCTCTTCTCTATGGGGCAATCGGATGGAAACAGACCGCCTGTCCGTTTCAACCCAATGCCATTCGATGTCAATGTCAGAGATCTTGGCAGCCTTGCAGATCTGGGACATTCCTCATTACAGGTAAGTGATGTGACCACAGCTATAGGAGCAATAGGACAGTATTATGTTTTATATCCACCATCTTCTCCAACAGTCTCCTATGCATGCCTGTGGTCTCTGTCTGCCCTTTTGGGCATGCCTGCAGTTGCTGGAGGTCATCTCCATAGTGTCCACAGTGTCCTTGTTGTAAAGACAGTCTATTGGAACACAGAAACAGTCTTGAAAAAAAGGAATTGTAAATATCGCCTAAAAACACCATAACATAATGACCACCCATCACAACCCATAGAGGCATGTGGATTCCCCTCATCCAATTCGCAATAGCAGATTTGACCGGCACTCTATGGAGCTGGTTAACATATCTCGGTTGCGGCTCCGGTGCGAATTTGCACATGAGCCCTGTGCGTCTTTTGCTCTGTTTCAGGTCTGAATTCAGCCAAAAATATCGGGCTGAAATTGAACCTGAAACGGTGAACCAGGATGCACCGGACGCTTGCTGGGAGCCGCATGCGGCAATGGTGTGAACCCAGCCTAAGTCCTGTAATTTGTAAGGTGGGTCCTCCATGGTTCGGACTTGTTTTTCCTGCACATCCCACAAAAGTAACATTGGATTAAGATCTGGAGAATTTGAAGGTCAAGTCACCACCTTAAGCTTGTTATTGTGTTCCTCAAACCATTCTTGAATTCATCAGACCAGGTCGCCTTCTTCAATTGCTCCGTGGTCCAAGTCTGATGCTCACATGCCCATTGTAGACAGTTTTTGCTGTGGACATGGGTCAGCATGGACACCCTGACCGGTCTGTGGCTACACATTCAAACACCGATCAGCCATAACATACTGACCACCAACCATGACCCATTAAGGCATAAACTCCACTAGACCTCTGAAGGTATGCTGTGGTATCTGAGACCAATCCATCAGTAGCAGATCCTTGAAGTCCTGTAAGTTGTGAGATGTGGCCTGCATGGATCAGACTTATTTTTCCAACACTAACCACAGATATTCAATCGGACTGAGATCTGGAGAATTTGAAGGTCAAGTCGCCACCTCAAACTCATTGTTGTGTTCCTAAAACCATGAATGAATTTATCAGACCAGGCCATCTTCTTCCATTGCTCAATGGTCCAGTTCTGATTCTCAGGTGTCCATTGTAGGTGCTTTGAGCTGTGGACATCGGTCAGCATAGGCACCTGACCGGTCTGCAGCTACACAGCGTTACGCAATGAACTGCGATACATACTGAGAGTCGCCACCTTTCAATCAGGACTAAGATGAATGTTTTCAACAATTTGAGGTACAGGAGCTCTTCTATTGGATCAGACTACACAGGCCAGCCTTCACTCCCCACTCCCACGTGCCTAATTGAGCCTTGGTTACCCATGACCCTGTTACTGAGTTAGCATTTTTTCTTCCTTGGACCACTTTTTGTCGGTCCTGACCCCTGCAGATTAGGAACATCCCACAGGAGCTGCAGTTTTGGAGTTGCTCTGACCCAGTCGTTTATCCATTACAATTCAGCCCTTGTCAAAGTCACCGGAATCCGTACACTTGCCCATTTTTCTACTTTGGCCACATCAACTTCAGGGACAACATGTTCACCTGTTGCCTAAAATATCCCACCCACTTTCATATGCCATTGTAATGAGATAATCAATGTTATTCACTTTACCCATCAGGGGTAACACTGTTATGGCTGATCGGTGTATAAGGGGCACTGATTGTGTCAAGGGCTGCACAGTGCACTTCAGGCCCTCTATATCTAGGAGACTTTCTGACAATAATGGCCACAGCAGAGCCTCCCATTTCATGTTCTACACATCAGAGGACAGCAGGAAGATGATGATGTGTGGAGGTGATATGATCCCCCCATCCAGTCCACACACAGTGCTGGGACCCCCTTCTCTCATAATAAGAAGACATTATTACCTCCTCCTCACTGGGCACACATACCCTTCCACACTCACATCCCCCACCAGGAGGATTCTCACTAGGCTCTGGTCATGAGCTACAACAAAATGGCCACCATCTGCACTAATGACAGTACTACACATTTTGTAATGACAAGGATTAACTTCTTTAATTGTACATCCTAATATTGAAGAATATTTAAAAATGTTTTGCTGCTGCCAGTATTAACGTAAATTTAGATAATAATAGCGTTTTGAATTACAAAAAAAATGTCCACCACCATTTGAAGGGAGACAGTGTTTGGTAGACGTTTGCCCTCTAGCGGTTGCTCTGAGCACAGCGGCCTGGGCGGAGCGGGTTTAAGGCAATTGCAGATCTCTCTGCGCTCTACGTGTCCCGAGTGCGTTCCACGGCCGCTCAAGCATATTTGGTTGCTATGGCGCCGCGCACGCGCAGAGTAACTGGAAACGGCGGCCATTTTATTGTAGCCCAGAGGAGAAGGGCAGAGTAGTGACAGAATCCTCCTGGTGGGGGTGTTATCATGGAGAGTGTGTACCCAGTGAGGAGGAGGTAATAATGTCTTCTTATTATGACAGAGGGGGTCCCAGCACTGTGTGTGGACTGGATGGGGGGATGATGTTACCCCAGCAAATTATAATTTTCCTGCAAGTCCTCTGATGTGTACAGCTGATCCTAGATATGGGTGATATAGCTCTGACTGCATACATATAAGCAGTACTGGTTAGGGAGTGTCTTTACATGCAACATGACTGCAGTGGCTGGCTGACATTGGCATCCCAGCTCTGATTTTCAATGTGTAGGAGTTCAAAGAGCCTGTTTGTAGAGTGTAGCAAGTCCATCTGCACATCTGAAACTTTCAGGTGACTTGTCCAGAATATTTACCTCTTTTATGTCAGATACAATTCGAACAGCGAGTTGGTTGACCTGCCATTGGCTTTCATCGCTTACATAAACCATAATGACAGTGTCATGGCTCTATGGGGATTGTTCATAGAAATGGGTGGAGAATACACTTTGGCGTTGGGGGCTACACTGGGTTGATCTTGCAGAAATACCCTGGGTATCTCCGGGACAGAACACGATGGAAATTCTCTCTAATGAGGACGAGCCAGCAGTAAAATCTAACGCAGGTTCTAATCCTATCCCCTTTATACCAGAAAGGGGCGTTTGATTTTTGTTTGGGACACTATTGGTTCTAACCATACCTCTCTTCATAAAATTCTAAAAAAATATATCTTGGGTTATGCTCCACCACTGTATTGTGTTTGGTCATTGTGGTGTGTGTTTAGTTCTTTATTCAAGACCTACACTTTGAAATGTATGGTCTTTAGTCATCAGACCAGAGTCTTGGAGTTCTTGTAGAGCCATAGTCATAACTTTCATCACGTTTTCAATCTTTTCTTTGGTCTTCTATCTCTTCTATTGTCATCAATCTCCAAGTCCTGAGTCCTACCTTTATCAATCTCTTCTTTGATCTTCCATCTCTTCCGTTGTCATTACATGACTTACACTTATCAAACTTTCTTCTTTGATTTCAAATCTTTTTATCTCATTCATTTCACATTTATGAGTCCTACGTATATCAATCTCTTCTTTGATCTTCCATTGTCATTAATCTTCAGGTACTGGGACCTACGTTTATCAATCTCTTCTTTGGTCTTCCATCGTTATCAATACTCAGGTACTGGGACCTACGTTTATCAATCTCTTCTTTGATCTTCCATTGTCATTAATCTTCAGGTACTGGGACCTACGTTTATCAATCTCTTCTTTGGTCTTCCATTGTCATTAATCTTCAGGTACTGGGACCTACGTTTATCAATCTCTTCTTTGGTCTTCCATCGTTATCAATACTCAGGTACTGGGACCTACGTTTATCAATCTCTTCTTTGGTCTTCCATTGTCATTAATCTTCAGGTACTGGGACCTACGTTTATCAATCTCTTCTTTGGTCTTCCATTGTCATTAATCTTCAGGTACTGGGACCTACGTTTATCAATCTCTTCTTTGGTCTTCCATTGTCATTAATCTTCAGGTACTGGGACCTACGTTTATCAATCTCTTCTTTGGTCTTCCATTGTCATTAATCTTCAGGTACTGGGACCTACGTTTATCAATCTCTTCTTTGATCTTCCATTGTCATTAATCTTCAGGTACTGGGACCTACGTTTATCAATCTCTTCTTTGGTCTTCCATTGTCATTAATCTTCAGGTACTGGGACCTACGTTTATCAATCTCTTCTTTGGTCTTCCATCGTCATTAATCTTCAGGTACTGGGACCTACGTTTATCAATCTCTTCTTTGGTCTTCCATCGTTATCAATACTCAGGTACTGGGACCTACGTTTATCAATCTCTTCTTTGATCTTCCATTGTCATTAATCTTCAGGTACTGGGACCTACGTTTATCAATCTCTTCTTTGGTCTTCCATTGTCATTAATCTTCAGGTACTGGGACCTACGTTTATCAATCTCTTCTTTGATCTTCCATTGTCATTAATCTTCAGGTACTGGGACCTACGTTTATCAATCTCTTCTTTGATCTTCCATTGTCATTAATCTTCAGGTACTGGGACCTACGTTTTATCAATCTCTTTTTTTGGTCTTCCATCTTCATTAACCTTTAGGTACTGGGACCTACGTTTATCAATCTCTTCTTTGATCTTCCATTGTCATTAATCGTCAGGTACTGGGACCTACGTTTATCAATCTCTTCTTTGATCTTCCATTGTCATTAATCTTCAGGTACTGGGACCTACGTTTATCAATCTCTTCTTTGATCTTCCATTGTCATTAATCTTCAGGTACTGGGACCTACGTTTATCAATCTCTTCTTTGGTCTTCCATCACTTCCAGTGTCCTTAATCTCCCAGTCCTGAGTTCTACGTGTACAGTATTAAACTCTTCTTTGGTCTTCCATAACTTCCATTGTCCTTAATCTCCAGGTCCTGAGACCTACACTTATCAAACATTCTTCTTTGGTCCCAAATCTCTTCTATTGCCATTAATCTCCAATAATCCTATCTCCTACATATGTATTTTTGAAGCTTTCACCTCACTACTGGCCCTACTGATGAACAATCTTCTTTATTTAAATGGATATTTTACAACTTCTTTGAGCTCTATGAAAATTTTTAGTGGTTTTCTATTGATGTTGATAGTCTCTGATTGCTGTTGTTCATGCGTATTTTATCTTCACAGGTAGTCAAGTTACCCTAATTTTAATACCTCAATGATATGTTGGGTGTCAATTGGAGCTACATGACTGGCACAATTTCTAAGGTGAAGGTGTTCGTTTGTTACTGCTAGATGTTCTTTAACCATTTGAGCACTGGAAGAGATTTACCCCCTTAATGACCAGGCCATTTTTTGCGATACGGCACTGCATCGCTTTAACTGTACCCAAAATAAACTGTACCCAAATAAAATGCATGTCATCCTTTTCCCTACAAATAGAGCTTTCTTTTGGTGGTATTTGATCACCTCTGCGTTTTTTATTTTTTGCGCTATAAACAAAAAAAGAGCGACAATTAAAAAAAAAAAAATTTTTTTTTATATATGCGTGATTGGTTTGCGCAAAAGTTATCGTGCCTACAAACTACGGGATTGAGTTATGGACTTTTATTTGTTTATTTATTTTTACTAGTAATGGCAGCGATCTGTGATTTTTAGCGGGACTGCAACATTGCGGAGGACAAATCTGACCCTAAGTGACACTTTTTGGTGACCGGTGACACCAATACTGTGATCAGTGCTATAAAAATGCGTTGATTACTGCAGGGAAGGGGTTAACACTAGGGGGCGATCAAGGGGTTAAATGTGCTCCCTGGGAGGGGTTTCTAACTGTGGGGGGGGGGGGGGGGTGTTACACTGGAGGAAAAGAGAAGTTATTCAGCTTAGCTGAAACACGACCTCTTACTTTTCCTCCCTGACAGATCAGCGGTGTGCTTTGTTTACATCGGCACACCGCTGATCCGTCTCTCCTGTGAATGATCGATGGGTCGCTGTGGCCAACGCTGTGTCCAATAACAGCGTGAGCGCCACGCCGCCTAAAATGAATGTACGAAATCACGTACAGGTACGTGATTTTGCTCACCAGGGTCGCCCTGCCGCAGTAAATGTATGTGGGGCGGTCCGGAAGTGGTTAAAGGTACCATTCTTTATACGGAAGGTTGTTTGTTCTAACTGGTGTTAGATAACATATTCCGCTTTGCTTT
This sequence comes from Lithobates septentrionalis, assembly GCA_037952835.1. NCBI lineage: Eukaryota > Metazoa > Chordata > Amphibia > Anura > Ranidae > Lithobates > Lithobates septentrionalis. The sequence goes on from JBBDGP010002453.1 coordinate 1,303,107, forward strand.
TAAGCCATCTGTTTTTACTGTTAACAATCCATGAATTATCCCTGACAAGTTGGGTCATATACAGTCGGGTCCATAAATATTGGGACATCAACACAGTTCTATTCTTTTTGGCTCTATACACCACCACAATGGATTCGAAATGAAACAAACAAGATGTACTTTAACTGCAGACTTTCAGCTTTAATTTGAGGGTATTTACATCCAAATCAGGTGAACGGTGTAGGAATTACAACAGTTTGTATATGTGCCTCCCACTTTTTAAGGGACCAAAAGTAATGGGACAGATTAACAATCATCCATCAAACTTTCACTTTTTAATATTTGGTTGCAAATCCTTTGTAGTCAATTACAGCCTGAAATCTGGAACGCATAGACATCACCAGACGCTGGGTTTCATCCCTGGTGATGCTCTGCCAGGTCTCTACTGCAATTGTCTTCAGTTCCTGCTTGTTCTTGGGGCATTTTCCCTTCAGTTTTGTCTTCAGCAAGTGAAATGCATGCTCAATCGTATTCAGGTCAGGTGATTGACTTGGCCATTGCAGAACATTCCACTTCTTTCCCTTAAAAACTCTTTGGTTGCTTTCACAGTATGCTTCGGGTCATTGTCCATCTGCACTGTGAAGCGCTATCCAATGAGTTCTGAAGCATTTTGCTGAATATGAGCAGATAATATTGCCCAAAACACTTCAGAATTCATCCCACTGCTTTTGTCAGCAGTCACATCATCAATAAATACAAGAGAACCAGTTCCATTGGCAGCCATACATGCCCACGCCATGACACTACCACCACCATGCTTCACTGATGAGGTGGTATGCTTTGAATCATGAGCAGTTCCTTTCCTTCTCCATACTCTTCTCTTCCCATCACTCTGGTACAAGTTGATCTTGGTCTCATCTGTCCATAGGATGTTGTTCCAGAACGGTGAAGGCTTTTTAGATGTTGTTTGACAAACTCTAATCTGGCCTTCCTGTTTTTGAGGCTCACCAATGGTTTACATCTTGTGGTGAACCCTGTGTATTCACTCTGGTGAAGTCTTCTCTTGATTGTTGACTTTGACACACATACACCTACCTCCTGGAGAGTGTTCTTGATCTGGCCAACTGTTGTGAAGGGTGTTTTCTTCACCAGGGAAAGAATTCTTCGGTCATCCACCACAGTTGTTTTCCATGGTCTTCTGGGTCTTTTGGTGTTGCTGAGCTCACCGGTGCGTTCTTTTTTTTAAGGATGTTCTAAACAGTTGATTTGGCCACACCTAATGTTTTTGCTATCTCTCTGATGGGTTTGTTTTGTTTTTTCAGCCTAATGATGGCTTGCTTCACTGATAGTGACAGCTCTTTGGATCACATATTGAGAGTTGACAGCAACAGATTCCAAATGCAAATAGCACGCTTGAAATGAACTCTGGACCTTTTATCTGCTCCTTGTAAATGGGATAATGAGGGAATAACACACACCTGGCCATGGAACAGCTGAGCAGCCAATTGTCCCATTACTTTTGGTCCCTTAAAAAGTGGGAGGCACATATACAAACTGTTGTAATTCCTACACCGTTCACCGGATTTGGATGTAAATACCCTCAAATTAAAGCTGAAAGTCTGCAGTTAAAGCACATCTTGTTGGTTTCATTTCAAATCCATTGTGGTGATGTATAGAGCCAAAAAGATTAGAATTGTGTCGATGTCCCAATATTTATGGACCTGACTGTATTTCTTGATAGACTTAAAGTGTAACTAGACCCAAAAACAAAAATGTATTATACTGTAGCTTACCAGTCATTGGATGCGGTGGCTACATTTGTTTTTTTTTATTCCTTTATTTTCACCTGGTGATCAGCCAGTAACACACTTCTTGTCTAATGCCGCGTACACACGGTCGGACTTTTTTCGGCTACAAAAGTCCGACAGCCTGTCCGACGGACTTTCGACGGACTTTTGGCGGACTTTTGGTGGACTTGCGGCAGACTTTCTTACGAACGGACTTGCCTACATACGATCACACAAAAGTCCGACGAATTCGCACGTGATGACGTACACCGGACTAAAATAAGGAAGTTGATAGCCAGGAGCCAATAGCTGCCCTAGCGTCGGTTTTTGCCTGTCGGACTAGCACACAGACGAGCGGAATTCTGGGTCCGGCGTAGTTACGACGTAAAGATTTGAAGCATGTTTCAAATCTAAAGTCCGTCAGATTTGCGGCTGGAAAAGTCAGCTGAAAGTCCGGGGAAGCCCACACACGATCGGATTGTCAGCCAGCTCTAGTCCGTCGGCGTCCGTCGGACTTTTGTAGACGAAAAGTCCGACCGTGTGTACGCGGCATTAGGGTAGCTACATTCACTCCTTCACTGTATCTGTGGAGGAGCAACGTGGCTACCCTTGCAGCAGCATTGTCAGTCAGTGGAGAGGGTAGTGTTAAATGAACTAATAGAATTAGATGGAATTTGCATATGTGACTAACAATTTAAAGGTCTACTTCAGATAACACTTTTAAGCAATTACAGTAATGGTTTTTCTTTTTCCTTTTGAGGTAAAGCTTTTACATAAACGAATGAAAGCTTATCATTGTAAGCACCTCTCTCAGTGTTAAATAGTTTTATCTCAGTCCTCTAACTGTCACTTTTGCTGGACAGCTTGCGCTCTTAAAGGAAGTTGAAAAACAACATTCCTACTGGCCGGATCACCAGGTAACAAAACTAAGTTACAGAGGAGGACTCAAAAAAAAAAAAAAAAGACTGTGATAATGCTCCTGACAGACTGTGTCATATATGTATTTTCTGATTTTGGCCATAGTTACACTTTAAAAGCCTGGGATCTTCCTCCATTAAATAGGAATGATGAACACGCTTCGTTAGTTCCAACAAAACGATTCAGTTCTAGGGTGGACGGTCCCCCCCCCCCCCCCCCCCGAATCTTCCCAAAAGGTCCGAATTATCCAGCAAGTAATCCCAGTCGTCAATGTCAGCCTAAAACCAAATTCCCAAGCTTCCATAGAAGGTAAGCAGATCTTTTGTGCTATTTTTGCTTAGATCACAGTGTAAGGAGACCCTGTCAGTATGACAGTTCAGGGCCAAGTTACAGAGTCACTTACTAGCCCACCACCAAATACTTATTCTAACCTTTGTTGCATTCCCCTACTGCTTGGTCGCTCTGTCAGAGCTATTGCAATAACTAGTGTTTTGGGGTATGGGGGAACACTTGACCTTCTCCCAGCATGCAGTGCTTGGGTCAGAAAGGTAAGTTGCCCCAAATGCTAGGAAGAAGAGGGGAATGTATAAGGGCTACTCCAAGAATGCCCTAGTTCACCAAAATGTTTGGACTATTGCGGTACCCAAGTATAGAGTAAGACAAGGATAAAAATTACAATTTATTTTAATTACATAAGAATCCTACAAAAAATAACAAGAACAACTTGAAAGTTGTTACATAGTAAACAATTAAGCAGAAGCATTTAAAAATGTCCATAAATGAAACCCCCATGGATAGGTGGAGGCACAGTGATGTAGAAAAGGACGTTGGCCTCAACAGTTTCGAGGCCAATGCCGCTTCCTCAAGGGGGCGTCAAAATCAATACATCAATAATTACCCTGGTGGGCAAAAAACGGCAATTATGAGACACCCGATTAGGGTGCTCCCCCTGGGGGCGGGCACGGGGGGCTGTTGGGACGGACCAATAATAGAACAGAGGATAGTCTGTCACCCGGGATAAGGCCAAACAAAGCTCTGCTCTGATTGAGGTTGTATAGAGAATTCGTGCAGAGTTGAGGCTGGAAGGTCCCGGGTGTAAGCCGTCTGGGATATGCTGTCATATGAGGGAGAGGCCAATATATCTATCTTTTTGTAAGCTCCCACACCATCCGACATGGTGCTTACACAGGGTTTGGGTCTCAGAGGAATAATGTGGTGGGGGAACTTAGAGAAGGAGGGTATGGACGGATAGTAGTCTTGTTAGATCTTCTATCACTTTGCCCATTCACAACAGTCTCTTTAGAACCCTGGTGGCCAACCTGGGACCCGAGGCCAACATGCGATGGCCTTTGGTATATGATGGGCGGCCCTCGGACCCCAGTAGTCTGTAGTGGGGACATTGATTAGGGGGGGGGGGGACTTTGATCTCTACTAGTCTCATGTAACGTGTTCCCAGTTTGATATTGTCTTCTGTAGCATCTCCCCAGCCAAAAATGTATCCTGTCCACATTCTCTGACCCTCCATTTTCTCTATTAGATCTGCAGTCTCTGCCAGTCCTCTCAAGCAATACATATTTTGAACATTATGTGCGGCCCTTTGGTGATGTCATGGACCACATTCGAGGCCCCCTTTAGCTGATGAGTGGACAACCGCTGCTGTAGAACAATCAGTCGGCAAGCTGGGTTTTCCCTTAAGTCATAATTGGAGCTGTTTCCTGACAATAGAAAGTTGTGAGTTGAGCCTTGTCTGTAATCTGCATGGATCTAATATTAATTCATTTAATGGTTGGTTCATTTGTTTCTTTTTAACCTTTTTTTTATTGCAGCCTGATCTTTATACAACAGAGCATTTTCCACTAACTGGCCCAGAAATAACGTGGAGTGGTTGTATTTAGAAGGATCTGAGCAAAGACATCATAATGAATGATCAACCGCCCTTCACATCACCGGGTAAGAGGAGATTTTCATTCTTTAGATTGAGGATCCCCCTAGATATACACAGGTTCTGATATAAAGACATAGAAACAATGTATTCAGTCAGTGTGTGTGTTTCCTACAGATGGATCCATTAACAGGAATCCCCCAGAGAGATGTCCCCGTCCTCTGTATTCCAAGAACTATAGGAGGCACGATGACAAGATCTCTCACTGCTATAAGGTAGATAAAAGAAACTAAGGATCTTATTAACCACTTCAATACCGGGCACTTAGACACCTTCCCGCCCAGGCCAATTTTCAGCTTTCAGCGCTGTCGCAATTTGAATGACAATGACGGTCATACAACACTGTACCCAAACTATTTTTTTATCATTTTGTTCCCACAAATAGAACTTTCTTTTGGTGGTATTTGATCACCTCTGCAATTTTTTTATTTTTTGCGCAACAAATAAAAAAAGACCGAAAATTTTGTCAAGACAAGTTTTTCTATGTTTCTGTTAAATTTTTTGTAAATAAGTACGTTTTCTTCTTCAATGACGGGCACTGCTAAGGTGGAACCAATGAGGTGGCACCGATGATGGGCACTGATAGGTGGCACCGATGGGCACTGATAGGTGGCACTGGTATGCAGCACTGATGGGCCCTCATAGGTGGCACAGATGGGCACTCATAGTGGGCACTGATGGGCACTCATAGGCGGCACTGATGGGTACTTATGGGTGGCACTGGTGGGTACTTATGGGTGGCACTGATAGGTGGCATGGATGGGCACTGATGTGCACTGATAGGTGGGCACTGATGGACACTGATGGGTGGCATTGATTGGCATTACTCAAATCATGTGTTACTTAGAGGTGCCAGTCAGTGCCCATTTGTGGGCACTGATTGGCATAGATTGGGCACATTGGGCACATGTGGATGGCCAAGGGGGATGTACCTGGCCATCCACATGTTGGGGGCTTCTCTGGTGGTCCTGGCAGCTTTCCCGGTGGTCTAGTGTGGGCATCCGAGGGGGGGCTGCGCTGATAAACAATCAGCACAGACCCCCTGTCAGTTGAGCCGCTGATCGGCTCTCTTCTACTCGCGTCTGTCAGACGCGAGTGAGGAAAAGCCGAATAATGGCCTTTCCTGTTGACATCGTGATCAGCCATGATTAGACACGGCTGATCACGTGGTAAAGAGCCTCCGTCTGAGGCTCTTTACCGAGATCGGTGTAGCGGTGTGTCAGACCGACACACTGCACCACCGATCGTTGCGATGTGCGCCCCCACGGGCACGTGGCGGCTGTTATCCTGAAGGACGTCATATGACGCCCAGTCAGGATAACTGAACCACCGCCCGGCCGTCATTCTGCTATAGGCCAGGCGGGAAGTGGTTAAACAGTGGATTTACACTATACAAACACCAGGGGAGGTTGTTGGATTTAATAAAGTGATACAATAAAACATATAATGGTATGTTTTTTGTTATTAAGGGCACAAATCAGATTCAAGTTGAAGTGAAAGAGGAAAAAGGAGAGTCGTACATGAAAAGTGATGAACGATGTAAGGAGGAGGAATTTTCTCCGGAGATCATCACAGGTGGGTAATAAACACTAAATCCAGAGAAGAGTCCCAGATTCTCATTGTTCAGTCACTACAACAAGTACAGTTTATATCAGCGATTGCTGTGATTGGTGATCACAAGGCACAGAGCTGGTCAGTTCGGCTCTTTGCCTTTAGTCTAAGATCTGAGTTGACCAATGACAGCTTGAATTTCAGAAGTTTAACGGCACATATGACACCCGTACCTTATTTCTGGAGTGCTGCTTGTAAACCTCCTCCCCGCTCTTTTTTTTTTACAATATAGTAGTAAGGAGGTATGCATCTATACGGTATGAACGAGCCCTTAATTACATAAGACTGTTTATTTGTGTTACAGCTGGTCCCAGTAACAGAAATACACCAGGATATTCCAGTCATTCTTATTCCAGGGATTCTTCACCGGAAGATCATAAAAACACACAGGACTATCACGTACGTTTTTTTTCCTTATACAGTGCCTTGAAAAAGTATTCATACCCCTTGGAATTTTCCACATTTTGTCATGTTCAATCTGGCAGAGATTCAGCTATTTTGCAAAGAAGAATGGGCAAAAAATAAATTCTCTACGTGTGCAAAGCTGGTAGAGACATCCCCAAAAAGATTTGCAGCTGTGAAAGGTGGTTCTACAAAGTATTGACTCAGGGGGGCTGAATACAAATGTACCCCACACTTTTCAGTGTGACTGAAGATTTTTTTTTTCTTTTGGGATAAATAAAAGCTGACCATTGTAAGCACCACTTACAGTAGTAAGTAGTTTGTTTCAACCTGCTAACTGCCACTTTTCTGGTCAGCTTGGTCTGTTAAAAAATAACAGACTTACTGGCTAGATCAACAGGGGAACATAAAGAAATGTATTGCTGGGCTCTAGCCGTACAGGACACAGGCTTATCCACTGTTGCAGGAGCTAATTTAGAAAGTGAAATAGTAGTAAGAAACTAAGGGCCTTTTCACACTGATGCGCTTTTGATGTGTTCCTATTAACTTACAATGGAAATTGCCTTTTTGGTGCGATTTTGAAAAGCCACACCAAAAAAGGCACATTCCATTGTAAGTCAATAGGGCATGCAGGACTTTTCAAAGCACAGCACATCCGCAGTGTGAACGGTTACATAGGATTCGATAGAGAATAGTTTTCATGCGCCTTTGTCGCCCTGGAAAACCGCGACAAAATCGCACCAGTGTGAAATGGGCCTCACTGTTTCCCTGCACACTGAAATTATATAAAGCATTTCCCCTGAGACTTCAATTGGGTTTTAATCAGTAGAAAAATGTATATGTATTTATTGTTCTCTGTTATTCAGGGTGAAGACCTTTTTAATATTAAAGTTGAAGTGAAAGAGGAAGCAGAAGAGATCTACGAGAAGGGTGATAAGTCATGTAAGGAGGAGGAAATCCCTCCAGAGATCAGCACAGGTGAGTAATAAACACTAAATCCAGAAAAGCTTACTTTTGCACCAAACGCGTTGCGTCCCTCGGGTGTGAATGCAGTCTCAATCTAGAGAAGGATCTCAGATTCTCCTTTTTCAGTCACTACAACAATCTCTTCTTCTCCCCCCTCCTCTGTCAGTAGACAGTAATGGGGAGACAGTATGTGCCCAGTGGGGGAGTCAGGAGCCATCAGCCTCTATTAGACTCTAGCTGTTGATGAAATATGCCGAGCACTAAAATCTTTTTATCCTAGGCTACAAATGAATTCAAACCTGTATTTGAGGTTCAAATGTGATAAGTGACACAGGAAGCAAAGGGAGAGGATGTTTTACAGCACAGGCCACCAGAAGTGCATACCAAGGTAAATTAGGTGAGTTTAGCACAGTTTCAGGGGTTGCTGGATAGCATATGCTGTTTCCTTTGTTTTACTTTTCTTAGATACACTTTAATGCGGACATCTTAGAATTTAGGTGACACATTTTATCGGCTGACTTAAGTTAAAAAAGGGACAAGCTTTTAGGGCTCATTGGGTTCCTTCCTCAGGCGCTTTAATGTTGTCACATTTTACAACTGATTTATTACTGTCACAAGTGAACAAACCCTCCTCCTGTGTTAGCACGGGCTCATTTTACAGGGTCCCTTAGTCCTCTGAAAAGTCCAGAGCAGCTTATCAGGTCATATATCAATCCTAAGAGGCGAACGCCACCCCCCTGTTACTGCCACTGATTTAGAGAACCTTTTAATTCTCTGAAGGGTTCAGAACCCAGTCAGCTAACCAGCTCATCTGATCATTCCTAAGGGGTGAACATCACTCCCATTGCTGCCACAGATTTAGACACCCTTAAAGTTCTCTCAAGGTTCCAGGAACAAGTAAGTAGACCAGGTCATTTGATAATTGGTAAGGGGCAAACATGACTCCTATTGCTGCCACAGATTTAGAGATCCTTAGAGAAGGTTCCAGGAACAGGTAAGTGGATCAGGTCATCTGATCATTCATAAGGGGTGAACATACACTCCCATTGCTGCCACAGATTTAGAGATCCTTAAAGAAGGTTCTGGAAACAGGTAAGTGGACCAGGGCATCTGAACATTCATAAGGGGTGAACATCACTCCCTTTGTTGCCACAGATTTAGACAACCTTAAAGTTTTTCCAAGGTTGCAGGAACAAGTAAGTAGACCAGGTCATCTTATAATTCGTAAGGGGCAAACATGACTCCCATTGCTGCCACAGATTTAGAGATTCTTAGAGAAGGTTCCAGGAAAAGGTAAGTGGATCAGGTTATCTGATCATTCATATGGGGTGAGCATAACTCCCATTTCTGCCACAGATTTAGAGATTCTTAAAGAAGGTTCTGGAAACAGGTAAGTGGACCAGGTCATCTGAACATTCATAAGGGGAGAACATCACTCCCTTTGTTGCCACAGATTTAGACAACCTTAAAGTTTTCCCAAGGTTGCAGGAACAAGTAAGTAGACCAGGTCATCTGATAATTCGTAAGGGGCAAACATGACTCCCATTGCTGCCACAGATTTAGAGATTCTTAGAGAAGGTTCCAGGAACAGGTAAGTGGATCAGGTTATCTGATCATTCATATGGGGTGAGCATAACTCCCATTGCTGCCACAGATTTAGAGAGACTTGGAGAGGGTTCCGGGAACAGCTAAGTTGACAAGGTCATCCGATCAATGTTAAGGGCTTAGCGTCACCCCCATTGCTGCCACCAGATGTCAGGTATACCATTTCCTACAGCTGTACACAGTGATCTATGACAATGTGTGACCAATACCATCAGGACCAGGGAATAATAGACTGAATTTCATTAGGAGGGACCAGTGGCCTTTCAGACACCAGATCATATCCTAACAAAAAATAATAAAAAACATCGCCACCAATTCATGGGTGCAAAATGTTAGAAGAAGTTGATTTCCATTGTTACCAGCGGTGGGGGTTAAGGTGGATTGGCAAACCAAAAAGCTAACCTGGGAACTTTAAAAAGGTCATACAATGAAGAGAAAAAAATGATCCGTTTTTGGAGCAGCATAATAATTCTTACAGAATGTTGTGTATGCTCCAAATTCCAAAATTAGATCCCATAGAATGGGATGCAGTTGTCTCTTGCGCATATATTTAATAAAAATTTGTTTCAGTGACTTGTATTGGCATGATCCAAATTTACTAAAGGCTGTAGCAAAATGCAATACTTATTTCCTTCAGATGTACATTACATGAGGAATAACTGGGAGAAACGACCCATTATCTCTCCAGAGGGTGAATTGGAAGATGACGGCACGTTTGATTCTTCAGAAGAGAACCCCACCACCCCGAATGTCCATCCAGTTTTCCAGAATGCCGAACTGTCGTCTGATCCCTCCACATCCGGGAGAAGTTTTCCAGATCACTCCCCTCCCGCTACCCACCATACCCCTCACAGCGGCCTGTTTAAAAGGAGAGCAGCGCTAACGGGGAAAAGCAGCACTCGTGCAGGAACAGGCGGCCGAAAGCGAGCTCTAGCTTCTGCCACTCTTAGCAGCGAGGATGATGAAGATGAGGCTGGTCCACCTAAAAAGTTAGGTGGTGGCTTGAGGAATATCAGATTCTCTCATGAGGAGAATTGTGTCCTTGTCCACACAGTGATGGATAACTGGACAAGTCTGTACGGGGCTCAATCTCAGAAAATATCATTTGCGCAAAAAAAGTACCTGTGGCAGACCGTGGTTTCGGCAGTTAATGCAGTCAGCCATTACGGCAGGACGGTGCACCACTGCAAGAAACGCCTGTCAGATATCAAGAGGTAGGTTCTAATTTCAACCAACTTGTTCTTCTTTTTATAGCTGACTGTGTCCCCATTGGTTTACTGGGATTTACATTGGTTTGTTGGCTCCCATTGGTTTACAAGGTTTACCTTCCCTTCCTGTCTTGTTACCAGGGTAGGAATTGTGGAAAAATCTCCCCGATGGGCATATCGCTTTTGCGTTTGTGTGCCCACCAGGGAGACTTTAATATAGTGTTTTGTAATTCCAGGTACCTCAGGACTAAGCTAGCCTCCCATAAAAAATACCCCCGTGGCACCGGGGGCAGTACCCCCATGGATCTTAAACTAACAGAATATGAGGAAGAATTGCTTTTGGTCGTTGGCGAGGAGGTCATGACGGGGCTGGAGGGCGCCCACTTGAGCACTGACAGAGTCGGTAAGCTCCAAAAGGAGCGTCACAGTCTTTTCTACGCCAGGACTGGTATATGGAGGACCTGCACTGCCTCCGGCTGCATGAGGACTACAAGCTAATGTTTGCCAGTATGGTGTTTACCATTGACAGCAGTTTGTTATACATGTTCGTTACGTGCAGATAAATACCTGTTGATCTTGCTAGAAATCTTTTAACTTCCTGTGCTCTCTGCCTGTGTTGCTCTCTTATCAGTTAGCAGCATTACCAGTTCTTTCTGTGGACTACAGAACCCCAACCCCCTAATGGAAAGTAAGAGCAGAGGTGGTGTACTGTAGTCGTAATACACTTCCTGTCCTAGAGTAACAATGGTTCCCTTCCATACATACAGTACTGACAATGTTGTCATCCTAGGACAGGAAGTGTGTTACTGGCAGGATCACCGAGTGAATATAAAAGGTAAAAAAAAGACTAAAATAATACCAGTGCAGCCACCACATTCAAGGTTTGGTAAGCTGCAATATATTACATTTTTGTTCTTGGGTTTAGATACACTTTAATAGATATACATCATTTTGTAGCTGATATCTGATGTATTGTTAGTTGTAGACATGTGCAATTTGTTTCAAAATTTGGGCGAAATTTGTGTTATTCGGAGATTTAGAGGTATCCGAATCTCCGAATCACAATAGTAACGAATTTCAACTATTCAAAAATAAATTAGAATGAAAACAACAAATTCAATTGTATTCATTTGTTTTGTTTGGATGACATGATGCGATAGTTTGGGCCTTTTGAAAATGTTTGAAGCATCCAAAATAACGTAACCACATAACGAATGATCCCATTTGATTCAGATCCCTCCGTTTTTATTCCAGTGGGCACAGCGTGAATATTCTAATAAGATTCTTTTTGTTTTGGGGTTGAACTTAAGAGACCATTCGTTTAATCTGTATGTGCCCGTCCCAACCAACAAAATCAGTTGGGAATAAGGAAATTAATTCAATTTAGGCCCAATTCATACTGGTCCAACATGTGCTCCGACTGTGAGAGTCGCATGACATCCCAAAACCAATGATTCCCTATGAGAGCCGTCCTAACTCGTCCGACTTGTGTCAGTCCGACTTTGAAAAAGGTTCATTCACTACAGGCGGTCCCCGGGTTACGAAAAAGTTAGGGACTGTAGGTTTGTTCTTACGTTGAATTTGTTTGTACAGTAAGTCGGAACAGTACATTTCTAATGCCGCGTACACACGAGCAGACTTTTCGACTGGACTGGTCCGACGGACCGAGTCCGGCGGACAATCAACCGTGTGTGGGCTTCATCGGACCCTTCAGCGGACTTTTTCGGTCGAACATCTGACAGACTTGACATGCGTCAAATCTTTCCGACGGACTTGAGTCCGGTCAAAAAATCGTCTGTATGCTAGTCCGACGGACAAAAACCGCCGCTAGGGCAGCTATTGGCTACTGGCTATAAACTTCCTTATTTTAGTCCGGTGTACGTCATCACGTACGAATCCGTCGGACTTTGGTGTGATCGTGTGTAGGCAAGTCTGGTCGTTAGAAAGTCCGTCGAAAGTCCGTCGTAAATCCGTCAAAAGTCCATCGGAAAGGCCGTCGGACCTTTATTGTCGAAAAGTCCGACCGTGTGTATGGAGCATAAGTGTAACTCCTTATCGGAATCTGGATGCCCCCTTCAAGAAAGGGGGCCCCCGGATCCCGCACCCCCCCCATGTGAATGAGTAGGGGTACATTGTACCCCTACTCATTCACCCCCAAAAAAGCAGTGTAGTGTAAATGAAAACATGACACACTTTTTGACAAGTCCTTTATTCAAAAAGAATAATGTCCCGCATTGTAGCTACAACGTCAATCACAATGTCTTCCTCCGCCGCCGGCTCGAAGGAAAACAAAAAACGCTCCTCCTCTGACTCTGGCTGCTGTCATTCTGTCAGCTCTGGTGTCTTTATATAGGTATAGGGCGTGGCCATGAGGTGACGTCACATGGAGACCCAGCCCCCTTGTGATGTCACAGACCTGGTCTCAGCAAGTGAGTGAAGATTTTCAACAGGTACACACAGAATTAAAAATTAGGGGTTCTAGCCATTCTTCACTCTATGGAAAAACATTTTTATTTCTGTAAATAAAATGCTTTCAGCAGGACGGGAAGTGAGAAAAATCTCTTTAACAGTCCCAGATAGCAGTGAAAAGGGTACTACTTCCCCCCACACTCTATCCAAAACTAAGTAAAAATATTTTAACTGGACATTTTCATTTTCCCATTCTTTTCTGCAGAAGAGTCAGAATACATTGGGTCACCTGAACAGCTATCTCCGGCCCCCAGCCTCCCAGAGGAAGAGGAATCCAGGAAGGATGACCTGTCTGAGACTCCAGCTGTGTATCCAGATGGTATATATTGGTCTATGTTTTTTAACTTTGGTCTTTTTTTACCGTTTTCCTACCAGGCCAATTCTGACACTTCTCTCGTGTATGTAAAAATCTGTATTTTTTGCTAGAAAATTGCTATGAACCCCCAAACATTATATAATATATTTTTAGCAGGGACCCTAGAGAATAAAATGGTAATTGTCCAATCTTTGTATGTCACGCGGTATATGTGCAGTCGATTTTCTGGAAAATATACACTAATTTTTTTAAAATCTAAAGGTTACCAGCTTAGTGTTACAGAGGAGATCTAGTGTTAGAATGATTGCTCCTGCTCTGATGTTCGCGGCGATACCTCGCATGTTTGGTTTGAACACTGTTTACATATGTGGGCGTCAGGGGCGGGTGTTTACTGCTCCCGCAAAATAAAAAAACACCAGCCGCCACTGGTGGTTGTGATACGTATGCGTTCACCACTGCGCGCAAGCATAGGGTGACGGGAGCGCTTTCTTTTTTTTTCCTTTTTACTATTTCCTCATTACTTTTTTTTTATTTTAACACTGTCCCTTTAAATTTTAGCTATGACCACTTTTATTCCTATCACAGAAAATGTAAACATCCCTTGTGATAGAAATAAGCAGTCTTCTTTATGGAGAGATGTGATGTCAATAAGACCCCACAAAAAAAACAAAAAAACACATTGATCTAGCTCTTTAAAAAAAAAAATGGCCTTGTTTACATTGGAATCGGAAGTGACGTCATGACATTGCACCGGACCTCCTAGGCCAGTGATGGTGAACCTTGGCACCCCAGATGTTTTGGAACTACATTTCCCATGATGCTCACCTATGCTGCAGAGTGCATGAGCATCATGGGAAATGTAGTTCCAAAACATCTGGGGTGCCAAGGTTCGCCATCACTGTCCTTGGCCATCTTTCCTCCTTTTTGTCTCTGTTACCAGTCGCCGCAACCGCCTGATCAATTCTCGGGGCTACTAATCATCCAGGTAAGCCCGAGAACCACCAGGAAGGGGGGGGGGGGGGGGCGACCCCGCCACTTCAAAAAGTGATTTTATCAGTTAGAGATTAGCCGGCTGAAACAAACAATACCGGGGTTATGACATATTGCTGCAGCCATAACCCTGGTATTCCACTTCCTCTCGAGGATGTCATTTGTCTATGGCCTGGTTGGCAGAAGAAGAAGAATTCTTTCAAAGAAGAATTCCGGACATTTTTTTTTTTTTTTTTACCATGCAGTTGGGCTGTGCCTGCACCGTATGGGTTAACAACTCATTTTTGTCTAAGGATCCGGAGAGCCGGGATATTCTCACCTAGTAAGACCAATCTCTTCGGCCCCTGCCCCCCACCTCGGTCAATCTTGTGCGGTGGACTGTTCCTGACGTCATTACGCCCATAGACCTGCTCTGGACGCGAAGACGTCAGGAACAGCCCACCGCTGGACATGGGGGAGTGGCATTCTCTGGTGGATCTGGTGAGTATAGGTGCTGTGTTCACCACTAGAGAAAACAAACAGTTAGCCCATAAAGTGCTTTAAACTCCAGTTTTGCTAATTGAAGTCTACCCCCCCCCCCCCCTCATACACTACTCTATATACAACAAACAGATATTAGTATTATCTTTAACACAGTCAGTCTTATTGCTACATTGGTAAGATGATGTGAATTACATCATAGCTTATAAAATTAGCTATACACTTTTATTTGTATGTTTGGGCTATTGGGAACTTTAAATCCCTTTGTCTAAACTCCACCCTGGCTATATACACAAGTAGTAAAAATTTAAATTAAAAACGTTTTTGAATAAAGAGCCAAGTTATCAACACTGTTGTTTCATTTTAATTACAGAGGAAAATACAAGGGAGAGTCACCAGGTGAAAGGAGGTCAGATGCCACCGGCGCAGAGACAAAACGGTAGGCTCCTGTCCATGGAAAAAATATATATTTATAAGCTTGGTTTGTCATTATTTAATATATTAAAAAAAGAAATGAGACATAGGAACGCTATATTACCAAAAGTATTGTGACGCCTGCCTTTATAAACATGAACTTTAATGGCATCCCAGTCTTATAGGGCGTACACACGGTCGGACTTTGTTCGGACATTCCGACAACAAAATCCTAGGATTTTTTCCGATGGATGTTGGCTCAAACTTGTCTTGCATACACACGGTCACACAAAGTTATCGGAAAATCCGATCGTTCTGAACGCGGTGACGTAAAACACGTACATCGGGACTATAAACGGGGCAGTGGCCAGTAGCTTTCATCTCTTTATTTATTCTGAGCATGCGTGGCACTTTGTCCGTCGGATTTGGGTACACACGATCGGAATTTCCGACAACGGATTTTGTTGTCGGAAAATTTTATCTCCTGCTCTCCAACTTTGTGTTTCGGAAAATCCGATGGAAAATGTCCGATGGAGCCCACACACAGTCGGAATTTCCGACAACACGCTCCGATCGGACATTGTCCATCGGAAAATCCGACCGTGTGTACGGGGCATTAGTCCGTAGGGTTCAATATTGAGTTGGTCCACCCTTTGCAGCTATAACAGCTTCAACTCTTCTGGGAAGGCTGTCCGTAAGGTTTAGGAGTGTGTCTATGGGAATGTTTGACCATTCTTCCAAGTGCATTTGTGAGGTCAGGCACTGATGTTGGACAAGAAGGCCTGGCTTGCAGTCTCTGCTCTAATTCATACCAAAGGTGTTCTATTGGGCTGAGGCCAGGACTCTGTGCAGGCCAGTCAAGTTCCTCCACCCCAAACTAGCTCATCTATGCCTTTATGGACCTTGCTTTGTGCACTGGTCCAAATTATTTGGTGGAGGGGAGATTATGGTGTGGGGGTTGTTTTTTAGGGGTATGGCTTGGCCCTTTAGTTCCAGTGAAGTGAACTCTTAAGGCGTCAGCAGACTAAGACTTTTTGGAAAATTTAATGTTCCCAACTTTGTAGGAACAGTTTGGGGATGGCCCCTTGTTGTTCCAACATGACTGCGCACCAGTGCACAAAGCAAGGTCCATAAAGACATGGATGAGCAAGTTTGGGGTGGAGGAACTTGACTGGCCTACACAGAGTCCGGACCTCAACCTGATAAATCACCATTGGGATGAATTAGAGCAGAGACTACGAGCCAGGCCTTCTCGTCCAACATTAGTGCCTGGCCTTACAAATGCGCTTCTGGAGGAATGGTCATATATTCCCATAGACACACTCCTAAACCTTGTGGACACCCTGCCCAGAAGAGTTGAAGCTGTTATAGCTGCAAAGGGTGGGCCAACTCAATATTGAACTCTCAGGACTCTGTGTAGGCCAGTTAAGTTCCTCCACCCCAAACTTGCTCATCCATGTCTTTATGGGCTTTTTTTGTGCACTGGTGCGCAGTCATGTTGGAACAGGATGGGGCCATCCCCAAACTGTTCCCACAAAGTTGGGAGCATGAAATTGTCCAAAATGTCTTGGTATTCAGCCAGCATACCAAGACATTTTGGACAATTTAATGCTCCCAACTTTGTGGGAACAGTTTGGGGATGGCCCCTTCTTGTTCCAACATGACTGCGCACCAGTGCACAAAGCAAGGTCCATAAAGACATGGATGAGCAAGTTTGAGGTGGAGGTACTTGATTGGCCTGCACTGAGTCCGGACCTCAACCCGATAGAACATCCATGTCTTTGTGGACCTTGCTTTGTGCTCTGGTGTGCAGTCATGTTGGAACAGGAAGGGGCCATCCCCAAACTGTTCCTACAAAGTTGGGAGCATGAAATTGTCCAAAATGTCTTGGTATGATGGCGCCTTAAGAGTTCCCTTCACTGGGAATCATGTTTTTTAATTATTTTTTTTTAAATAATAATAATTATTATTTATTTTTTTTTAAATAATAATAATTATTATTTATTTTTTTTTAAGTTTTTTTTTTTCACGTTTCACAAACAAAAACAAACAAAAAAAAGGCATAACTACGGCCGTTGGGCGAAAGGTATACAAACAAAGCAATTATCGCACTTACATAGCAGTACTCTAGATTCATTAAATAGCGTAAGCACTTCACCTGCTGCAAAAACTATCAGGAGTACACATCACATAACCCAGAGGTATTATATCATGAGACAAGTTACCAGGAAACACTGATCCTCCAAATCATCCGAAGAAACAAAGAAGGATTCCATCAATGATATCTGCGGTTCCCAGGTTTTTTTTTTTTCATTCTTAGGGCATCCCCTGCGTTTATACGTCCACTCTTCCCTTTTTAAATTGAAATTAACAACGTCCCTCCAGGGCTGACCCTTGTTGGATGCTTCTCCTGGTGGGCCCTTTAAGCCGTCAACCTTGGAGGTTCTGGCTATTAGAGCCAGTCCCTTGGTAATTGCCATTCCCCTCATGGAGAAGCACCCACCAACAGCCTGACCTCAGTTTCAGAAGGTGACCTGTTTTCCCCATGTTAGGGATACTTAACACATCATTGTAGCTACCATTTGAACAGTGGTGCTTTGTGATGTGATACACGCTACATGCATACCCCACGTTTAAGTACATTATGGGGTTTATTTACTAAAGCTGGGAAGTGCAAAATCAGGCTCACTTCTGCATAGAAACCAATAAGCTTCCAGGTTTTATTACCAAAGCTTAATTGAACAAGCTGGGGTTAGAAACTTATTGGTTTCTATGCAGAAGTGAGCCTGATTTTGCACTTTATTTTTTTTAATGAAGGGGTGGGGGGGGGGGGGGGGGGTGAGTATATCACCTACTTTTTTTTTAACAATAAAAGATATGTATTAAGGATAATGCAGTATGCAGTAGGCTGGTGCACCCTCTCTTTATTCTATGGTTGCATTGTGTTCAGATGTCCCCAGTCTTGAGAGGACAGCAAGGCGTGGCATAGCCATGAAAGCCAGGCTCCGAATACAGGAATAAGAACCCCTGGGAACCACTTTCAGGAAAGGGAGGTTGTGCACTTGTCTGTTAGTTTAGATGCATTTTAAAAGCCTCCGTGCCAGGGGACTCAGTGGTACACTAGGTAAAATGTGGGTCTTCACCCTGGCAGAACGGGGACTCAGCAGGTGTGTTCCTGTAGATTATGGGGGATAATAACAAAGAGATGCTGCTTTGATTAATAAGAATAATCAGAGGGAAGAATGAGCTAATGCAGTGGTCTCCAAACTGCAGCCCTGGGGCCGGATGTGGCTCTTTGCTTGTCTCTAGCCAGGGGCACTATTCAATCCACAATTGGCACTAATGATGAGGCACCATTGCCTCCCATTGACACCAGTGGTGGGGCACTATTTCTCCCAAAGATACCAATGATGGGGTGCTATTTCTCCCACTGATATCAACAATGGAATTCTATTATTGCCACTGATACCAGCAATGGGGCACTATTCCTTCCACTGATACCAACAATGGGGCACTATTCCTTCCACTGATACCAGCAATGGGGCACTATTCCTTCCGCTGATACCAACAATGGGGCACTATTCCTTCCACTGATACCAACAATGGGGCACTATTCCTTCCACTGATACCAACAATGGGGCACTATTACTCCCACTATTACTTCCCCTGAAGCTGGGGCATTTTCTACTTCCACTGGCCCCTCTAAACTCTGAAGGACAGTAAACTGGCCCTTTGTTAATAAAGTCAGGAGACCCCTGAACTAAAGATCTCCTCATCGTACAGTATAATGCTTTTTCAAAAAGCTTCCTTTAGTAATTTTCTTCAAAGGAAATAGCTAATTGTTCCGCAAAGATATGCAGAAGGGAAAAAAGGGGACTAATTGAGTCAGCTTTCCCTTTACTTCTCATTGCTTTACTAACACTTTAATTATCTGAAAATTATAACACTGAATAGCGGAAGTTAATAAAAAAAAGATATATATTCATATTTGTATTTCCTCAATACAGATGGGTCTAGAGAAGATACGATGACAATCAGTTTGCTTCCCGTGGACAGCACACCGAGCACTGCTACCCAGCTACCATCCACTAACCACAGAGAAACTCAGAACACAGCTCCTTCTCCACAGCTTCCATCTACCAATCAGATGACAACTCCTGGTACTTATGAGGACAGCATCGTTTCCACTTTATCTAATGTGGTCTCCAAAGTTGAACGCCTGAATGCGCAGAGCAGAAAAGAAATAAACAGGAGCCACAGACTTTTAAATAACATCCATACAGATCTTTTGCTCTTGAAAGAAGAACTTAAAGTGCACAGAGAGCAACAGACAGCGCAGTCAGAAAAGATGGTAAAACTGCTTGAGGAAAGCAACGCTCTGAAAAAGATAAAACTGCAACTTATGCGGGAAAAAATTGATCTCATGCGAGGACAGGTTCCTTCTACTTCCAGCTCGACATTGGAAACTCCTGCTCCTTCCCCTGTCAAGGAGTCCACATCACCATCGCAGCCAACACAAATGTCCAGGAACTTACCTGAGTCCAATCCTTCTCCTGTAGGATCTCTGTCTGCTAGAGAGATGCAGTTCTGACTTACCAAAGACAACCCATCTCTTTAAAGAGCACTTTGGTCAGTGCTACATCCCTCAGGTACAGAGTTTAGCCCATCTCTTGAAGGAGTACTTTCTACCAGAGGGATATGACACTGACCAGAGCCCAAGCCATCTCTTGAAGGAGTACTTTCTACCAGAGGGATATATACACTGACCAGAGCCCAACCCATCTCTTGAAGGAGCACTTTCTACCAGAGGAATATAGCACTGACAAGAGCCCAACCCATCTCTTGAAGGAGCACTTTCTACCAGAGGGATATAGCACTGACCAGAGCCCAACCCATCTCTTGAAGGAGCACTTTCTACCAGAGGGATATAGCACTGACCAGAGTCCAACCCATCTCTTGAAGGAGTACTTTCTACCAGAGGGATATAGCACTATCCAGAGCCCAACCCATCTCTTGAAGGAGTACTTTCTACCAGAGGAATATAGCACTGACAAGAGCCCAACCCATCTCTTGAAGGAGCACTTTCTACCAGAGGGATATAGCACTGACCAGAGCCCAACCCATCTCTTGAAGGAGCACTTTCTAACAGAGGGATATAGCACTGACCAGAGCCCAACCCATCTCTTGAAGGAGCACTTTCTACCAGAGGGATATAGCACTGACCAGAGTCCAACCCATCTCTTGAAGGAGTACTTTCTACCAGAGGGATATAGCACTGTCCAGAGCCCAACCCATCTCTTGAAGGAGCACTTTCTATCGGAGGGATGTAGCATTGACCAGAGTCCAAATCATCTTTTGAAGGAGCACTGTCTACCAGAGGGATGCAGCACTGACCAGAGCCCAACCCATCTCTCGAAGGAAAGCTGTCTATTAGAGAGATGCAGCACTGAGTTGCAGGAGCCCTATCCATCTTAAGATGCAATGCTCTTTACCAGAGGGATGGAGCACTGACTTAAAGCGGAGTTTCACCCAGAATTTTAACTATTAATCCATGTTATTAATGACATCGCCACTCAATTCCTGTTTTTTTTATAGTATTTACTTTTTATTTCTTCTCTGCAGAGCGGTTCCATCTCTAGTGTGGGCATGTGAAGCCCACTAGCATTCTCTTCCTGGATATGGTTATGCTGGATACCCAGCATGCACCTCCCGTTCTCGTGCGTGCGCTGTTTACACAGGGCGCAGGGAAAGGATTATTATGTTGTTGCCATAACAACGGTCGGAGAAGGAGGAAGTGCCCGCCCCGTTATTGCCTTTGTTTGCGTCATTTCTGGTCTCTAAACAACGTGATTTTAGCCTTCGGCGTTGCCCACTGACTCCTGGGAAAGATGACACACATCACCCAGTAGCACAGGCACCGAGGGATATGACGTCAATCACCGCGGACCCGGAAGTGGCAGAATAGAAGGGACCCCATAGCAACAGTGGTTACTGAATGAGTAAAAAAAAAAAAAAAATTTCCCAAATGTTGTTGCTCAAGGAGAATACTATGAATTTATGTAAAGTTGATTTTATGGGTGGAACTCCGCTTTAACAGAGACCAATCCATCTCCTAAAGTGGCACTCATAAACAGAGAAATTCAGCACTTAACTGACTCTAACCTATCTTTTAAAGCAGTGCTCTCTACCAGAAGGATGCAGTATGGAGAAGCTCAAAAAAGGAAGGAAGGAATCTTTAATATACTGATTTTAAAAAAATGGAGATAGACTTACTGGTAACTCTTTTTCCAGAAATCTTCCAGAACAGCACATGAGAGATATAGGTTCCTCCTAACAGTAACAGGAAACACATTGCCAAAAATATTCTAAAAGGAAGTCCTTCTGCAGAACTGGTCAGCAGTAAACAGATTTAAGCTGGCCATAGACGGTGCGATTCCCCCATCAACACAGTCAGTGTTGATGGAGGAATCCTGCCTATTGTGTTTGCCCCCCGGAAGGGGGGACCCATCCCGGCCGGGAGAACGCACAGTGATTATTGCTAGCTGCTATAGCTGCTTGCAATAATCACATGTAAAATCTGACAGGCCGGTTGTACTCAAGTTGATCCCATACTGCCTAACCAGCTGAGATTTGAACTGTCTGTGGCTGGCTTTAGCCACTAAGCGATCAAAGACCGCCAATTGCTCAGTTTTCAGTTTTCAGTGAGCAGAGAGCTGGAGACTGTCAGTTACCAGCTGTTTGCTCTGCCCCTCCAGCGCTCACTGGAGTGCCGGGCTGTGGTGAGGGCAGAAGCGGTTGGCTTGGGCTCTCAGCAGCACGCTGAGAGGCAGAGCCAGCTGCTGGTCAGGCATCTGGGTGGATCCTGACATTAAAGTGGGGATCCCTCCATAGTCTGGACCAGCTAAGTGATATCAGCTGACCGCAGACTTTAGCACACTGTCTGCTGAATACGGGTCACAGGAGTGCAGAACTAATTGCACCTCTGTGACCCGCAGCAGTAGGGCCAAAAGAGCTTTAATCGAAAGCAAAACATATATAAGGCTCTGCCACAAAAGCAGAGATACAGTGACAGCTCACAAATGACATCTCTATACATGAATGTCACATAAGCCTTGTACTGTGCATGTATCATATAAAAGACATCTAGAGACCATTAAATAGAAGATCATAAGAAAACCACGGCTCCAAGCTCCAAATGCTGCAAAGTCGTTGGGTCCCATCCACAATATAAAAATGCACCACTGAGAAGGAAAGGTTGCACTCCGATGACATCACTGAGCTCAAATTAGTATATACAGCCATACAAGCGATACAACATGTCCCTATATGCAGCCCTCCACTCTGTGAGGTGGGGATGTGTTGTATATCTCGTATAACTTGACCATTATTCATATCCCTGCGTGGAGTCCAGCATTCTACTGTCGCACATTGTGTGACGGTGCAGCTGTTACCACAAGCCACCATACACCTGCAGAACACTTACAGGGTTAGGTAGGAAAGGTGCTAGGTTTATCACTTAAAGAAATTCCTAGGTGGCACTAAAATTCCCTTGGAAGTGGTTCTAAGGACCTGTGAGGGAGTAATATTCTGACTCCAATTGTTGTAATATGTAATAGTGACTTATTCATTCCTGAAAAGGTAGGTAGAAAGGAGTGCCTGGTATCCAGTAAATTCAAGTTGGAAGGTGAGTTTAAAATCATGTATTGAGAGAGGCAGCAAATCCAGCCAACACGTTTCAGGGAAACAGAGGCTCCCCCTTCTTCAGGGCTGTTGCTGCATGCTAGTAAATGGGTAAGGGTCCCAAACAGGTGTGTGTGTAAAACAAAGATCAGACTTGTGCTTGCAAAGGCTCTTTTGACAGCATTGGACTTATGCCATGAGCAGTGTCTGAAGAACGTAGTCCTGGTAGACAAGGGCATGCCTTTGCCAACTCTAGCTCCATGAGCAGGTCACTTAGTTCTAAGAGCTTGCAATGATCCTTAATAGTTATTTTTGGAAGGGTTTGTAGTCTTTTGAATAAAGTATTTGCTACGACTTCAGAGTGACTATAAGTTTGCTCAAGTCTTGCCCAAGGCCTGCATCTGGGTACATCACATGTACTGCTCCCAGTCTCTTAACACAATCTTCAGATTCTGCCCCTAAGGACTTAATAAGCAAATCAAGTTCCAACTTCCACCTTGGCAGGAAGGCCGAGATCAGTGATTGTAGCTATAAAGATTGATCTCTACAGGCCCTTTAGCTTTATGGACAGTCATTAAACTTGGAGAGATTGATATTATTGAGCTATCAATTTCTGGTCTAGTGAACTCAACCTAGCATATCCCCAAAGTAGGGACTTTCCTTTACTTTCAAATGAAGGGACCCAGACCTATCCACCAATGAAACAAGTAATCTTCCAGCACTGGGTTTTGTCAGACTTTGAAAAGAGAGTGAACTGAGACTTCTTTCTGCACATAAACAGGAAAGAACCGGGTTGCAAAGATGGACGAGGTTGGTGGTAGGAGGAGGACTACAGATGAGAATACTGAGCTAAGCCTATTTCCACCAGAAACAAATTATCTGACCAGCTTTGTAGAGGGACTTCATTTTAAAGCGTTTTAGGTGATGCATTTCCTGTTCCTGTTGGGAGGAACCTATATCTCTAATGTGGTGTCTTGGAAGATGACCTAGAAAAAAAAAATTAATATTTTACTCTATTACAGTAAATGGGGTTTTTGAGCTTCATTTTGAAGGTTCTTTCAAACCGAAGATAAAAAAAATAATATTTTTATAAAGCTCCTTGTGACGTTTTTACATATAATTATTAAAAATAGAGTTGTCTATGTTTTTTCATTTAAGTCCACAAACTTTCTTCTTTTTATGTTTTGGGTAGCATGTGGAAGTATTAGAACCTTTGCCTGGTGCTATTTGGGTAGCCATTGGTGATTTTCCTTACATTCTGTGTGGTTACTGAGATGGCAAATGAGCAAAACTCTTAAACAAGGGTACAGACAATAATAAAACAGTTTTTTCTATCTTGTCTGTTGAGGGGCATGGGTATTCAGTTACTGTCAAGTTATACTGCCGCCTACAGGGGAATTTGGATACTGGCAAACTATAAAACTGTAGGTCAGCCTAGGATTACTCCTCGTCTTCTCAGCCTGCCTCATTTTTTTTGCTAGTTCTAGGACAGGGGTCTCCAAACTACGGCCCTCCATTTGTTCAGGAACTACAATTCCCATCATGCCAATCATGTCTGTGAATGTCAGAGTTTTACAATGCCTCATGGGATGTGTAGTTCCACAACAGCTGGAGGGCCGTAGTTTGGAGATCTCTGTTCTCGGAGGATGGGCAATTATTTTTTTTTAGCTCTGTTGAGAGAAGTCTTATGCCTAGTACACACAATGAGAAAACCGTATGAAAAATACTGCTTTCGGAGTGATCGTCTGATAATCTGATCATTAGTACACAGCTTTTGAGAGCCGATCATGACAATTCATGCGAAAATATCCGAAGAGACAAACATTTTCCTTGTATGATAACAGAATGTACAATTTTCATATAATCAGTACAGAATTTGTCCATAAAAAAGCAGAAGACCATGACCACCACGCATGCTCGGAAATAAAAGAATATATTACAATACAATACATTATATCACTTTCGAAGTTGTATTCTGTCGTATGAGCGTTCTTGTAACTTTAGTAACCTATTGGTTTTCAATATGAGACTAGCATCCAAAAAAAAATGGATGATCGATCGTCCAATATTCTTATTGTGTTTATTAGGCTCACCTAGTGTTGCTAACCTTTTTTTTTTTTTTACTTCAGTCAAGATTCATCACTACTTTGCTGCTTTCACTGGTCTACATAGCAGCTATCAAGATCACCTTTTCCTAACCCTGACTTTGGAGTACTGTACCCAGACCCCGCTGGACTGGACCTGCAGGGATATCCTAGATGTGACTTTCAGGGACTCGGCATTGTGGTGCTTTCCAGACGTGTGTGTACTGGTAAAAGTCAGTTACTTTCCTTGTCCAGAGCCCTGGCATGCCTGCAGGCATTACCCTGTCTCTGAAGATTCACTTGTTGATTAAAGGGGTTGTAAAGCTTCAGTTTATTTATTTTTTTTAAATAACAAACATGTCATACTTACCTTCTTTGTGCAGTTGGTTTTGTACAGAGTGGCCCCGATCCTCCTCTTCTGGGGTCCTTCAGTGGTGCTGGTGGCTCCTCTTCTTCTCGAGTGCCCCTTCAGAGAAGTGCTCTCCCTCGGGACACCAGTGCAGGCGCGCTCCCGAGTCCTGCCTCTGCGTCTTTTGACACAGAAAGCAGGACTCGGCCCCGCCCCCCGGAACCCACGACATTGGATTTGATTGACAGCAGCAGGAGCCAATGGCTGCACCACTATCAATCCATCCAATCAGGACCCGAGACACTGGCTTTTGCTAGTGTGCTCGTCCCTGGCGCGAGACAGGGCACAGATAAGTAAAACAGGGGGGGGGGGGGCTGTAGCAATACAGGAGGTTTTTCACTTTCATTGAGGTGAAAATAATAAAAATTAAGTTGCGCTAGAGATGAAAAAATATCACAGATCAAGTGACATAAATGCAAATAAATAAATAGTGAGCGTTCAAAAGATTCATAAACACAAAATACATGTGTACATATGAGAACTTGATAATGAATAATAAGAATCCAAAATTAGTGAATATATAAAAAGATAATAAAAAAAAAGCATAACTGAATCAAAAATAAAATAAAAAAAGTCCATTAAGATGAAAAAAATGGGTAAAAAAGGCAATCCGTTGAAATACAAAGTTCCAAGAGTTGTCCACCTTCACCAACAGGAGAAGAGAGGGGAAAAGATCCCAATTTGAGGAGAAGAACCCTCTCTGTAAGTGGGGACCCTTACCGGAACAGATGGACCCTCTCTAGAGTGAGGTCATAAACGCAGGCAGATCAAACCCTCTGCAGGGACTGGTAAGTATCCGATACCTCCGGGATCCTCCAAGTATGAACGGGAGCCGCTCGGCAGGATATAGCAGGAACAGAACAGGCACTTCACTCTGGGGGAGTACACTCCGACCTCCTATACACAGCACAGCGAGTGTTCCCACTATTCACTGTAGAGGAATCATCATCCTGCTGCTCATGCTCTGCAAGAACCATGTGGAACCCCAATCTCTTCTGCCTGCCTACAGTGACCTAGTCAAAACCAGATGCCCAACCCTCATCAATACCAGGCCTAGGTTTTTGAGTAGCTAAGGTCTTGGCCATGCCCCCGACATGTTTTGACCTGCTCATGGGGCTTAGCCATGACTATGGGGGCATGGCCTGGATGGAGTCTAGGCTGAGGCTGCTTCCAATCTTTACATGAGGGTTTTGTGTGATGTGCGGCTCCTGGGACTTCTTTTCCTTCTTCATTGACTTCTATGGAGCTGAGACAAGCTCTTTCCCTGCATATACCCTGTTTCCCCGAAAATAAGACCTAGCGTGATTGTCGGTGATGGCTGCAATATAAGCCCTACCCTGTTTCCCCGAAAATAAGCCCTACCCTGAAAAGAAGACCTACAAGGACTTTAACTAGGGCTTATTTGGGCAGTAGGGCTTATATTGCAGCCATCACCGACAATCACGCTAGGTCTTATTTTTGAGGAAACAGGGTATGGACCTACTAGAGCCTGAAGTGGCACCCTCAGTTTCTATGTATGGGGTCATAGCTAAGGTCTTGCCTCACACTTTTGGTCTAACTGCACACCACTACGCTGTGCAAAATGTCTGCACAAAGACACTGAGGAGATGACCTCTCTGCTAAAAGTGACCCCAGCCCATTCTCTCCTAATGGGCATCTTCTCAGTATCTTCTGAAGGAAGTGACACCTGTAATCTAAAGTGCAGTGCTGCAATCTTTTTGTTGTCACTGCAGAATTGCAGGGATACATTTTGGACCCCATTTATACAGTTCAAACTACTCTGCTCTCTCAAGTCTTGGGTCTTTCAAAGCTCTCACAGCTTAGGAGACCTTCCCACTATTCAAGGTATTCCTCTATGCACTGGAAGTACATTTAAGGTCTTGGGCCCCACCTAAGAATGTGTTAGGAATGCTACTCTTTGAGAGATAATTTGTTAAAAAAATGGCCTGTGCCCACTGTGGATCTGCCAGTGACCTACCTTTAAAGTGGAGCTTTACCCATAACAACTTATAAAAAAATAACGTTCTTTAGCAAGGAACATATATTCCACGTGATTAATTATGCTACCGAAATGAATGTGTGCTGTAAATTGCCTCCAGCATTGCTGCTGTTTCTTCTTGCTGGGGGCTGCCATTTTGCTGAAGCCCAGAGCCCCTGAGCAGAAAAACATCATAAAGCAGAACTAAACCCATCAATTTACCGCTTTCAAAAAACTGTTACATTCCTTACACAAGGATTTGTCTTATTCTTTACTCATTCCCATGTGAGTGCACCCACTGACTTGCTTTACCTTCGATGAGGAGGAGAAAAATACTGGATACAGAGTTGATTCCATTGCGATGCTGTTTACCCCTGCAGGGGTACATCTTTCTGGTGAGTGTGGACCTGAAGGGGGAGCACGTGTGAATTTTCACCTTATTTTCACTGATGACATGATTCACTCAAGCACAAGTCACCTTTTGAATGTTATCATTTATGTGAATTTATGAATTTTGATTTCTGAAAGAAATCTTCTTTTGTGGAGATTTTTGATTCTCTATTGAACACTTATTTCCCACATGGACTCATTTCCTTTGCACTATTAGCACATTGAGCACCTTAATTTGGTAAGTGATTTATGTTTGTAATCAACCATATTTATTTGTGCATTTATAGATGTGGTCTGCAACTTAAAGACAGTACACAATTTGACATTTTTAAAATTTTTTTGACTATACTTGAGTTATTCAATTTATAATACACATTAAGATTAGGCAGCACCATTTTCACCCCCCCCCCCCCCTACCTCTGCCATATACTTACTGATCGTGGAATCTGGTTGGGGTGGGCAGTAGCTATTATATATCACCTTAGCGCAGAATATTATACTCATTTCTAACTGTTTTATTTGCTAGTGTCCTCAACCAAACTGTCAAACCATCAATTGGCTGGCTGATCACATGTGCAGCACAATGACAGTTCCAGATCAAACAGAAGCAGCTTCCTTGGCTGTGAAGAATAGGAGCGTTTAAAGGGGTTGTAAAGGTAAACATTTTTTCACCTTAATGCATTCTATGCATTAAGGTGAAAAAACGTCCGACTATACCAACGCCCCCAGCCCCCCCCCCCTTCTACTTACCTGACACTTCGAAAGTCAGCCGGTCTATCCCGACATCCATTAAGCCGCTGATTGGCTACAGTGGATGGATTGAAAGCAGCACAGCCATTGGCTCGTGCTGCTGTCAATCACATCCAATGACGCGGCGCGTCGGGGGGCGCGGCCGAGTGATACAGTGAGCGGCTATAGCTGGCTGTATCACGGGAGCGCGCCCGCAAGAACTAACCACCATGCGAGGGAGCTCGCATTAAGGTGGATAGTTCCTGCGGGGAGGAGCTGAAACAGCCGCCGAGGGACCCCAGAAGACTAGGTTCGGGGCCACTCTGTGCAGAACGAGCTGCACAGTGAAGGTAAGTATAACATGTTTGTTATTTAAAAAAAAAAAAAATACCTTTACAACCTCTTTAATTCCACTTTAAAGTGTTATTAACCACTTAGGGCAAATCACCATCATTGCATGTTGGTACTTTGACATTATGGCAGCAGCTAACTGCCATAACCCCGGTATATTCAACAACGACAAGCGGCTGGCTTTCAGATGAAAGTGGTCTCCGTGGTGGATTCAACGCAAGATCACTTTTATCGGGGGCCCCCCCCACCAGCCGCGTTCCGGTCATGTCCACCGCTTACGGGAGCCGTCGGTAGCGGTGGAGATGGTTGGGTCCTTTCCTGTAAAAGACATGGAGCCGGGTGAGGGAAAGATGGCCCATGACATTGAATAGTCTTAAATGGGAATTTTCTTTTTTGCAAAAAAAAAAAAATTACATACATTTTTTTTTTTTTTATTGCATTTTAGTGTATTTTTGGTCAAGAATGTACAAAAATAAAACCGCACAGGTCTCGAATTCACGACATATGTAAAACTGTTTTGAATAATAAATATTTAAAGCCAATTATGCTCACTCCTAAACCTGATACAGAACCACCAAAGGGTGCACGAGTTAACAGGGATAGGTCCAGTGCTGCAACTCCCTTACATTCCTATTGTTTTTTTAAGACGTTCCATCCTAGGTCAAAGGGCATGCCAGATAAAACAAGAAGTCCAAAAACATAAAGTTCATTACAGACTATACTACATAGCCCACTGACAAAAAATACAGAATGTTTAGAAAGTAACACTGTTGTAACCACTTTATGCACAAAGCAAGGTCCATAGAGACATGGATGAGCAAGTGTGGCATGGAGGAATTTGACTGGCCTGCACAGAGTCCTGACCTCAACCCGATAAATCACCATTGGGATGAATTAGAGCAGAGACTACGAGCCAGGCATTCTCGTCCAAGATCAGTGCCTGGCCTTACAAATGCGCTTCAGGAAGAATGGTCATATATTCCTATAGACACACTCCTACACCTTGTGGACGGCCTTCCCAGAAGAGTTGAAGCTGTTATAGCTGCAAAGGGTGGGCCAACTCAGGATTCTGTGTAGGCCAGTCAAGTTCCTCCACCCCAAACTCACTCATCCATGTCTTTATGGACTTTTTTTTGTGCACTGGTGCTCTGTCATGTTGAAACAGGAAGGGGCCACCCCCAAACTGTTCCCACAAAGTTGGGAGTATGAAATTGTCCAAAATGTCTTGGTATGCTGATGCCTTAGGAGTTCTCTTTACTGGTACTAAGGGGCCCAACCCCAACCCCTGAAAAACAACCCCACACCATAATCCCCCCCTCCACCAAATGATTTAGACCAGTGCACAAAGCAAGGTCCATGAAGACATGGATGAGTGGGTTTGAGGTGGAGGAAGTTGACTGGCCTGCACAGAGTCCTGACCTAAACCCGATAGAACACCTTAGGGATGAATTAAAGTGGAGACTGAGAGCCAGACCTTCTTGTCCACATCAGCGCCTGACCTCACAAATGCGCTTCTGGAAGAATGGTCAAACATTCCCATAGACACACTCCTAAACCTTGTGGACAGCCTTCCCAGAAGAGTTGAAGCTGTTATAGCTGTAAAGGGTGGGCCAACTTAATATTGAACCCTACGGACTAAGACTGGGATACCATTAAAGTTCATGTGCGTGTAAAGGTAGGTGTCCCAATACTTTTGGTAATATAGTGTAGTTATACCTGCTAAAAGGGCCAGCCTGAGGCCTCTATTGCGGATGGGCAGCCTGTGAGGGCAAAAACGCGTACCCGTATGTCGCTGCCTACTCTTGAGTTTAGGGCGTGCGCATGCCGCCATGTGTACAATTACAGCGGGAGTCTGTCCGCAAGTCCTGCTGATTGGCTGTCTCTAGTCACAGCCCAGAGCTCTGTTTTGACAATCAACCCAGTGCTTCTGTACAGAGGAAACGATCGCTCTGTTTCTAATCCCTGCAAAGGGAGTAAGAAATAGAGATAGGTTAATAAAATTAGCACACATTATTAGGCACACATTTAACCCCTAGATGTTAACCACTTCCCAGCCAGTCTCATTAGTACAGTGACAGTGTATAATATTAACACTGATCATTGTATTAGTGTCACTGGTGATTTCAGTGGCAATTAGTTAGTCTCCCCCCCCCCCCCCCCCCCCCACTATCACAGTCCCATTATAGGTCGCTGATCACTAATAGCTTTTTACATTTTGGCAGCTAGCAGGAGAAGATCCCCTTCTAGCTGTCACAGTGGGGGAGCGGGGGGCCTGTCTTTTTAGAACATGTTACACCCTGAATATAGATGTAACATGTTATGAATAGTGAACTTATCCTTTAAAAAATAAGTGCCTATATGGGTTAAAACCTGGTAAAACATTGTCTCACCCTTTAGGCCAGTGATGGTGAACCTTGGCACCCCAGAGGTTTTGGAACTACATTTCCAATGATGCTCATGCACTCTGCAGTATAGTTGAGCATCATGGGAAATGTAGTTCAAAAACATCTGGGGTGCCAAGGTTCGCCATCACTGCTTTAGGCACTTCTGAGTTTGTAGAGGCCGATCTGCTGGAAGCCTCAAATCAGAATTAAACCCTATTCTCCTTTACAGCCAAGGAAGCTGCTGCTGTTTGATCTGTAACTGCCATGGTGCTGCACATGTGATTAGTTATGACACCAGCCATTTGATGGTTTGACAGTTTTTGGTTGAGGAAACAAGCAAATATGACAGCTAGCAATCCCGCCATTCCAAGAATGTATCTGTTGTTGGAAACCGTTAAAGTAATGGGTTTTATTATTTACTGCTGCTCAGGGGCTCTGGGCTTCAGCAAAAACTGCAGCCTCCAGCAAGAAGAAACAGGAGCAACGCTGTAGCCAATTTACAGCACACACTCATTTTGGTAGCATAATTATTCATGTGGAATGCATGTTCCTTGCTAAAGAACATTATATTTTATCAAGTTGCTATGGGTAAAGTTCCACTTGAAGGCAAGACCTTCAATGACTATGTGCCCGATGCCAGTAAGTTTTCCTATAGACTGGTGTAAGGGCTCACGCAGATGGGCACATTCTCACCTATAACACGGTGTATTTTTGTGTCCGGGATGTCCTGGTGCTGGGTACAGCCATCCATAGATCTGAATGGGTGAAGGCGGCTGTATGCAGCTATGCTGCACTACTTGTGTAAATTGTCACATGTGTACAGATGTAATGTCCTGAATACACGATCGGCGACAACAATGAGCAGTTTTTAACCTGGACAGATATCTGGAGTCACAGAGAATGTTTTCTAGCAAAAGCCTCATTTCACCTTTCTTTTTATTTAGGCTAAATGTAAATCAGTACATAGTCCAGGAACTTCTCATAAACCAGCCAGTAGCTTCATTACACCAATCAATGCTCATCATTGTCTCTGGTTTAGAACATGACAGTCCGATGATGTAGGTGACCACAGGATATGTACAGGACTTTGCCTTCAGTGGTCACATTCCTTTACACACTGAACCGATATGCAGAATGGTGGCCTTTTTGTGGTTCCATCATAATCATGCCGTATAAAGGAAGGAAACAACCCCGAGTGCCGCACATCATCAGAACCCGACAGTCACTATAGTAGAAGCAGCCTCAGCATGGCTCTGTCCAGGCCATGCCCCCCCCCCCGCCCATAGGGCTTAGTGATAAAGGATCTGCCCTTTGGGCGGGGCGAAACGCGTTAGCGGAGCAAGACCTGGACAGAGACTCGTACAAATGCTCCCTCTGCGGTGCGATTTGAGCCCATACAAAATGAATCGGCTCAAATCACACTGCAAAGATTCGCATGCAATTTCTCTCACCGCTCCGGTGTCTGTGAACCCAGTATAGAAAGGAAAGCGCCATCTAGTGCAGCAATGGGCATTTTTTTAAAATGTTATAACTACTCCCGTTAAAAAGTACATATCTCATCAAATCCAAATCTGCATAGTGTTACCGTCCCGCCGGCCGCTGGAGGTGCTCACAAGGCTGGAGAAGATGTATAGGCGGGTCCACCTCCAAGCTGACATCCCTTTCACCCTATACCCACAAGGGTCCCGGAACTTTTCCTCCAGCCCTGTGAGCACCTCCAGCGGCCGTGGTTTTCTATCATTGGCTGGACGGAGACACTATGCAGATTTGGATTTGACGAGATATGTACTTTTTAATGTGAGTTGTTCTAACATTTTTAATAAAATGCCCATTGCTGCACTAGATGGCGCTTCCCTTTCTATACCTGGCTCACACACACAGGAGTGGTAGGGGGAAATCGCATGCGATTCTGACAATTGCACCGCATTCTTGTTCAAATCGAATGCGATTCTTTGCAGTGCAATTTGAACCCATTCATTTTTGTATGGGCTCAAATCGCACCGCAAAGGTATCGGTTTTGCTGTTGGCGAGTATTTAAAGCAGAGTTCTTCCCAAAAATGTAACTTCTGCTTTTCCGGTTCCTCTCCCCTCCGGTGTCACATTTGGCATCTTTCAGGGGGGAGCAGATACCTGTCTAATACAGGTGTTTGCTCCCACTTCCGCCAATCTATGCTATGCCCAGCCCCTCCACCCCCCCCCCCCCCAAGCTGTCTTCTGGGAGACACACAGGTCCCAGAAGACAGCAGAGACCAGTGAGGATGCGCATGCGTAATAGGGAAGCAGGCTGTGGAGCCGCAAGGCTTCACTTCCTGAAGATGGTGGTGCCTCCACCCAGGAGCCGAGGGACGGGTCAGCTTCGGGTGAGGACATTGCGGGTTACCTGGACAGGTGAGTGTCCATATTTTAAAAGTCAGCAGCTGCAGTATTTGTAGCTGCTGACTTTAACCACTTCAATACCAAGGGCGTCATATGACGTCCTGGGCTTTGAGCAGGTATATCTGAATGATGCCTGTAGTTACAGACATCATTCAGATATTGCCAGTTTCAGCCGGCGAATCTCTACACCATAGAAACGATCATAGCGGCCGTTCCGCTGCTTGATCGTTCCTATGGGAGGCGAGAGGGGACGTCCCCCCCCCCTCCCGCCGCCCGGTGCTTGCTCCGACTCACCGTTACGATCGGTGAGGCGGAGAGCGGATCCGCCGGCGCCGGATGTAGATCATAGAGATTTCCGGCAGACCAGATGATCCCCAGGGTGTCTCTATGATCGTCGGAGGCCGGGCGCGATGTTATGACGTCACGCCCAGCCTCTCCATTCAAAAAAACGGCGCCGCTTCGGCGATCGTTTTATTTATTTTTTTTATTTCAGGCTTCCCAGCCTAGTGGTGAGATATGGGGTCTTATTGACCCCATATCTCACTATTAAGAGCACCTGACATGTCATATTGCTATTACAAGGGATGTTTACATTCCTTATAATAGGAATAAAAGTGATCAATTTTTTTTTTTTCATTCATTTTTTTTTTACATGTGAGGTATCGCCGCGAACGTTGGAGCGAGAGCAATAATTTTGGCCCTAGACCTCCTCTGTAACTCAAAACATGTAACCAGTAAAAAAATTTCAAGCGTCGCCTATGGGGATTTTTAAGTACCGAACATTGGCGCCATTCCACGAGCGTGTGCAATTTTGAAGCGTGACATGTTAGGTATCTATTTACTCGGCGTAACTTAATCTTTCACAAAATGCAAAAACATTGGGCTAACTTTACTGTTTTGTTTTTTTTTTTAAACACAAAAGTTTTTTTCCCCAAAAAAACGCGTTCGAAAAATTCCTGCGCAAATACTGTGTGAGATAAAAAGTTGCAACAACCGCCATTGTATTCTCTAGGGTCTTTTCTAAAAAAACATATATAATGTTTGGGGGTTCTATGTATTTTCTAGCAAAAAAATGATGATTTTTACATGTAGGAGCAAAGTGTCAGAATTGGCCCGGTATTGAAGCGGCTAAGAAAAAAAAATTGGTGGAACTCCGCTTTAACCGAAAGTATCGGTACTTATACTCGCCGATAAAAAAAAAATAAAAAAGACAGCATAGGTGCAACCCTAGCTGCTTCTACTATAGTGATTGTCGGGTCTTGATGATGTGCAACACTTGGGGTTATGTCCTTCCTTTACACTGCATGTACTAAGCCAGGACGGGCTCTCCCCAGCCTACACCCTTAGTATGACTCAATGGACTGGGACACACAGGAACCTCGAGCGGCACCCCTTGTTTTTTCACAATGGGTCCATCTTAATCATGATGACTTAGAGGAAATTGACCTTTTCCTCTAACTGTACTTATAACATATCTTTAACCACTTGCTTACAGGGCACTTAAACCCCCCTCCTATCCAGACCAATTTTCAAGCTTTCAGCGCTGACGCACTTTGAATGACAATTGCGCGGTCATACAACACTGTACTCAAATGAAATTTTTTATCATTTTTTTCACCACAAATAGAGCTTTCTTTTGGTGGTATTTGATCACCTCTGCAGTTTTTACTTTTTGTTAAAAAAAAGTAAAAAACTGAATTTAAAAAAAAAAAAAAAAATTATTTTTTTATATTTTGTTATAAAAAAATTTAAAACACGTAATTTTTCTCCTTCATTGATGTACGCTGATGAGGCGGCAGTGATGGGCACTGATAGGCGGCAGTGATGGGCACTGATAGGCGGCAGTGATGGGCACTGATAGGCGGCAGTGATGGGCACTGATGGGTGGCAGTGATGGGCACTGATGGGTGGCAGTGATGGGCAGCACTGCTAGGTGGCACTGATTGGCACTACAGGTGGACATTGATAGGTGGCACTTGTGGGCATTGATAGGTGGCACTTGTGGGCACTGTTAGGTGACACTGATTGGCACTACAGGTGGACATTGATAGGTGGCACTTGTGGGCATTGATAGGTGGCACTTGTGGGCACTGTTAGGTGGCACTGCTAGGTGGCACTGATTGGCACTACAGGTGGGCACTGATAGGTGGCACTTGTGGGCATTGATAGGTGGCACTTGTGGGCACTGTTAGGTGGCACTGTGGGCACTGTTAGGTGGCACTATTATGTGGCACTGATGAGGCAGATATGCCTCTTCCACTGGGGGGCCGATGTCCCTGACATCTGAGCCGGTGATCGGCTTTTTTTTCTTCTCACGCTGTCTGCGTGAGTAGAAAAAAAAAAACGATTACCGATCTTTTGTTTACATCATGTGATCAGCTGTCATCGGCTGACAGCTGATCACATGGTAACGGGCCGGGACTGGCCCCTTACTTAGATCGGTAATCAGCCGAGTCTCAGTGACTCGGTGATCACAGCGCGCTCGGCGCGCGCCCTGCAGGGCGTGCACAGGGGAGGCCGTCATATGACGGCCTCCCGGGAATTTAGATCCGCGCTGTGGCCGTCATTCGGCCATAGCGCGGATGTCAGGTGGTTAAGGTTGGATCTCTTCTCTTGTTTTATGTGAAGAGCAGGCCATATAAAGTCCACCAACCAGAGATTGTCAACCCACAACGGATAATCCAGGAGTCCCGATGCTTCACTTTCCAGATTGTCATACCCGATGTGACACTTGTGAAGGTTTCCCGCTTTCACCTATTTTTATTTGGAGCTGGGAAAATGTGAAGGTGGACGGGAGCACCCAAAACTCCAAGCACTATGGCAGGGGGTTCCAACCACAAAAATCCAAGACAGTAGTAAAAGGTGACTCTGCCCACCACCTATAAAACATAACACTGGGGGTCAAGAGGCAATCCTGACTACCCCAACAATCTGCTGTATTCTGATAATGCCGAAGACTTCTTCACCCCGTCCCAAATCCGAGCAGCGTAGTGAAAACTACAAAAAGGAAAGGGGGAAAAAAAAAAAAGTGAAATGATCAAAAACACAGAAACAAAAAAAAAAATAGTATAAATTTGTATGAGCGAGTTCCATTGTCCCATAATAGTCACCTCTGATAGAATGCAAATCAATACACAAACATATCTGACAGAAGGGTTAGAAGGAGACAAAGGCATGCCCGGCGGGACGTGATGTGCGTCTGACGTCGGCACAGGGGAGGGGCCTAGCACCGGCTCCACGGGAGGAGGGAGACGAGGCGTCCAGGAGCTCTGAGATGCCGTGCGGGACGAGAGACGGCGAGGCGCCGGCATACGATTGAGCGTCCGGTTCCCCTCTCACACCGCTCTCATACCGCTCCCCCCCCCAGCCAGGACCACTGAAGCTACGGCGGCAGCACATATCCGCCATGGAAAACAAGCAGGGCTGATGGGTATGTCATCCCCCTTCCCCAGCTTGGCGTGACGAGCAGCTGACAGCCCCAGTGAACCACGAGCCTCCCATAGAAAGGTTACAGGACGGAGCCGCAGCCGACCGCTAAACTCGTGCGCAACAGAGAGCAAGATCCACGGATCCAAGAACTCAGGGTGTCGCTCGGCTGCACAAGAAGAAGCAAGGTAGGAGAAGCTCCCCTGATATAATTGAATGACAGTGGACACAAGCTGGTATGAACTGTACGGGTCTAACTGGGAAAACCTGAAGTGTGTCTGGGAGACCAGGATAACTGGACTAACTGGGGCGCTTGTTTCCTCTGCTATCAGCCCAATTTTAAAAGGACTAGATTACTGTGAGCCCCCTGATCTCACCCCCCAGCCATATAAATCAGAGAGGACACTTGAGCTGAGGTGCTGAGACGCCTTGAGAGTGCCCAACCCTTCCCCCCCACCTGTCTCCCTCTTGGTTTTTTTTTTTTTTTTCTTTTTCTTTTCCCTCTTCTGTGGGGGTGAAGGTATTGCGTGGCCCGGAAGGAGAAAGAAACGGCACAGACACTGCAGATACCTAACACAGTTTATAGATCCTAGCGGTACGGCGGCCCCTCTCCCATATGGTCCGAAGAGGGACGGAGATCCCAAAAGAGTGAAGCGCCTAGCGGGACGACGGAGACATCTGTTAGCATCCAGTCACTAGCAGAGGCGAATCAGGATTGAGACCGGAAGTATGCGAGGCCGGTCATCAAGAACAACAGAACCCCATAGTTCAAGAGAAAGCTTAAATACTAGCTCCATACAAAAATATTTAAAAGAAGCAAGTTTAAAGAGCCCAGGAATGGAGGCGAAACACACGGGTACAAAGAAGAAGGAGCAACAGAAACAAAAGGGGGGACAGGGGGACAAGACCCATGAAGAGCCGGCCCCGGAGGGGGTATCCGCAAGCAGCACGACTGAAGAGCAGAGAATGATGGCCCTAGTCCCGAGTAAATTAGACATGAGTGAAATGTTCACTAAACTGGAAAATAAACTAGAAAGTGTGATTAAAGCAGAAATCTCAAATGTCCGCTCCGACATGGGCCACCTCCTCCGCAGGCTGGAGGAAGCTGAAGAGGCCTCAGTGCTCCAAGCCAAGGACATCTCAGATTTAAAAGAACAAATTAGGAATGTACAAAACGAAAACCGCCTGCTGACGTACAGACTGGAGGAACAGGAGAACCAGAGCCGACGACAAAATCTCCGCATCAGATCCATCCCGGAACAACACAACGAAGACTTGGGAGAGAAGATGAGGAAGATATTCAACCCTTTGCTGGGCAGGCGAGAAGATGAAATATTAAGGATCGATAGGGTCCACAGAGTAAGGAAGCCCCCCCATATAAAGCAAGATTCCCCCAGGGACGTCATTGTAAAATTTCATCAATACGAGGATAAAGAAATAATCTGGAAAAAATTAAAGGGGGCCCCCCCAATAAACTTCGAAAACAGAGAGCTGCAGATCTTTACGGACCTTTCAGCTGGTACACTGGAGAGGAGAAGACGGATGAGACCAATACTCGACCAACTCAGGAAGGCAAACCTAAAATACAGCTGGGGGTTTCCAACATCCCTGAGCGTAACCAAGGACGGAAGATCATACAGAATGAGATTCATGGAAGAAATGCAGGACTTCTGTGGCAGTCTGGGCATTCCCATCCCTGACTTGTTACAGAGATAGAAGAGGGAATGGGGTGGGGGCGTGGGAGGAGAGGAGAGGGCGGGCGGGGGGGGGAGTGGGGAGGGGACCCCCCTTTTTTTTTTTTTTGTCACTGTTCCCGCCCCCCCCTTCTCTCCTTCTCCGCCTCCCCTCTCCACTATTAAAGGGACGTTTATTCCTCAGGGTCATGAGACTAACGCATTTTGGGACTATGGCCGACACCAAGAGGTGGAGGGGGTCCTGGGACGGGCAAGCTGCCGGACAGCCGTGAATAGACAGAACGTAGGAGGAGAAGTGAGAGAGGGAGGGGATAGGAGGCTAAAAAGGATAGAAGAACATACGCACGGTCCTGGCGGGAGGGGGGGCGGTGGGAGCTGGGATACATCTTTGAGGGGGGGCGCTTGGTGTTCCCACCTCCCTCACCCCCTCCCTCTCAGGGGGGGGGGGTGACGGAGGCCGGTGTTGGAGTCAACCCCTGAAGGAGAAGTCCTGCAGTGTGGAATGGGAAAATTTCCATACGGGCGGGCTTTCGGCGAAATGAGCGCCATGGGGTGGTGGGGGGGTGACGGGAGGGAAGGGGAGGCGGGTGGGGTTGAGGGGGGGGAAAGGGGAGGAGGAAATTGGGGGGGGGGGAGGGTAGTGGTGTTGGGGGGGGGAGGGGCATAGGTGGAGGGTGGGATCAGAAGTGGGTGGAGGAGTCAGCAAGACGTGTTCGAGAGGAGCAGAGGACAGAGGTTAACGGTTGCTCTATTGATTATGTCTGAGATTAAATTCATATCCTATAATGTAAAAGGGTTAAACTCACCAAGGAAAAGACATAAAATAATGGGGGAGCTAAGTCTCATGCGTGGGGACATAGTCTTCCTGCAGGAGACCCACCTGACCCATGAGACAGGGGTCAGGCTGTTCTCCTCTAGGATCCCTCAATGGGTATACGGGGACTCCCCTACCAAGGGGTCTAGGGGAGTCGCCATAGGGCTCTCCAAGGCATCTAATTTTTCGGTGAGGGATAGACAGGTTGACCCTGATGGTCGTTATATTTTCCTAAAGGGTTCAATTGGACCTAGATTGTTTACGTTGGCCAATGTCTACTGCCCTAACAAAAGTCCAACCAACTTTCTGGGACAAGTACTGGAGAAGTTGCTGACATTTGGGGAAGGGGAAATGGTCTTAGTGGGAGATTTAAATTTTTGCCTAGACCCTGCCCTGGATAGTACGTCCCGTGCTCAGGGGATAAAGAAGGTGTCACTAAGGGCAATAAGGCGAAAACTATTCCACAGCCAGTTAATGGATGTGTGGAGAGTGCAGCATGCCAAAGAAAGGGATTTCACCTTCTTCTCCCCTGTGCACGGGACGTACTCCAGACTAGACTACATTTTTGTAGACCACAATTTATTGGAGAGGGTTGTAGAAACCAAAATTGAGATAATGTCCCTCTCAGACCACTCCCCAGTTACGATGAGGCTAAAATTACCAGAAGTGGCGGCAAGTCCTTTCTCGTGGAACCTGAATGAGGACTTGTTCAGGGATCCCGCAGTGATAGAGCAGATCCAGAATGAGGTGGATTTTTTCTTTAAGACAAATGATACGGGAGAGGTATCTCCTCCCATTTTATGGGAGGCACACAAGACCTACATCCGAGGGACTCTTATAGCCATAGGTGCAGGTCAGAAAAAGAAAAGGAAGGAAGAAAGGGAAAAACTGATCGAGGCAATATTCAATCTGGAACAAGCACATAAAAAGACCAATGGGCAGGACCAGGACTGTTACCGCTTATTGGTCGCCGGGAGAGAGGAGCTGAGGGACAGGATGGAGCAGGATGCCAGGAGAACCTTCAATTTAATAGCAAGGGATAAATACCTTTGGGCAAACAAATCAAATAAACACTTAGCCAGATTAATAAGAAAAAAAAGGAGGCGGAATTTTATAGATAAAATAAAAAGCTCAGGAGGGAAAGAGATAGCGACCAGCAGAGGTATGGCAGAGGAGTTTAGAAAATTTTACGCTGACCTCTATTCACTAGGGCAAAGGAAGGAGGAAGTTAGGGCCGGGCAGCTAGGAGCAGGGATTTTCTAAAAGAAGCAGGTTTAAAGGTGCTGCCTATAGAGGACAGGGACCTCTTGGATAAACCAATCGAGGAAGAGGAAATTATATCAGCCCTAAGAGATTCCCCGAAGGGTAAGAGCCCTGGCCCCGATGGTTTCCCCACCATCTACTTAGAGAAAATGAAACATATATTAGCCCCCCAGGCTGTGTCAATATTGGAATGAATTGGGCACTAAGTATGAGATGGAAGGCGAGGCATTGTCTGCTACGATAACTCTGATACTGAAAGAAGGGAAGGATGCCGGGCTGTGTTCCAGCTACCGGCCTATCTCCCTGTTAAACGTGGACGTCAAACTATACGCCAAGGTTATGGCCAATAGGCTAAAGAGTTACATGGCGGATCTGGTGCACCCGGACCAGTCTGGTTTCATCCCGGGAAGACAGTGCAGGGACAATGGGGTGCGGGCAGTACTGCTTTCGGAGTTCTGTAGACTTAGGGGACCCCCAGCTCTATTCCTGTCGATAGATGCCGAAAAGGCATTCGACAGGGTGGACTGGGGGTTCTTGATGAATACCCTAGAAGCCATGGGGTTCGGGCCTAGGTTTATTTCTTGGATCAAGGTCCTATATAGTAGTCCAACAGCAGTAGTAAGGGTGAATGGTGCCATTTCCAAGCCTTTTGGGATG
Organism: Lithobates septentrionalis; assembly: GCA_037952835.1. Lineage (NCBI taxonomy): Eukaryota > Metazoa > Chordata > Amphibia > Anura > Ranidae > Lithobates > Lithobates septentrionalis. The sequence continues at coordinate 1,344,429 of JBBDGP010002453.1, forward strand.
GTAAACGGTACAAGGCAGGGCTGCCCGCTCTCCCCCCTCCTGTTCATCCTGTCTCTGGAACCGCTCCTGGCCTCCATTCGGAACAGTCCGGACTGTAGCGGGGTAAGGGTGGGTACGGAGGAGCACAAGCTGTCGGCATTTGCCGACGACGTCTCATTCTTTGTCTCAAACCCCAGGATAACACTCCCCAATGTGCTTCGTATCCTCAGAACATATGGAGAAGTCTCCAATTTTAAAATAAACCCCGGCAAGTCCGAAATTTTAAACATCAGTCTACCCAAGCAGGAAGAAGCCCACCTAGCTACAGTATTTCCCTTTCCCTGGAAGAGAGAGATTGGGTACCTGGGAGTTATGCTGGCCAATACCATTAAAGGGTTATTCCAAAAAAATTATATACCATTGTTAGACGACATTAGGCAAGAGGTTAGAAGACTGCGGTCTAGGCCTCTCTCATGGTTCGGACGAGCAAATACGGTCAAAATGATGATCACTCCGAAAATCCTGTACAAATTCCAACTGCTGCCGATCCCTTTACCGAGATACTATTTGAAGGCTTTAAGGAAATTAATCAGTGAAGCTGTCTGGGGTGACAAAAAACCACGTATTGCTTTTTCAACACTGAGTAGAGGGAAAAAAAAAGGGGGAATAGCAGTTCCCGATATAAATAGGTACTATATTGCAGTAGTGCTCTCACGGATCACGGAATGGAGTAAGAAAGGGACGGATAAACGGTGGGTGGATATCGAGTTCTCTTTAAGTAATAATAATTTAGCACAGTCACTATGGAACCCTCCAAAGTTTAGAGCACTCAGCACTAACACATCCATATTAACGCAAAACACTTTTAAATATTGGGACAAAATACATACACAGCACAAATGGACATATAATTCACCGTTGATACACATGAAAAACAATTTATTTTTTGAACCAGGGAGGAGGGAGGTGGGGGGGAATTGGCTAAAGGAGGATTCCGTTCAACTGAATGACTTCACTGATAAGGGTAAAATACGCACTTTCACGGAATTGAGCAGAGAGTCAGAACTCTGGGTGATTGACAGATGGAGGTATCTCCAGCTTTCCCATTTCATTGGAAACCTACCGAAGCCTCTCAGAAGTAAGGAGGAGCTCAGGCCATTGGAGCAACTCTGCACGAAAGAACACGCAAGGGGTGTTATTGCCCAAATATACAGAATTTTGGAAGCAGAGCAGGAGGGGGTAGGGCCTCCGTATGTTAAAAGGTGGGAGCAGGAACTGGGGACACAGTGCAATAGGAATATGGTAGAAAAAATTTTGAGTTTAGCCCACTACACGTCACTAGATAATAGGAGAACGGAAATCCACTATAAAGTTTTAGCAAGATGGTACGTCACCCCAGACAGAGTCAGTAAAATGGACGGAACAAAGGCTAACACCTGCTGGAGGGGGTGCCCAACTGTGGGCTCAATGGCCCATATTTGGTGGGAATGCCCCACCATAAAGGCCTTCTGGAAAAGAATTCTGGCATTTACAAAGGATATTACGGGGAGGGAAATTGAGGAAGACCCATGGGCTTGCCTCTTTCATGGGACTCAGGAAACAGTCAAGAGTTATAGATCCTCGCTGGTCCCTATAATATTGGACGAGGCCAAGAGGCAGATTGCCTTAAATTGGCTGAAACCATCGAGTCCCAATGTGAGAGATTGGCTTCTTGGCCTCAATGATATATTTAATGTGGAGTGTCTAGATCGGCGGGGAACAGAACCCGATGAGGACTCGGAGCACACTGGGAAGTGGTCAGGTTGGATCAAATTTAAAAGATCATGGTCCTATCTAAAGGAGTTTATATAAATCGAAAACAAGAAAGGGAATTACAGATTGATAGGAGCGACTTGGATATGATCCGCACCCAGCGAGCTACGTCCTGCGGGAGGGAGGGGGAAGGGGAGGGCGGTGGAGGGTGGGGAGGGTAGAGGGGGGGTTTCAGGGGTTAAATCTGTGCAATTTTTGAATTTATAAATCGTTTTGTATTTTGAATTGCCCCTGGTGGGAAAAAATTTGTTATGGAAAACGAGAAATAAAGATTTAAAAAAAAAAAAAAAAAAATACACAAACATATCTGAGCTCTCTCACTTCATTGCTGTGAATAGATCGCAGGGTTCACTTACCAGTTCTTTTTGGTGAGAATGGTATGTGAGAGCTGCGGGCGTGACATAGACATGTCATGCTGATCATGGTGTGAAGGTTCGGGTGACCCTTATACTCAGGAAGGAAGGAGAAGGGACGGTTTCCCCCTGAACCTACAGAACAAATACAGACATGGAATTTAAATATCTCCAAATTACACATTTGAATAGACATTTAACACAATACAGCAATCCCTGTGCTGAACCATTTACACCATTTACTCTGCGCTGGGCTGTGGAGGGGTGGGGGTGACTGACTCAGGCTCTCAGTGGCTCACTGAGAGGCTGAGCCGGCTGTCAGTCCAGGCACTTGGCGGATCCTGACCCTGTGCCTGTGATGACTCGGCCCCTGGACTGACAGCAGTGACGTCAGCAGAGAAACTGTCACAGGAGTGCAAAACAAATTGCACTCCTGTCAACAACAGGATTAGTACAAGCTTTGGCTATACTTCCAATTAAGGAGAAAAAAAATGTAAAGTTTTTTTCATTTATTTTATTTATATGGATCCCACAACATGGATCAGGTAGGGACTTGGACAGGTGAGAGTCAGGAGGAGGGGTGATAATCTCAAGTGGAATTAAACTCCACTTCTGAACTTTTACAGTGAATATCTCTTAAACTTTCTCTGTTTAGAAGATATTCACACAACATGCAGCTTGGACCGGACCTTCAGAGCTCCATGCTGGAGTGGGATTTGCGTGGGAGTGATGTCATTGCGGCCCTGGCCACTCATACAGCCGAGAGGATGAACGGGTGAAGTTGGCAGCACCGGGGAGCTGTGACAGCACTGCGCTGGAGGGCCCTGTGTACAGGTAAATCTGTCATAATGTGCTAGCATACGTTGCATACTAGATTTCACTATTCAAATCCTAATGTGACATTGTAATAATTAATAATTAAATATAATATATATATATATTCCAAAATTATTACAACGTCGCATTAGGATTTGAACAGTGAAATCTGTAGTAATCTGTAATCTTCCCTCCAATCAGCTCTCCTCACTGAGGTCTGCAGAGTGTAACTTTAGCTCTCCGCCCCCTTTTTTCTGAAATCTCAGAAAAGCTTATAAATTTGGCAGTTGGTTTGAATGGGTGTAGAGAAGTGAAGACTGTGGATAAACAGATGCAACTTATGTAGGAAGATTTGTTTCATCTCTGTGTATCACCTGAGGATAGTCCCTTCACTGGGACTATGTAAGGGTTTACATCAGCTTTAAACAGGGTTCCAGTCGTTTACGTGTTTATTAAAAAAGTCAGCAGCTACAAATTTTGTAGCCGCTGACTTTTAATAAACACACACTCACCTGTCCCCCGATCCAGCGATGTGGCCGCCCAAACCCTCAGTTCTCTCCCTCGCCTTTCCCCGGCGTTACAAATGTGGGCTTCACAGTCGGGTGCGAGACACGCTGCGCCTCCTCAGTGGCTGGCAATCTTCTGAGACCTGTGACGTGTCCCAGAAGATTGCAGGGAGGGAGGAGGAGAGGAGAACTTCCACTCAAGTCACCTAGGCAACCCGAGCGGAAGCGGGGTGCCTGTCAAAACTAGGTACATGCCCCCCCCCCCCAACAAAAATGACATGCCAAATGTGGCATAGAAGGGGTTGAGGAGTACTTAAAGCTGAACTTCCATTTTTAGGTGGAACTCCGCTTTAAGGGACTTAAAGTCAGTGTACCCAGACCTGATATACTGTATATGAGCTGCTGGTTTCCTTTATCTCGAGCAGCAAAACTGTAGATCTTAGCTCCACCCTCCTGCCACAATCAGTCTCAAAAATATTTTCCCCTCTTACTGTTGTTTCATAATCCATTACATTATAGAGAATGCAGCATGTGCAGTACTACTCCATGGCAGGTGGGAAGAGATGGGAACGCTAAAGGAAAGACCTGGTCAAAAAACACATGGTGTCCACTCATAAATGAATACAAAAGTGAAGAGTTTAGAAAGTTAGACAGCTGCAAAGTTTTACAACATAATTATAGAGAAGGACCAAACCCAGAGAGAAGAAAAGACATACCAATATGGGGGTAGTACTCAATGCCTTCATCTGCCCCCGATGAGCCGCTGGACTCATGGATGGGAGACGGTGCCGATGGCTTCAGCATTTCAGCCGTCTGGAGAAATCTGAGAACAAAAAGCTGCAGTCACAAAATTGAAGTATTATTGTCTTTTTTTTTGTGTGACAAAGATGTCAACTTAGACCCCTTTAGACTGAGGCAGTTTTCAGGCGTTTTAGTGCTAGAAATAGCGCCTGTAAAGTGCCTGAAAACTGCCTCCCATGCCGCCCGAATGTAAAAGCCCGAGTGCTTTTATTTGTGGGATGTTAGAAAAAGTCCTGCAAGCAGCATCTTTGGGGCGCCCCTGCAATGAATGGGCAGCGCCTCGGAAGCGGTGTTAAAATCGCCCCTCTAGCGGCCGAAAAGCCCCGCTTAAACAGCGGATGATCGGGGCTTTACCGCAGACGCAGGGGTGGCCCTTGTGTGAAAGGGGTCTGAGTCATTCGGGAGAAAGTGAGAGGGTCTCTCTGATCAAGTCTGCCTGGGATTACATGAAGAGACAGAAGGATTAGAGGCAGCCGAAATCCACATAAGGATGATAAAGTTACCACGGCGCTGTCACTTTAAGAACATGAATGTTAACCTTGGACTGCTAGCTGTTCATCAAATACCCAAACCAGAAACTTTAGGCAATTGTTTGAACTGTAAATCGCTATTCACAGCGCTGTCCTTAGCATGCTATCAATAACACAATGTTACTGCCATACACATCCTTATTATTTATGCATTTATGTGAAAAACGCACAAAATAAAAAGTCCCAATAAATTCCAGAGAATGTCTCTTGCAAAGTGTCTTGTTCTTAACCACTTCCGGACCGCCGCACGCCGATATATGTCCCTACTTTGGGGACGGATATCTTTGTTATGGCAGCAGCTAGCTGCCATAACCCCAGTAACCCCATGTTCAGCAGGCGGTCCGCTACAAGATAAAAGTGGTCTCTGCAGCGGATTTGCCGCAAGATCACTTTTATTGGCGGTGGGAGAGGGCCCCCCCGCCGCGATCCGGTGCCCTCCGCCGCTTACTGGAGCCGTCGGCAGTGGCGGAGGGGATCGGATCCTTCCTGTGGCTGTGCATGGAGACGAGTGAAGGGAAGATAACCCCCACCTGTCTCCATGACATTGCAAGGCAGTAGCGACGTCAAAACGTCACTTCCGCCCATAGCTCTTAAAAGGGCCATTTTTTTTTTTTTTTCATTTTTTTAATTGCATTTTAGTGTAAATATGAGATCGGAGGTCTTTCTGACCCCAGATCTCATATTTAGGAGGACCCGTCATGCTTTTTTTTTTACAAGGGATGTTTACATTCCTTGTAATAGGAATACAAGTGACACAATTTTTTTTTTTAAAAACAGTGTAAAAAAAAAAATAAAAGGTAAAATAAATAAAAAAAAAAAAAACAAGACATTTTAAACGTGCCCCGTCCCGCCGATCTCGCATGCAGAAGCAAACGCATATGTGAGTAGCGCCCGCATATGAAAACAGTGTTCAAACCACACACGTGAGGTATCGCCGCGAACGGCAGAGCAAGAGCAATAATTTTAGCCCTAGACTTCCTCTAACGCAAAACATGCAACCTGTAGAATTTTTTAAATGTTGCCTATGGAGATTTTTAAGAGTAAACGTTTGTCGCCATTCCATGAGCGGGCGCAATTTTGAAGCGTGACATGTTTAAATATCAATCAAATATTAAGTATAAAAATAATTGGGATAACTTTACTGTTGTCTTATTTTTTAATTCAAAAAAGTGTATTTTTTAAAAAAAAGTGTGCTTGTAAGACCACTGCGCAAATACAGTGTGACAGAAAGTATTACGACCACCATTTTATTCTCTAGGATGTTAGGAAAAAAAATGTATAATTTTTGGGGGTTCTAAGTAATTTTCTAGCAAAAAAACTGTTTTTAACTTGTAAAAACGACATCTAAAAAAAGAGGCCGGTCTTAAAGTGGTTAAGGTGCTCCAAAATATGTCATCATAAGTTTCACCAGACATAAAAGGTGCTTCAGTGCTGCTAATCTTGCGTCACAGTGCTGCATGCATTGCTCCGTGCCCAGTGTCACTGACCAGATGCCTTTGACTTTGTAAAACAATATTTGGGGGTACCCTGTAGGTATAGACCAATTACCATATACAGTTAGGTCTAGAGGTCGACCGATATGGGTTTTTATCTGGCTGACGCCGATATTTAGAAATCAGGGCGGCCGATATTTTAGGCCGATTTTTCTTTTTTTGGCAGGTGGCACTGGCAGGTTTCACACTGATATGACAGTTTCACACAGTTACACTATATGTAACTGAATGGGAAAAAGAGAGACCAGCTGTCAAAATTCAGCGGTGATGTTGGGGGTGGGCGGGGCCCTGCAGCTATCAAACACCAATCAATGATTGGGCTGGTTTAGTAAAGGGGCTGGCCGCATACATGTAGCCGCCCACCCAGATCCCATCTCATTGGCTGGTGTTTGATAGCTGCTGGGTCCCGCCCACCCCCGACATCACCACTGAATTCTCACAGCTCCTCTATCTCTGCACTCAGTTACAAATGTCAGTTTCACATACTGAGCAGCTCTGGCAAGCGTCAAGCGCCTCTCTGCTAGTGGAGTGTGGGGAAGGGAGGAGGAACACTCGTGGGTCGATGGGCACGGTGCGATCAGTAATCAGCCGATGCTGATTTCTTAAAAAAGGCCAAATATCGGCCGATATATGAAAACCACTCTGGCTGAAAACCTTAATGTGATACTAAAAAAAAATAAATTAAATTATATTATAATATAATTTTGCAGAGAAATGTCCCTTGCCTGTCCCCTGCCAGCACTGTCCTCTCCTCCTCTGGAGGCCTCCTAAGCAAGCCAGGTGCTAGGGAGGTACCTGAGCATGCATTCTCCCAAGCCAGGCTGTGTAGGTCTTTAGACACACACAGCACCAGTAAGCCACACCCCTTCTCCCTCCTCCGAAGAGTTTAATAGACAGCAGCAGAAGCCTTATGGCTCCACTTTTCCTTGGTTTATCCTGTGAAGGCAGAAAGTTGGGGGGGAGCGGCGCTGGAGCTGGAAACAGCACTAAAGTGGTGCAGAAGCCAGGTAAGTGTTTAGGGATGAGGGTGGGTAGGACTGGAAGGAAGGCATATTTTTACACTAGACTTTAGAACCACTTTAAAGCCTAACTCCAGGCAGTGATGAAAATACTGGCCCAACCTCAGCAGATGAAGATTATACTGCTTATAATGAACATGCTTTATTCCCACCAGTTCTGCTTGCAATGACTTGTCTCCTAAAGCCGTTTTTCTTACCAGTCTTGTCGCCTCCCCTTTTTTCAATATTACCACCCAATGCAGGACCGGTGGCCTCATCCTATCCTGATAACGTGGACACTGGTCCTGCATTGTACTTGATGTAGAAGTGTCCACTGACATGCCAGAGCTGGAGAGTGGCAGAAGGGAACGCTAGCTTTAGCTGGACCTGGACTGAGGAGTATTACTCTGTCAGATCATCCCCTTGAAAATCACGTAATGCATTTATAAGGGGGGGGGGGGGGATTACATTTTTTTATCACATCTTCTTCAGGCTTCTTTAAATCAGAATAAACTGCAAGGTTGTCAGGATTACATTAGGAGTGCAGAGAAAGGTGGACTGATGTATGAAGGAACCATTCACATGTTACCTGCATCTCTACATAGGTGTGTGGAAGGTTGTATTCCGGAGGTAGCTTGCGGTCATTATTTATTAAATGATCCAATATTGCAGGGCTCAGAATGGGCTAAAAATAAAAGAAAAAAAATGAGTACAGCTGATAATATGCTCTAACTAGGTCCGTGGTATTAGTATTTCACAATTGCTAATGGAAGAAGATGTTTAAACAGGTGATGATGGAAGCAACCTGCTCTAGTATTCTCTACCAAACACAATACAGACTGCAGAACATTCAGTGATTGGGGGGTTAGAAAGGATTAGATTTACGGGTGCTTTTATCTGTGCCCACAGCTGTCAAGATCTGCAATAAATTTGTAAAGGCACGAAGGCTGGATTCACACTATTTTGAATCGGATGCGTGTTTCTCCACATCCAATTCACACGACAGGAGAGTGTGACTAGGTCTCAATGCAAAGCGCACTGCAGAAGAGTCCTGAGCGTCTTTGGCTCTGTTTCAGGTCCGAATTCAGCCACAAATTTGGACCTGAAGTAGTGAACGGGACGCACCGGACCCCCTCCTGGGAGCCGCGCCGTACACAGTGTGAACCCAGCATTACATGGCACATTCTCACAGACAGGAAAGTTTGGTTCTCAAGCTGGATTAGAATAGTGATAATAGGATTCCTGTAGCCCTCCAATCACGATATGATTGGACTTTACTTTCTACAAAACCAATAGGTATTGATTAGTTATGGAAGTTGGCATTGGAGTACGCACACACACACAAATTTAAATCTAGAACTTTTTATTCTGATAAATAATCTATGTACGGGGTACATCAGTGGTGGCTACTTCATTAGGGGTGCAGGGGCGCTGCCCCCCCCCCCAATCCATGCACCTGGCCCCTAATCTACATGTAGGGCACCGGACGCATAGATTTCAATGGGGCTTTTTTATTTAAAGCACATGATTAGAGCCGGAGGCTCAAACTGGCTTCAAAAAAGGGTGGGCTCAGGGGGCAGAGCCCACCCAGTTGTGTGACAATAGCGAATTAAAATTCCCTATAGTCTTCCTGCTTCTCCAATCTGGTCTTAAGACCCGCTTCCTGATTGGGGGAAGCCGAAGCTGCCCATGACCTTGACTGGGTAAGGACGGGCGAGCAATGGTTGGGGTGGTGTTTGGTTTGCTCAGCGACGGGGGGTGAGGGGTTTGACTGATGGACCGACTAGGGGGGGGGGGGGGCTGGCACGTAGTTTGTTTGCTGCCCCCACCCCCCCAAAAAAATGGAGCACCAGCCGCCACTGGGCTACATTTACTAACACTGCAGTCCTTCCCTATCTGTGTTTCCAGGTAGATTATCTTTTCCGGGCTGATAAAGAAGTTAGTGCCGCTTGTCTGATTCCCGGCTCTCTCCCTCACCTCTTGACTCTGAATTCTGAAGACATATGATCTGCAAAACAGAAAAGTACACAAGGCCTCTTGGTTTTAACTTGTTCTAAGGCAATCACTGTACAAGAAAGTAGAATCTCTATTGGTCTTCCATATTGCACTGGGAACTATATACCCAATGTGCATGCCATTGGACTCCTTCTCTAGTGTAAAAAGGGGGCCTGTGCCTAAGACCCTTGTCCTGCTCTCAGCTTCATCTTACTGACTTTAGTTTTAGAGAAAAAAACGGGTGTTCATATCACCTTTACAGTCTCAAGGGGGAGAATTCTTTGTATTTAACCACTTGCCGACCGCCACATGTACATTTACATCGGCGGAAGGGCACGGCTGGGCAAATGGGGGTACAGGTACGTCCCTTTGAATTTGCCGCCGTGTGCGCGCTGCGCGACCCTGCCGCGTCCCCCGCAGACTCGATGTCCGCTGGGCTACCCGCGATCGTCTCACGGAGCTGAAGAATGGGGAGATGCTAATGTAAACAAGCATCTCCCCATTCTGCCTAGTGACACTATCACTGATCATAGCTCCCTGTAATCGGGAGCTATGATCAGTGATGTGTCACACACAGCCCCTCCCCCCCACAGTTAGAATCACTCCCTAGGACAAACTTAACCCCTCCCTAGCCCCCAGTGGTTAACCCCTTCACTGCCAGTGTCATTTTTACAGTAATCAGTACAATTTTATAGCACTGATCGCTGTAAAAATGACAATGGTCCCAAAAATGTGTCAAAATTGTCCGATGTGTCTGCCATAATGTCGCAGTCAAGATAAAAATCGCAGATCACCGCCATTACTAGTAAAAAAAAAAAAAAAAATATTAATAAAAATGCCATAAAACTAACCCCCATTTTGTAGACGCTATAACTTTTGTGCAAACCAATCAATAAACGCTTATTGCGATTTTTTTTAACCAAAAATATGTAGAAGAATACGTATCGGCCTAAACTGAGAAAAAAAATTGTTTTTTTATATATTTTTTTGGGATATTTATTATAGCAAAAAGTTAAAAACAATGCGTTTTTTTTTCAAAATTGTTGCTCTATTTTTGTTTATAGTGCAAAAAATAAAAACCGCAGAGGTGATCAAATACCACCAAAAGAAAGATCTATTTGTGGGAAAAAAAGAACGTCAATTTTGTTTGGGAGCCACGTCGCACGACCGCGCAATCGTCGGTTAAAGCGACGCAGTGCCGAATCGCAAAACGTGCTCTGGTCTTTGGCCAGCCAAATGGTCCGGGGCTTAAGTGGTTAAAATATCTTCCACATCACACATCCTCATGCAGGTAGTCCCATTCATGTCAGTTGGGATGCAATGGCTGCATGGACATAGACGCTGATCCCAATCTGACATCCAGGCGTGGGTGTGTGTCCCTGAATGCACACGGTCTACATTCAGGGACTTGCACACATCCGCACAGATGTCTGATGGGGAGCAGCGTCTGTCTCTGTGCACCCGCTGTGTCCCAACTGAGATGAATGGGATTGTCCGCATAAAGGATGCATGGAACACCTGTACATCCCATGCAGGCAAAACACGGCCCTCACACACGTGTATTCTTAAAGAGGAGTTCCAGTCAAAAAAAAAAAAAAATTAAAAGTCAGCAGCTACAAAATACTGCAGCTGCTGACTTTTAATTGGACACTTACCTGTCCCTGGGTCCAGCGATGCGGGAGATCGAAGCCCCGCTCGTCTCCCCCTCCATTCAGCGGCGCCGGCATTGCAACTGTTGGCACCGGGCATGCGCGAGCGGCAACGAGCGCCGTGACTGGCCGCTCAGTCACCTGGGACCTGTAATGGGTCCCAGATGATTGACAGGAGGGAGGGAGCAGAGCCGAGCCCTTCCTGTGCCGAGGGGGAAGTGATGTCACCAGCCCAGGCACTGGAAGAGGCAGACTACGAGGGACCACCTAGCAACAGGCATTTAGAGGCGAGTAAAAAAAAAATATCCAAATGTTTTTTTGTATTTTGTTTTAAAATTATTCAAGTATTTTTTTTTTTTTTTTTTGGGTGGAACCCCACTTTAAGTATGCCCATATGAATGAGGCCAAATAAATAAGATTAGTGACAAGTTAATGTGTATTAAAGCCCAACTACAATGTTTTTCATTTCTTAAAGTGGTATTAAACCCAAAATCAATAAATGTAATGTATTGCAGCTTACCAATCATTAGATTAGTTTTTATTTTCATTGGCTCCCCCCCCGTTTTCACCTGGTGATTTGCCCAGTACCACACCTCCTGTATTAGTGAGATACACGCTGGAGAAATGGGCACAGGAGGCACAACAGACAGATGAATATAGAAGAAATAAAGTCTAGAAAAGAAAACAAATGCAGACATCACATCGAAGAATCGGTAAGCTGCAATATAAGAAATGTTTAATACCGCTTTAATGAGTACTATAGAGTTGCAGTTTTATGGTGTTTATTTCTGTCTATGAAATAAATGTATAAGAACCAGTGCGCAAAAACCACAATGTGGATGAAAAACTTTGAAACTGACGGTAAAATACCCGATAGAGAGCTGCCAACATAGATAGGTCAACTCAGTTCCCCCAGGGTAGAATATTAGATAGAAATATGTGGCGCTACTCCATCAATCAGTAACAAATAATCCGAAATCGCAGCTATAATGAACTAAGATGTAGGATGAAGTAGGCAAAGTGGGCTCCACCTCATATAATCAATGCCAGAAAAAATATTTAAAGCCTAGGAATAAATATCACCATACAGGAGTTAATCAAAGAAAAGATCAGTTCTGCAATGTGAAAAAAAAATAAAATAAAAAAGTGAATATCAGCAATAAAAATGCTCAAAACTAAATATAAACTGTCTCAGTGCTCGATAAAATAAATATAAATTATATCAGCCACCCCTCATCAAGTGACAGTAATGCAGTGAACCTGTAAATATAATGAGCTGACTTCCCAGACTGGATAAACACCAAAAAAATGATAAACAAATGGTAACCAATGTCTCACAGGCAACAACCGGAGATCAAATTATTTCTAGTGCTAATATCAAAATAAGTGAATCTTCAACGTGAGCTAAAAAATGGATGTGATAAACTGACATAAAGTGCAAGAAAATTCCTAAGGTCAGCAAAATATCCATATAATCCACAATATAAAAATGAATTCCAAAATAGTAGTGCAGTCATACCATAATAAATAATCTAGTGCATAATTAATGAAATATTGTAAAAATGTTAAATAATAATAAATATTTTAAATTAATATTTTGAAGTAATAAAAAATCGAATGCGATAGGACAGATAATCCCACAACAGAGATGCTGTCCCAAACGGTGACAATAGTGCAATTTAGTCCATACAGAAAGTGCAGTAGTGATAAAGTCACGTGGTGTGACGCAACGCGTCAGGGTAGGAGGAGTCAGGTGCCGACGCTTCTCGGGGACGGCCGAACCCGGAAGCTCTATACATCCACTGATCGCTGTTATTTTAGATGTAAGTTACTATGTTTTTTCATTAAATGTGTTTTTAAGTACTGCACCATGAGACCTCTCCTTTGTTTCTAAATAAACTGCTGGGATTGCTGGGAGTACTGGGAGCTGCGGCAGGAGTTGCAGAGAGACAGACTCATTTGATGTTAAAGAAACGCTGCAGGAAACACATCCTCTCCTAGAATATCTACCCGCTCTACTTGGCCCATTGGGGGCCGCTGCTGGAGGTGAGAGGCTGGGGGAAACACTTGGGAGATGCACTAGAACGTGCATAGAAGAAAAGTACCAGTCACTGCACATTTTGCACTGTGTTCAAAGACTGTTTTTTGTGGAAATCACCCATCACAATTGCACTTTCTGTATGGACTAAATTGCACTATTGTCACCGTTTGGGACAGCATCTCTGTTGTGGGATTATCTGTCCTATCGCATTCGATTTTTTATTAATTCAAAATATTAATTTAAAATATTTATTATTATTTAACATTTTTACAATATTTCATTAATTATGCACTAGATTATTTATTATGGTATGACTGCACTACTATTTTGGAATTCATTTTTATATTGTGGATTATATGGATATTTTGCTGACCTTAGGAATTTTCTTGCACTTTATGTCAGTTTATCACATCCATTTTTTAGCTCACGTTGAAGATTCACTTATTTTGATATTAGCACTAGAAATAATTTGATCTCCGGTTGTTGCCTGTGAGACATTGGTTACCATTTGTTTATGATTTTTTTGGTGTTTATCCAGTCTGGGAAGTCAGCTCATTATATTTACAGGTTCACTGCATTACTGTCACTTGATGAGGGGTGGCTGATATAATTTATATTTATTTTATCGAGCACTGAGACAGTTTATATTTAGTTTTGAGCATTTTTATTGCTGATATTCACTTTTTTATTTTATATTTTTTTCACATTGCAGAACTAATTTTTTCTTTGATTAACTCCTGTATGGTGATATTTATTCCTAGGCTTTAAATATTTTTTTATGGCATTGATTATATGAGGTGGAGCCCACTTTGCCTACTTCATCCTACATCTTAGTTCATTATAGCTGCGATTTCGGATTATTTGTTACTGATTGATGGAGTAGCGCCACATATTTCTATCTAATATTTCTGTCTATGACCCCACTGGGAAGCTTTTCACTCACTTAATGACTTTCTGATGCCTTTGCAAAAAATATAAGGAGTGCAGAAATCACTGGAATAGAAAGGAAAGCACACCAACAAAAAACACTTCAGTCAAACCTTCCTCACTCAACTGAAACTTTATATTTCTATTGGCCGTGTCTCCTATTCTTCCTCTGTTCCAGCATTCAGCACTTCTGGGAATGTTAGATGTTTCTGATCCCTGCCATGCACTGCGATTCCATCCATTGGCTTCAATGTTGAGCCCTGTAGTGATGTAGAGGGTCGGAGACAACAAGGCTCCTGGAGCACCGACTACAATACCTCCCCTTAGAACTAGGGTTGTCCCGATACCACTTTTTTAAGACCGAGTACAAGTACCGATACTTTTTTTCAAGTACTCGCCGATACCGTTTACCGATACTTTTTTTTAATGTCATGTGACAGTTTGACTGATGGGCACTGATAGGTGGCACTGACTGATGGGGACTGATAAGTGGCACTTATAGATGGCACTTATGGGCACTGACAGGTGGCTGGCACTGATGGCTGGCACTGAAATGCAGCAATAAATGACACGAGGAAAGGCCTGCCGCAATAAGCAGCAGCAGACATCTTGTTACACCCAGCTCGAACTATATGGGCTGGGTGTAACAAGATGTCCGCTGCTGGCTTACTTCAGCCGAGAGCAGGGTGTACCAAGATGGGCGTCGACTGTTCAGCTACCGAAGGCTCTCTCTGTTATATCTCTCTCTGATGTCTCTCTCTCTCGTATGTCTCTCTCTCCCTGATCTCTCTGTAATTTTGTACCTGGTTCTCCCGAGGAGATAGGAAAGTGAAAGTAAACTCAGCTTTAATCTCTGTCACAGTGAGGCACATGGTAGCAGAAGACACGCCCCCTTCGCACACGCCCCCTTGTAATGTGTATCATTACACAGGCTGACTCCGCCCGCCCTCTCCGTCCACACGCCGACTCCGCCCGCCCTCTCCGTCCACACGCCGACTCCGCCCGCCCTCTCCGTCCACACGCCGACTCCGCCCGCCCTCTCCGTCCACACGCTGACTTTGCCCGCCCTCTCCGTCCACACGCTGACTCCGCCCGCCCTCTTCATCCACACGCCGACTCCGCTCGCCCTCTCCGTCCACACGCTGACTCCGCCCGCCCTCTCCGTCCACACGCTGACTTTGCCCGCCCTCTCCGTCCACACGCTGACTCCGCCCGCCCTCTTCATCCACGCGCCGACTCCGCCCGCCCTCTCCGTCCACACGCTGACTCCGCCCGCCCTCTCCGTCCACACGCTGACTTTGCCCGCCCTCTCCGTCCACACGCTGACTCCGCCCGCCCTCTTCATCCACGCGCCGACTCCGCCCGCCCTCTCCATCCACACGCTGACTCCGCCCGCCCTCTTCATTCACGCGCCGACTCCGCCCGCCCTCTCCGTCCACACGCTGACTCCGCCCGCCCTCTTCATCCACGCGCCGACTCCGCCCGCCCTCTCCGTCCACACGCTGACTCCGCCCGCCCTCTTCATCCACGCGCCGACCCTGCCCGCCCTCTCCGTCCACGCGCTGACTCTGCTCGCCGACCAGGAATCGGATAAGGCATCGGGAGCATTTGTGCGAGTACAAGTACTCACGCAAATGCTCAGTATCGTTACCGATACCGATACTAGTATCGGTATCGGGACAACCCTACTTAGAACCTCACGGTGTCACTTCATTTCTTACCTCTGATCGTCATCTGGAGAGTTGGCAGAAAGAAGGGACATCATTGTGGACTTCCCCGTACCCTGAAATCCGAGAACTCCCACCACGAGGACATCTGTCTGGTCCAGCAAATACTAAAAACACCAAGAAAAGAGTCAATAGTAGTAATAATGGTCCTAGACTGGGTGAAGAAGTCCCAGTGGTTATACCAACGATGATCTCCTTTTCTCTCTATGTTGTGTTTTCATAAAGCTGTGTGGTCTTCTCCATGGCTGCTCCAGGTTTCTGGACATTCCTTATGTTTAAAAGTGTGAGCCCTCACAAAACTGAGATTTTACATTTTCAACTGCTGCATTTTTTTCAGCAAGTACAAAAAATTCCTGTTGATCTCGTCAGAAATGTGTCCTTGTCACTTCCGAGGAGATGAACGGAAAGCACCAACAATGTTCTCATCCTTCTGGAAACTACTAATCTCCCTAACCCCGTGTAATGGAGATGGAGAAGAAGACTTGCTGTCCGGTCACAGTAGAATCACTGTGAGTGGGGGGGCAGCTGCAGGCTTAGTAATGTAAATAAATGTTGTCAGCCTGCTTCCGGGTTTGGGACGCACATTCTCCCTGCTGTCCCGCCCTGCTGTTGAACACAGCAGGATTTTGTCAGCAGATCCTGGCCAATGATTTATGGCTGAGACCTGATGATCTGCTGTGTCCAATCACAGCAGAGAGTCCTGTGTTTACAAACAACATGGGGGCTCTGTGTACAGTACAGGGATCTGGCTGTTTCTTCTCCCTGCAAAGCAGGGAGGAAAAAAACAAAAATTAAAAAAAAAAAACAGCCAAATCTCTTAGTAAAAGCAGCACACATCACACTTGTTAGTCACACAGTTAACCTTTTGATTGCCCCTTGATGTTAACCTCTTCTCATCCAGTGTTATTAGTACAGTGACAGTGTACAGTATTAGCAATGATTACTAGATTAGGCTCCATTCACACCTGCATATTCCAGAATCGCAGCAAAATGCAGGACACATTTGTGATGCCATTATTTCTAATGGCATCCCAATCGCTGTGCGATTTTGCGGCAGTTATTACGCGATAAATCACGCTGTAATTGTGGCAAAATCGCAGAGCGTGAAGCAGGAGCTTCTTTTGGGCAAACTAACAACCTCTGGAGGAACCCCAGATGAGAAACCCTGCACTAAAGTAAGATGGAGAACAATCAAGTCTGCTTTTGAAACCTGTCAGTACGACATCTAATCTGAAGCCCTTCTGTGTGAGAGGAGATAGAGATGATAGTAGAGATGCTAGTAGAGATAGAGATGATAGTAGAGATGCTAGTAGAGATAGAGATGATAGTAGAGATGATAGTAGAGATAGAGATGATAGTAGAGATAGAGAAGATAGTAAGGAGATAGAGATGATAGTAGAGATAGAGATTGAGATGATAGTAGAGATAGAGATAGAGATGATAGTAGAGATAGAGATAGAGATGATAGTAGAGATGATAGTAGAGATGATAGTAGAGATAGAGATGATAGTAGAGATGAAAGTAGAGATAGAGATAGAGAAGATAGTAAGGAGATAGAGATGATAGTAGAGATAGAGATAGAGATGATAGTAGAGATAGAGATAGAGATGATAGTAAGGAGATAGAGATGATAGTACAGATAGAGATAGAGATGATAGTAAGGAGATAGAGATGATAGTAGAGATAGAGATGATAGTAGAGATAGAGATAGAGATGATAGTACAGATAGAGATAGAGATGATAGTAAGGAGATAGAGATGATAGTAGAGATAGAGATGATAGTAAGGAGATAGAGATGATAGTAAGGAGATAGAGATGATAGTAAGGAGATAGAGATGATAGTAGAGATGATAGTAGAGATAGAGATGATAGTAAGGAGATAAAGATGATAGTAGAGATGATAGTAGAGATAGAGATGATAGTAGAGATAGAGATGATAGTAAGGAGATAGAGATGATAGTAGAGATGATAGTAGAGATGATAGTAGAGATAGAGATAGAGATGATAGTAAGGAGATAGAGATGATAGTAGAGATAGAGATGATAGTAAGGAGATAGAGATGATAGTAAGGAGATAGAGATGATAGTAGAGATGATAGTAGAGATAGAGATGATAGTAAGGAGATAAAGATGATAGTAGAGATGATAGTAGAGATAGAGATGATAGTAGAGATAGAGATGATAGTAAGGAGATAGAGATGATAGTAGAGATGATAGTAGAGATGTAGATGATAGTAGAGATAGAGATGATAGTAGAGATGATAGTAGAGATAGAGATGATAGTAAGGAGATAGAGATGATAGTAAGGAGATAGAGATGATAGTAGAGATAGAGATGATAGTAAGGAGATAGAGATGATAATAGAGATAGAGATGATAGTAGAGATAGAGATGATAGTAGAGATAGAGATGATAGTAGAGATGACAGTAGAGATAGAGATGGTAGTAGAGATAGAGATGATAGTAGAGATAGAGATAGAGATGATAGTAGAGATAGAGATGATAGTAAGGAGATAGATATGATAGTACAGATAGAGATAGAGATGATAGTAAGGAGATAGAGATGATAGTAAGGAGATAGAGATGATAGTAGAGATAGAGATGATAGTAGAGATAGAGATGATAGTAAGGAGATAGAGATGATAGTAGAGATGATAGTAGAGATAGAGATAGAGATGATAGTAAGGAGATAGAGATGATAGTAGCGATGATAGTAGAGATAGAGATGATAGTAGAGATGATAGTAGAGATAGAGATGATAGTAAGGAGATAGAGATGATAGTAGAGATAGAGATGATAGTAGAGATAGAGATGATAGTAGAGATAGAGATGATAGTAGAGATAGAGATAATAGTAAGGAGATAGAGATGATAGTAGAGATAGAGATGATAGTAGAGATAGAGATGATAGTAGAGATAGAGATGATAGTAAGGAGATAGAGATGATAGTAGAGATAGAGATGATAGTAGAGATAGAGATGATAGTAGAGATAGAGATGATAGTAGAGATACAGATAGAGATGATAGTAGAGATAGAGATGATAGTAGAGATAGAGATGATAGTAGAGATAGAGATGATAGTAGAGATACAGATAGAGATGATAGTAGAGATACAGATAGAGATGATAGTAGAGATAGAGATGATAGTAGAGATAGAAATGATAGTAGAGATAGAGATGATAGTAGAGATAGAGATAGAGAGGATAGTACAGATAGAGATGATAGTAGAGATAGAGATGATAGTAGAGATAGAGATGATAGTAGAGATACAGATAGAGATGATAGTAGAGATAGAGATGATAGTAAGGAGATAGAGATGATAGTAGAGATGATAGTAGAGATAGAGATGATAGTAGAGATAGAGATGATAGTAAGGAGATAGAGATGATAGTAACGAGATAGAGATGATAGTAGAGATAGAGATGATAGTAAGGAGATAGAGATGATAGTAGAGATAGAGATGATAGTAGAGATAGAGATGATAGTAAGGAGATAGAGATGATAGTAAGGAGATAGAGATGATAGTAGAGATAGAGATGATAGTAGAGATAGAGATGATAGTAAAGATGATAGTAGAGATAGAGATGATAGTAGAGATAGAGATGATAGTAGAGATAGAGATGATAGTAGAGATAGAGATGATAGTAGAGATAGAGATGATAGTAGAGATACAGATAGAGATGATAGTAGAGATAGAGATGATAGTAAGGAGATAGAGATGATAGTAGAGATGATAGTAGAGATAGAGATAGAGATGATAGTAGAGATAGAGATGATAGTAAGGAGATAGAGATGATAGTAGAGATGATAGTAGAGATGGAGATGATAGTAGAGATGGAGATGATAGTAGAGATAGAAATGATAGTAGAGATAGAGATGATAGTAAGGAGATAGAGATGATAGTAGAGATAGAGATGATAGTAAGGAGATAGAGATGATAATAGAGATAGAGATGATAGTAGAGATGATAGTAGAGATAGAGATGATAGTAGAGATAGAGATAGAGATGATAGTAGAGATAGAGATGATAGTAGAGATAGAGATGATAGTAAGGAGATAGAGATGATAGTAGAGATGATAGTAGACATAGAGATGATAGTAGAGATAGAGATGATAGTAGAGATAGAGATGATAGTAAGGAGATAGAGATGATAGTAGAGATAGAGATGATAGTAGAGATAGAGATGATAGTAGAGATAGAGATGATAGTAGAGATACAGATAGAGATGATAGTAGAGATAGAGATGATAGTAGAGATAGAGATGATAGTAGAGATACAGATAGAGATGATAGTAGAGATAGAGATGATAGTAGAGATAGAGATGATAGCAGAGATAGAGATGATAGTAGAGATACAGATAGAGATGATAGTAGAGATACAGATAGAGATGATAATAGAGATAGAGATGATAGTAGAGATGATAGTAGAGATAGAGATGATAGTAGAGATAGAGAAGATAGTAGAGATAGAGATGATAGTAGAGATAGAGATGATAGTAAGGAGATGGAGATGATAGTAGAGATAGAGATGATAGTAAGGAGATAGAGATGATAGTAGAGATAGAGATAGAGATGATAGTAAGGAGATAGAGATGATAGTAGAGATAGAGATAGAGATGATAGTAGAGATAGAGATAGAGATGATAGTAAAGATGATAGTAGAGATAGAGATAGAGATGATAGTAGAAATAGAGATGATAGTAGAGATAGAGATGATAGTAAAGATGATAGTAGAGATAGAGATGATAGTAGAGATAGAGATGATAGTAGAGATAGAGATAGAGATGATAGTAAGGAGATAGAGATGATAGTAGAGATAGAGATGATAGTAAGGAGATAGAGATGATAGTAGAGATAGAGATAGAGATGATAGTAGAGATAGAGATAGAGATGATAGTAAAGATGATAGTAGAGATAGAGATAGAGATGATAGTAGAAATAGAGATGATAGTAGAGATAGAGATGATAGTAAAGATGATAGTAGAGATAGAGATGATAGTAGAGATAGAGATGATAGTAGAGATAGAGATGATAGTAGTTATTTATATTTCCTGCTGTTTTTAATTATGTACATTTGTATTCTGTGAATACGAATGTTTGTTTTTATCTGGTATATTCTTTATCTTAATGGGAATATGGTGAACATGATTACCTGTAATCTATGCACAGTGAATGACATAAGTCTCTTTATCAGTATACCTGCTAGCATAATGATGAGGTTTGCTAGGTAAAAGTTTAGCTCACTGTGCCCCGTGTGGATAGTGTATAATGCCGATTTATATACCTAGGGACTGGCCTGTATGGCTGGCGGGTATGTAGATCTACATATTCCGAGGTGTTTATATTTAATGTTTTTTTAAAACGTGCAGAGTCTTATTGTCCCTCCCCCCCTCCTGTAATAAGCCGTCAGTGGTGACTGGGGTTGGCGATGTGCACCCGCCGGCACCTACGTCGCGCTGTGATTGACTAAGCGGGGTGAAGAGGGAAATATAAGCCGATCAGTGCGTCGTGTAGCCACGCCCTCTGTCGAAGTCAGAATATGACGAAACGCGTCAGGGCGTGGCTTACGCGACGTAGGAAGTGACGTGTGCGCTCCACCATAGCCAGCTACACAACCAGGAAGTGGACAACGTCTTCTGTATAGCGGTACTGGCTTGTTGCGGTGAAGTAAACACTCCTCACTACCTGCTTGATTGATTGCAAGTCTATTAAGATCATTGATGTACGTATATTTATTGAAGGGGGGTGTATGTATGTGTTGGAAGGGATTACAGTCAATAAACAGGATTACGCTATGTGCGCCTCTCTCTTTGTTTTTTGACTTATTGTGAGCCCTGAACATCTATGATCCCTCCGGAGTGGTGTTAACAGCAGCTGCTGGTGTGAAGTACTATTTTGAATGCTTTATTACTTTCCAGCTCTGGTGAGTTTAACCCCCTGAGGGGAGTGTGTTCACACTGGGTGGAATCTGGAGTGATCGGTGGAAGGTGCACGTTGAGGAATTTTTTCATGATCACCTGATGAACGCTTTATGAACTACACTCTGAACTCTGCATCACTTTTCTTTTTAAGGGACTTTCTTTTGCATCTGTAGTTGGCCACATGTTTATCATACTATTGCTCAACATTAGCGCTGTTTAGTGTGACAATTCAGTCTGGTTTTAGATTATTTTTAACACTGTTTTTACATTTTATGATCACAAGATGGTCACAGATTACATACATGACACAAGGGACAGTCACAGATTACATACATGACACATGGGACGGTCAAAGATTACATACATGACACAAGGGACAGTCACAAATTACATACATGACACACGGGACAGTCACAGATTACATACATGACACAAGGGACAGTCACAGATTACATACATGACACACGGGACAGTCATAGATTACATACATGACACAAGGGACAGTCACAGATTACATACATGACACACGGGACAGTCATAGATTACATACATGACACAAGGGACAGTCACAGATTACATACATGACACAAGGGACGGTCAAAGATTACATACATGACACACAGGATGGTCAAAGATTGCATACAAGACACAAGGGACAGTCATAGATTACATGACACACGGGACAGTCATATATTACATACATGATCACAAGATGGTCACAGATTACATACATGACACACGGGAGGGTCACAGATTACATACATGACACACAGGAGGGTCACAGATTACATACATGACACACAGGAGGGTCACAGATTACATACATGACACACGGGGTACATGAGGAGGAGATGGCTCCCCATTGGTCACGCAGGGCTGCTGTTAGAAATCACGGGGCCCCCTACAACCTACCTGACAGCCCCCCCCCCCAAATCAAAAGAAAACTAGCAGTGTATAGGAGACATTGGGCCACATTGACATTTGAGGTCACCTGAATGTGTGACAAAGTGCACAGGTAACGGGCAATCTGCAGCGCATTCCGGAAATGTACTTCACATGCGCAAAGAACTTGTGGTGCCCAATAATTGTTAATGGCGCCCCAAATGCGATGTGTTTGTCACATATATGGCGGCCCATTCAAGTGAACGGGTTCCTCTATGTGCGAAATACAAGGAAATGTGATGAGGAATGTTTGTTATGTGAAGTATACAGGGACCTTAGGGATGGAATATAGAAATGGCTGGGCAGAGATTCCTGGCACATGGAGAGACATAGAGATGTCTTCACTGGCTTCTTGCTCAGCACTGCAGTGACAACTCTCTGCACTTCTAGGCTTCATATTCACCTCTCTCCAAAATCCTAAAGTTTTGTGACTTTGTTCCCCTCCCCCACTCACCCCCTCCAGCAGAAGTACTACTCCATCCAAGCCTGGAGTTCAGTGATCACAGAGCAGTGACAGTATGATCTGGAGGGAGGGGGGGGTCAGAGGTCAGGACTCAGGGAGGAGGAGCTGAAGAAAGCTTCCTACTCACCCTGACCAAACACAACACTGACGAGGGGGAGTTTCAGGCCTGGAAAGTAATGCACCTCCAGGAACTCCTCCCTCTTCCAGGCTACACCCTCATCCCGCCCACTCAAGCAGCAGCCTGCAGGAGATAGGCTGGGAACCTGCAGGGGGCGGAGACTCAAGTGTCTGGCATTTATGGGGCTAATGGTTTCCATGGAAATCATCACCTCGGCTTGTTTACCTTCTACCGTCTTTCAGCTGCACATGCGCAGTAGCTGCAGGGAGCATTTCATGCTTCTCCCCTGTGAAGTCACGTGGCCTCGTTCTGACAGTTACGTGCAACACGTGACTCCCGCAGAGAGCGACCTAACGGCTCAGGTGGGAGTGGGCGTGATCAGCGCGTGACCAGAGGATGAATAGCCAATCAGGAGCTGGAGGCTGGAGCCGTTACACTTGTGACGTCAAGGCTTGATCAGATAAATAGCTGAGCGGGGGAAGGCAGCGCGTCAGTGTGAGAAGAGAGGAGGAAACATCTCCACCTCAGAGCTCCGGAGGAAGGAGCCATTGTCCGGACTACAGCCGGGTCACAGCGTGTCTGTGTGCCCGGGGAACCTGGCGCCTCTGCTCAGCCTCTGAAGAACTACAACTCCCAGCAATCTCTGTCCACCCTCTTCCAGGTTACACCCCCATCCCGCCCACTCAAGCAGCAGCCTGCAGGAGATAGGCTGGGAACCTGCAGGGGGCGGAGACTCAAGTGTCTGGCATTTATGGGGCTAATGGTTTCCATGGAAATCATCACCTCGGCTTGTGTAACTTCTACCGTCTCTCAGCTGCACATGCGCAGTAGCTGCAGGGAAGATTTCATGTTTCTACCCCTCTGAAGTCACGTGGCCTCGTTCCGACAGTTACGTGCAACACGTGACTCCCGCAGAGAGCGACCTAACGGCTCAGGTGGGAGTGGGCGTGATCAGCGCGTGACCAGAGGATGAATAGCCAATCAGGAGCTGGAGGCTGGAGCCGTTACACTTGTGACGTCAAAGCTTGATCAGATAAATAGCTGAGCGGGGGAAGGCAGCGCGTCAGTGTGAGAAGAGAGGAGGAAACATATCCACCTCAGAGCTCCGGAGGAAGGAGCCATTGTCCGGACTACAGCCGGGTCACAGCGTGTCTGTGTGCCCGGGGACCCTGGCGCCTCTGCTCAGCCTCTGAAGAACTACAACTCCCAGCAATCTCTGTCCACCCTCTTCCAGGCTACACCCCCATCCCGCCCACTCAAGCAGGAGCCTGCAGGAGATAGGCTGGGAACCTGCAGGGGGCGGAGACTCAAGTGTCTGGCATTTATGGGGCTAATGGTTTCCATGGAAATCATCACCTCGGCTTGTTTACCTTCTACCGTCTCTCAGCTGCACATGCGCAGTAGCTGCAGGGAAGATTTCATGTTTCTACCCCTCTGAAGTCACGTGGCCTCGTTCTGACCGTTACGTACAACACGTGACTCCCGCAGAGAGCGACCTAACGGCTCGAGTGGGAGTGATCAGCGCGTGACCAGAGGATGAATAGCCAATCAGGAGCTGGAGGCTGGAGCCGTTACACTTGTGACGTCAAGGCTTGATCAGATAAATAGCTGAGCGGGGGAAGGCAGCGCGTCAGTGTGAGAAGAGCGGAGAGGAGGAAACATCTCCACCTCAGAGCTCCGGAGGGAGGAGCCATTGTCCGGACTACAGCCGGGTCACAGCGTGTCTGTGTGCCCGGGGAACCTGCCGCCTCTGCTCAGCCTCTGAAGAACTACAACTCCCAGCAATCTCTGTCCACATGAGGAACTACAGCTCCCAGCATGTACTGTGTTAGTAATGAGGGTTCATCTCCCAGCCTGGAATAGGATGTTACAGGACTACATATCCCAGCATGATTTCTTCTATAGATGTACTACAAGTCCCAGCAATCTCTACATACCCCAGCCTGCTTCCCTCCTCAGGGGTAATTGCACCCCACACTCCTCTCCCACCACAGGTGGTGGGTCCCCTCCCCCCAGGATGGGGGAGGGCTGGTTGGAACTGGGGGGTGCGATTCCCCCTGAGGTGGGGGAGGGGTCGGGGAGCAGACTGGGGTATGTAGAGATCACTGGACCTGTAATATCTCCATAGAGAAAATCATGCTGGGATATGTAGTCCTACAGCATCTTATTCCAGGCTGGGAGCGGAACCCCCATCACTTACACAGTGCATGCTGGGAGTTGTAGTTCCTCATGTGGACAGAGATTGCTGGGACTTGTAGTTCCTTTAGAGCCTGAACAGAGGAGGCAGATCACACAGACACGCCGTGACCTGGCTGTAGTCCGGACAATGGCTCCTCCCTCCAGAGCTCTGTGTGGGGGATGGTCCCTCCTCCCCCGCTCTCCACACACTGACACCCACATCTCCACTCACCTACCACCGAGGGTGGGGGTCCAATTGCTCGCCCTCCCCCACACACGGGGCCGATCCAGGAAATATTTGATTGCCTCTGGGGGGATCAGGAAGGAATTTTTTCCCCGGCTGGGGCACATTGGATCATGCTTTGCTGGGGATTTTCGCCTTCCTCCAGCTCTGGTAAGCAGCGGAGGGCACCGGATCACGGCAGGAGGGGGGCCTCTCCCACCACTGATAAAAGTGATCTCAAGGCGAATCCGCCACAGAGACCACTTTTATCTTGTAGCCGACCACCGCACGAAAACGGGGATATGGCAGCTAACAACGATATCCACCCCCAAAAAAGGGATGTATATGTACATGCGGCTGTCGGCAAGTGGTTAAAACGAACAAAAAAAAAAAACACGTACACATACCCCAACAATATATTCTTCTTTCTGTTATAAAACATAAATCTAAAAAAAAAAAAAAAATCTAACTTCCTCATAAATTGCCAAAATATATCCAACTACATCTCTTTGTTAAAAAGAAATCCCAATAAATGTAGAAGCTCTGTGCTGTTATTCATACTTTAAGGCAGGGATATGCAATTAGCGGACCTCCAGCTGTTGCAAAACTACAAGTCCCATCATGCCTCTGCCTCTGGGTGTCATGCTTGTGGCTGTCAGAGTCTTGCTATGCCTCATGGGAATTGTAGTTCTGCAACAGCTGGAGGTCCGCTAATTGCATATTGCAGCTTTAAGGGAACAGAATCCTCTTTTTTTGGGTTACAAACAATATAAATCTCATAGAGGTAGAAGACACCTCTGTGTCATACATTGGAAGTTGCTCCCAGACTGGATCTACAGGGCTGAATGAAAAGAAAAAGTCCAGGAACACAACTCTAAGGAAAAACCTTTCAGTTTTGTATAGACTGGGGGAGGATTAGACCCTCTGTCAGGCTTTTATTGCTGTGGGAATTCATTGGGGAAACTCCCCCCTTTATTAGTCCCGGTGATCACTGAAAGACAACGAGGGGAGAAATCCAAAATGGTAGCGTTGTCACCACAGCAGGAAGCAAAGGGAAATCTTCCAACGGGGGACACCCGTTCTATTGACAACTAATGGGAGGAGAGATTCCTCTCACTTCCTGTTGTTTCTCTGGGACAGGAAGTGACATTTCTAAAACATTACCCAAATCTTAAAAAAAAAAAAAAAGGCCCCCACCCTGCTTACTATCAGGGGCCCCTTGTTCTCAGGCGTAAAGGGTAACGTTCTCCCAGATAGCATGGGGGCCCGTACACTTCAAGCCTGATACAAAGGGGCCCCGGATAGTATTCTTCATTGGGGGGTGGGCCTACGAACTGTGAGGGGCCCCTCAACCTCCTCCTCTTTTGTCCTACAGACCCCCTCAAAATAACCACTGTGAGGGGCCCCTCCACCCCCAGACTGACACTGCCAGGGACCCCTGACTTCAGTTTACCCCAATACTGTTAAGGGGAACATACTTTTTAATCCTACAAGGTAAGGGCCCCCCATACAGACACTGTGAGGGGCCCCCCACCTCAGGACCCCTTTTATTGTCAAAGTCCCCCTCTTTTATCGTACAGGGTAAGGGCCCCTCAAATTAACCTCTGTAGGGCCCCTCCACTTCAAGCCTGCGGACTGAGGGCCCCGTTGATGGTCAGGTCCCCCTATACAGATGAGGTCATCATACTTTTTTATTCCTACAAGGTAAGGGCCCCCCATACTGACTCTATGAGGGACCCCTCTACCTCAGGACTCCTTTTATTAACCACTGTAGGGCCCCTCCACTTCATGTCTGCAGACTGAGGGCCCCCTTGATGGTCAGGGGCCAATACACTGTCATCATACAAGGTAAGGACCCCTCCTCCTCCATACTGACACCAAGAGGGGCCCCTCCACCTCAGGCCTGCATAGTAAGGGCCCCCCCACCAATGTTACACTATGAGGGGCCCCCCACCAATGTTACACTATGAGGGGCCCCCCACCAATGTTACACTATGAGGGGCCCCCCACCAATGTTACACTATGAGGGGCCCCCCACCAATGTTACACTATGAGGGGCCCCCCACCAATGTTACACTATGAGGGGCCCCCCACCAATGTTACACTATGAGGGGCCCCCCACCAATGTTACACTATGAGAGGCCCCCCACCAATGTTACACTATGAGGGGACCCTCACCAATGTTACACTATGAGGGGCCCCCCACCAATGTTACACTATGAGAGGCCCCCCACCAATGTTACACTATGAGGGGACCCTCACCAATGTTACACTATGAGGGGCCCCCCACCAATGTTACACTATGAGGGGCCCCCCACCAATGTTACACTATGAGGGGCCCCCCACCAATGTTACACTATGAGGGGCCCCTCACCAATGTTACACTATGAGGGGGCCCCCACCAACGTTACACTATGAGGGGCCCCTCCTCTTCAGGAATAGAAGGTGAAGGTCTCCCTCTCAGGTAAGGGCCCCTATACAGACACTGTGAGGGGCCTAGGGTTGCCACCTGTCCGGGATTCACCCGGACAGTACGGGTTTTGAAACATGTGCCCGGGTCTCTGCCCGCCTGAGACCCGGGCACATTATTCATCTCAGACCCGTGGCTCCCTGTGCCGAAGTTGTGTCATCAGTGCGGCCGTAGAGATCCGTTCCGTAGCGCCGCCTTAGCGCTGCTTGATTTCTGCTCCTGCTCAGCTGTCTGAGTGCAGGACGGAGTCGGGACACAGAGGCGGAGCCTCCATGTTACCGGCCGGTGCTCTCCTCCAATCCTCTGGCTGCCAGCAGAAGGGACAAGGAGGTGGGCGGAGCCTACCCATTCCCTGCTGGAGTGTGTGCACAGATAGCGCTGGGACTGGAGCCCAGCTTGTAAGGTAAGTTTTTACCATCCATGTCAGGATTTCAAAGTACTCTCACCTCTCCCCCCACCATACACTATACATACATATATACATACACCCCCCTCCCCCCACCATACACTATACATACATATATACATACACCCCCCTCCCCCCACCATACACTATACATACATATATACATACACCCCCCTCCCCCCACCATACACTATACATACATATATACATACACCCCCCTCCCCCCACCATACACTATACATACATATATACATACACCCCCCTCCCCCCACCATACACTATACATACATATATACATACACCCCCCTCCCCCCACCATACACTATACATACATACACCCCCCTCCCCCCACCATACACTATACATACATATATACATACACCCCCCTCCCCCCACCATACACTATACATACATACACCCCCCTCCCCCCACCATACACTATACATACATATATACATACACCCCCCTCCCCCCACCATACACTATACATACATATATACATACACCCCCCTCCCCCCACCATACACTATATATACAGTTCTGCCGGCCCCCTCCCATATACCATCCATCCATATAGTTCTCTCTCTCCTCCTCATACACCATCCATATATACAGTTCCCCCCATGTATACAGTCCTCCCCCCCCCCCATACACCATCCATATATACAGTCCCCCCCATATATACAGTTCTCCCCCCATACACCATCCATATATACAGTCCCCCCCATATATACAGTCCCCCCATATACACAGTCCTCTCCCTATACACCATCCATATATACAGTCCCCCCATATACACAGTCCTCTCCCTATACACCATCCATATATACAGTCCTCCCCCATATATACAGTACTCCACCCCCCCCATACACCATCCATATATACAGTTCTCACCGGGTGACACAGGCCACTGCCCTACTGACACCGTCCACTGCCCTACTGACACCGTCCACTGCCCTACTGACACCGTCCTCTGCTCTGCTGATACCGTCCTCTGCCCTACTGACACCGTCCTCTGCCCTACTGACACCATCCACTGCCCTACTGACACCGTCCTCTGCCCTACTGACACCATCCACTGCTCTACTGACACCGTCCACTGCCCTACTGACACCGTCCTCTGCCCTACTGTCACCGTCCACTGCCCTACTGACACCGTCCTCTGCCCTACTGACACCATCCACTGCCCTACTGACACCGTCCTCTGCCCTACTGACACCATCCACTGCCCTACTGACACCGTCCTCTGCCCTACTGACACCATCCACTGCCCTACTGACACCGTCCTCTGCCCTACTGACACCGTCCACTGCCCTACTGACACCGTCCTCTGCCCTACTGTCACCGTCCACTGCCCTACTGACACCGTCCACTGCTCTACTGACACCGTCCACTGCCCTACTGACACCGTCCACTGCCCTACTGATACCGTCCACTGCCCTACTGACACCGTCCACTGCCCTACTGATACCGTCCACTGCCCTACTGACACCGTCCACTGCTCTACTGATACAGTCCACTGCCCTACTGACACCGTCCACTGCCCTACTGACACCGTCCTCTGCCTTACTGACACTGTCCTCTGCCCTACTGACACCATCCACTGCTCTACTGACACAGTCCACTGCTCTACTGACACCGTCCTCTGCTCTACTCAAACCGTCCACTGCCCTACTGACACCGTCCTCTGCCATACTGACACCATCCACTGCTCTACTGACACCGTCCTCTGCCATACTGACACCATCCACTGCTCTACTGACACCGTCCACTGCCCTACTGACACCGTCCTCTGCCTTACTGACACTGTCCTCTGCCCTACTGACACCATCCTCTGCACAGTCCTCTGCCATACTGACACCGTCCTCTGCCATACTGACACCATCCACTGCTCTACTGACACCGTCCACTGCCCTACTGACACCGTCCTCTGCCTTACTGACACCGTCCACTGCCCTACTGACACCGTCCTCTGCCTTACTGACACTGTCCTCTGCCCTACTGACACCGTCCTCTGCCCTACTGACACCATCCACTGCCCTACTGACACCGTCCTCTGCCCTACTGTCACCGTCCACTGCCCTACTGACACCGTCCACTGCTCTACTGACACCGTCCACTGCTCTACTGACACCGTCCACTGCCCTACTGACACCGTCCACTGCTCTACTGATACCATTCTCTGCCCTACTGACACCGTCCACTGCCCTACTGATACCGTCCACTGCCCTACTGACACAGTCCACTGCTCTACTGATACAGTCCACTGCCCTACTGACACCGTCCACTGCCCTACTGACACCGTCCTCTGCCTTACTGACACTGTCCTCTGCCCTACTGACACCATCCACTGCTCTACTGACACAGTCCACTGCTCTACTGACACCGTCCTCTGCTCTACTCAAACCGTCCACTGCCCTACTGACACCGTCCTCTGCCATACTGACACCATCCACTGCTCTACTGACACCGTCCTCTGCCATACTGACACCATCCACTGCTCTACTGACACCGTCCACTGCCCTACTGACACCGTCCTCTGCCTTACTGACACTGTCCTCTGCCCTACTGACACCATCCTCTGCACTACTGACACCATCCACTGCTCTACTGACACAGTCCTCTGCCATACTGACACCGTCCTCTGCCATACTGACACCATCCACTGCTCTACTGACACCGTCCACTGCCCTACTGACACCGTCCTCTGCCTTACTGACACTGTCCTCTGCCCTACTGACACCATCCTCTGCACTACTGACACCATCCACTGCTCTACTGACACCGTCCTCTGCTCTACTGACACCGTCCTCTGCTCTACTCAAACCGTCCACTGCCCTACTGATACTGTCCTCTGCCCTACTGACACCATCCACTGCCCTACTGGCACCATCCACTGCCCTACTGACACCATCCACTGCCCTACTGACACCTTCCACTGCTCTACTGACACCGTCCACTGCTCTACTGACACCGTCCTCTGCTCTACTGACACCGTCCTCTGCTCTACTGACACCGTCCTCTGCTCTACTCAAACCGTCCACTGCCCTACTGATACTGTCCACTGCCCTACTGATACTGTCCTCTGCCCTACTGACACCATCCACTGCCCTACTGACACCATCCACTGCCCTACTGACACCATCCACTGCCCTACTGACACCTTCCACTGCCCTACTGACACTGTCCACTGCTCTACTGATACAGTCCACTGCCCTACTGACACAGTTCTCTAATGCACAAAATTGTCCCAGACAGAGAGGGACCAAAAAGAAAAGCGGGGCTCAAGGAAGGACAATGTGAGTAAACATGTGAAAATAAGTATTGTATTTATTATAGGTTACAGAAATATACAAGTGGAGATACGGTAGCTTGCATCACAAGTGAACATTGCTAAAATAAAATCAATTGATCGATAATAGCTAATCGATCAAAACTGATACACAGACAAGGAGGACAAAACAACATGTAAAAACAAACATATGCGTCCGGACGTCTGGGCTATTGATGTCTATGCAACCCGCTACAATGAGAAGTGTTCAGTATATCTGAATGGGGTTGTACAATAGACATCAATCCCCCCGGGGGGGCGGCTCAAAAGAAGGGGGGGGGAGGGGATTTGGGTGGGATGGGGGAGGGAAGAGAGGTATGAACCGTGGAGTGGGGCACAGATGCAAGATCAGAGGTCAGGCATCTGTATTCATGGAGTGGAAATTGATGGTGAGGCCATGATCAAAAAATACGATGCTGAAGTGACAGGAGTCCAGGATGATGAGACACTGTTGCTATCATGAGCAAACTGATATATGATCAATGCACAAGTGCGTGCTGTATAGGTGAGTCAAACAGTGATTCAACGTTAAGTAGATAACATTCAGTACGGGCGGCTGGGTACTTTACCACTGACGGGTCCCGTTCAGAAATCCACAGGTACTTCCGTAGTGTGATGTCCCCCGTGCTGTAGACTGCACCGCTGTTCACCACGAATAGTACTGGGTGTTTCCCATAGAATCCTGGTAGCTTCGCAGGTATGTGATCAAGTATGTAGATGGCCGGCCATCTGGTTGTGCTTGTAGTCACTACCGCGGTGGTTCCACGCGGACAGGCGGAACGACCTCTCAGTCGGTGAGCCGGCTAGCCCCAACGGGGGATGACAGCGGGCGTGACGTCCGGGCGCAGTGACGTCAACGCGTTTCACAAACAAGGGTGTGTAGCTTCGTCTGGATGTGTAGGTGGCGTGCGAGGGCTCCTTCTTATACCGTCCGTTCCTCGTACACGCCCCTCTCTTAGATTTAAACATAAGGAGAGATATCCAAGCTGTGTGTGTCTCATTTGGTGATGATGATTGTTTGTCGTTTCATGGTCCTAGTATATGGACATTGGTATACATGGCCAACATTAAAGAACATTGATTAAAGCAATACAAAACAAAACAATAGTGGGGTTTATCAACGGAAAAGAATAATATAATCCTATAGTTGCCAATTATATCTCCTACATTAACCACTTGACGACCGCCTCACGCCGATGTACGTCGGCAAAGTGGCACGGACAGGCAAAATCACGTACAGGGTACGTGATTTGCCTTCCGCGGGTGGGGGGTCCGATCGGACCCCCCCCCGGTGCCCGAGGCGGTCGTCTTTTGTCCAGCGGCGATCGGTGATGAGGGGGAGACCATCCGTTCGTGGCCTCCCCCTCGCGATCGCCGCCGGCCAATGAGAACACTCCTTTGCTGCTGTATGCTAAACAGCAGCAAAGGAAGTGATGTCATCTCCCCTCGGGTCGGTATTTTCCGTTCCGGCCCGAGGAGAGACGACATCTATGTGAGTGCACCAACACACACACACACAGTAGAACATGCCAGGCACACAAAACACCCCGATCCCCCCCCCGATCGCCCCCCGATCCCCCCCCAATCACCCCCCCCCCCCCCTGTCACAAACTGACACCAGCAGTTTTTTTTTTTTTTTTTTTTTTTTCTGATTACTGCATAGTGTCAGTTTGTGACAGTTACTGTGTTGGGACAGTGAGTATTACCCCCCTTTAGGTCTAGGGTACCCCCCTAACCCCCCCTAATAAAGTTTTAACCCCTTGATCACCCCCTGTCACCAGTGTCGCTAAGCGATCATTTTTCTGATCGCTGTATTAGTGTCGCTGGTGACGCTAGTTAGTGAGGTAAATATTTAGGTTCGCCGTCAGCGTTTTATAGCGTCAGGGACCCCCATATACTACCTAATAAATGTTTTAACCCCTTGATTGCCCCCTAGTTAACCCTTTCACCACTGATCACCGTATAACCGTTACGGTTGACGCTGGTTAGTTCGTTTATTTTTTATAGTGTCAGGGCACCCGCCGTTTATTACCGAATAAAGGTTTAGCCCCCCGATCGCCCGGCGGTGATATGCGTCGCCCCAGGCAGCGTCAGATTAGCGCCAGTACCGCTAACACCCACGCACGCAGCATGCGCCTCCCTTAGTGGTATAGTATCTGAACGGATCAATATCTGATCCGATCAGATCTATACTAGCGTCCCCAGCAGTTTAGGGTTCCCAAAAACGCAGTGTTAGCGGAATCAGCCCAGATACCCGCTAGCACCTGCGTTTTGTGCCTCCGCCCGGCCAAGCCCACCCAAGTGCAGTATCGATCGATCACTGTCAGTTACAAAACACTAAACGCATAACTGCAGCGTTCGCAGAGTCAGGCCTGATCCCTGCGATCGCTAACAGTTTTTTTGGTAGCATTTTGGTGAACTGGCAAGCACCAGCCCCAGGCAGCGTCAGGTTAGCGCCAGTACCGCTAACACCCACGCACGCACCATACACCTCCCTTAGTGGTATAGTATCTGAACGGATCAATATCTGATCCGATCAGATCTATACTAGCGTCCCCAGCAGTTTAGGGTTCCCAAAAACGCAGTGTTAGCGGAATCAGCCCAGATACCTGCTAGCACCTGCGTTTTGCCCCTCCGCCCGGCCCAGCCCAGCCCACCCAAGTGCAGTATCGATCGATCACTGACACTTACAAAACACTAAACGCATAACTGTAGCGTTCGCAGAGTCAGGCCTGATCCCTGCGATCGCTAACAGTTTTTTGGTAGCGTTTTGGTGAACTGGCAAGCGCCAGCGGCCTAGTACACCCCGGTCGTAGTCAAACCAGCACTGCAGTAACACGTGGTGACGTGGCGAGTCCCATAAGTGCAGTTCAAGCTGGTGAGGTGGCAAGCACAAGTAGTGTCCTGCTGCCACCAAAAAGACAAACACAGGCCCGTCGTGCCCATAGTGCCCTTCCTGCTGCATTCGCCAATCCTAATTGGGAACCCACCGCTTCTGCAGCGCCCGTACTTCCCCCATTCACATCCCCAACCAAATGCAGTCGGCTGCATGAGAGGCATTTTTATGTCCTCCCGAGTACCCCTACCCAACGAACCCCCCCAAAAAAGATGTTGTGTCTGCAGCAAGCGCGGATATAGGCGTGACACCCGCTATTATTGTCCCTCCTGTCCTGACAATCCTGGTCTTTGCATTGGTGAATGTTTTGAACGCTACCATGCACTAGTTGAGTATTAGTGTAGGGTACAGCATTGCACAGACTAGGCACACTTTCACAGGGTCTCCCAAGATGCCATCGCATTTTGAGAGACCCGAACCTGGAACTGGTTACAGTTATAAAAGTTAGTTACAAAAAAAGTGTCAAAAAAAAAAAAAATATGAAATAAAAAAAAATAGTTGTTGTTTTATTGTTCTCTCTCTCTCTATTCTCTCTCTCTATTGTTCTGCTCTTTTTTACTGTATTCTATTCTGCAATGTTTTATTGTTATTGTTATTGTTATTATGTTTTATCATGTTTGTTTTTCAGGTGTGTAATTATTGACACTTTACTGTGCTTTATTGTTAACCATTGTTAACCATTTTTTTGTCTTCAGGTACGCCATTCACGACTTTGAGTGGTTATACCAGAATGATGCCTGCAGGTTTAGGTATCATCTTGGTATCATTCTTTTCAGCCAGCGGTCGGCTTTCATGTAAAAGCAATCCTAGCGGCTAATTAGCCTCTAGACTGCTTTTACAAGCCGTGGGAGGGAATGCCCCCCCCCCCCCCACCGTCTTCCGTGTTTTTCTCTGGCTCTCCTGTCTCAACAGGGAACCTGAGAATGCAGCCGGTGATTCAGCCAGCTGACCATAGAGCTGATCAGAGACCAGAGTGGCTCCAAACATCTCTATGGCCTAAGAAACCGGAAGCTACGAGTATTTCATGACTTAGATTTCGCCGGATGTAAATAGCGCCATTGGGAAATTGGGGAAGCATTTTATCACACCGATCTTGGTGTGGTCAGATGCTTTGAGGGCAGAGGAGAGATCTAGGGTCTAATAGACCACAATTTTTTCACAAAAGAGTACCTGTCACTACCTATTGCTATCATAGGGGATATTTACATTCCCCGAGATAACAATAAAAATGATTAAAAAAAAAAATATGAAAGGAACAGTTTAAAAGTAAGATTAAAAAAGCAAAAAAATAATAAAGAAAAAAAAAAAAAAACACCCCTGTCGCCCCCTGCTCTCGCGCTAAGGCGAACGCAAGCGGCGGTCTGTCGTCAAACATAAACAGCAATTGCACCATGCATGTGAGGTATCACCGCGAAGGCCAGATCGAGTGCAGTAATTTTTCCAGTAGACCTCCTCTGTAAATCTAAAGTGGTAACCTGTAAAGGCTTTTGAAGGCTTTTAAACATGTATTTATTTTGTTGCCACTGCACGTTTGTGCGCAATTTTAAAGCATGTCATGTTTGGTATCCATGTACTCGGCCTAAGATCATCTTTTTTATTTCATCAAACATTTGGGCAATATAGCGTGTTTTAGTGCATTAAAATTAAAAAAAGTGTGTTTTTTCCCCAAAAAATGCGTTTGAAAAATCGCTGCGCAATTACTGTGTGAAAAAAAAAAATGAAACACCCACCATTTTAATCTGTAGGGCATTTGCTTTAAAAAAATATATAATGTTTGGGGGTTCAAAGTAATTTTTTTGCAAAAAAAAAAAAACTTTTTCATGTAAACAATAATGCCGCGTACACACGGTCGTACTTTTCGTCTACAAAAGTCGGACAGCCTGTCCGACAGACTTCCGGCAGACTTTCGGTGGACTTGCGGCGGACTTGCGGGCTACTTTCTAACGAACGGACTTGCCTACACACGACCACACAAAAGTCTAACGGATTCGTACGTGATGACGTACACCGGACTAAAATAAGGAAGTTCATAGCCAGTAGCCAATAGGTGCCCTAGCGTGGCTTTTTGTCCGTCGGACTAGCACACAGACGAGCGGATTTCGGGGTCCGTCGTAGTTACGAAGTAAAGTTTTAAAACATGTTTCAAATCTAAAGTACGTCGGATTTGAGGCTAAAAAAGTCAGTTGAAAGTCCGGAGAAGCCCACACACGATCGGATTACCAGCCAGCTTTAGTCCATCAGCGTCTGTTGGACTTTTGTAGACGAAAAGTAGGACCGTGTGTACGCGGCATTAGTGTCAGAAAGGGCTTTGTCTTCAAGTGGTTAGAAGAGTGGGTGATGTGTGACATAAGCTTCTAAATGTTGTGCATAAAATGCCAGGACAGTTCAAAACCCCCCCAAATGACCCCATTTTGGAAAGTAGACACCCCAAGCTATTTGCTGAGAGGCATGTCGAGTCCATGGAATATTTTATATTGCGACACAAGTTGCGGGAAAGAGACAAATTTTTTTTTTTTTTTTTTTGCACAAAGTTGTCACTAAATGATATATTGCTCAAACATGCCATGGAAATATGTGAAATTACACCCCAAAATACATTCTGCTGCTTCTCCTGAGTACGGGGATACCACATGTGTGAGACTTTTTGGGAGCCTAGCCGCGTACGGGACCCCGAAAACCAAGCACCGCCTTCAGGCTTTCTAAGGGCGTGAATTTTTGATTTCACTCTTCACTGCCTATCACAGTTTCGGAGGCCATGGAATGCCCAGGTGGCACAAAACCCCCCCAAATGACCCCATTTTGGAAAGTAGACACCCCAAGCTATTTGCTGAGAGGTATAGTGAGTATTTTGCAGACCTCACTTTTTGTCACAAAGTTTTGAAAATTGAAAAAAGAAAAAAAAAAATGTTTTTTCTTGTCTTTCTTCATTTTCAAAAACAAATGAGAGCTGCAAAATACTCACCATGCCTTTCAGCAAATAGCTTGGGGTGTCTACTTTCCAAAATGGGGTCATTTGGGGGGGTTTTGTGCCACCTGGGCATTCCATGGCCTCCGAAACTGTGATAGGCAGTAAAGAGTGAAATCAAAAATTTTCACCCTTAGAAATCCTGAAGGCAGTGATTGGTTTTCGGGGTCCAGTACGCGGCTAGGCTCCCAAAAAGTCCCACACATGTGGTATCCCCGTACTCAGGAGAAGCAGCTAAATGTATTTTGGGGTGCAATTCCACATATGCCCATGGCCTGTGTGAGCAATATATCATTTAGTGACAACTTTATGAAAAAAAAAAAAAAAAAAAAAAAAAAAGTGTCACTTTCCCGCAACTTGTGTCAAAATATAAAATATTCCATGGACTCAATATGCCTCTCAGCAAATAGCTTGGGGTGTCTACTTTCCAAAATGGGGTCATTTTGGGGGGTTTTGTGCCACCTGGGCATTCCATGGCCTCCGAAACTGTGATAGGCAGTGAAGAGTGAAAGCAAAAATTTACACCCTTAGAAATCCTGAAGGCGGTGATTGGTTTTCGGGGCCCCGTACGCGGCTAGGCTCCCAAAAAGTCCCACACATGTGGTATCCCCATACTCAGGAGAAGCAGCTAAATGTATTTTGGGGTGCAATTCCACATAGGCCCATGGCCTGTGTGAGCAATATATCATTTAGTGACGACTTTTTGTAAATATTTTTTTATTTTTTTTTTTTTGTCATTTTTCAATCACTTGGGACAAAAAAAATAAATATTCAATGGGTTCAACATGCCTCTCAGCAATTTCCTTGGGGTGTCTACTTTCCAAAATGGGGTCATTTGGGGGGGTTTTGTACTGCCCTGCCATTTTAGCACCTCAAGAAATGACATAGGCAGTCATAAACTAAAAGCTGTGTAAATTCCAGAAAATGTACCCTAGTTTGTAGACGCTATAACTTTTGCGCAAACCAATAAATATACGCTTATTGACATTTTTTTTACCAAAGACATGTGGCCGAATACATTTTGGCCTAAATGTATGACTAAAATTTAGTTTATTGGATTTTTTTTATAACAAAAAGTAGAAAATATCATTTTTTTTCAAAATTTTCGGTCTTTTTCCGTTTATAGCGCAAAAAATAAAAACCGCAGAGGTGATCAAATACCATCAAAAGAAAGCTCTATTTGTGGGAAGAAAAGGACGCAAATTTCGTTTGGGTACAGCATTGCATGACCGCGCAATTAGCAGTTAAAGCGACGCAGTGCCAAATTGGAAAAAGACCTCTGGTCCTTAGGCAGCATAATGGTCCGGGGCTCAAGTGGTTAAGGCAAACAGCAAATATGCCTTGAATCCATGTAGGTTCAGCTTATTCCCGCCCACACGTATAGCTAATAACCAGATGTCATTAATATTTGGGTTCCATATAGGACATTCAGTCAGGTAAAATCAGAGGAAGGAAAGGAAAATCATTGATAATAATAAGAGTTTTTTATATTTGAAACGAAGGGGGAAAGAAGAAGGGGGGAAGGAAAAGGGGGGGGGGGGGGGGGAAATGGAAAGAAGGGGGGAAGGAAAGGGGGGGGGGGGGAATGGAAAGAAGGGGGGAAGGAAAGGGGGGGGGGGGGAATGGAAAGAAGGGGGGAAGGAAAAAACAGGGAGGGAAGAGGGAAAGAGGAGGGGGAGAGGGGAGGAGGAAGAAGGCACTAAAACATATTGGGCCGACTCAAGGTGGAGTGAAAAGTCCACTACTGTATATTATATAAGTGATGCGTCATAGATATCATGACGGAAGAGTGCATAATAATGGTGGTGCTTCAAGGCAGTACCAGTATTTCTAAAGTAAACATAATGACAGACTAAACTGCATTTGTAAGGTCGGTGCCCTATGCAGGCCATATCAAGTATCTATTTATGCTGTCAGGAAGGGCTGTAAATTCAGTTCTGTATTCAGGCCCCGAGGGGCAAGAGACACAGTTCTCTAACCCTACTGACACCGTCCTCTGCCCTTCTGACACCGTCCTCTGCCCTTCTGACACCGTCCTCTGCCCTTCTGACACCGTCCTCTGCCCTTCTGACACCGTCCTCTGCCCTTCTGACACCGTCCTCTGCCCTTCTGACACCGTCCTCTGCCCTTCTGACACCGTCCTCTGCCCTTCTGACACCGTCCTCTGCCCTTCTGACACCGTCCTCTGCCCTTCTGACACCGTCCTCTGTTCTACTGATACCGTCCTCTGTTCTACTGATACCGTCCTCTGCTCTACTCACACCATCCACTCTACTGACACCATCCACTGCCCTACTGACACCTTCCACTGCCCTACTGACACCATCCACTGCTCTACTGACACCATCCACTGCCCCACTGACACCGTTCTCTGCTCTACTCACACTGTCTACTGCCCTACTGATACCGTCCTCTGCTCTACTGACACCATCCACTGCCCTACTGACACCGTCCACTGCTCTACCGACACCGTCCACTGCTCTACTTACACCGTCCACTGCCCTACTGACACCGTCCACTGCCCTACTGACACCGTCCACTGCTCTACTGACACCGTCCTCTGCCCCACTGACACCGTCCTCTGCTCTACTGATACCGTCCTCTGCTCTACTGACACCATCCACTGCCCTACTGACACCATCCACTGCCCTACTGACACCATCCACTGCCCTACTGACACCGTCCTCTGCCCTACTGACACCGTCCACTGCCCTACTGCTACCGTCCTCTGCTCTACTGACACCGTCCACTGCTCTACTGACACCGTCCACTTCTCTACTGACACCGTCCACTGCCACCGTCCACTGCCACCGTCCACTGCTCTACTAACACCATCCACTGCCCTACTGACACCGTCCACTGCCCTACTTACACCGTCCACTGCTCTACTGACACCGTCCACTGCTCTACTGACACCGTCCACTGCTCTACTGACACCGTCCACTGCTCTACTGACACCGTCCACTGCTCTACTGACACCGTCCACTGCCACCGTCCACTGCCACCGTCCACTGTTCTACTAACACCATCCACTGCCCTACTGACACCGTCCACTGCCCTACTGACACCGTCCACTGCTTTACTGACACCGTCCA
Source organism: Lithobates septentrionalis (assembly GCA_037952835.1). Classification (NCBI taxonomy): domain Eukaryota; kingdom Metazoa; phylum Chordata; class Amphibia; order Anura; family Ranidae; genus Lithobates; species Lithobates septentrionalis. Next base: position 1,385,061 of record JBBDGP010002453.1, read on the forward strand.
CTGCTCTACTGATACTGTCCACTGCCCTACTGACACCATCCACTGCCCTACTGACACCATCCACTGCCCTACTGACACCTTCCACGGCCCTACTGACACCGTCCACTACTCTACTGACACCGTCCTCTGCCATACTGACACCATCCACTGCTCTACTGACACCGTCCACTGCCCTACTGACATCGTCCACTGCCCTACTGACACCGTCCACTGCTCTACTGACACCGTCCACTGCTCTACTGACACCGTCCTCTGCCCTTCTGACACCGTCCTCTGCCCTACTGACCCCATCCACTCTACTGACATCATCCACTGCCCTACTGACACCGTCCTCTGCTCTACTGATACCGTCCTCTGCCCTACTGACACCGTCCACTGCCCTACTGACACCATCCACTGCTCTACTGACACCGTCCACTGCTCTACTGATACAGTCCACTGCTCTACTGATACCGTCCTCTGCTCTACTGATACCGTCCACTGCCCTACTGACACCGTCCACTGCCCTACTGACACCGTCCACTGCCCTACTGACACCGTCCACTGCCCTACTGACACCGTCCACTGCCCTACTGACACCGTCCACTGCCCTACTGACACCGTCCACTGCCCTACTGACACCGTCCACTGCTCTACTGATACAGTCCAATGCCCTACTGACACTGTCCTCTGCCCTACTGACACCATCCACTGCTCTACTGATACCATCCTCTGCCCTACTGACACCGTCCTGCCCTACTGACACCGTCCACTGCACTGCTCTACTGATACCATCCTCTGCTCTACTGATACCGTCCACTGCCCTACTGATACCGTCCACTGCCCTACTGACAAAGTCCACTGCTCTACTGACACCGTCCACTGCCCTACTGACACCGTCCTCTGCCTTACTGACACTGTCCTCTGCCCTACTGACACCATCCACTGCTCTACTGACACAGTCCTCTGCCATACTGACACCGTCCACTGCTCTACTGACACCGTCCACTGCTCTACTGACACCGTCCACTGCTCTACTGACACCGTCCTCTGCTCTACTGACACCGTCCTCTGCTCTACTGACACCGTCCACTGCCCTACTGATACTGTCCTCTGCCCTACTGACACCATCCACTGCCCTACTGACACCATCCACTGCCCTACTGACACCATCCACTGCCCTACTGACACCGTCCTCTGCCATACTGACACCATCCACTGCTCTACTGACACCGTCCACTGCCCTACTGACACCGTCCACTGCCCTACTGACACCGTCCACTGCCCTACTGACACCGTCCACTGCTCTACTGACACCATCCTCTGCCCTTCTGACACCGTCCACTGCCCTACTGACCCCATCCACTCTACTGACACCATCCACTGCCTTACTGACACTGTCCACTGCCCTACTGACACCGTCCTCTGCTCTACTGATACCGTCCTCTGCCCTTCTGACACCGTCCACTGCCCTACTGACACCATCCACTGCCCTACTGACACCATCCACTGCCCTACTGACACCATCCACTGCCCTACTGACACCATCCACTGCCCTACTGACACCATCCACTGCCCTACTGACACCATCCACTGCTCTACTGACACCGTCCTCTGCCATACTGACACCATCCACTGCTCTACTGACACCGTCCACTGCCCTACTGACACCGTCCACTGCCCTACTGACACCGTCCACTGCTCTACTGACACCATCCTCTGCCCTTCTGACACCGTCCACTGCCCTACTGACCCCATCCACTCTACTGACACCATCCACTGCCTTACTGACACTGTCCACTGCCCTACTGACACCGTCCTCTGCTCTACTGATACCGTCCTCTGCCCTTCTGACACCGTCCACTGCCCTACTGACACCATCCACTGCCCTACTGACACCGTCCACTGCTCTACTGATACAGTCCACTGCCCTACTGACACTGTCCTCTGCCCTACTGACACCGTCCTCTGCTCTATTGATACCGTCCTCTGCCCTACTGACACCATCCTCTGCCCTACTGACACCATCCTCTGCCCTACTGACACCATCCTCTGCCCTACTGACACCGTCCACTGCCCTACTGACCCCATCCACTCTACTGACACCATCCACTGCCTTACTGACACTGTCCACTGCCCTACTGACACCGTCCTCTGCTCTACTGATACCGTCCTCTGCCCTTCTGACACCGTCCACTGCCCTACTGACACCATCCACTGCCCTACTGACACCGTCCACTGCTCTACTGATACAGTCCACTGCCCTACTGACACCGTCCACTGCCCTACTGACACCGTCCACTGCCCTACTGACACCGTCCACTGCCCTACTGACACCGTCCACTGCCCTACTGACACGGTCCACTGCCCTACTGACACCGTCCACTGCCCTACTGACACAGTCCACTGCTCTACTGATACAGTCCACTGCCCTACTGACACCGTCCTCTGCCCTACTGACACCGTCCTCTGCCCAACTGACACCGTCCTCTGCCCAACTGACACCGTCCTCTGCCCTACTGACACAGTCCTCTGACCTACTGACACTGTCCACTGCACTGCTCTACTGATACCATCCTCTGCTCTACTGACACCGTCCTCTGCCCTACTGACACCGTCCACTGCTCTACTGATACAGTCCACTGCTCTACTGATACAGTCCAATGCCCTACTGACACCGTCCTCTGCCCTACTGACACCATCCACTGCTCTACTGATACCATCCCCTGCTCTACTGACACCGTCCTCTGCCCTACTGACACCGTCCACTGCTCTACTGATACAGTCCACTGCTCTACTGATACAGTCCACTGCTCTACTGACACCGTCCACTGCCCTACTGACACCATCCACTGCCCTACTGACACCATCCACTGCCCTACTGACACCTTCCACGGCCCTACTGACACCGTCCACTGCTCTACTGACACCGTCCTCTGCCATACTGACACCATCCACTGCTCTACTGACACCGTCCACTGCCCTACTGACACCGTCCACTGCTCTACTGACACCGTCCACTGCTCTACTGACACCGTCCTCTGCCCTTCTGACACTGTCCTCTGCCCTTCTGACACCGTCCTCTGCCCTACTGACCCCATCCGCCCTACTGACCCCATCCACTCTACTGACCCCATCCACTCTACTGACACCGTCCACTGCTCTACTGATACAGTCCACTGCTCTACTGATACAGTCCACTGCTCTACTGATACCGTCCTCTGCTCTACTGATACCGTCCTCTGCTCTACTGACACCGTCCACTGCCCTACTGACACCGTCCACTGCCCTACTGACACCGTCCACTGCCCTACTGACACCGTCCACTGCCCTACTGACACCGTCCACTGCCCTACTGACACCGTCCACTGCCCTACTGACACCGTCCACTGCCCTACTGACACCGTCCACTGCCCTACTGACACCGTCCACTGCCCTACTGACACCGTCCACTGCCCTACTGACACCGTCCACTGCCCTACTGACACCGTCCACTGCTCTACTGATACAGTCCAATGGCCTACTGACACTGTCCTCTGCCCTACTGACACCATCCACTGCTCTACTGATACCATCCTCTGCCCTACTGACACCGTCCTCTGCCCTACTGACACCGTCCACTGCACTGCTCTACTGATACCGTCCACTGCCCTACTGATACCGTCCACTGCCCTACTGACACAGTCCACTGCTCTACTGATACAGTCCACTGCCCTACTGACACTGTCCTCTGCCCTACTGACACCATCCACTGCTCTACTGACACAGTCCTCTGCCATACTGACACCGTCCACTGCTCTACTGACACCGTCCACTGCTCTACTGACACCGTCCTCTGCTCTACTCAAACCGTCCACTGCCCTACTGATACTGTCCTCTGCCCTACTGACACCATCCACTGCCCTACTGACACCATCCACTGCCCTACTGACACCTTCCACTGCCCTACTGACACCATCCACTGCTCTACTGACACCGTCCTCTGCCATACTGACACCATCCACTGCTCTACTGACACCGTCCACTGCTCTACTGACACCGTCCACTGCCCTACTGACACCGTCCACTGCCCTACTGACACCGTCCACTGCTCTACTGACACCGTCCACTGCTCTACTGACACCGTCCACTGCTCTACTGACACCGTCCACTGCTCTACTGACACCGCCCACTGCTCTACTGACACCATCCTCTGCCCTTCTGACACCGTCCACTGCCCTACTGACCCCATCCACTCTACTGACACCATCCACTGCCCTACTGACACCATCCACTGCCCTACTGACACTGTCCTCTGCTCTACTGATACCGTCCTCTGCCCTACTGACACTGTCCACTGCCCTACTGACACCATCCACTGCCCTACTGACACTGTCCTCTGCCCTACTGACACCGTCCTCTGCTCTACTGATACCGTCCTCTGCCCTACTGACACCGTCCACTGCCCTACTGACACCATCCACTGCTCTACTGACACCGTCCACTGCTCTACTGATACAGTCCACTGCTCTACTGATACAGTCCACTGCTCTACTGATACCGTCCTCTGCTCTACTGATACCGTCCACTGCCCTACTGACACTGTCCACTGCCCTACTGACACCGTCCACTGCCCTACTGACACCGTCCACTGCCCTACTGACACCGTCCACTGCTCTACTGATACAGTCCACTGCTCTACTGATACAGTCCAATGCCCTACTGACACTGTCCTCTGCCCTACTGACACCATCCACTGCTCTACTGATACCATCCTCTGCCCTACTGACACCGTCCTCTGCCCTACTGACACCGTCCGCTGCACTGCTCTACTGATACCATCCTCTGCTCTACTGATACCGTCCACTGCCCTACTGACACCATCCACTGCTCTACTGATACAGTCCACTGCTCTACTGATACAGTCCAATGCCCTACTGACACTGTCCTCTGCCCTACTGACACCATCCACTGCTCTACTGATACCATCCTCTGCCCTACTGACACCGTCCTCTGCCCTACTGACACCGTCCGCTGCACTGCTCTACTGATACCATCCTCTGCTCTACTGATACCGTCCACTGCCCTACTGACACAGTCCACTGCTCTACTGATACAGTCCACTGCCCTACTGACACCGTCCACTGCCCTACTGACACCGTCCTCTGCCTTACTGACACTGTCCTCTGCCCTACTGACACCATCCACTGCTCTACTGACACAGTCCTCTGCCATACTGACACCGTCCACTGCTCTAATGACACCGTCCTCTGCTCTACTGACACCGTCCTCTGCTCTACTCAAACCGTCCACTGCCCTACTGATACTGTCCTCTGCCCTACTGACACCGTCCACTGCCCTACTGACACCATCCACTGCCCTACTGACACCATCCACTGCCCTACTGACACCTTCCACTGCCCTACTGACACCATCCACTGCTCTACTGACACCGTCCTCTGCCATACTGACACCATCCACTGCCCTACTGACACCGTCCACTGCCCTACTGACACCGTCCACTGCTCTACTGACACCGTCCACTGCTCTACTGACACCATCCTCTGCCCTTCTTACACCGTCCACTGCCCTACTGACCCCATCCACTCTACTGACACCATCCACTGCCCTACTGACACCATCCACTGCCCTACTGACACCGTCCACTGCTCTACTGATACAGTCCACTGCCCTACTGACACTGTCCTCTGCCCTACTGACACCGTCCTCTGCTCTATTGATACCGTCCTCTGCCCTGACACCATCCTCTGCCCTACTGACACCATCCTCTGCCCTACTGACACCATCCTCTGCCCTACTGACACCATCCACTGCCCTACTGACACAGTCCACTGCTCTACTGATACAGTCCACTGCTCTACTGATACAGTCCACTGCCCTACTGACACAGTCCTCTGCCCTACTGACACCGTCCTCTGCTCTATTGATACCGTCCTCTGCCCTACTGACACCATCCTCTGCCCTACTGACACCATCCTCTGCCCTACTGACACCATCCTCTGCACTACTGACACCATCCACTGCTCTACTGACACAGTCCTCTGCCATACTGACACCGTCCACTGCTCTACTGACACCGTCCACTGCTCTACTGACACCGTCCTCTGCTCTACTGACACCGTCCTCTGCTCTACTCAAACCGTCCACTGCCCTACTGATACTGTCCACTGCCCTACTGATACTGTCCTCTGCCCTACTGACACCATCCACTGCCCTACTGACACCATCCACTGCCCTACTGACACCTTCCACTGCCCTACTGACACCTTCCACTGCCCTACTGACACTGTCCACTGCTCTACTGATACAGTCCACTGCCCTACTGACACAGTTCTCTAATGCACAAAATTGTCCCAGACAGAGAGGGACCAAAAAGAAAAGCGGGGCTCAAGGAAGGACAATGTGAGTAAACATGTGAAAATAAGTATTGTATTTATTATAGGTTACAGAAATATACAAGTGGAGATACGGTAGCTTGCATCACAAGTGAACATTGCTAAAATAAAATCAATTGATCGATAATAGCTAATCGATCAAAACTGATACACAGACAAGGAGGACAAAACAACATGTAAAAACAAACATATGCGTCCGGACGTCTGGGCTATTGATGTCTATGCAACCCGCTACAATGAGAAGTGTTCAGTATATCTGAATGGGGTTGTACAATAGACATCAATCCCCCCGGGGGGGCGGCTCAAAAGAAGGGGGGGGGAGGGGATTTGGGTGGGATGGGGGAGGGAAGAGAGGTATGAACCGTGGAGTGGGGCACAGATGCAAGATCAGAGGTCAGGCATCTGTATTCATGGAGTGGAAATTGATGGTGAGGCCATGATCAAAAAATACGATGCTGAAGTGACAGGAGTCCAGGATGATGAGACACTGTTGCTATCATGAGCAAACTGATATATGATCAATGCACAAGTGCGTGCTGTATAGGTGAGTCAAACAGTGATTCAACGTTAAGTAGATAACATTCAGTACGGGCGGCTGGGTACTTTACCACTGACGGGTCCCGTTCAGAAATCCACAGGTACTTCCGTAGTGTGATGTCCCCCGTGCTGTAGACTGCACCGCTGTTCACCACGAATAGAACTGGGTGTTTCCCATAGAATCCTGGTAGCTTCGCAGGTATGTGATCAAGTATGTAGATGGCCGGCCATCTGGTTGTGCTTGTAGTCACTACCGCGGTGGTTCCACGCGGACAGGCGGAACGACCTCTCAGTCGGTGAGCCGGCTAGCCCCAACGGGGGATGACAGCGGGCGTGACGTCCGGGCGCAGTGACGTCAACGCGTTTCACAAACAAGGGTGTGTAGCTTCGTCTGGACGTGTAGGTGGCGTGCGAGGGCTCCTTCTTATACCGTCCGTTCCTCGTACACGCCCCTCTCTTAGATTTAAACATAAGGAGAGATATCCAAGCTGTGTGTGTCTCATTTGGTGATGATGATTGTTTGTCGTTTCATGGTCCTAGTATATGGACATTGGTATACATGGCCAACATTAAAGAACATTGATTAAAGCAATACAAAACAAAACAATAGTGGGGTTTATCAACGGAAAAGAATAATATAATCCTATAGTTGCCAATTATATCTCCTACATTAAGGCAAACAGCAAATATGCCTTGAATCCATGTAGGTTCAGCTTATTCCCGCCCACACGTATAGCTAATAACCAGATGTCATTAATATTTGGGTTCCATATAGGACATTCAGTCAGGTAAAATCAGAGGAAGGAAAGGAAAATCATTGATAATAATAAGAGTTTTTTATATTTGAAACGAAGGGGGAAAGAAGAAGGGGGGAAGGAAAAGGGGGGGGGGGGAATGGAAAGAAGGGGGGAAGGAAAGGGGGGGGGGGAGGGAATGGAAAGAAGGGGGGAAGGAAAAGGGGGGGGGGGAAATGGAAAGGGGGGGGGGGGGAATGGAAAGAAGGGGGGAAGGAAAAAACAGGGAGGGAAGAGGGAAAGAGGAGGGGGAGAGGGGAGGAGGAAGAAGGCACTAAAACATATTGGGCCGACTCAAGGTGGAGTGAAAAGTCCACTACTGTATATTATATAAGTGATGCGTCATAGATATCATGACGGAAGAGTGCATAATAATGGTGGTGCTTCAAGGCAGTACCAGTATTTCTAAAGTAAACATAATGACAGACTAAACTGCATTTGTAAGGTCGGTGCCCTATGCAGGCCATATCAAGTATCTATTTATGCTGTCAGGAAGGGCTGTAAATTCAGTTCTGTATTCAGGCCCCGAGGGGCAAGAGACACAGTTCTCTAACCCTACTGACACCGTCCTCTGCCCTACTGACACCGTCCTCTGCCCTACTGACACCGTCCTCTGCCCTACTGACACCGTCCTCTGCCCTACTGACACCGTCCTCTGCCCTACTGACACCGTCCTCTGCCCTACTGACACCGTCCTCTGCCCTACTGACACCGTCCTCTGCCCTACTGACACCATCCTCTGTCCTACTGACACCGTCCACTGCACTGCTCTACTGATACTGTCCTCTGCTCTACTGATACCGTCCACTGCCCTACTGACACCGTCCACTGCTCTACTGATACCGTCCACTGCCCTACTGACACCGTCCTCTGCCCTACTGACACCGTCCTCTGCCCCACTGACACCGTCCACTGCTCTACTCACACCGTCCTCTGCCCCACTGACACCGTCCTCTGCCCTTCTGACACCGTCCTCTGCCCTTCTGACACCGTCCTCTGCCCTTCTGACACCGTCCTCTGCCCTTCTGACACCGTCTTCTGCCCCTCTGACACCGTCCTCTGCCCCACTGACACCGTCCTCTGCCCTTCTGACACCGTCCTCTGCCCTTCTGACACCGTCCTCTGCCCTTCTGACACCGTCCTCTGCCCTTCTGACACCGTCCTCTGCCCTTCTGACACCGTCCTCTGCCCTTCTGACACCGTCCTCTGTTCTACTGATACCGTCCTCTGTTCTACTGATACCGTCCTCTGCTCTACTCACACCATCCACTCTACTGACACCATCCACTGCCCTACTGACACCTTCCACTGCCCTACTGACACCATCCACTGCTCTACTGACACCATCCACTGCTCTGACACCGTCCTCTGCTCTACTGACACCGTCCTCTGCCCCACTGACACCGTTCTCTGCTCTACTCACACTGTCCACTGCCCTACTGATACCGTCCTCTGCTCTACTGACACCATCCACTGCCCTACTGACACCGTCCACTGCTCTACTGACACCGTCCACTGCTCTACTGACACCGTCCACTGCTCTACTTACACCGTCCACTGCCCTACTGACACCGTCCACTGCCCTACTGACACCGTCCACTGCCCTACTGACACCGTCCACTGCTCTACTGACACCGTCCTCTGCCCCACTGACACCGTCCTCTGCTCTACTGATACCGTCCTCTGCTCTACTGACACCATCCACTGCCCTACTGACACCATCCACTGCCCTACTGACACCATCCACTGCCCTACTGACACCGTCCTCTGCCCTACTGACACCGTCCACTGCCCTACTGCTACCGTCCTCTGCTCTACTGACTCCGTCCACTGCTCTACTGACACCGTCCACTTCTCTACTGACACCGTCCACTGCTCTACTAACACCATCCACTGCCCTACTGACACCGTCCACTGCCCTACTTACACCGTCCACTGCTCTACTGACACCGTCCACTGCTCTACTGACACCGTCCACTGCTCTACTGACACCGTCCACTGCCACCGTCCACTGCTCTACTAACACCATCCACTGCCCTACTGACACCGTCCACTGCCCTACTGACACCGTCCACTGCTCTACTGACACCGTCCACTGCTCTACTGACACCGTCCACTGCTCTACTGATACAGTCCACTGCTCTACTGATACAGTCCACTGCCCTACTGACACCGTCCTCTGCCCTACTGACACCATCCACTGCTCTACTGATACCATCCTCTGCCCTACTGACACCGTCCTCTGCCCTACTGACACCGTCCACTGCACTGCTCTACTGATACCGTCCACTGCCCTACTGATACCGTCCACTGCCCTACTGACACCATCCACTGCCCTACTGACACCATCCACTGCCCTACTGACACCTTCCACGGCCCTACTGACACCGTCCACTGCTCTACTGACACCGTCCTCTGCCATACTGACACCATCCACTGCTCTACTGACACCGTCCACTGCCCTACTGACATCGTCCACTGCCCTACTGACACCGTCCACTGCTCTACTGACACCGTCCACTGCCCTTCTGACACCGTCCTCTGCCCTTCTGACACCGTCCTCTGCCCTACTGACCCCATCCACTCTACTGACATCATCCACTGCCCTACTGACACCGTCCTCTGCTCTACTGATACCGTCCTCTGCCCTACTGACACCGTCCACTGCCCTACTGACACCATCCACTGCTCTACTGACACCGTCCACTGCTCTACTGATACAGTCCACTGCTCTACTGATACCGTCCTCTGCTCTACTGATACCGTCCACTGCCCTACTGACACCGTCCACTGCCCTACTGACACCGTCCACTGCCCTACTGACACCGTCCACTGCCCTACTGACACCGTCCACTGCCCTACTGATACAGTCCACTGCTCTACTGATACAGTCCAATGCCCTACTGACACTGTCCTCTGCCCTACTGACACTGTCCTCTGCCCTACTGACACCGTCCACTGCTCTACTGATACCATCCTCTGCCCTACTGACACCGTCCTGCCCTACTGACACCGTCCACTGCACTGCTCTACTGATACCATCCTCTGCTCTACTGATACCATCCACTGCCCTACTGATACCGTCCACTGCCCTACTGACACCGTCCACTGCCCTACTGACACCGTCCACTGCCCTACTGACACCGTCCTCTGCCTTACTGACACTGTCCTCTGCCCTACTGACACCATCCACTGCTCTACTGACACAGTCCTCTGCCATACTGACACCGTCCACTGCTCTACTGACACCGTCCACTGCTCTACTGACACCGTCCACTGCTCTACTGACACCGTCCTCTGCTCTACTGACACCGTCCTCTGCTCTACTCAAACCGTCCACTGCCCTACTGATACTGTCCTCTGCCCTACTGACACCATCCACTGCCCTACTGACACCATCCACTGCCCTACTGACACATTGCACTGCCCTACTGACACCATCCACTGCTCTACTGACACCGTCCTCTGCCATACTGACACCATCCACTGCTCTACTGACACCGTCCACTGCCCTACTGACACCGTCCACTGCCCTACTGACACCGTCCACTGCTCGACTGACACCGTCCACTGCTCTACTGACACCATCCTCTGCCCTTCTGACACCGTCCACTGCCCTACTGACCCCATCCACTCTACTGACACCATCCACTGCCTTACTGACACTGTCCACTGCCCTACTGACACCGTCCTCTGCTCTACTGATACCGTCCTCTGCCCTACTGACACCGTCCACTGCCCTACTGACACCGTCCACTGCTCTACTGATACAGTCCACTGCCCTACTTTCACTGTCCTCTGCCCTACTGACACCGTCCTCTGCTCTATTGATACCGTCCTCTGCCCTACTGACACCATCCTCTGCCCTACTGACACCATCCTCTGCCCTACTGACACCATCCTCTGCCCTACTGACACCATCCACTGCCCTACTGACACAGTCCACTGCTCTACTGATACAGTCCACTGCCCTACTGACACCGTTCTCTGCCCTACTGACACCGTTCTCTGCCCTACTGACACCGTCCTCTGCCCTACTGACACCGTCCTCTGCCCTACTGACACCGTCCTCTGCCCTACTGACACCATCCTCTGTCCTACTGACACCGTCCACTGCACTGCTGTACTGATACTGTCCTCTGCTCTACTGATACCGTCCACTGCCCTACTGACTCCGTCCACTGCTCTACTGATACAGTCCACTGCCCTACTGACACTGTCCACTGCCCTACTGACACCGTCCTCTGCTCTACTGATACCGTCCTCTGCCCTACTGACACTGTCCACTGCCCTACTGACACCATCCACTGCCCTACTGATACAGTCCACTGCCCTACTGACACTGTCCTCTGCCCTACTGACACCGTCCTCTGCTCTACTGATACCGTCCTCTGCCCTACTGACACCGTCCACTGCCCTACTGACACCATCCACTGCTCTACTGACACCGTCCACTGCTCTACTGATACAGTCCACTGCTCTACTGATACCGTCCTCTGCTCTACTGATACCGTCCACTGCCCTACTGACACTGTCCACTGCCCTACTGATACCGTCCACTGCCCTACTGACACCGTCCACTGCTCTACTGATACAGTCCACTGCCCTACTGACACTGTCCTCTGCCCTACTGACACCGTCCTCTGCTTTATTGATACCGTCCTCTGCCCTACTGACACCATCCTCTGCCCTACTGACACCATCCTCTGCCCTACTGACACCATCCTCTGCCCTACTGACACCATCCACTGCCCTACTGACACCGTCCACTGCCCTACTGACACCGTCCACTGCCCTACTGACACCGTCCACTGCTCTACTGACACCGTCCTCTGCCCCACTGACACCGTCCTCTGCTCTACTGATACCGTCCTCTGCTCTACTGACACCATCCACTGCCCTACTGACACCATCCACTGCCCTACTGACACCATCCACTGCCCTACTGACACCGTCCTCTGCCCTACTGACACCGTCCACTGCCCTACTGCTACCGTCCTCTGCTCTACTGACACCGTCCACTGCTCTACTGACACCGTCCACTTCTCTACTGACACCGTCCACTGCCACCGTCCACTGCCACCGTCCACTGCTCTACTAACACCATCCACTGCCCTACTGACACCGTCCACTGTCCTACTTACACCGTCCACTGCTCTACTGACACCGTCCACTGCTCTACTGACACCGTCCACTGCTCTACTGACACCGTCCACTGCTCTACTGACACCGTCCACTGCTCTACTGACACCGTCCACTGCCACCGTCCACTGCCACCGTCCACTGCTCTACTAACACCATCCACTGCCCTACTGACACCGTCCACTGCCCTACTGACACCGTCCACTGCTTTACTGACACCGTCCACTGCTCTACTGACACCGTCCACTGCTCTACTGACACCGTCCACTGCTCTACTGATACAGTCCACTGCTCTACTGATACAGTCCAATGCCCTACTGACACCGTCCTCTGCCCTACTGACACCATCCACTGCTCTACTGATACCATCCTCTGCCCTACTGACACCGTCCTCTGCCCTACTGATACCGTCCACTGCCCTACTGATACCGTCCACTGCCCTACTGATACCATCCACTGCCCTACTGACACCATCCACTGCCCTACTGACACCATCCACTGCCCTACTGACACCTTCCACGGCCCTACTGACACCGTCCACTGCTCTACTGACACCGTCCTCTGCCATACTGACACCATCCACTGCTCTACTGACACCGTCCACTGCCCTACTGACATCGTCCACTGCCCTACTGACACCGTCCACTGCTCTACTGACACCGTCCACTGCTCTACTGACACCGTCCTCTGCCCTTCTGACACCGTCCTCTGCCCTACTGACCCCATCCACTCTACTGACATCATCCACTGCCCTACTGACACCGTCCTCTGCTCTACTGATACCGTCCTCTGCCCTACTGACACCGTCCACTGCCCTACTGACACCATCCACTGCTCTACTGACACCGTCCACTGCTCTACTGATACAGTCCACTGCTCTACTGATACCGTCCTCTGCTCTACTGATACCGTCCACTGCCCTACTGACACCGTCCACTGCCCTACTGACACCGTCCACTGCCCTACTGACACCGTCCACTGCCCTACTGACACCGTCCACTGCTCTACTGATACAGTCCACTGCTCTACTGATACAGTCCAATGCCCTACTGACACTGTCCTCTGCCCTACTGACACCATCCACTGCTCTACTGATACCATCCTCTGCCCTACTGACACCGTCCTGCCCTACTGACACCGTCCACTGCACTGCTCTACTGATACCATCCTCTGCTCTACTGATACCGTCCACTGCCCTACTGATACCGTCCACTGCCCTACTGACAAAGTCCACTGCTCTACTGACACCGTCCACTGCCCTACTGACACCGTCCACTGCCCTACTGACACCGTCCTCTGCCTTACTGACACTGTCCTCTGCCCTACTGACACCATCCACTGCTCTACTGACACAGTCCTCTGCCATACTGACACCGTCCACTGCTCTACTGACACCGTCCACTGCTCTACTGACACCGTCCACTGCTCTACTGACACCGTCCACTGCTCTACTGACACCGTCCTCTGCTCTACTGACACCGTCCTCTGCTCTACTCAAACCGTCCACTGCCCTACTGATACTGTCCTCTGCCCTACTGACACCATCCACTGCCCTACTGACACCATCCACTGCCCTACTGACACATTGCACTGCCCTACTGACACCATCCACTGCTCTACTGACACCGTCCTCTGCCATACTGACACCATCCACTGCTCTACTGACACCGTCCACTGCCCTACTGACACCGTCCACTGCTCGACTGACACCGTCCACTGCTCTACTGACACCATCCTCTGCCCTTCTGACACCGTCCACTGCCCTACTGACCCCATCCACTCTACTGACACCATCCACTGCCTTACTGACACTGTCCACTGCCCTACTGACACCGTCCTCTGCTCTACTGATACCGTCCTCTGCCCTTCTGACACCGTCCACTGCCCTACTGACACCATCCACTGCCCTACTGACACCGTCCACTGCTCTACTGATACAGTCCACTGCCCTACTGACACTGTCCTCTGCCCTACTGACACCGTCCTCTGCTCTATTGATACCGTCCTCTGCCCTACTGACACCATCCTCTGCCCTACTGACACCATCCTCTGCCCTACTGACACCATCCTCTGCCCTACTGACACCATCCACTGCCCTACTGACACAGTCCACTGCTCTACTGATACAGTCCACTGCCCTACTGACACCGTTCTCTGCCCTACTGACACCGTCCTCTGCCCTACTGACACCGTCCTCTGCCCTACTGACACCGTCCTCTGCCCTACTGACACCGTCCTCTGCCCTACTGACACCGTCCTCTGCCCTACTGACACCATCCTCTGTCCTACTGACACCGTCCACTGCACTGCTGTACTGATACTGTCCTCTGCTCTACTGATACCGTCCACTGCCCTACTGACTCCGTCCACTGCTCTACTGATACAGTCCACTGCCCTACTGACACCGTCCACTGCCCTACTGACACCGTCCACTGCCCTACTGACACCGTCCACTGCCCTACTGACACCGTCCACTGCCCTACTGACACCGTCCACTGCCCTACTGACACCGTCCACTGCCCTACTGACACAGTCCACTGCTCTACTGATACAGTCCACTGCCCTACTGACACCGTCCTCTGCCCTACTGACACCGTCCTCTGCCCAACTGACACCGTCCTCTGCCCAACTGACACCGTCCTCTGCCCTACTGACACAGTCTTCTGACCTACTGACACTGTCCACTGCACTGCTCTACTGATACCATCCTCTGCTCTACTGACACCGTCCTCTGCCCTACTGACACCGTCCACTGCTCTACTGATACAGTCCACTGCTCTACTGATACAGTCCAATGCCCTACTGACACCGTCCTCTGCCCTACTGACACCATCCACTGCTCTACTGATACCATCCTCTGCTCTACTGACACCGTCCTCTGCCCTACTGACACCGTCCACTGCTCTACTGATACAGTCCACTGCTCTACTGATACAGTCCACTGCTCTACTGACACCGTCCACTGCCCTACTGACACCATCCACTGCCCTACTGACACCATCCACTGCCCTACTGACACCATCCACTGCCCTACTGACACCTTCCACGGCCCTACTGACACCGTCCACTGCTCTACTGACACCGTCCTCTGCCATACTGACACCATCCACTGCTCTACTGACACCGTCCACTGCCCTACTGACACCGTCCACTGCTCTACTGACACCGTCCACTGCTCTACTGACACCGTCCTCTGCCCTTCTGACACTGTCCTCTGCCCTTCTGACACCGTCCTCTGCCCTACTGACCCCATCCACTCTACTGACACCGTCCACTGCTCTACTGATACAGTCCACTGCTCTACTGATACAGTCCACTGCTCTACTGATACCGTCCTCTGCTCTACTGACACCGTCCACTGCCCTACTGACACCGTCCACTGCCCTACTGACACCGTCCACTGCCCTACTGACACCGTCCACTGCTCTACTGATACAGTCCAATGGCCTACTGACACTGTCCTCTGCCCTACTGACACCATCCACTGCTCTACTGATACCATCCTCTGCCCTACTGACACCGTCCTCTGCCCTACTGACACCGTCCACTGCACTGCTCTACTGATACCGTCCACTGCCCTACTGATACCGTCCACTGCCCTACTGACACAGTCCACTGCTCTACTGATACAGTCCACTGCCCTACTGACACCGTCCTCTGCCTTACTGACACTGTCCTCTGCCCTACTGACACCATCCACTGCTCTACTGACACAGTCCTCTGCCATACTGACACCGTCCACTGCTCTACTGACACCGTCCACTGCTCTACTGACACCGTCCTCTGCTCTACTCAAACCGTCCACTGCCCTACTGATACTGTCCTCTGCCCTACTGACACCATCCACTGCCCTACTGACACCATCCACTGCCCTACTGACACCTTCCACTGCCCTACTGACACCATCCACTGCTCTACTGACACCGTCCTCTGCCATACTGACACCATCCACTGCTCTACTGACACCGTCCACTGCCCTACTGACACCGTCCACTGCCCTACTGACACCGTCCACTGCTCTACTGACACCGTCCACTGCTCTACTGACACCGTCCACTGCTCTACTGACACCGTCCACTGCTCTACTGACACCGCCCACTGCTCTACTGACACCATCCTCTGCCCTTCTGACACCGTCCACTGCCCTACTGACCCCATCCACTCTACTGACACCATCCACTGCCCTACTGACACCATCCACTGCCCTACTGACACTGTCCTCTGCTCTACTGATACCGTCCTCTGCCCTACTGACACTGTCCACTGCCCTACTGACACCATCCACTGCCCTACTGATACAGTCCACTGCCCTACTGACACTGTCCTCTGCCCTACTGACACCGTCCTCTGCCCTACTGACACCGTCCTCTGCTCTACTGATACCGTCCTCTGCCCTACTGACACCGTCCACTGCCCTACTGACACCATCCACTGCTCTACTGACACCGTCCACTGCTCTACTGATACAGTCCACTGCTCTACTGATACCGTCCTCTGCTCTACTGATACCGTCCACTGCCCTACTGACACCGTCCACTGCTCTACTGACACCGTCCTCTGCCCTTCTGACACTGTCCTCTGCCCTTCTGACACCGTCCTCTGCCCTACTGACCCCATCCACTCTACTGACACCGTCCACTGCTCTACTGATACAGTCCACTGCTCTACTGATACAGTCCACTGCTCTACTGATACCGTCCTCTGCTCTACTGACACCGTCCACTGCCCTACTGACACCGTCCACTGCCCTACTGACACCGTCCACTGCCCTACTGACACCGTCCACTGCTCTACTGATACAGTCCAATGGCCTACTGACACTGTCCTCTGCCCTACTGACACCATCCACTGCTCTACTGATACCATCCTCTGCCCTACTGACACCGTCCTCTGCCCTACTGACACCGTCCACTGCACTGCTCTACTGATACCGTCCACTGCCCTACTGATACCGTCCACTGCCCTACTGACACAGTCCACTGCTCTACTGATACAGTCCACTGCCCTACTGACACCGTCCTCTGCCTTACTGACACTGTCCTCTGCCCTACTGACACCATCCACTGCTCTACTGACACAGTCCTCTGCCATACTGACACCGTCCACTGCTCTACTGACACCGTCCACTGCTCTACTGACACCGTCCTCTGCTCTACTCAAACCGTCCACTGCCCTACTGATACTGTCCTCTGCCCTACTGACACCATCCACTGCCCTACTGACACCATCCACTGCCCTACTGACACCTTCCACTGCCCTACTGACACCATCCACTGCTCTACTGACACCGTCCTCTGCCATACTGACACCATCCACTGCTCTACTGACACCGTCCACTGCCCTACTGACACCGTCCACTGCCCTACTGACACCGTCCACTGCTCTACTGACACCGTCCACTGCTCTACTGACACCGTCCACTGCTCTACTGACACCGTCCACTGCTCTACTGACACCGCCCACTGCTCTACTGACACCATCCTCTGCCCTTCTGACACCGTCCACTGCCCTACTGACCCCATCCACTCTACTGACACCATCCACTGCCCTACTGACACCATCCACTGCCCTACTGACACTGTCCTCTGCTCTACTGATACCGTCCTCTGCCCTACTGACACTGTCCACTGCCCTACTGACACCATCCACTGCCCTACTGATACAGTCCACTGCCCTACTGACACTGTCCTCTGCCCTACTGACACCGTCCTCTGCCCTACTGACACCGTCCTCTGCTCTACTGATACCGTCCTCTGCCCTACTGACACCGTCCACTGCCCTACTGACACCATCCACTGCTCTACTGACACCGTCCACTGCTCTACTGATACAGTCCACTGCTCTACTGATACCGTCCTCTGCTCTACTGATACCGTCCACTGCCCTACTGACACTGTCCACTGCCCTACTGACACCGTCCACTGCCCTACTGACACCGTCCACTGCCCTACTGACACCGTCCACTGCCCTACTGACACCGTCCACTGCCCTACTGACACCGTCCACTGCTCTACTGATACAGTCCACTGCTCTACTGATACAGTCCAATGCCCTACTGACACTGTCCTCTGCCCTACTGACACCATCCACTGCTCTACTGATACCATCCTCTGCCCTACTGACACCGTCCTCTGCCCTACTGACACCGTCCGCTGCACTGCTCTACTGATACCATCCTCTGCTCTACTGATACCGTCCACTGCCCTACTGATACCGTCCACTGCCCTACTGACACAGTCCACTGCTCTACTGATACAGTCCACTGCCCTACTGACACCGTCCACTGCCCTACTGACACCGTCCTCTGCCTTACTGACACTGTCCTCTGCCCTACTGACACCATCCACTGCTCTACTGACACAGTCCTCTGCCATACTGACACCGTCCACTGCTCTAATGACACCGTCCTCTGCTCTACTGACACCGTCCTCTGCTCTACTCAAACCGTCCACTGCCCTACTGATACTGTCCTCTGCCCTACTGACACCGTCCACTGCCCTACTGACACCTTCCACTGCCCTACTGACACCTTCCACTGCCCTACTGACACCATCCACTGCTCTACTGACACCGTCCTCTGCCATACTGACACCATCCACTGCTCTACTGACACCGTCCACTGCCCTACTGACACCGTCCACTGCTCTACTGACACCGTCCACTGCTCTACTGACACCATCCTCTGCCCTTCTTACACCGTCCACTGCCCTACTGACCCCATCTACTCTACTGACACCATCCACTGCCCTACTGACACTGTCCACTGCCCTACTGACACCGTCCTCTGCTCTACTGATACCGTCCTCTGCCCTACTGACACCGTCCACTGCCCTACTGACACCATCCACTGCCCTACTGACACCGTCCACTGCTCTACTGATACAGTCCACTGCCCTACTGACACTGTCCTCTGCCCTACTGACACCGTCCTCTGCTCTATTGATACCGTCCTCTGCCCTGACACCATCCTCTGCCCTACTGACACCATCCTCTGCCCTACTGACACCATCCTCTGCCCTACTGACACCATCCACTGCCCTACTGACACAGTCCACTGCTCTACTGATACAGTCCACTGCTCTACTGATACAGTCCACTGCCCTACTGACACAGTCCTCTGCCCTACTGACACCGTCCTCTGCTCTATTGATACCGTCCTCTGCCCTACTGACACCATCCTCTGCCCTACTGACACCATCCTCTGCACTACTGACACCATCCACTGCTCTACTGACACAGTCCTCTGCCATACTGACACCGTCCACTGCTCTACTGACACCGTCCTCTGCTCTACTGACACCGTCCTCTGCTCTACTCAAACCGTCCACTGCCCTACTGATACTGTCCTCTGCCCTACTGACACCATCCACTGCCCTACTGACACCATCCACTGCCCTACTGACACCATCCACTGCCCTACTGACACCTTCCACTGCCCTACTGACACTGTCCACTGCTCTACTGATACAGTCCACTGCCCTACTGACACAGTTCTCTAATGCACAAAATTGTCCCAGACAGAGAGGGACCAAAAAGAAAAGCGGGGCTCAAGGAAGGACAATGTGAGTAAACATGTGAAAATAAGTATTGTATTTATTATAGGTTACAGAAATATACAAGTGGAGATACGGTAGCTTGCATCACAAGTGAACATTGCTAAAATAAAATCAATTGATCGATAATAGCTAATCGATCAAAACTGATACACAGACAAGGAGGACAAAACAACATGTAAAAACAAACATATGCGTCCGGACGTCTGGGCTATTGATGTCTATGCAACCCGCTACAATGAGAAGTGTTCAGTATATCTGAATGGGGTTGTACAATAGACATCAATCCCCCCGGGGGGGCGGCTCAAAAGAAGGGGGGGGGAGGGGATTTGGGTGGGATGGGGGAGGGAAGAGAGGTATGAACCGTGGAGTGGGGCACAGATGCAAGATCAGAGGTCAGGCATCTGTAT
Source organism: Lithobates septentrionalis (assembly GCA_037952835.1). NCBI lineage: Eukaryota > Metazoa > Chordata > Amphibia > Anura > Ranidae > Lithobates > Lithobates septentrionalis. Next base: position 1,405,871 of record JBBDGP010002453.1, read on the forward strand.
TCATGGAGTGGAAATTGATGGTGAGGCCATGATCAAAAAATACGATGCTGAAGTGACAGGAGTCCAGGATGATGAGACACTGTTGCTATCATGAGCAAACTGATATATGATCAATGCACAAGTGCGTGCTGTATAGGTGAGTCAAACAGTGATTCAACGTTAAGTAGATAACATTCAGTACGGGCGGCTGGGTACTTTACCACTGACGGGTCCCGTTCAGAAATCCACAGGTACTTCCGTAGTGTGATGTCCCCCGTGCTGTAGACTGCACCGCTGTTCACCACGAATAGTACTGGGTGTTTCCCATAGAATCCTGGTAGCTTCGCAGGTATGTGATCAAGTATGTAGATGGCCGGCCATCTGGTTGTGCTTGTAGTCACTACCGCGGTGGTTCCACGCGGACAGGCGGAACGACCTCTCAGTCGGTGAGCCGGCTAGCCCCAACGGGGGATGACAGCGGGCGTGACGTCCGGGCGCAGTGACGTCAACGCGTTTCACAAACAAGGGTGTGTAGCTTCGTCTGGACGTGTAGGTGGCGTGCGAGGGCTCCTTCTTATACCGTCCGTTCCTCGTACACGCCCCTCTCTTAGATTTAAACATAAGGAGAGATATCCAAGCTGTGTGTGTCTCATTTGGTGATGATGATTGTTTGTCGTTTCATGGTCCTAGTATATGGACATTGGTATACATGGCCAACATTAAAGAACATTGATTAAAGCAATACAAAACAAAACAATAGTGGGGTTTATCAACGGAAAAGAATAATATAATCCTATAGTTGCCAATGATATCTCCTACATTAAGGCAAACAGCAAATATGCCTTGAATCCATGTAGGTTCAGCTTATTCCCGCCCACACGTATAGCTAATAACCAGATGTCATTAATATTTGGGTTCCATATAGGACATTCAGTCAGGTAAAATCAGAGGAAGGAAAGGAAAATCATTGATAATAATAAGAGTTTTTTATATTTGAAACGAAGGGGGAAAGAAGAAGGGGGGAAGGAAAAGGGGGGGGGGGGAAATGGAAAGAAGGGGGGAAGGAAAGGGGGGGGGGGAAATGGAAAGAAGGGGGGAAGGAAAGGGGGGGGGGGAATGGAAAGAAGGGGGGAAGGAAAAAACAGGGAGGGAAGAGGGAAAGAGGAGGGGGAGAGGGGAGGAGGAAGAAGGCACTAAAACATATTGGGCCGACTCAAGGTGGAGTGAAAAGTCCACTACTGTATATTATATAAGTGATGCGTCATAGATATCATGACGGAAGAGTGCATAATAATGGTGGTGCTTCAAGGCAGTACCAGTATTTCTAAAGTAAACATAATGACAGACTAAACTGCATTTGTAAGGTCGGTGCCCTATGCAGGCCATATCAAGTATCTATTTATGCTGTCAGGAAGGGCTGTAAATTCAGTTCTGTATTCAGGCCCCGAGGGGCAAGAGACACAGTTCTCTAACCCTACTGACACCGTCCTCTGCCCTACTGACACCGTCCTCTGCCCTACTGACACCGTCCTCTGCCCTACTGACACCGTCCTCTGCCCTACTGACACCATCCTCTGTCCTACTGACACCGTCCACTGCACTGCTCTACTGATACTGTCCTCTGCTCTACTGATACCGTCCACTGCCCTACTGACACCGTCCACTGCTCTACTGATACCGTCCACTGCCCTACTGACACCGTCCTCTGCCCTACTGACACCGTCCTCTGCCCTACTGACACCGTCCTCTGCTCTACTCACACCATCCACTCTACTGACACCATCCACTGCCCTACTGACACCTTCCACTGCCCTACTGACACCATCCACTGCTCTACTGACACCATCCACTGCTCTGACACCGTCCTCTGCTCTACTGACACCGTCCTCTGCCCCACTGACACCGTTCTCTGCTCTACTCACACTGTCCACTGCCCTACTGATACCGTCCTCTGCTCTACTGACACCATCCACTGCCCTACTGACACCGTCCACTGCTCTACTGACACCGTCCACTGCTCTACTTGCACCGTCCACTGCCCTACTGACACCGTCCACTGCCCTACTGACACCGTCCACTGCTCTACTGACACCGTCCTCTGCCCCACTGACACCGTCCTCTGCTCTACTGATACCGTCCTCTGCTCTACTGACACCATCCACTGCCCTACTGACACCATCCACTGCCCTACTGACACCATCCACTGCCCTACTGACACCGTCCTCTGCCCTACTGACACCGTCCACTGCCCTACTGCTACCGTCCTCTGCTCTACTGACACCGTCCACTGCTCTACTGACACCGTCCACTTCTCTACTGACACCGTCCACTGCCACCGTCCACTGCCACCGTCCACTGCTCTACTAACACCATCCACTGCCCTACTGACACCGTCCACTGCCCTACTTACACCGTCCACTGCTCTACTGACACCGTCCACTGCTCTACTGACACCGTCCACTGCTCTACTGACACCGTCCACTGCCACCGTCCACTGCTCTACTAACACCATCCACTGCCCTACTGACACCGTCCACTGCCCTACTGACACCGTCCACTGCTCTACTGACACCGTCCACTGCTCTACTGACACCGTCCACTGCTCTACTGACACCGTCCACTGCTCTACTGATACAGTCCACTGCTCTACTGATACAGTCCAATGCCCTACTGACACCGTCCTCTGCCCTACTGACACCATCCACTGCTCTACTGATACCATCCTCTGCCCTACTGACACCGTCCTCTGCCCTACTGACACCGTCCACTGCACTGCTCTACTGATACCGTCCACTGCCCTACTGATACCGTCCACTGCCCTACTGACACCATCCACTGCCCTACTGACACCATCCACTGCCCTACTGACACCTTCCACGGCCCTACTGACACCGTCCACTGCTCTACTGACACCGTCCTCTGCCATACTGACACCATCCACTGCTCTACTGACACCGTCCACTGCCCTACTGACATCGTCCACTGCCCTACTGACACCGTCCACTGCTCTACTGACACCGTCCTCTGCCCTTCTGACACCGTCCTCTGCCCTACTGACCCCATCCACTCTACTGACATCATCCACTGCCCTACTGACACCGTCCTCTGCTCTACTGATACCGTCCTCTGCCCTACTGACACCGTCCACTGCCCTACTGACACCATCCACTGCTCTACTGACACCGTCCACTGCTCTACTGATACAGTCCACTGCTCTACTGATACCGTCCTCTGCTCTACTGATACCGTCCACTGCCCTACTGACACCGTCCACTGCCCTACTGACACCGTCCACTGCCCTACTGACACCGTCCACTGCCCTACTGACACCGTCCACTGCTCTACTGATACAGTCCACTGCTCTACTGATACAGTCCAATGCCCTACTGACACTGTCCTCTGCCCTACTGACACCATCCACTGCTCTACTGATACCATCCTCTGCCCTACTGACACCGTCCTGCCCTACTGACACCGTCCACTGCACTGCTCTACTGATACCATCCTCTGCTCTACTGATACCGTCCACTGCCCTACTGATACCGTCCACTGCCCTACTGACACCGTCCACTGCCCTACTGACACCGTCCACTGCCCTACTGACACCGTCCTCTGCCTTACTGACACTGTCCTCTGCCCTACTGACACCATCCACTGCTCTACTGACACAGTCCTCTGCCATACTGACACCGTCCACTGCTCTACTGACACCGTCCACTGCTCTACTGACACCGTCCTCTGCTCTACTGACACCGTCCTCTGCTCTACTCAAACCGTCCACTGCCCTACTGATACTGTCCTCTGCCCTACTGACACCATCCACTGCCCTACTGACACCATCCACTGCCCTACTGACACATTGCACTGCCCTACTGACACCATCCACTGCTCTACTGACACCGTCCTCTGCCATACTGACACCATCCACTGCTCTACTGACACCGTCCACTGCCCTACTGACACCGTCCACTGCCCTACTGACACCGTCCACTGCTCGACTGACACCGTCCACTGCTCTACTGACACCATCCTCTGCCCTTCTGACACCGTCCACTGCCCTACTGACCCCATCCACTCTACTGACACCATCCACTGCCTTACTGACACTGTCCACTGCCCTACTGACACTGTCCTCTGCTCTACTGATACCGTCCTCTGCCCTACTGACACCGTCCACTGCCCTACTGACACCATCCACTGCCCTACTGACACCGTCCACTGCTCTACTGATACAGTCCACTGCCCTACTTTCACTGTCCTCTGCCCTACTGACACCGTCCTCTGCTCTATTGATACCGTCCTCTGCCCTACTGACACCATCCTCTGCCCTACTGACACCATCCTCTGCCCTACTGACACCATCCACTGCCCTACTGACACAGTCCACTGCTCTACTGATACAGTCCACTGCCCTACTGACACCGTTCTCTGCCCTACTGACACCGTTCTCTGCCCTACTGACACCGTTCTCTGCCCTACTGACACCGTCCTCTGCCCTACTGACACCGTCCTCTGCCCTACTGACACCGTCCTCTGCCCTACTGACACCATCCTCTGTCCTACTGACACCGTCCACTGCACTGCTGTACTGATACTGTCCTCTGCTCTACTGATACCGTCCACTGCCCTACTGACTCCGTCCACTGCTCTACTGATACAGTCCACTGCCCTACTGACACTGTCCACTGCCCTACTGACACCATCCACTGCTCTACTGATACAGTCCACTGCCCTACTGACACTGTCCTCTGCCCTACTGACACCGTCCTCTGCTCTACTGATACCGTCCTCTGCCCTACTGACACCGTCCACTGCCCTACTGACACCATCCACTGCTCTACTGACACCGTCCACTGCTCTACTGATACAGTCCACTGCTCTACTGATACCGTCCTCTGCTCTACTGATACCGTCCACTGCCCTACTGACACTGTCCACTGCCCTACTGACACCGTCCACTGCCCTACTGACACCGTCCACTGCCCTACTGACACCGTCCACTGCCCTACTGACACAGTCCACTGCTCTACTGATACAGTCCACTGCCCTACTGACACCGTCCTCTGCCCTACTGACACCGTCCTCTGCCCAACTGACACCGTCCTCTGCCCAACTGACACCGTCCTCTGCCCAACTGACACCGTCCTCTGCCCAACTGACACCGTCCTCTGCCCTACTGACACAGTCCTCTGACCTACTGACACTGTCCACTGCACTGCTCTACTGATACCATCCTCTGCTCTACTGACACCGTCCTCTGCCCTACTGACACCGTCCACTGCTCTACTGATACAGTCCACTGCTCTACTGATACAGTCCACTGCTCTACTGACACCGTCCACTGCTTTACTGACACCATCCACTGCCCTACTGACACCTTCAACGGCCCTACTGACACCGTCCACTGCTCTACTGACACCGTCCTCTGCCATACTGACACCATCCACTGCTCTACTGACACCGTCCACTGCCCTACTGACACCGTCCACTGCTCTACTGACACCGTCCACTGCTCTACTGACACCGTCCTCTGCCCTTCTGACACTGTCCTCTGCCCTTCTGACACCGTCCTCTGCCCTACTGACCCCATCCACTCTACTGACCCCATCCACTCTACTGACACCGTCCACTGCTCTACTGATACAGTCCACTGCTCTACTGATACAGTCCACTGCTCTACTGATACCGTCCTCTGCTCTACTGACACCGTCCACTGCTCTACTGATACAGTCCACTGCTCTACTGATACCGTCCTCTGCTCTACTGACACCATCCACTGCCCTACTGACACCGTCCACTGCCCTACTGACACCGTCCACTGCCCTACTGACACCGTCCACTGCTCTACTGATACAGTCCAATGCCCTACTGACACTGTCCTCTGCCCTACTGACACCGTCCTCTGCCCTACTGACACCGTCCACTGCACTGCTCTACTGATACCGTCCACTGACCTACTGATACCGTCCACTGCCCTACTGACACAGTCCACTGCTCTACTGATACAGTCCACTGCCCTACTGACACCGTCCTCTGCCCTACTGACACCATCCACTGCTCTACTGACACAGTCCTCTGTCATACTGACACCGTCCACTGCTCTACTGACACCGTCCACTGCTCTACTGACACCGTCCACTGCTCTACTGACACCGTCCTCTGCTCTACTCAAACCGTCCACTGCCCTACTGATACTGTCCTCTGCCCTACTGACACCATCCACTGCCCTACTGACACCATCCACTGCCCTACTGACACCTTCCACTGCCCTACTGACACCATCCACTGCTCTACTGACACCGTCCTCTGCCATACTGACACCATCCACTGCTCTACTGACACCGTCCACTGCTCTACTGACACCGTCCACTGCTCTACTGACACCGCCCACTGCTCTACTGACACCATCCTCTGCCCTTCTGACACCGTCCACTGCCCTACTGACCCCATCCACTCTACTGACACCATCCACTGCCCTACTGACACCATCCACTGCCCTACTGACACTGTCCACTGCCCTACTGACACCGTCCTCTGCTCTACTGATACCGTCCTCTGCCCTACTGACACTGTCCACTGCCCTACTGACACCATCCACTGCCCTACTGATACAGTCCACTGCACTACTGACACTGTCCTCTGCCCTACTGACACCGTCCTCTGCTCTACTGATACCGTCCTCTGCCCTACTGACACCGTCCACTGCCCTACTGACTCCATCCACTGCTCTACTGACACCGTCCACTGCTCTACTGATACAGTCCACTGCTCTACTGATACCGTCCTCTGCTCTACTGATACCGTCCACTGCCCTACTGACACTGTCCACTGCCCTACTGACACCGTCCACTGCCCTACTGACACCGTCCACTGCCCTACTGACACCGTCCACTGCTCTACTGATACAGTCCACTGCTCTACTGATACAGTCCAATGCCCTACTGACACTGTCCTCTGCCCTACTGACACCATCCACTGCTCTACTGATACCATCCTCTGCCCTACTGACACCGTCCTCTGCCCTACTGACACCGTCCGCTGCACTGCTCTACTGATACCATCCTCTGCTCTACTGATACCATCCACTGCCTACTGATACCGTCCACTGCCCTACTGACACAGTCCACTGCTCTACTGATACAGTCCACTGCCCTACTGACACCGTCCACTGCCCTACTGACACCATCCTCTGCCTTACTGACACTGTCCTCTGCCCTACTGACACCATCCACTGCTCTACTGACACAGTCCTCTGCCATACTGACACCGTCCACTGCTCTAATGACACCGTCCTCTGCTCTACTGACACCGTCCTCTGCTCTACTCAAACCGTCCACTGCCCTACTGATACTGTCCTCTGCCCTACTGACACCGTCCACTGCCCTACTGACACCATCCACTGCCCTACTGACACCTTCCACTGCCCTACTGACACCATCCACTGCTCTACTGACACCGTCCTCTGCCATACTGACACCATCCACTGCTCTACTGACACCGTCCACTGCCCTACTGACACCATCCACTGCCCTACTGACACCTTCCACTGCCCTACTGACACCGTCCACTGCTCTACTGACACCATCCTCTGCCCTTCTTACACCGTCCACTGCCCTACTGACCCCATCCACTCTACTGACACCATCCACTGCCCTACTGACACTGTCCACTGCCCTACTGACACCGTCCTCTGCTCTACTGATACCGTCCTCTGCCCTACTGACACCGTCCACTGCCCTACTGACACCATCCACTGCCCTACTGACACCGTCCACTGCTCTACTGATACAGTCCACTGCCCTACTGACACTGTCCTCTGCCCTACTGACACCGTCCTCTGCTCTATTGATACCGTCCTCTGCCCTGACACCATCCTCTACCCTACTGACACCATCCTCTGCCCTACTGACACCATCCACTGCCCTACTGACACAGTCCACTGCTCTACTGATACAGTCCACTGCTCTACTGATACAGTCCACTGCCCTACTGACACTGTCCTCTGCCCTACTGACACCGTCCTCTGCTCTATTGATACCGTCCTCTGCCCTACTGACACCATCCTCTGCCCTACTGACACCATCCTCTGCACTACTGACACCATCCACTGCTCTACTGACACAGTCCTCTGCCATACTGACACCGTCCACTGCTCTACTGACACCGTCCTCTGCTCTACTGACACCGTCCTCTGCTCTACTCAAACCGTCCACTGCCCTACTGATACTGTCCTCTGCCCTACTGACACCATCCACTGCCCTACTGACACCATCCACTGCCCTACTGACACCTTCCACTGCCCTATTGACACCATCCACTGCTCTACTGACACCGTCCTCTGCCATACTGACACCATCCACTGCTCTACTGACACCGTCCACTGCCCTACTGACACCGTCCACTGCTCTACTGACACCGTCCACTGCTCTACTGACACCGTCCACTGCTCTACTGACACCATCCTCTGCCCTTCTGACACCGTCCACTGCCCTACTGACACCATCCACTGCCCTACTGACACCGTCCACTGCTCTACTGATACAGTCCACTGCCCTACTGACACTGTCCTCTGCCCTACTGACACCATCCTCTGCTCTATTGATACCGTCCTCTGCCCTGACACCATCCTCTGCCCTACTGACACCATCCTCTGCCCTACTGACACCATCCACTGCCCTACTGACACAGTCCACTGCCCTACTGACACAGTCCACTGCTCTACTGATACAGTCCACTGCCCTACTGACACCGTTCTCTGCCCTACTGACACCGTCCTCTGCCCTACTGACACCGTCCTCTGCCCTACTGACACCGTCCTCTGCCCTACTGACACCGTGCTCTGCCCTACTGACACCATCCTCTGTCCTACTGACACCGTCCACTGCACTGCTGTACTGATACTGTCCTCTGCTCTACTGATACCGTCCACTGCCCTACTGACACCGTCCACTGCTCTACTGATACCGTCCACTGCCCTACTGACACCGTCCACTGCCCTACTGACACCGTCCTCTGCCCTACTGACACCGTCCTCTGCCCTACTGACACCGTCCTCTGCCCCACTGACACCGTCCACTGCTCTACTCACACCGTCCTCTGCCCCACTGACACCGTCCTCTGCCCTTCTGACACCGTCCTCTGCCCTTCTGACACCGTCCTCTGCCCTTCTGACACCGTCCTCTGCCCTTCTGACACCGTCCTCTGCCCTTCTGACACCGTCTTCTGCCCCTCTGACACCGTCCTCTGCCCCACTGACACCGTCCTCTGCCCTTCTGACACCGTCCTCTGCCCTTCTGACACCGTCCTCTGCCCTTCTGACACCGTCCTCTGTTCTACTGATACCGTCCTCTGTTCTACTGATACCGTCCTCTGCTCTACTCACACCATCCACTCTACTGACAACATCCACTGCCCTACTGACACCATCCACTGCCCTACTGACACCTTCCACTGCCCTACTGACACCATCCACTGCTCTACTGACACTATCCTCTGCTCTACTGACACCGTCCTCTGCCCCACTGACACCGTTCTCTGCTCTACTCACACTGTCCACTGCCCTACTGATACCGTCCTCTGCTCTACTGACACCATCCACTGCCCTACTGACACCGTCCACTGCTCTACTGACACCGTCCACTGCTCTACTTACACCGTCCACTGCTCTACTGACACCGTCCACTGCCCTACTGACACCGTCCACTGCCCTACTGACACCGTCCACTGCCCTACTGACACCGTCCACTGCCCTACTGACACCGTCCACTGCTCTACTGACACCGTCCTCTGCCCCACTGACACCGTCCTCTGCTCTACTGATACCGTCCTCTGCTCTACTGACACCATCCACTGCCCTACTGACACCATCCACTGCCCTACTGACACCATCCACTGCCCTACTGACAACGTCCTCTGCCCTACTGACACCGTCCACTGCCCTACTGCTACCGTCCTCTGCTCTACTGACACCGTCCACTGCTCTACTGACACCGTCCACTTCTCTACTGACACCGTCCACTGCCACCGTCCACTGCTCTACTAACACCATCCACTGCCCTACTGACACCGTCCACTGCCCTACTTACACCGTCCACTGCTCTACTGACACCGTCCACTGCTCTACTGACACCGTCCACTGCCACCGTCCACTGCCACCGTCCACTGCTCTACTAACACCATCCACTGCCCTACTAACACCATCCACTGCCCTACTGACACCGTCCACTGCCCTACTGACACCGTCCACTGCTCTACTGACACCGTCCACTGCTCTACTGACACCGTCCACTGCTCTACTGATACAGTCCACTGCTCTACTGATACAGTCCAATGCCCTACTGACACCGTCCTCTGCCCTACTGACACCATCCACTGCTCTACTGATACCATCCTCTGCCTTACTGACACCGTCCTCTGCCCTACTGACACCGTCCACTGCACTGCTCTACTGATACCGTCCACTGCCCTACTGATACCGTCCACTGCCCTACTGACACCATCCACTGCCCTACTGACACCATCCACTGCCCTACTGACACCTTCCACGGCCCTACTGACACCGTCCACTGCTCTACTGACACCGTCCTCTGCCATACTGACACCATCCACTGCTCTACTGACACCGTCCACTGCCCTACTGACATCGTCCACTGCCCTACTGACACCGTCCACTGCTCTACTGACACCGTCCACTGCTCTACTGACAGCGTCCTCTGCCCTTCTGACACCGTCCTCTGCCCTACTGACCCCATCCACTCTACTGACACCATCCACTGCCCTACTGACACCGTCCTCTGCTCTACTGATACCGTCCTCTGCCCTACTGACACCGTCCACTGCCCTACTGACACCATCCACTGCTCTACTGACACCGTCCACTGCTCTACTGATACAGTCCACTGCTCTACTGATACCGTCCTCTGCTCTACTGATACCGTCCACTGCCCTACTGACACCGTCCACTGCCCTACTGACACCGTCCACTGCCCTACTGACACCGTCCACTGCCCTACTGACACCGTCCACTGCCCTACTGACACCGTCCACTGCTCTACTGATACAGTCCACTGCTCTACTGATACAGTCCAATGCCCTACTGACACTGTCCTCTGCCCTACTGACACCATCCACTGCTCTACTGCTACCATCCTCTGCCCTACTGACACCGTCCTGCCCTACTGACACCGTCCACTGCACTGCTCTACTGATACCATCCTCTGCTCTACTGATACCGTCCACTGCCCTACTGATACCGTCCACTGCCCTACTGACAAAGTCCACTGCTCTACTGACACCGTCCACTGCCCTACTGACACCGTCCACTGCCCTACTGACACCGTCCACTGCTCTACTGACACCGTCCACTGCTCTACTGACACCATCCACTGCTCTACTGATACAGTCCACTGCTCTACTGATACAGTCCAATGCCCTACTGACACCGTCCTCTGCCCTACTGACACCATCCACTGCTCTACTGATACCATCCTCTGCCTTACTGACACCGTCCTCTGCCCTACTGACACCGTCCACTGCACTGCTCTACTGATACCGTCCACTGCCCTACTGATACCGTCCACTGCCCTACTGACACCATCCACTGCCCTACTGACACCATCCACTGCCCTACTGACACCTTCCACGGCCCTACTGACACCGTCCACTGCTCTACTGACACCGTCCTCTGCCATACTGACACCATCCACTGCTCTACTGACACCGTCCACTGCCCTACTGACATCGTCCACTGCCCTACTGACACCGTCCACTGCTCTACTGACACCGTCCACTGCTCTACTGACACCGTCCTCTGCCCTTCTGACACCGTCCTCTGCCCTACTGACCCCATCCACTCTACTGACACCATCCACTGCCCTACTGACACCGTCCTCTGCTCTACTGATACCGTCCTCTGCCCTACTGACACCGTCCACTGCCCTACTGACACCATCCACTGCTCTACTGACACCGTCCACTGCTCTACTGATACAGTCCACTGCTCTACTGATACCGTCCTCTGCTCTACTGATACCGTCCACTGCCCTACTGACACCGTCCACTGCCCTACTGACACCGTCCACTGCCCTACTGACACCGTCCACTGCCCTACTGACACCGTCCACTGCTCTACTGATACAGTCCACTGCTCTACTGATACAGTCCAATGCCCTACTGACACTGTCCTCTGCCCTACTGACACCATCCACTGCTCTACTGCTACCATCCTCTGCCCTACTGACACCGTCCTGCCCTACTGACACCGTCCACTGCACTGCTCTACTGATACCATCCTCTGCTCTACTGATACCGTCCACTGCCCTACTGATACCGTCCACTGCCCTACTGACAAAGTCCACTGCTCTACTGACACCGTCCACTGCCCTACTGACACCGTCCTCTGCCTTACTGACACCGTCCTCTGCTCTACTGACACAGTCCTCTGCCATACTGACACCGTCCACTGCTCTACTGACACCGTCCACTGCTCTACTGACACCGTCCACTGCTCTACTGACACCGTCCACTGCTCTACTGACACCGTCCTCTGCTCTACTGACACCGTCCTCTGCTCTACTCAAACCGTCCACTGCCCTACTGATACTGTCCTCTGCCCTACTGACACCATCCACTGCCCTACTGACACCATCCACTGCCCTACTGACACATTGCACTGCCCTACTGACACCATCCACTGCTCTACTGACACCGTCCTCTGCCATACTGACACCATCCACTGCTCTACTGACACCGTCCACTGCCCTACTGACACCGTCCACTGCCCTACTGACACCGTCCACTGCTCGACTGACACCGTCCACTGCTCTACTGACACCATCCTCTGCCCTTCTGACACCGTCCACTGCCCTACTGACCCCATCCACTCTACTGACACCATCCACTGCCTTACTGACACTGTCCACTGCCCTACTGACACCGTCCTCTGCTCTACTGACACCGTCCACTGCCCTACTGACACCGTCCACTGCCCTACTGACACCATCCACTGCCCTACTGACACCGTCCACTGCTCTACTGATACAGTCCACTGCCCTACTGACACTGTCCTCTGCTCTATTGATACCGTCCTCTGCCCTACTGACACCATCCTCTGCCCTACTGACACCATCCTCTGCCCTACTGACACCATCCTCTGCCCTACTGACACCATCCACTGCCCTACTGACACAGTCCACTGCTCTACTGATACAGTCCACTGCCCTACTGACACCGTTCTCTGCCCTACTGACACCGTCCTCTGCCCTACTGACACCGTCCTCTGCCCTACTGACACCATCCTCTGTCCTACTGACACCGTCCACTGCACTACTGTACTGATACTGTCCTCTGCTCTACTGATACCGTCCACTGCCCTACTGACACCGTCCACTGCTCTACTGATACAGTCCACTGCCCTACTGACACCGTCCACTGCCCTACTGACACCGTCCACTGCCCTACTGACACCGTCCACTGCCCTACTGACACCGTCCACTGCCCTACTGACACAGTCCACTGCTCTACTGATACAGTCCACTGCCCTACTGACACCGTCCTCTGCCCTACTGACACCGTCCTCTGCCCAACTGACACCGTCCTCTGCCCAACTGACACCGTCCTCTGCCCTACTGACACAGTCCTCTGACCTACTGACACTGTCCACTGCACTGCTCTACTGATACCATCCTCTGCTCTACTGACACCGTCCTCTGCCCTACTGACACCGTCCACTGCTCTACTGATACAGTCCACTGCTCTACTGATACAGTCCAATGCCCTACTGACACCGTCCTCTGCCCTACTGACACCATCCACTGCTCTACTGATACCATCCTCTGCTCTACTGACACCGTCCTCTGCCCTACTGACACCGTCCACTGCTCTACTGATACAGTCCACTGCTCTACTGACACCGTCCACTGCCCTACTGACACCATCCACTGCCCTACTGACACCATCCACTGCCCTACTGACACCATCCACTGCCCTACTGACACCTTCCACGGCCCTACTGACACCGTCCACTGCTCTACTGACACCGTCCTCTGCCATACTGACACCATCCACTGCTCTACTGACACCGTCCACTGCCCTACTGACACCGTCCACTGCTCTACTGACACCGTCCACTGCTCTACTGACACCGTCCTCTGCCCTTCTGACACCGTCCTCTGCCCTTCTGACACCGTCCTCTGCCCTTCTGACACCGTCCTCTGCCCTACTGACCCCATCCACTCTACTGACCCCATCCACTCTACTGACACCGTCCACTGCTCTACTGATACAGTCCACTGCTCTACTGATACCGTCCTCTGCTCTACTGACACCGTCCACTGCTCTACTGATACAGTCCACTGCTCTACTGATACCGTCCTCTGCTCTACTGACACCGTCCACTGCCCTACTGACACCGTCCACTGCCCTACTGACACCGTCCACTGCCCTACTGACACCGTCCACTGCCCTACTGACACCGTCCACTTCTCTACTGATACAGTCCAATGCCCTACTGACACTGTCCTCTGCCCTACTGACACCATCCACTGCTCTACTGATACCATCCTCTGCCCTACTGACACCGTCCTCTGCCCTACTGACACCGTCCACTGCACTGCTCTACTGATACCATCCTCTGCTCTACTGATACCGTCCACTGCCCTACTGACACAGTCCACTGCTCTACTGATACAGTCCACTGCCCTACTGACACCGTCCTCTGCCTTACTGACACTGTCCTCTGCCCTACTGACACCATCCACTGCTCTACTGACACAGTCCTCTGCCATACTGACACCGTCCACTGCTCTACTGACACCGTCCACTGCTCTACTGACACCGTCCTCTGCTCTACTGACACCGTCCTCTGCTCTACTCAAACCGTCCACTGCCCTACTGATACTGTCCTCTGCCCTACTGACACCATCCACTGCCCTACTGACACCATCCACTGCCCTACTGACACCTTCCACTGCCCTACTGACACCATCCACTGCTCTACTGACACCGTCCTCTGCCATACTGACACCATCCACTGCTCTACTGACACCGTCCACTGCCCTACTGACACCGTCCACTGCCCTACTGACACTGTCCACTGCTCTACTGACACCGTCCACTGCTCTACTGACACCGTCCACTGCTCTTCTGACACCGCCCACTGCTCTTCTGACACCATCCTCTGCCCTTCTGACACCGTCGTCTGCCCTACTGACACCATCCACTGCCCTACTGACACCATCCACTGCCCTACTGACACCTTCCACTGCCCTACTGACACCATCCACTGCTCTACTGACACCGTCCTCTGCCATACTGACACCATCCACTGCTCTACTGACACCGTCCACTGCCCTACTGACACCGTCCACTGCTCTACTGACACCGTCCACTGCTCTACTGACACCGTCCACTGCTCTACTGACACCATCCTCTGCCCTTCTGACACCGTCCACTGCCCTACTGACACCATCCACTGCCCTACTGACACCGTCCACTGCTCTACTGATACAGTCCACTGCCCTACTGACACTGTCCTCTGCCCTACTGACACCGTCCTCTGCTCTATTGATACCGTCCTCTGCCCTGACACCATCCTCTGCCCTACTGACACCATCCTCTGCCCTACTGACACCATCCTCTGCCCTACTGACACCATCCACTGCCCTACTGACACAGTCCACTGCCCTACTGACACAGTCCACTGCTCTACTGATACAGTCCACTGCCCTACTGACACCGTTCTCTGCCCTACTGACACCGTCCTCTGCCCTACTGACACCGTCCTCTGCCCTACTGACACCATCCTCTGTCCTACTGACACCGTCCACTGCACTGCTGTACTGATACTGTCCTCTGCTCTACTGATACCGTCCACTGCCCTACTGACACCGTCCACTGCTCTACTGATACCGTCCACTGCCCTACTGACACCGTCCACTGCCCTACTGACACCGTCCACTGCCCTACTGACACCGTCCTCTGCCCTACTGACACCGTCCTCTGCCCTACTGACACCGTCCTCTGCCCCACTGACACCGTCCACTGCTCTACTCACACCGTCCTCTGCCCCACTGACACCGTCCTCTGCCCTTCTGACACCGTCCTCTGCCCTTCTGACACCGTCCTCTGCCCTTCTGACACCGTCCTCTGCCCTTCTGACACCGTCCTCTGCCCTTCTGACACCGTCTTCTGCCCCTCTGACACCGTCCTCTGCCCCACTGACACCGTCCTCTGCCCTTCTGACACCGTCCTCTGCCCTTCTGACACCGTCCTCTGCCCTTCTGACACCGTCCTCTGCCCTTCTGACACCGTCCTCTGTTCTACTGATACCGTCCTCTGTTCTACTGATACCGTCCTCTGCTCTACTCACACCATCCACTCTACTGACACCATCCACTGCCCTACTGACACCTTCCACTGCCCTACTGACACCATCCACTTCTCTACTGACACCATCCACTGCTCTGACACCGTCCTCTGCTCTACTGACACCGTCCTCTGCCCCACTGACACCGTTCTCTGCTCTACTCACACTGTCCACTGCCCTACTGATACCGTCCTCTGCTCTACTGACACCATCCACTGCCCTACTGACACCGTCCACTGCTCTACTGACACCGTCCACTGCTCTACTTACACCGTCCACTGCCCTACTGACACCGTCCACTGCCCTACTGACACCGTCCACTGCCCTACTGACACCGTCCACTGCTCTACTGACACCGTCCTCTGCCCCACTGACACCGTCCTCTGCTCTACTGATACCGTCCTCTGCTCTACTGACACCATCCACTGCCCTACTGACACCATCCACTGCCCTACTGACACCATCCACTGCCCTACTGACACCATCCACTGCCCTACTGACACCGTCCACTGCCCTACTGACACCATCCACTGCCCTACTGACACCGTCCACTGCCCTACTGCTACCGTCCTCTGCTCTACTGACACCGTCCACTGCTCTACTGACACCGTCCACTTCTCTACTGACACCGTCCACTGCCACCGTCCACTGCCACCGTCCACTGCTCTACTAACACCATCCACTGCCCTACTGACACCGTCCACTGCCCTACTTACACCGTCCACTGCTCTACTGACACCGTCCACTGCTCTACTGACACCGTCCACTGCTCTACTGACACCGTCCACTGCCACCGTCCACTGCCACCGTCCACTGCTCTACTAACACCATCCACTGCCCTACTGACACCGTCCACTGCCCTACTGACACCGTCCACTGCTCTACTGACACCGTCCACTGCTCTACTGATACAGTCCACTGCTCTACTGATACAGTCCAATGCCCTACTGACACCGTCCTCTGCCCTACTGACACCATCCACTGCTCTACTGATACCATCCTCTGCCCTACTGACACCGTCCTCTGCCCTACTGACACCGTCCACTGCACTGCTCTACTGATACCGTCCACTGCCCTACTGATACCGTCCACTGCCCTACTGACACCATCCACTGCCCTACTGACACCATCCACTGCCCTACTGACACCTTCCACGGCCCTACTGACACCGTCCACTGCTCTACTGACACCGTCCTCTGCCATACTGACACCATCCACTGCTCTACTGACACCGTCCACTGCCCTACTGACATCGTCCACTGCCCTACTGACACTGTCCACTGCTCTACTGACACCGTCCACTGCTCTACTGACACCGTCCTCTGCCCTTCTGACACCGTCCTCTGCCCTACTGACCCCATCCACTCTACTGACACCATCCACTGCCCTACTGACACCGTCCTCTGCTCTACTGATACCGTCCTCTGCCCTACTGACACCGTCCACTGCCCTACTGACACCATCCACTGCTCTACTGACACCGTCCACTGCTCTACTGATACAGTCCACTGCTCTACTGATACCGTCCTCTGCTCTACTGATACCGTCCACTGCCCTACTGACACCATCCACTGCCCTACTGACACCGTCCACTGCCCTACTGACACCGTCCACTGCCCTACTGACACCGTCCACTGCTCTACTGATACAGTCCACTGCTCTACTGATACAGTCCAATGCCCTACTGACACTGTCCTCTGCCCTACTGACACCATCCACTGCTCTACTGATACCATCCTCTGCCCTACTGACACCGTCCTGCCCTACTGACACCGTCCACTGCACTGCTCTACTGATACCATCCTCTGCTCTACTGATACCGTCGTCCACTGCCCTACTGATACCGTCCACTGCCCTACTGACACCGTCCACTGCCCTACTGACACCGTCCACTGCCCTACTGACACCGTCCTCTGCCTTACTGACACTGTCCTCTGCCCTACTGACACCATCCACTGCTCTACTGACACAGTCCTCTGCCATACTGACACCGTCCACTGCTCTACTGACACCGTCCACTGCTCTACTGACACCGTCCACTGCTCTACTGACACCGTCCTCTGCTCTACTGACACCGTCCTCTGCTCTACTCAAACCGTCCACTGCCCTACTGATACTGCTCTACTGATACCATCCTCTGCTCTACTGATACCGTCGTCCACTGCCCTACTGATACCGTCCACTGCCCTACTGACACCGTCCACTGCCCTACTGACACCGTCCTCTGCCTTACTGACACTGTCCTCTGCCCTACTGACACCATCCACTGCTCTACTGACACAGTCCTCTGCCATACTGACACCGTCCACTGCTCTACTGACACCGTCCACTGCTCTACTGACACCGTCCACTGCTCTACTGACACAGTCCTCTGCCATACTGACACCATCCACTGCCCTACTGACACATTGCACTGCCCTACTGACACCATCCACTGCTCTACTGACACCGTCCTCTGCCATACTGACACCATCCACTGCTCTACTGACACCGTCCACTGCCCTACTGACACCGTCCACTGCCCTACTGACACCGTCCACTGCCCTACTGACACCGTCCACTGCTCTACTGACACCATCCTCTGCCCTTCTGACACCGTCCACTGCCCTACTGACCCCATCCACTCTACTGACACCATCCACTGCCTTACTGACACTGTCCACTGCCCTACTGACACCGTCCTCTGCTCTACTGATACCGTCCTCTGCCCTACTGACACCGTCCACTGCCCTACTGACACCATCCACTGCCCTACTGACACCGTCCACTGCTCTACTGATACAGTCCACTGCCCTACTGACACTGTCCTCTGCCCTATTGACACCGTCCTCTGCTCTATTGATACCATCCTCTGCCCTACTGACACCATCCTCTGCCCTACTGACACCATCCTCTGCCCTACTGACACCATCCACTGCCCTACTGACACAGTCCACTGCTCTACTGATACAGTCCACTGCCCTACTGACACCGTTCTCTGCCCTACTGACACCGTCCTCTGCCCTACTGACACCGTCCTCTGCCCTACTGACACCGTCCTCTGCCCTACTGACACCATCCTCTGTCCTACTGACACCGTCCACTGCACTGCTGTACTGATACTGTCCTCTGCTCTACTGATACCGTCCACTGCCCTATTGACACCGTCCACTGCTCTACTGATACAGTCCACTGCCCTACTGACACCGTCCACTGCCCTACTGACACCGTCCACTGCCCTACTGACACCGTCCACTGCCCTACTGACACCGTCCACTGCCCTACTGACACAGTCCACTGCCCTACTGACACAGTCCACTGCTCTACTGATACAGTCCACTGCCCTACTGACACCGTCCTCTGCCCTACTGACACCGTCCTCTGCCCAACTGACACCGTCCTCTGCCCAACTGACACCGTCCTCTGCCCTACTGACACAGTCCTCTGACCTACTGACACTGTCCACTGCACTGCTCTACTGATACCATCCTCTGCTCTACTGACACCGTCCTCTGCCCTACTGACACCGTCCACTGCTCTACTGATACAGTCCACTGCTCTACTGATACAGTCCAATGCCCTACTGACACCGTCCTCTGCCCTACTGACACCATCCACTGCTCTACTGATACCATCCTCTGCTCTACTGACACCGTCCTCTGCCCTACTGACACCGTCCACTGCTCTACTGATACAGTCCACTGCCCTACTGACACCGTCCACTGCCCTACTGACACCATCCACTGCCCTACTGACACCATCCACTGCCCTACTGACACCATCCACTGCCCTACTGACACCATCCACTGCCCTACTGACACCTTCCACGGCCCTACTGACACCGTCCACTGCTCTACTGACACCGTCCTCTGCCATACTGACACCATCCACTGCTCTACTGACACCGTCCACTGCCCTACTGACACCGTCCACTGCTCTACTGACACCGTCCACTGCTCTACTGACACCATCCTCTGCCCTTCTGACACCGTCCTCTGCCCTTCTGACACCGTCCTCTGCCCTACTGACCCCATCCACTCTACTGACCCCATCCACTCTACTGACACCGTCCACTGCTCTACTGATACAGTCCACTGCTCTACTGATACAGTCCACTGCTCTACTGATACAGTCCACTGCTCTACTGACACCGTCCACTGCTCTACTGATACAGTCCACTGCTCTACTGATACCGTCCACTGCTCTACTGATACCGTCCTCTGCTCTACTGACACCGTCCACTGCCCTACTGACACCGTCCACTGCCCTACTGACACCGTCCACTGCCCTACTGACACCGTCCACTGCTCTACTGATACAGTCCAATGCCCTACTGACACTGTCCTCTGCCCTACTGACACCATCCACTGCTCTACTGATACCATCCTCTGCCCTACTGACACCGTCCTCTGCCCTACTGACACCGTCCACTGCACTGCTCTACTGATACCGTCCACTGCCCTACTGATACCGTCCACTGCCCTACTGACACAGTCCACTGCTCTACTGATACAGTCCACTGCCCTACTGACACCGTCCTCTGCCTTACTGACACTGTCCTCTGCCCTACTGACACCATCCACTGCTCTACTGACACAGTCCTCTGCCATACTGACACCGTCCACTGCTCTACTGACACCGTCCACTGCTCTACTGACACCGTCCACTGCTCTACTGACACCGTCCTCTGCTCTACTGACACCGTCCTCTGCTCTACTCAAACCGTCCACTGCCCTACTGATACTGTCCTCTGCCCTACTGACACCATCCACTGCCCTACTGACACCATACACTGCCCTACTGACACCTTCCACTGCCCTACTGACACCATCCACTGCTCTACTGACACCGTCCTCTGCCATACTGACACCATCCACTGCTCTACTGACACCGTCCACTGCCCTACTGACACCGTCCACTGCCCTACTGACACCGTCCACTGCTCTACTGACACCGTCCACTGCTCTACTGACACCGTCCACTGCTCTACTGACACCGCCCACTGCTCTACTGACACCATCCTCTGCCCTTCTGACACCGTCCACTGCCCTACTGACCCCATCCACTCTACTGACACCATCCACTGCCCTACTGACACCATCCACTGCCCTACTGACACTGTCCACTGCCCTACTGACACCGTCCTCTGCTCTACTGATACCGTCCTCTGCCCTACTGACACTGTCCACTGCCCTACTGACACCATCCACTGCCCTACTGATACAGTCCACTGCCCTACTGACACTGTCCTCTGCCCTACTGACACCGTCCTCTGCTCTATTGATACCGTCCTCTGCCCTACTGACACCATCCTCTGCCCTACTGACACCATCCTCTGCCCTACTGACACCATCCACTGCCCTACTGACACAGTCCACTGCTCTACTGATACAGTCCACTGCCCTACTGACACCGTTCTCTGCCCTACTGACACCGTTCTCTGCCCTACTGACACCATCCTCTGTCCTACTGACACCGTCCACTGCACTGCTCTACTGATACTGTCCTCTGCTCTACTGATACCGTCCACTGCCCTACTGACACCGTCCACTGCTCTACTGATACAGTCCACTGCCCTACTGACACCGTCCACTGCCCTACTGACACCGTCCTCTGCCCTACTGACACCGTCCTCTGCCCCACTGACACCGTCCACTGCTCTACTCACACCGTCCTCTGCCCCACTGACACCGTCCTCTGCCCCACTGACACCGTCCTCTGCCCTTCTGACACCGTCCTCTGCCCTTCTGACACCGTCCTCTGCCCCACTGACACCGTCCTCTGCCCTTCTGACACCGCCCTCTGCCCTTCTGACACCGTCCTCTGCCCTTCTGACACCGTCCTCTGCCCTACTGACACCGTCCTCTGCCCTTCTGACACCGTCCTCTGCCCTTCTGACACCGTCCTCTGCCCTTCTGACACCGTCCTCTGCCCTTCTGACACCGTCCTCTGCCCTTCTGACACCGTCCTCTGCCCTTCTGACACCGTCCTCTGCCCTTCTGACACTGTCCACTGCCCTTCTGACACCGTCCTCTGTTCTACTGATACCGTTGTCACGGAACGCCCCACACTCCGCTTGAGTGCTTCCGTCATATACCGCTTCCTAAGTTCTGGAACACGAGTCCAATGGATCTGGCTATAGGAACCCCAAGAACTAGACAACACCAGTCTTGGAGTACATCAGAACTAACTTTATTTGAGATCTCACACACATTTATACACCAGGATGACTCAAAGCTAACCTAATTAACATGAGCTCCAATAGGAGTCGTCCCGTCTCCTACATTGTATGGAGGACAATGTCATTAGCTCATTCAATTAACATAAGCACAAGTTGACACCAGCATCTCCTCACATGATGTGTCCCAACAGAATGAATCAGTCTTATCAGCAGGGGGCTGCTGGAGGAACCCCCCCCCTCCCTCTTCAGGGACACAGATCCACAGCAAGGAGTCCCCATACAATATATACATGACTGAGTCCGATTAATACAGTTCAGACTGGATTTCTCATTCACCTCAAATGCTAGGGCCCATAATCGGTGGGCAACAGGCCCGCACACAGTCCTCTCCAACAGCCTCTGCTCCGGCCAGGTCCGTGACATTTCTCCCCTTTCGGCAGGAGACTAACACAGGAGGAGACCCCAGACGGGTTGACTCAGTCCTCTACTGCCTGTACCCACACAGTACCCCAAACAAATTATTCCAAACAGTGTATTACTCACCCAGCCATCCTCTGCCTCTCTCAGGGAACATATCTGCCGCTGGGGAGAGGCCCGGACTGGCCCTTCTCCCTGGAATCCTTTCTGCCACTGGAGAGAGGACAGGGGGACTGGGCTCCCTCCATCCTGCTGTTGGGGATCTGGGCCGACTGCCCAGCATCCCTGGGGTATACAGGTGGGGACTGAAGCCCCATCAACCAACACCAGATCAAGCTGCAGTTGTGAGGTGATGACTGCATTCTCTCCTTGGATCCTGATCTGCAGCTCGCGATAGACTACCACCTCCTCACCTTGGGCCTCCACAATTGCTGCAGGTGTGGGGCAGAGGTCTTGGACCCTCTGTCCGGTTGCCAGCACTTCTGCTGGGGGTTTGCCAGGTGGTTCCTCCTCTACAGAAACGTCTATTAAATCCCCAGTCTTTGGAAGTGGTAAAAGTGTGGGACAGAGGTCTTGGACCCTCTGTTCAGTTACCAGATCTTCAGCTGGAGAAGTTTGTTTTAACTCCATAGATGCTGCTGGCAGAAAATCACATGTCCCTGTCAGTGTTGTGGGAGAAAGGCCGACTACCTCTTCTCTCAAGAAGGCCGAAGCCACTGTTGGTGCTGGGCAGAGCACAGTGAACTTTGGCCCTGATAGCAGCTCTTCTGCTGGAGGCTCATCAGGTTGTTCTTCCTCAGCAGAAAAGTCTATCAAGTCCCATGTCTCTGCAACTGATGTCTGGGGATATAGGTTCACCATCTCCTGTCCATGGAACCCAGAAGATGTTATCAGTGCTGGGCAGAGGTTAGCAGAGCTCTGCCCTGTTGTCAGCACTTCAGGTTTGGTGATGGCAATCTCCGGATTTTCCACTGCCGATTCTCTGGCATGCTGCTGAACGTGTTCTAGCAGTTTCCTGTATGCCCTTTCCAGATGCTGTTCCTTCCTTAGCAAATGGTCCAGATCAGGTTTGAGCTCTGAGACCCCTGCAAGACCAAGCATAGACTCTCTATAGTCTCTCAGGTCCTCAAGGTCAGGTTCCCCTTCATTGCCAAACATAAAAAGATCTGTAAGGTTCTCCCACAGCAATCCAGGGCCGCCAAAGTCATATCCCTCCGGAGAGCATTCTGTTGTCTCCCCTAAATATCCCTCCTCTGCGTGCCATTGCAGAGCCCGATAACGATTGTCCAGCTCTATCTCCTGCTGGACCAGCCTGTCCAACTCAGTCACCCATTGCTCCTGGGGCTGCTCTCCCAGGAATGCCATCCGCAATGCCCGTTGGTCACTGGCCCGTTGCTCTTGGGTTGGAAAGCACTTGCCCTGTTTTATACCAGCGAGACGGAGGGCTGCAATCCAGAGCTCCACCCGAATCAGCTGCCTGAGCTCCAGGTATTCATCCTCAGACACAGTCCTGGTGTACGTTGAAAGGATGATCCGCAGCAGCCCCGGGAATTCTGATGCCAGGTCTATATCTCCGCAGGGGTGACTGAAGTCTGCTATGCTGATCTTGGATCCAGTTGGAGGTTTGGATGTCCCAGACTTCAGACTTCAGGAAGCTTTCCCGCTGCTTGCCACCAATGTCACGGAACGCCCCACACTCCGCTTGAGTGCTTCCGTCATATACCGCTTCCTAAGTTCTGGAACACGAGTCCAATGGATCTGGCTATAGGAACCCCAAGAACTAGACAACACCAGTCTTGGAGTACATCAGAACTAACTTTATTTGAGATCTCACACACATTTATACACCAGGATGACTCAAAGCTAACCTAATTAACATGAGCTCCAATAGGAGTCGTCCCGTCTCCTACATTGTATGGAGGACAATGTCATTAGCTCATTCAATTAACATAAGCACAAGTTGACACCAGCATCTCCTCACATGATGTGTCCCAACAGAATGAATCAGTCTTATCAGCAGGGGGCTGCTGGAGGAACCCCCCCCTCCCTCTTCAGGGACACAGATCCACAGCAAGGAGTCCCCATACAATATATACATGACTGAGTCCGATTAATACAGTTCAGACTGGATTTCTCATTCACCTCAAATGCTAGGGCCCATAATCGGTGGGCAACAGGCCCGCACACAGTCCTCTCCAACAGCCTCTGCTCCGGCCAGGTCCGTGACATTTCTCCCCTTTCGGCAGGAGACTAACACAGGAGGAGACCCCAGACGGGTTGACTCAGTCCTCTACTGCCTGTACCCACACAGTACCCCAAACAAATTATTCCAAACAGTGTATTACTCACCCAGCCATCCTCTGCCTCTCTCAGGGAACATATCTGCCGCTGGGGAGAGGCCCGGACTGGCCCTTCTCCCTGGAATCCTTTCTGCCACTGGAGAGAGGACAGGGGGACTGGGCTCCCTCCATCCTGCTGTTGGGGATCTGGGCCGACTGCCCAGCATCCCTGGGGTATACAGGTGGGGACTGAAGCCCCATCAACCAACACCAGATCAAGCTGCAGTTGTGAGGTGATGACTGCATTCTCTCCTTGGATCCTGATCTGCAGCTCGCGATAGACTACCACCTCCTCACCTTGGGCCTCCACAATTGCTGCAGGTGTGGGGCAGAGGTCTTGGACCCTCTGTCCGGTTGCCAGCACTTCTGCTGGGGGTTTGCCAGGTGGTTCCTCCTCTACAGAAACATCTATTAAATCCCCAGTCTCTGGAAGTGGTAAAAGTGTGGGACAGAGGTCTTGGACCCTCTGTTCAGTTACCAGATCTTCAGCTGGAGAAGTTTGTTTTAACTCCATAGATGCTGCTGGCAGAAAATCACATGTCCCTGTCAGTGTTGTGGGAGAAAGGCCGACTACCTCTTCTCTCAAGAAGGCCGAAGCCACTGTTGGTGCTGGGCAGAGCACAGTGAACTTTGGCCCTGATAGCAGCTCTTCTGCTGGAGGCTCATCAGGTTGTTCTTCCTCAGCAGAAAAGTCTATCAAGTCCCATGTCTCTGCAACTGATGTCTGGGGATATAGGTTCACCATCTCCTGTCCATGGAACCCAGAAGATGTTATCAGTGCTGGGCAGAGGTTAGCAGAGCTCTGCCCTGTTGTCAGCACTTCAGGTTTGGTGATGGCAATCTCCGGATTTTCCACTGCCGATTCTCTGGCATGCTGCTGAACGTGTTCTAGCAGTTTCCTGTATGCCCTTTCCAGATGCTGTTCCTTCCTTAGCAAATGGTCCAGATCAGGTTTGAGCTCTGAGACCCCTGCAAGACCAAGCATAGACTCTCTATAGTCTCTCAGGTCCTCAAGGTCAGGTTCCCCTTCATTGCCAAACATAAAAAGATCTGTAAGGTTCTCCCACAGCAATCCAGGGCCGCCAAAGTCATATCCCTCCGGAGAGCATTCTGTTGTCTCCCCTAAATATCCCTCCTCTGCGTGCCATTGCAGAGCCCGATAACGATTGTCCAGCTCTATCTCCTGCTGGACCAGCCTGTCCAACTCAGTCACCCATTGCTCCTGGGGCTGCTCTCCCAGGAATGCCATCCGCAATGCCCGTTGGTCACTGGCCCGTTGCTCTTGGGTTGGAAAGCACTTGCCCTGTTTTATACCAGCGAGACGGAGGGCTGCAATCCAGAGCTCCACCCGAATCAGCTGCCTGAGCTCCAGGTATTCATCCTCAGACACAGTCCTGGTGTACGTTGAAAGGATGATCCGCAGCAGCCCCGGGAATTCTGATGCCAGGTCTATATCTCCGCAGGGGTGACTGAAGTCTGCTATGCTGATCTTGGATCCAGTTGGAGGTTTGGATGTCCCAGACTTCAGACTTCAGGAAGCTTTCCCGCTGCTTGCCACCAATGTCACGGAACGCCCCACACTCCGCTTGAGTGCTTCCGTCATATACCGCTTCCTAAGTTCTGGAACACGAGTCCAATGGATCTGGCTATAGGAACCCCAAGAACTAGACAACACCAGTCTTGGAGTACATCAGAACTAACTTTATTTGAGATCTCACACACATTTATACACCAGGATGACTCAAAGCTAACCTAATTAACATGAGCTCCAATAGGAGTCGTCCCGTCTCCTACATTGTATGGAGGACAATGTCATTAGCTCATTCAATTAACATAAGCACAAGTTGACACCAGCATCTCCTCACATGATGTGTCCCAACAGAATGAATCAGTCTTATCAGCAGGGGGCTGCTGGAGGAACCCCCCCCTCCCTCTTCAGGGACACAGATCCACAGCAAGGAGTCCCCATACAATATATACATGACTGAGTCCGATTAATACAGTTCAGACTGGATTTCTCATTCACCTCAAATGCTAGGGCCCATAATCGGTGGGCAACAGGCCCGCACACAGTCCTCTCCAACAGCCTCTGCTCCGGCCAGGTCCGTGACAACCGTCCTCTGTTCTACTGATACCGTCCTCTGCTCTACTCACACCGTCCACTCTACTGACACCATCCACTGCCCTACTGACACCTTCCACTGCCCTACTGACACCGTCCACTGCTCTACTGACACCGTCCACTGCTCTACTGACACCGTCCTCTGCCCTTCTGACACCGTCCTCTGCCCTACTGACCCCATCCACTCTACTGACACCATCCACTGCCCTACTGACACTGTCCACTGCCCTACTGACACCGTCCTCTGCTCTACTGATACAGTCCTCTGCCCTACTGACACCGTCCTCTGCCCTACTGACACCGTCCACTGCCCTACTGACACCGTCCACTGCTCTACTGATACAGTCCACTGCTCTACTGATACCGTCCACTGCTCTACTGATACAGTCCACTGCTCTACTGATACCGTCCACTGCCCTACTGACACCATCCACTGCCCTACTGACACCGTCCACTGCCCTACTGACACCGTCCACTGCTCTACTGATACAGTCCACTGCTCTACTGATACAGTCCAATGCCCTACTGACACTGTCCTCTGCCCTACTGACACCATCCACTGCTCTACTGATACCATCCTCTGCCCTACTGACACCGTCCTCTGCCCTACTGACACCGTCCACTGCACTGCTCTACTGATACCATCCTCTGCTCTACTGACACCGTCCTCTGCCCTACTGACACCGTCCACTGCACTGCTCTACTGATACCATCCTCTGCCCTACTGACACCGTCCTCTGCCCTACTGACACCGTCCACTGCACTGCTCTACTGATACCATCCTCTGTCCTACTGATACCGTCCACTGCCCTACTGACAAAGTCCACTGCTCTACTGATACAGTCCACTGCCCTACTGACACCGTCCACTGCCCTACTGACACCGTCCTCTGCCTTACTGACACTGTCCTCTGCCCTACTGACACCATCCACTGCTCTACTGACACAGTCCTCTGCCATACTGACACCGTCCACTGCTCTACTGACACCGTCCACTGCTCTACTGACACCGTCCACTGCTCTACTGACACCGTCCTCTGCTCTACTGACACCGTCCTCTGCTCTACTCAAACCGTCCACTGCCCTACTGACACCATCCACTGCCCTACTGACACCATCCACTGCCCTACTGACACCATCCACTGCCCTACTGACACCTTCCACTGCCCTACTGACACCATCCACTGCTCTACTGACAACATCCTCTGCCATACTGACACCATCCATTGCTCTACTGACACCGTCCACTGCTCTACTGACACCGTCCACTGCTCTACTGACACCATCCTCTGCCCTTCTGACACCGTCCACTGCCCTACTGACCCCATCCACTCTACTGACACCATCCATTGCCCTACTGACACCGTCCACTGCCCTACTGACACCGTCCTCTGCTCTACTGATACCGTCCTCTGCCCTACTGACACCGTCCACTGCCCTACTGACACCGTCCACTGCCCTACTGACACCATCCACTGCCCTACTGACACAGTCCACTGCTCTACTGACACCGTCCACTGCCCTACTGACACTGTCCTCTGCCCTACTGACACCGTCCTCTGCCCTACTGACACCATCCTCTGCCCTACTGACACCATCCACTGCCCTACTGACACAGTCCACTGCTCTACTGATACAGTCCACTGCCCTACTGACACCGTTCTCTGCCCTACTGACACCGTCCTCTGCCCTACTGACACCGTCCTCTGCCCTACTGACACCGTCCTCTGCCCTACTGACACCATCCTCTGTCCTACTGACACCGTCCACTGCACTGCTGTACTGATACTGTCCTCTGCTCTACTGATACCGTCCACTGCCCTACTGACACCGTCCACTGCTCTACTGATACAGTCCACTGCCCTACTGACACCGTCCACTGCCCTACTGACACCGTCCACTGCCCTACTGACACCGTCCACTGCCCTACTGACACCGTCCACTGCCCTACTGACACCATCCTCTGTCCTACTGACACCGTCCACTGCACTGCTGTACTGATACTGTCCTCTGCTCTACTGATACCGTCCACTGCCCTACTGACACCGTCCACTGCTCTACTGATACAGTCCACTGCCCTACTGACACCGTCCACTGCCCTACTGACACCGTCCACTGCCCTACTGACACCGTCCACTGCCCTACTGACACCGTCCACTGCCCTACTGACACAGTCCTCTGCCCTACTGACACCGTCCTCTGCCCTACTGACACCGTCCACTGCCCTACTGACACCGTCCACTGCCCTACTGACACAGTCCTCTGCCCTACTGACACCGTCCTCTGCCCTACTGACACCATCCACTGCTCTACTGATACAGTCCACTGCCCTACTGACACAGTCCTCTGCCCTACTGACACCGTCCTCTGCCCTACTGACACAGTCCACTGCTCTACTGATACAGTCCACTGCCCTACTGACACTGTCCTCTGCCCTACTGACACCGTCCTCTGCTCTATTGATACCGTCCTCTGCCCTACTGACACCATCCTCTGCCCTACTGACACCATCCTCTGCCCTACTGACACCATCCTCTGCCCTACTGACACCATCCTCTGCCCTACTGACACAGTCCACTGCTCTACTGATACAGTCCACTGCCCTACTGACACCGTTCTCTGTCCTACTGACACCGTTCTCTGTCCTACTGACACCGTCCTCTTGCCTACTGACACCGTCCTCTTGCCTACTGACACCGTCCTCTTGCCTACTGACACCGTCCTCTGCCCTACTGACACCGTCCTCTGCCCTACTGACACCGTCCTCTGCCCTACTGACACCATCCTCTGTCCTACTGACACCGTCCACTGCACTGCTCTACTGATACCGTCCTCTGCTCTACTGATACCATCCACTGCCCTACTGACACCGTCCACTGCTCTACTGATACAGTCCACTGCCCTACTGACACCGTCCACTGCCCTACTGACACCGTCCACTGCCCTACTGACACCGTCCACTGCCCTACTGACACAGTCCTCTGCCCTACTGACACAGTCCTCTGCCCTACTGACACCATCCACTGCTCTACTGATACAGTCCACTGCCCTACTGACACCGTCCTCTGCCCTACTGACACCGTCCACTGCTCTACTGATACAGTCCACTGCCCTACTGACACTGTCCTCTGCCCTACTGACACCGTCCTCTGCTCTATTGATACCGTCCTCTGCCCTACTGACACCATCCTCTGCCCTACTGACACCATCCTCTGCCCTACTGACACCATCCACTGCCCTACTGACACAGTCCACTGCTCTACTGATACAGTCCACTGCCCTACTGACACCGTTCTCTGTCCTACTGACACCGTTCTCTGTCCTACTGACACCGTTCTCTGTCCTACTGACACCGTCCTCTTGCCTACTGACACCGTCCTCTTGCCTACTGACACCGTCCTCTGCCCTACTGACACCGTCCTCTGCCCTACTGACACCATCCTCTGTCCTACTGACACCGTCCTCTGCCCTACTGATACAGTCCACTGCTCTACTGATACAGTCCACTGCCCTACTGACACCGTTCTCTGTCCTACTGACACCGTTCTCTGTCCTACTGACACCGTTCTCTGTCCTACTGACACCGTCCTCTTGCCTACTGACACCGTCCTCTTGCCTACTGACACCGTCCTCTGCCCTACTGACACCGTCCTCTGCCCTACTGACACCATCCTCTGTCCTACTGACACCGTCCACTGCACTGCTCTACTGATACCGTCCTCTGCTCTACTGATACCGTCCACTGCCCTACTGACACCGTCCACTGCTCTACTGATACAGTCCACTGCCCTACTGACACCGTCCACTGCCCTACTGACACCGTCCTCTGCCCTACTGACATCGTCCTCTGCCCCACTGACACCGTTCACTGCTCTACTCACACCGTCCTCTGCCCCACTGACACCGTCCTCTGCCCCACTGACACCGTCCTCTGCCCTTCTGACACCGTCCTCTGCCCTTCTGACACCGTCCTCTGCCCTTCTGACACCGTCCTCTGCCCCACTGACACCGTCCTCTGCCCCTCTGACACCGTCCTCTGCCCTTCTGACACCGTCCTCTGCCCTTCTGGCACCGTCCTCTGCCCTACTGACACCGTCCTCTGCCCTTCTGACACCGTCCTCTGCCCTTCTGACACCGTCCTCTGCCCTTCTGACACCGTCCTCTGCCCTTCTGACACCGTCCTCTGCCCTTCTGACACCGTCCTCTGCCCTTCTGACACCGTCCACTGCCCTACTGACACCGTCCACTGCTCTACTGACACCGTCCTCTGCCCTTCTGACACCGTCCTCTGTTCTACTGATACCGTCCTCTGCTCTACTCACACCATCCACTCTACTGACACCATCCACTGCCCTACTGACACCTTCCACTGCCCTACTGACACCGTCCACTGCTCTACTGACACCGTCCACTGCTCTACTGACACCGTCCTCTGCCCTTCTGACACCGTCCTCTGCCCTACTGATACCGTCCACTGCCCTACTGACAAAGTCCACTGCTCTACTGATACAGTCCACTGCCCTACTGACACCGTCCACTGCCCTACTAACACCGTCCTCTGCCTTACTGACACTGTCCTCTGCCCTACTGACACCATCCACTGCTCTACTGACACAGTCCTCTGCCATACTGACACCGTCCACTGCTCTACTGACACCGTCCACTGCTCTACTGACACCGTCCTCTGCTCTACTGACACCATCCACTGCCCTACTGACACCATCCACTGCCCTACTGACACCATCCACTGCCCTACTGACACCATCCACTGCTCTACTGACACCGTCCTCTGCCATACTGACACCATCCACTGCTCTACTGACACCGTCCACTGCCCTACTGACACCGTCCACTGCTCTACTGACACCGTCCACTGCTCTACTGACACCATCCTCTGCCCTTCTGACACCGTCCACTGCCCTACTGACCCCATCCACTGCCCTACTGACACCGTCCACTGCTCTACTGACACCGTCCACTGCCCTACTGACACTGTCCTCTGCCCTACTGACACCGTCCTCTGCTCTATTGATACCGTCCACTGCCCTACTGACACAGTCCACTGCTCTACTGACACTGTTCTCTGCCCTACTGACACCGTCCTCTGCCCTACTGACACCGTCCTCTGCCCTACTGACACCGTCCTCTGCCCTACTGACACCATCCTCTGTCCTTCTGACACCGTCCACTGCACTGCTGTACTGATACTGTCCTCTGCTCTACTGATACCGTCCATTGCCCTACTGACACCATCCACTGCTCTACTGATACAGTCCACTGCCCTACTGACACAGTCCTCTGCCCTACTGACACCGTCCTCTGCCCTACTGACACCGTCCACTGCTCTACTGATACAGTCCACTGCCCTACTGACACTGTCCTCTGCCCTACTGACACCGTCTTCTGCTCTATTGATACCGTCCTCTGCCCTACTGACACCATCCTCTGCCCTACTGACACCATCCTCTGCCCTACTGACACCATCCTCTGCCCTACTGACACCATCCACTGCCCTACTGACACAGTCCACTGCTCTACTGATACAGTCCACTGCCCTACTGACACCGTTCTCTGCCCTACTGACACCGTTCTCTGTCCTACTGACACCGTTCTCTGTCCTACTGACACCGTCCTCTTGCCTACTGACACCGTCCTCTGCCCTACTGACACCGTCCTCTGCCCTACTGACACCATCCTCTGTCCTACTGACACCGTCCACTGCACTGCTCTACTGATACCGTCCTCTGCTCTACTGATACCGTCCACTGCCCTACTGACACCGTCCACTGCTCTACTGATACAGTCCACTGCCCTACTGACACCGTCCACTGCCCTACTGACACCGTCCTCTGCCCTACTGACATCGTCCTCTGCCCCACTGACACCGTTCACTGCTCTACTCACACCGTCCTCTGCCCCACTGACACCGTCCTCTGCCCCACTGACACCGTCCTCTGCCCTTCTGACACCGTCCTCTGCCCCACTGACACCGTCCTCTGCCCCTCTGACACCGTCCTCTGCCCCTCTGACACCGTCCTCTGCCCTTCTGGCACCGTCCTCTGCCCTACTGACACCGTCCTCTGCCCTACTGACACCGTCCTCTGCCCTTCTGACACCGTCCTCTGCCCTTCTGACACCGTCCTCTGCCCTTCTGACACCGTCCTCTGCCCTTCTGACACCGTCCTCTGCCCTTCTGACACCGTCCTCTGCCCTTCTGACACCGTCCTCTGCCCTTCTGACACCGTCCACTGCCCTACTGACACCGTCCTCTGCCCTTCTGACACCGTCCTCTGTTCTACTGATACCGTCCTCTGCTCTACTCACACCATCCACTCTACTGACACCATCCACTGCCCTACTGACACCTTCCACTGCCCTACTGACACCGTCCACTGCTCTACTGACACCATCCACTGCTCTACTGACACCGTCCTCTGCCCTTCTGACACCGTCCTCTGCCCTACTGACCCCATACACTCTACTGACACCATCCACTGCCCTACTGACAATGTCCACTGCCCTACTGACACCGTCCTCTGCTCTACTGATACCGTCCTCTGCCCTACTGACACCGTCCTCTGCCCTACTGACACCGTCCACTGCCCTACTGACACCATCCACTGCTCTACTGACACCGTCCACTGCTCTACTGATACAGTCCACTGCTCTACTGATACAGTCCAATGCCCTACTGACACTGTCCTCTGCCCTACTGATACCATCCTCTGCCCTACTGACACCGTCCTCTGCCCTACTGACACCGTCCTCTGCCCTACTGACACCGTCCACTGCACTGCTCTACTGATACCATCCTCTGCTCTACTGATACCGTCCACTGCCCTACTGATACCGTCCACTGCCCTACTGACAAAGTCCACTGCTCTACTGATACAGTCCACTGCCCTACTGACACCGTCCACTGCCCTACTGACACCGTCCTCTGCCTTACTGACACTGTCCTCTGCCCTACTGACACCATCCACTGCTCTACTGACACCGTCCACTGCTCTACTGACACCGTCCACTGCTCTACTGACACCGTCCACTGCTCTACTGACACCGTCCTCTGCTCTACTGACACCGTCCTCTGCTCTACTCAAACCGTCCACTGCCCTACTGACACCATCCACTGCCCTACTGACACCATCCACTGCCCTACTGACACCATCTACTGCCCTACTGACACCATCCACTGCCCTACTGACACCATCCACTGCTCTACTGACACCGTCCTCTGCCATACTGACACCATCCACTGCTCTACTGACACCGTCCACTGCCCTACTGACACCGTCCACTGCTCTACTGACACCGTCCACTGCTCTACTGACACCATCCTCTGCCCTTCTGACACCGTTCACTGCCCTACTGACCCCATCCACTGCCCTACTGACACCGTCCACTGCTCTACTGACACCGTCCACTGCCCTACTGACACTGTCCTCTGCCCTACTGACACCGTCCTCTGCTCTATTGATACCGTCCACTGCCCTACTGACACAGTCCACTGCTCTACTGATACAGTCCACTGCCCTACTGACACTGTTCTCTGCCCTACTGACACCGTCCTCTGCCCTACTGACACCGTCCTCTGCCCTACTGACACCGTCCTCTGCCCTACTGACACCGTCCTCTGCCCTACTGACACCGTCCTCTGCCCTACTGACACCATCCTCTGTCCTTCTGACACCGTCCACTGCACTGCTGTACTGATACTGTCCTCTGCTCTACTGATACCGTCCATTGCCCTACTGACACCGTCCACTGCTCTACTGATACAGTCCACTGCCCTACTGACACCATCCTCTGCCCTACTGACACCATCCTCTGCCCTACTGACACCGTCCACTGCTCTACTGACACAGTCCTCTGCCATACTGACACCGTCCACTGCTCTACTGACACCGTCCACTGCTCTACTGACACCGTCCTCTGCTCTACTGACACCGTCCTCTGCTCTACTCAAACCGTCCACTGCCCTACTGATACTGTCCTCTGCCCTACTGACACCATCCACTGCCCTACTGACACCTTCCACTGCCCTACTGACACCATCCACTGCTCTACTGACACCGTCCACTGCCCTACTGACACCGTCCACTGCCCTACTGACACCGTCCACTGCTCTACTGACACCGTCCACTGCTCTACTGACACCATCCTCTGCCCTTCTGACACCGTCCACTGCCCTACTGACCCCATCCACTCTACTGACACCATCCATTGCCCTACTGACACTGTCCACTGCCCTACTGACACCGTCCTCTGCTCTACTGATACCGTCCTCTGCTCTACTCAAACCGTCCACTGCCCTACTGATACTGTCCTCTGCCCTACTGACACCATCCACTGCCCTACTGACACCTTCCACTGCCCTACTGACACCATCCACTGCTCTACTGACACCGTCCTCTGCCATACTGACACCATCCACTGCTCTACTGACACCGTCCACTGCCCTACTGACACCGTCCACTGCTCTACTGACACCGTCCACTGCTCTACTGACACCATCCTCTGCCCTTCTGACACCGTCCACTGCCCTACTGACCCCATCCACTCTACTGACACCATCCACTGCCCTACTGACACTGTCCACTGCCCTACTGACACCATCCACTGCCCTACTGACACCGTCCACTGCTCTACTGACACCGTCCACTGCCCTACTGACACTGTCCACTGCCCTACTGACACCGTCCTCTGCTCTACTGATACCGTCCTCTGCCCTACTGACACCGTCCACTGCCCTACTGACACCATCCACTGCCCTACTGACACCGTCCACTGCTCTACTGATACAGTCCACTGCCCTACTGACACTGTCCTCTGCCCTACGGACACCGTCCTCTGCTCTATTGATACCGTCCTCTGCCCTACTGACACCATCCTCTGCCCTACTGACACCATCCTCTGCCCTACTGACACCATCCACTGCCCTACTGACACAGTCCCCTGCTCTACTGATACAGTCCACTGCCCTACTGACACCGTTCTCTGCCCTACTGACACCGTCCTCTGCCCTACTGACACCGTTCTCTGCCCTACTGACACCGTCCACTGCTCTACTGATACAGTCCACTGCCCTACTGACACCGTCCACTGCCCTACTGACACCGTCCACTGCCCTACTGACACCGTCCTCTGCCCTACTGACACCATCCTCTGCCCCACTGACACCGTCCACTGCTCTACTCACACCGTCCTCTGCCCTTCTGACACCGTCCTCTGCCCTTCTGACACCGTCCTCTGCCCCACTGACACCGTCCTCTGCCCCACTGACACCGTCCTCTGCCCCTCTGACACCGTCCTCTGCCCTTCTGACACCATCCTCTGCCTTCTGACACCGTCCTCTGCCCTTCTGACACCGTCCACTGCCCTTCTGACACCGTCCTCTGTTCTACTGATACCGTCCTCTGTTCTACTGATACCGTCCTCTGCTCTATTCACACCATCCACTCTACTGACACCATCCACTGCCCTACTGACACCTTCCACTGCCCTACTGACACCATCCACTGCTCTACTGACACCATCCACTGCTCTGACACCGTACTCTGCTCTACTGACACCGTCCTCTGCCCCACTGACACCATTCTCTGCTCTACTCACACTATCCACTGCCCTACTGATACCGTCCTCTGCTCTACTGACACCATCCACTGCCCTACTGACACCGTCCACTGCTCTACTGACACCGTCCACTGCTCTATTTACACCGTCCACTGCCCTACTGACACCGTCCACTGCCCTACTGACACCGTCCACTGCCCTACTGACACCGTCCACTGCTCTACTGACACCGTCCTCTGCCCCACTGACACCGTCCTCTGCTCTACTGATACCGTCCTCTGCTCTACTGACACCATCCACTGCCCTACTGACACCATCCACTGCCCTACTGACACCATCCACTGCCCTACTGACACCATCCACTGCCCTACTGACACCGTCCACTGCCCTACTGATACCGTCCTCTGCTCTACTGACACCGTCCACTGCCCTACTGACACCGTCCACTGCCCTACTGATACCGTCCTCTGCTCTACTGACACCATCCACTGCCCTACTGACACCATCCACTGCCCTACTGACACCATCCACTGCCCTACTGACACCATCCACTGCCCTACTGACACCGTCCTCTGCCCTACTGACACCGTCCTCTGCCCTTCTGACACCGTCCTCTGCCCTACTGACACCGTCCTCTGCCCTACTGACACCGTTCACTGCTCTACTGACATCGTCCACTTCTCTACTGACACCGTCCACTGCCACCATCCACTGCCCTACTGCCACCATCCACTGCTCTACTGACACCATCCACTGCCCTACTGACACCATCCACTGCCCTACTGACACTGTCCACTGCTCTACTGACACTGTCCACTGCTCTACTGACACCGTCCTCTGCCCCACTGACACCGTCCTCTGCTCTACTGATACCGTCCTCTGCTCTACTGACACCATCCACTGCCCTACTGACACCATCCACTGCCCTACTGACACCATCCACTGCCCTACTGACACCATCCACTGCCCTACTGACACCATCCACTGCCCTGACACCATCCACTGCCCTACTGACACCATCCACTGCCCTACTGACACCATCCACTGCCCTACTGACACCATCCACTGCCCTACTGACACCGTCCTCTGCCCTACTGACACCGTCCTCTGCCCTTCTGACACCGTCCTCTGCCCTTCTGACACCGTCCTCTGCCCTACTGACACCGTCCTCTGCCCTACTGACACCGTTCACTGCTCTACTGACATCGTCCACTTCTCTACTGACACCGTCCACTGCCACCATCCACTGCCCTACTGCCACCATCCACTGCTCTACTGACACCATCCACTGCCCTACTGACACCATTCACTGCCCTACTGACACTGTCCACTGCTCTACTGACACTGTCCACTGCTCTACTGACACCGTCCACTGCTCTACTGACACCGTCCACTGCTCTACTGACACCGTCCACTGCTCTACTGACACCGTCCACTGCCCTACTGACACCGTCCACTGCCCTACTGACACCGTCCACTGCCCTACTGACTCCGTCCACTGCCCTACTGACACCGTCCTCTGCCCTACTGACACCGTCCTCTGCCCTACTGACACCGTCCTCTGCCCTACTGACACCGTCCTCTGCCCTACTGACACCGTCCTCTGCCCTACTGACACCGTCCTCTGCCCTACTGACACCGTCCTCTGCCCTACTGACACCGTTCACTGCTCTACTGACACCGTCCACTGCTCTACTGACACCGTCCACTGCCACCGTCCACTGCCCTACTGCTACCGTCCACTGCCCTACTGACACTGTCCACTGCTCTACTGACACCGTCCACTGCTCTACTGACACGTCCACTGCTCTACTGACACGTCCACTGCTCTACTGACACCGTCCACTGCTCTACTGACACCGTCCACTGCCCTACTGACACCGTCCACTGCCCTACTGACACTGTCCACTGTTCTACTGACACCGTCCACTGCTCTACTGACACCGTCCACTGCTCTACTGACACCGTCCACTGCTCTACTGACACCGTCCTCTGCCCTTCTGACACCGTCCTCTGCCCTACTGACCCCATCCACTCTACTGAACCCATCCACTGCCCTACTGACACTGTCCTCTGCCCTACTGACACCGTCCTCTGCCCTACTGACACCGTCCTCTGCCCTACTGACACCGTCCTCTGCCCTACTGACACCGTCCTCTGCCCTACTGACACCGTCCACTGCTCTACTGACACCGTCCACTGCCCTACTGCCACCGTCCACTGCCCTACTGACACCCTCTACTGACACCATCCACTGCCCTACTGACACCGTCCTCTGCTCTACTGATACTGTCCTCTGCCCTACTGACACCGTCCTCTGCCCTACTGACACCGTCCTTTGCCCTACTGACACCGTCCTCTGCCCTACTGACACCGTCCTCTGCCCTACTGACACCGTCCTCTGCCCTACTGACACCGTCCTCTGCCCTACTGACACCGTCCTCTGCCCTACTGACACCGTCCTCTGCCCTACTGACACCGTCCTCTGCCCTACTGACACCGTCCTCTGCCCTACTGACACCGTCCACTGCTCTACTGACACCGTCCACTGCCCTACTGCCACCGTCCACTGCCCTACTGACACCCTCTACTGACACCATCCACTGCCCTACTGACACCGTCCTCTGCTCTACTGATACTGTCCTCTGCCCTACTGACACCGTCCTCTGCCCTACTGACACCGTCCTTTGCCCTACTGACACCGTCCTCTGCCCTACTGACACCGTCCTCTGCCCTACTGACACCGTCCTCTGCCCTACTGACACCGTCCTCTGCCCTACTGACACCGTCCACTGCTCTACTGACACCGTCCACTGCCCTACTGCCACCGTCCACTGCCCTACTGACACCCTCTACTGACACCATCCACTGCCCTACTGACACCGTCCTCTGCTCTACTGACACCATCCACTGCCCTACTGACACCGTCCACTGCCCTACTGACACTGTCCACTGTTCTACTGACACCGTCCACTGCTCTACTGACACCGTCCACTGCTCTACTGACACCGTCCACTGCTCTACTGACACCGTCCTCTGCCCTTCTGACACCGTCCTCTGCCCTACTGACCCCATCCACTCTACTGAACCCATCCACTGCCCTACTGACACTGTCCTCTGCCCTACTGACACCGTCCTCTGCCCTACTGACACCGTCCTCTGCCCTACTGACACCGTCCTCTGCCCTACTGACACCGTCCTCTGCCCTACTGACACCGTCCACTGCTCTACTGACACCGTCCACTGCCCTACTGCCACCGTCCACTGCCCTACTGCCACCCTCTACTGACACCATCCACTGCCCTACTGACACCGTCCTCTGCTCTACTGACACTGTCCTCTGCTCTACTGACAGACACCGTCCTCTGCTCTACTGACACCATCCACTGCCCTACTGACACCATCCACTGTGCTACTGGCTGACAGTGTCCACTTTTAAGGTAGGCTATTTTCATATTTTAACTGACATTTCTTTTATTAATCGAATCATATTTTATGGGTACACTAATGCTTTTGTTTTATTTAAAAATGCCCCTTTAAGTCCCCCCCCCACTGTTAATGCAATTGGGCCACAGCCACTGTTCACTGTAGCACACCTCATTACTACTCTCTTTGGGTAACAGAAGGTATTTTACAATCATATAGCATGTACTACAAAAAAATTGCCGTGCGCCGCAAAAGTGTTCGGGTTTGGCTTGAAGAAAAGGTGGCAACCCTAGAGGGGCCCCTCCTGAGGCCTACACTGCCCCCAGCCGGCGGTGGTAGTAGTATCATGGCTCCTCATTCCGCAGCTCATCGATGAGGACGGCGATGGGATACAGAGAATCGTCCCCGTCAGCCGCAGCCATGATCACTTCTTCCTACCAGGAGGAGAGTGTGGGGGGAGGAGCCGAGGTAACAAAACACGCCCACCGATCTAATGTTTATAGAGCAATGTGCCCTGCAACCACCAGGAGGGAGGAGACGGGGGAGGAGACAAGGGCGGAAACAGGGGAGGAGACGGGGGAGGAGACGGGCTACTAGAGGATTCCCAGAGAAAAGGCGGACACTTCTGAAGCCATTTATTATAAGGGATGAAGGGAAACCAAAGCGGGTGGCAAATAAATATCACACCCAGATCATTGTATTATATTATACCAGGCAGTGATTATATTATTACATTACAGGTAATAACAGAAGTCTATGGCTCAGTACAGGTAATAATAGAAGTCTATGGGTCAGTACAGGTAATAATAGAAGCCTATGGGTCAGTGCAGGTAATAACAGAAGTCTATGGGTCAGTAGAAGTAATAATAGAAGTCTATGGGTCAGTGCAGGTAATAACAGAAGTCTATGGATCAGTACAGGTAATAATAGAAGTCTATGGCTCAGTACAGGTAATAACAGAAGTCTATGGGTCGGTACAGGTAATAATAGAAGTCTATGGGTCAGTGCAGGTAATAACAGAAGTCTATGGGTCAGTACAGGTACATTGCACCGCACCTGCAGATCAGTGTGAAAGCAGCCCAGTGTAGCGAGTACAGAGTGCAGATATCCCCATTTCTGTTTATTTTTTTTATTAAAAACTGACCTCAGTCTTCACTTCTTCCTCAGGATTCCTGCAGGTATCGTTGGCGGTTGCTGTCCCCCAGGTGGGTATGGCTGGCGGCTGCTGCTGGCTGTCCCCCTGGATGAATATAGATGGTCGGTTTTGCTGGTACTTCTGGCGGGTATTGTGGATACTGCTGGTGGGTACTGTTGGCGGGTGCTGGTGGGTTTTGCTGGTACTACTGATGGGTACTGTTAGCAGTTACTGCTAGCGGGTATTGCTGCTGGGTACTCCTGGTGGGTATCACTGGCGGCTAGTGTCTCAGGCAGAGTACATGTGGTATCACTCCGCCTGTGACATGAGCCGGCACTATACAGGACTCATCGGGTCTGCTCTCTACTGCAGCCGCATGCTTGCTCTAGCGACGGCTCCATTCACACCGATTCTCGGGGATGGCGGGTCGGAGAACCCGTGATCTGGGCTTGCTGACCCGCCACCCCAGAGCAGGAGCTGGCGGGTCACATCAGAGGGCGCCGTGGGCCAGCGGTTGGGCACCCCTGGTATATAGTATTAGCAGTGATCACTGTATTGGTGTCACTAGTTCCCACAATGTGTCAGTCAGTGTCAGATTGTCCGCCACAATATTACAGTACCGCTAGAAGTCGCTGATCGCCGCCATTACTAGTATGAATAAAGAAATATAAATGGACAGTCCCCCTGTCCATCTCACTGTCCCCCTGTCTATCCCACTGTCCCCCTGTCCACCTCACTGTCCCCCTGTCCATCTCACTGCCCCCCTGTCCATCTCACTGTCCCCCT
Organism: Lithobates septentrionalis; assembly: GCA_037952835.1. Classification (NCBI taxonomy): domain Eukaryota; kingdom Metazoa; phylum Chordata; class Amphibia; order Anura; family Ranidae; genus Lithobates; species Lithobates septentrionalis. The sequence goes on from JBBDGP010002453.1 coordinate 1,448,170, forward strand.
GTCCATCTCACTGTCCCACTGTCCATCTCACTGTCCCCCTGTCCATCCCACTGTCCCCCTGTCCATCCTACTGTCCCTCTGTCCATCTCACTGTCCCCTTGTCCTTTTCACTGTCCCCCTGTCCATCTCACTGTCCCCCTGTCCATCTCACTGTCCCACTGTCCATCCCACTGTCCCCCTGTCCATCTCACTGTCCCCCTGTCCATTTCACTGTCCCCCTGTCCATCTCACTGTCCCCCTGTCCATCTCACTGTCCCACTGTCCATCCCACTGTCCATTTCACTGTCCCCCTTTCCATCTCACTGTCCCCCTGCCCATCTCACTGTCCCCCTGACCATCTCACTGTCCCACTGTCCATCCCACTGTCAATCTCACTGTCCCCCTGTCCATCTCACTGTCCCCCTGTCCATCTCACTGTCCCCCTGTCCAGCCCACTGTCCCCCTGTCTGTCCCACTGTCCATCTCACTGTCCCCCTGTCCATCCCACTGTCCCCCTGTGCAGCCCACTGTCCCCCTGTCCAGCTCACTGTCCCCCTGTCCAGCCCACTGTCCCCCTGTCCAGCCCACTGTCCCCCTGTCCAGCCCACTGTCCCCCTGTCCAGCCCACTGTCCCCCTGTCCAGCCCACTGTCCCCCTGTCCATCTCACTGTCCCCCTGTCCATCCCACTGGCACTGCTGGTAAGCCAGGATCCACCACGGCAGCCTGTGCCCAGTGCCAGTCCAGGGGCCGACTACTCCCGCTGTCTGCAGCTCATTGCCAGGTCAGCAGCTAGCAGCCCAACTTCTCTCCTCCTGAGCCTCCTCATGCCCACGAGGGCTGCGACCCGAGCCGGCAGCCAAACTTCCAGGTTTGTACACTACCCACTCACTAATACTATTCTATGAGAACATGCATGCTTGCAATGAATCATGTGTTGCTTTTAACAATGTTCCTTCTAGAACAGGGGTCCTCAAACTACGGCCCGCGGGCCACATGCGGCCCGCCGAGGACATTTATCCGGCCCAATCCACCCAGGGCCGGATTCCCCACAATCCAGGCTCGGGCCGGGGCCAGGTCGGCTCGGCTTCGGCAGGGAGCATATCCGCTCCGCTCTGCTCAAGCCGCCTCCCCCACACCAGTAATGGAGGGCTCCATGTGCCGCGCTGCATGCTGGGAAGTGTAGTTCCCAGCACAGTCCCGCACGGAGACAGGAGGCACGAAGAGTGACAGAGAGAGCGGAGGCTTCAAGCAACAGCCTACGAACAGGTGAGGACCCCACTGTCCCCCTGTCCATCCCTCTGTCATCCTGTCCCCCTGTCCATCCCTCTGTCATCCTGTCCACCCCACTGTCCCCCTGTCCACCCCTCTGTCATCCTGTCCCCCTGTCCACCCCACTGTCCCCCTGTCCACCCCACTGTCCCACTGTCCCTCTGTCCCCCTGTCCACCCCACTGTCCCCCTGTCCATCCCTCTGTCATCCTGTCCCCCTGTCCATCCCTCTGTCATCCTGTCCCTCTGTCCATCCCTCTGTCATCCTGTCCCCCTGTCCATCCCTCTGTCATCCTGTTCCCCTGTCCATCCCTCTGTCATCCTGTCCCCCTGTCCACCCCACTGTCCCCCTGTCCACCCCTCTGTCATCCTGTCCCCCTGTCCACCCCACTGTCCCCCTGTCCACCCCACTGTCCCCCTGTCCACCCCACTGTCCCCCTGTCCATCCCTCTGTCATCCTGTCCATCCCTCTGTCATCCTGTTCCCCTGTCCATCCCTCTGTCATCCTGTCCCCCTGTCCACCCCACTGTCCCCCTGTCCACCCCTCTGTCATCCTGTCCCCCTGTCCACCCTACTGTCCCCCTGTCCACCCCACTGTCCCCCTGTCCACCCCACTGTCCCCCTGTCCATCCCTCTGTCATCCTGTCCCCCTGTCCATCCCTCTGTCATCCTGTTCCCCTGTCCATCCCTCTGTCATCCTGTTCCCCTGTCCATCCCTCTGTCCCCCTGTCCATCCCTCTGTCATCCTGTTCCCCTGTCCATCCCTCTGTCATCCTGTCCCCCTGTCCACCCCACTGTCCCCCTGTCCACCCCTCTGTCATCCTGTCCCCCTGTCCACCCCACTGTCCCCCTGTCCACCCCACTGTCCCCCTGTCCATCCCTCTGTCCCCCTGTCCACCCCTCTGTCCCCCTGTTCACCCCACTGTCCCCCTGTCCACCCCTCTGTCCCCCTGTCCACCCCACTGTCCCCCTGTCCACCCCTCTGTCCCCCTGTCCACCCCACTGTCCCCCTGTCCACCCCTCTGTCCCCCTGTCCACCCCTCTGTCCACCCCTCTGTCCCCCTGTCCACCCCACTGTCCCCCTGTCCACCCCTCTGTCCCCCTGTCCACCCCTCTGTCCCCCTGTCCACCCCTCTGTCCCCCTGTCCCCCCCTCTGTCCCCCTGTCCCCCCCTCTGTCCCCCTGTCCACCCCTCTGTCCCCCTGTCCACCCCTCTGTCCTCCTGTCCCCCCCACTGTCCCCCTGTCCACCCCTCTGTCCCCCTGTCCACCCCTCTGTCCCCCTGTCCACCCCTCTGTCCTGCTGTCCACCCCACTGTCCCCCTGTCCACCCCACTGTCCCCCTGTCCACCCCACTGTCCCCCTGTCCATCCCACTGTCCCTCTGTCCCCCCCTTTGTCCCCCTGTCCACCCCTCTGTCCTCCTGTCCCCCCCACTGTCCCCCTGTCCACCCCTCTGTCCTGCTGTCCACCCCATTGTCCCCCTGTCCACCCCACTGTCCCCCCTCTTTCCCCCCTCTGTCCCCCTGTCCACCCCACTGTCCCACTGTCCCCCCCTCTGTCCCCCTGTCCACCCCACTGTCCACCCCACTGTCCCCCTGTCCACCCCACTGTCCTCCTGTCCCCCCCACTGTCCCCCTGTCCACCCCTCTGTCCCCCTGTCCACCCCTCTGTCCTGCTGTCCACCCCACTGTCCCCCTGTCCATCCCACTGTCCCCCTGTCCACCCCACTGTCCCCCTGTCCACCCCACTGTCCATCCCATTGTCCCCCTGTCCACCCCTCTGTCCCCCTGTCCATCCCACTGTCCCCCTGTCCATCCCACTGTCCCCCTGTCCACCCCACTGTCCCCCCTCTTTCCCCCCTCTGTCCCCCTGTCCACCCCACTGTCCCACTGTCCCCCCTCTGTCCCCCTGTCCACCCCACTGTCCACCCCACTGTCCCCCTGTCCATCCCACTGTCCCCCTGTCCACCCCACTGTCCCCCCCTCTGTCCCCCTGTCCATCCCTCTGTCCCCCTGTCCATCCCTCTGTCCCCCTGTCCATCCCTCTGTCCCCCTGTCCACCCCTCTGTCCCCCTGTCCACCCCTCTGTCCCCCTGTCCACCCCACTGTCCCCTTGTCCCCCCTCTGTCCACCCCTCTGTCCCCCTGTCCACCCCACTGTCCCCCTGTCCACCCCACTGTCCCCCTGTCCACCCCTCTGTCCCTCTGTCCACCCCTCTGTCCCCCTGTCCACCCCTCTGTCCCCCTGTCCACCCCTCTGTCCCCCCCTCTGTCCCCCTGTCCACCCCTCTGTCCCCCTGTCCACCCCTCTGTCCCCCTGTCCACCCCTCTGTCCTGCTGTCCACCCCACTGTCCCCCTGTCCACCCCACTGTCCCCCTGTCCACCCCACTGTCCCCCTGTCCATCCCACTGTCCCTCTGTCCCCCCCTTTGTCCCCCTGTCCACCCCTCTGTCCTCCTGTCCCCCCCACTGTCCCCCTGTCCACCCCTTTGTCCTGCTGTCCACCCCACTGTCCCCCTGTCCACCCCACTGTCCCCCCTCTTTCCCCCCCTCTGTCCCCCTGTCCACCCCACTGTCCCACTGTCCCCCCCTCTGTCCCCCTGTCCACCCCACTGTCCCCCTGTCCACCCCACTGTCCTCCTGCCCCCACCACTGTCCCCCTGTCCACCCTCTGTCCCCCTGTCCACCCCTCTGTCCTGCTGTCCACCCCACTGTCCCCCCCACTGTCCCCCTGTCCATCCCACTGTCCCCCTGTCCATCCCACTGTCCCCCTATCCACCCCACTGTCCCCCCTCTTTCCCCCTCTGTCCCCCTGTCCACCCCACTGTCCCACTGTCCCCCCTCTGTCCCCCTGTCCACCCCACTGTCCACCCCACTGTCCCCCTGTCCATCCCACTGTCCCTCTGTCCCCCTGTCCATCCCACTGTCCCCCTGTCCATCCCTCTGTCCCCCTGTCCACCCCACTGTCCCCCCCTCTGTCCCCCTGTCCATCCCTCTGTCCCCCTGTCCATCCCTCTGTCCCCCTGTCCATCCCTCTGTCCCCCTGTCCACCCCACTGTCCCCCTGTCCACCCCTCTGTCCCCCTGTCCACCCCTCTGTCCCCCTGTCCACCCCACTGTCCCCCTGTCCACCCCTCTGTCCCCCTGTCCACCCCTCTGTCCCCCTGTCCACCCCTCTGTCCCCCTGTCCATCCCACTGTCCCCCTGTCCATCCCACTGTCCCCCTGTCCAACCCACTGTCCCCCTGTCCAACCCACTGTCCCCCTGTCCATCCCACTGTCCCCCTGTCCACCCCACTGTCCCCCTGTCCATCCCACTGTCCTCCTGTCCATCCCACTGTCCCCCTGTCCACCCCACTGTCCCCCCTCTTTCCCCCCTCTGTCCACCCCACTGTCCCACTGTCCCCCCTCTGTCCCCCTGTCCACCCCACTGTCCACCCCACTGTTCCCCTGTCCATCCCACTGTCCCCCTGTCCATCCCCCTGTCCATCCCTCTGTCCCCCTGTCCATCCCTCTGTCCCCCTGTCCATCCCTCTGTCCCCCTGTCCATCCCTCTGTCCCCCTGTCCACCCCACTGTCCACCCCACTGTCCACCCCACTGTCCACCCCACTGTCCCCCTGTCCATCCCACTGTCCACCCCACTGTCCCCCTGTCCATCCCTCTGTCCCCCTGTCCACCCCACTGTCCCCGCCCTGTCCCCCTGTCCACCCCTCTGTCCCCCTGTCCATCCCTCTGTCCCCCTGTCCATCCCTCTGTCCCCCTGTCCATCCCTCTGTCCCCCTGTCCATCCCTCTGTCCCCCTGTCCATCCCTCTGTCCCCCTGTCCATCCCTCTGTCCCCCTGTCCACCCCACTGTCCCCCTGTCCATCCCACTGTCCCCCTGTCCATCCCCTATTTATATTATTATTTATTATTCATTCTTTTATTCTTTTGCACTACAAAAACGATGTGTGCATAGGAATTTAGGAATTAGTTCATATTTTTTTTAAACTATAGTGCGGCCCCCCAACAGTCTGAGGGACCGTGAACTGGCCCCCTGTCTAAAAAGTTTGAGGACCCCTGTTCTAGAACCTGATATTGTATGTTCGTAACAATAAAATTTCCTTTTTTTTCCCTTTTTTTTTTCCACATATGTATTTCTGTGTGGCGGAAAGTCTGGCAATCTCATTCCAAATAGGGTGACCACCTTGGTATTAGACCCCTTTCAAACTGTGCCGCCCCGGGCGTCAGCGGTAAAGCGGCGCTATTTTTTAACCTCCCATTAGCGGTTGAAAAGGGGTTAAATCCGCCTGCAAAATGCCGCCGCAGGGGCATTTTGCCAGCGGTATAGCAGCGCTGCCCCGTTGATTTTTCTGGGGGGCGGGGGGGTGTCCCTGAATGGCAGTTTGGAACTGTGGTCACCCTATCCCCTCGCCCCTGTCAATGCAGCGCTTTTGCAGGAGCCCAGCAGAAGGAGCAGCCAGTGTGCAGCCAACAGCTTACAGAATGGGACAGCAGGAGATAGGTATGTACAGTCCACTACTGTCCCATTACAGTCCCACTGTCCATCTCACTGTCCCCCTGTCCATCCCACTGTCCCCCTGTCCATTCCACTGTCCCCCTGTCCATCTCACTGTCCCCCTGTCCATCTCACTGTCCCCCTGTCCATCCCACTGTCCCCCTGTCCATCCCATTGTCCCCCTGTCCATCTCACTGTCCCACTGTCCATCTCACTGTCCCACTGTCCATCTCACTGTCCCACTGTCCATCTCACTGTCCCACTGTCCATCTCACTGTCCCACTGTCCATCCCACTGTCCCCCTGTCCATTCCACTGTCCCCCTGTCCATCCCACTGTCCCCCTGTCCATCTCACTGTCCCCCTGTCCATCTCACTGTCCCCCTGTCCATCTCACTGTCCCCCAGTCCAGCCCACTGTCCCCCTGTCCAGCCCACTGTCCCCCTGTCCAGCCCACTGTCCCCCTGTCCAGCCCACTGTCCCCCTGTCCAGCCCACTGTCCCCCTGTCCATCTCACTGTCCCCCTGTCCATCCCACTGGCACTGCTGGTAAGCCAGGATCCACCACGGCAGCCTGTGCCCAGTGCCAGTCCAGGGGCCGACTACTCCGGCTGCCTGCAGCTCATTGCCAGGCCAGCAGCTAGCAGCCCAACTTCTCTCCTCCTGAGCCTCCTCCCGCCCATGAGGGCTGCGACCCGAGCTGGCAGCCAAACTTCCAGGTTTGTACACTACCCACTAATAAGGATGAGCTCCGGCGTGTTCGCATGCTGAACGTGCCGAGCCCGCCAGGAAGTCGGCACGGCGCAGCGCTAATCACAGGTAGGGAGACATTTCCCGATCTCTGCAGCCGCACATCGGGAAATGTCTCACTGATTGTGATTAGCGCTTCGCTGTACCGGCTTCCTGGCGGGCTCGGCACGTTCAGCATGCGAACACGCCGGAGCTCATCCTTACCCACTAATACTATTCTATGAGAACATGCATGCTTGCAATGAATCATGTGTTGCTTTTAACAATGTTCCTTCTAGAATCTGATATTGTATGTTCGTAACAATAAAATTTCCTTTTTTTTTCCTTTTCTTTTTCACATATGTATTTCTGTGTGGCGGAAAGTCTGGCAATCTCATTCCAAATAGGGTGACCACCTTGGTATTAGACCCCTTTCACACTGTATCACCTCGGGCGTCAGCGGTAAAGCGGCGCTATTTTTTAACCCCCCATTAGCGGCTGAAAAGGGGTTAAATCTGCCTGCAAAATGCCGCCGCAGGGGCATTTTGGCAGCGGTATAGCAGCGCTGCCCCGTTGATTTTTCTGGGGGGCGGGGGGGTGTCCCTGAATGGCAGTTTGGAAATGTGGTCACCCTACCCCCTTGCCCCTGTCAATGCAGCGCTTTTGCAGGAGCCCAGCAGAAGGAGCAGCCAGTGTGCAGCCGACAGCTTACAGAATGGGACAGCAGGAGAGAGGTATGTACAGTCTATTACTGTCCCATTACAGTCCCACTGTCCATCTCATGTCCCCCTGTCCATCCCTCTGTCCCCCTGTCCATCCCTCTATCCCCCTGTCCATCCCTCTGTCCCCCTGTCCATCCCTCTGTCCCACTGTCCATCTCACTGTCCCCCTGTCTATCCCACTGTACCTCTGTCCATCTCACTGTCCCCCTGACCATCTCACTGTCCCCCTGTCCATCTCACTGTCCCCCTGTCCATCCCACTGTCCCCCTGTCCATCCCACTGTCCCCCTGTCCATCCCACTGCCCCCCTGTCCATCCCACTGTCCCACTGTCCCTCTGTCCATCTCACTGTCCCTCTGTCCATTTCACTGTCCCCCTGTCCATCCCACTGTCCCCCTGTCCATCCCCCTGTCCATCTCACTGTCCCCCTGTCCATCCCACTGTCCCCCTGTCCAGCCCACTGTCCCCCTGTCCATCCCACTGTCCCCCTGTCCATCCCACTGCCCCCCTGTCCATCCCACTGTCCCACTGTCCACCTCACTGGCACTGCTGGTAAGCCAGGATCCACCACGGCAGCCTGTGCCCAGTGCCAGTCCAGGGGCCGACTACTCCCGCTGCCTGCAGCTCATTGCCAGGCCAGCAGCTAGCAGCCCAACTTCTCTCCTCCTGAGCCTTTTCCCGCCCACGAGGGCTGCGACCCGAGCCGGTAGCCAAACTTCCAGGTTTGTACACTACCCACTCACTAATACTATTCTATGAGAACATGCATGCTTGCAATGAATCATGTGTTGCTTTTAACAATGTTCCTTCTAGAATCTGGTATTGTATGTTCGTAACAATAAAATTTCCTTTTTTTTTCCTTTTTTTTTTTCACATATGTATTTCGGTGTGGCGGAAAGTCTGGCAATCTCATTCCAAATAGGGTGACCACCTTGGTATTAGACCCCTTTCAAACTGTGCCGCCCCGGGCGTCAGCGGTAAAGCAGCGCTATTTTTTAACCCCCCATTAGCGGCTGAAATGGGGTTAAATCGGCCTGCAAAATGCCGCCGCAGGGGCATTTTGGTAGCGGTATAGCAGCGCTGCCCCGTTGATTTTTCTGGGTGTCCCTGAATGGCAGTTTGGAAATGTGGTCACCCTACCCCCTCGCCCCTGTCAATGCAGCGCTTTTGCAGGAGCCCAGCAGAAGGAGCAGCCAGTGTGCAGCCGACAGCTAACAGAATGGGACAGCAGGAGAGAGGTATGTACAGTCCATTACTGTCCCATTACAGTCCCACTGTCCATCTCATGTCCCCCTGTCCATCCCTCTGTCCCCCTGTCCATCCCTCTGTCCCCCTGTCCATCCCTCTGTCCCCCTGTCCATCCCTCTGTCCCCCTGTCCATCCCTCTGTCCCCCTGTCCATCCCACTGTCCCCCTGTCCATCCCACTGTACCCCTGTCCATCTCACTGTCCCCCTGTCCATCTCACTGTCCCCCTGTCCATCTCACTGTCCCACTGTCCATCTCACTGTCCCACTGTCCATCCCACTGTCCCACTGTCCATCCCACTGTCCCACTGTCCATCTCACTGTCCCACTGTCCATCCCACTGTCCCCCTGTCCATCCCACTGCCCCCTGTCCATCCCACTGTCCCACTGTCCCTCTGTCCATCTCACTGTCCCTCTGTCCATTTCACTGTCCCCCTGTCCTTCCCACTGTCCCCCTGTCCATCCCACTGTCCCCCTGTCCATTCCACTGTCCCCCTGTCCTTCCCACTGTCCCCCTGTCCATCCCACTGTCCCCCTGTCCATTCCACTGTCCCCCTGTCCATTCCACTGTCCCCCTGTCCATTCCACTGTCCCCCTGTCCATTCCACTGTCCCCCTGTCCATTCCACTGTCCCCTTGTCCATCTCACTCTCCCACTGTCCATCCCACTGTCCCCCTGTCCATCCCACTGCCCCCCTGTCCATCCCACTGTCCCACTGTCCCTCTGTCCATCTCACTGTCCCTCTGTCCATTTAACTGTCCCCCTGTCCATCTCACTGTCCCCATGTCCATCCCACTGTCCCCCTGTCCATCTCACTGTCCCCCTGTCCATCTCACTGTCCCCCTGTCCATCTCACTGTCCCCCTGTCCATCTCACTGTCCCACTGTCCATCTCACTGTCCCACTGTCCATCCCACTGTCCATCTCACTGTCCCCCTGTCCATCTCACTGTCCCCCTGTCCATCTCACTGTCCCCCTGTCCAGCTCACTGTCCCCCTGTCCAGCCCACTGTCCCCCTGTCCAGCCCACTGTCCCCCTGTCCATCTCACTGTCCCCCTGTCCAGCTCACTGGCACTGCTGGTAAGCCAGGATCCACCACGGCAGCCTGTGCCCAGTGCCAGTCCAGGGGCCGACTACTACCGCTGCCTGCAGCTCATTGCCAGGCCAGCAGCTAGCAGCCCAACTTCTCTCCTCCTGAGCCTTTTCCCGCCCACGAGGGCTGCGACACGAGCCGGTAGCCAAACTTCCAGGTTTGTACACTACCCACTCACTAATACTATTCTATGACAACATGCATGCTTGCAATGAATCATGTGTTGCTTTTAACAATGTTCCTTCTAGAATCTGATATTGTATGTTCGTAACAATAAAATTTCCTTTTCTTTTCCTTTTTTTTTTTTCACATATGTATTTCGGTGTGGCGGAAAGTCTGGCAATCTCATTCCAAATAGGGTGACCACCTTGGTATGGGACAGCAGGAGAGAGGTATGTACAGTCCATTACTGTCCCATTACAGTCCCACTGTCCATCCCTCTGTCCCCCTGTCCATCCCTCTGTCCCCCTGTCCATCCCTCTGTCCCACTGTCCATCCCACTGTCCCCCTGTCCATCTCACTGTCCACTTGTCCATCTCACTGTCCCCCTGTCCATCCCACTGTCCCCCTGTCCATCCCACTGTCCCCCTGTCCATCCCACTGTCCCCCTGTCCATCTCACTGTCCCACTGTCCATCTAACTGTCCCACTGTCCATCCCACTGTCCCCCTGTCCATCCCACTGCCCCCCTGTCCATCCCACTGTCCCACTGTCCCTCTGTCCATCTCACTGTCCCTCTGTCCATTTCACTGTCCCCCTGTCCATCCCACTGTCCCCCTGTCCATCTCACTGTCCCCCTGTCCATCTCACTGTCCCCCTGTCCATCTCACTGTCCCCCTGTCCATCTCACTGTCCCCCTGTCCATCCCACTGTCCATCTCACTGATCCTCCTGTCCATCTCACTGTCCCCCTGTCCATCTCACTGTCCCCCTGTCCATCTCACTGTCCCCCTGTCCAGCCCACTGTCCCCCTGTCCAGCCCACTGTCCCCCTGTCCATCTCACTGTCCCCCTGTCCATCTCACTGGCACTGCTGGTAAGCCAGGATCCACCACGGCAGCCTGTGCCCAGTGCCAGTCCAGGGGCCGACTACTCCCGCTGCCTGCAGCTCATTGCCAGGCCAGCAGCTAGCAGCCCAACTTCTCTCCTCCTGAGCCTTTTCCCGCCCACGAGGGCTGCGACCCGAGCCGGTAGCCAAACTTCCAGGTTTGTACACTACCCACTCACTAATACTATTCTATGACAACATGCATGAATCATGTGTTGCTTTTAACAATGTTCCTTCAAGGATCTGATATTGTATGTTCGAAACAATAAAATTTCCTTTTCTTTTCCTTTTTTTTTTTTTTCACATATGTATTTCGGTGTGGCGGAAAGTCTGGCAATCTCATTCCAAATAGGGTGACCACCTTGGTATTAGACCCCTTTCAAACTGTGCCGCCCCGGGCGTCAGCGGTAAAGCGGCGCTATTTTTTAACCCCCCATTAGCGGCTGAAAAGGGGTTAAATCCGCCTGCAAAATGCCGCCGCAGGGGCATTTTGGCAGCGGTTTAGCAGAAATGCCCCGTTGATTTTTCTGGGAGGCGGGGGGGTGTCCCTGAATAGCATGTTTGGAAATGTGGTCACCCTACCCCCTCGCCCCTGTCAATGCAGCGCTTTTGCAGGAGCCCAGCAGAAGTAGCAGCCAGTGTGCAGCCGACAGCTTACAGAATGGGACAGCAGGAGAGAGGTATGTACAGTCCATTACTGTCCCATTACAGTCCCACTGTTCATCTCATGTCCCCCTGTCCATCCCTCTGTCCCCCTGTCCATCCCTCTGTCCCCCTGTCCATCCCTCTGTCCCCCTGTCCATCCCTCTGTCCCCCTGTCCATCCCACTGTCCCCCTGTCCATCCCACTGTCCCCCTGTCCATCCCACTGTCCCCCTGTCCATCTCACTGTCCCACTGTCCATCCCACTGCCCCCCTGTCCATCCCACTGTCCCACTGTCCCTCTGTCCATCTCACTGTCCCTCTGTCCATTTCACTGTCCCCCTGTCCATCCCACTGTCCCCCTGTCCATCCCACTGTCCTCGTGTCCATCCCACTGTCCCCCTGTCCATCTCACTGTCCCACTGTCCATCTCACTGTCCCAGTGTCCATCCCACTGCCCCCCTGTCCATCCCACTGCCCCCCTGTCCATCCCACTGTCCCCCTGTCCATCTCACTGTCCCCCTGTCCATCTCACTGTCCCCCTGTCCATCTCACTGATCCTCCTGTCCATCTCACTTTCCCCCTGTCCATCCCACTGTCCCCCTGTTCTTCCCACTGCCCCCTGTCCATCCCACTGTCCCACTGTCCCTCTGTCCATCTCACTGTCCCTCTGTCCATTTCACTGTCCCCCTGTCCATCCCACTGTCCCCCTGTCCATCCCACTGTCCCCCTGTCCATCTCACTGTCCCCCTGTCCATCTCACTGTCCCCCTGTCCATCTCACTGTCCCCCTGTCCAGCCCACTGTCCCCCTGTCCAGCCCACTGTCCCCCTGTCCATCTCACTGTCCCCCTGTCCATCTCACTGTCCCCCTGTCCATCTCACTGTCCCACTGTCCATCTCACTGTCCCCCTGTCCAGCCCACTGTCCCCCTGTCCAGCCCACTGTCCCCCTGTCCAGCCCACTGTCCCCCTGTCCATCTCACTGTCCCCCTGTCCATCTCACTGTCCCCCTGTCCATCTCACTGATCCTCCTGTCCATCTCACTGTCCCCCTGTCCATCTCACTGTCCCCCTGTCCATCTCACTGTCCCCCTGTCCAGCCCACTGTCCCCCTGTCCAGCCCACTGTCCCCCTGTCCAGCCCACTGTCCCCCTGTCCATCTCACTGTCCCCCTGTCCATCTCACTGGCACTGCTGGTATGCCAGAATCCACCACGGCAGTTTGTGCCCAGTGCCAGTCCAGGGGCCGACTACTCCCGCTGCCTGCAGCTCATTGCCAGGCCAGCAGCTAGCAGGCCAACCTCTCTCCTCCTGAGCCTTTTCACGCCCACGAGGGCTGCGACCCGAGCCGGTAGCCAAACTTCCAGGTTTGTACACTACCCACTCACTAATACTATTCTATGACAACATGCATGCTTGCAATGAATCATGTGTTGCTTTTAATAATGTTCCTTCTAGAATCAGATATTGTATGTTCGTAACAATAAAATTTCCTTTTTTTTTCCTTTTTTTTTTCACATATGTATTTCGGTGTGGTGGAAAGTCTGGCAATCTCATTCCAAATAGGGTGACCACCTTGGTATTAGACCCCTTTCAAACTGTTCCGCCCCAGGCATCAGCGGTAAAGCGGCGCTATTTTTTAACCCCCCATTAGCGGCTGAAAAGGGGTTAAATCCGGCTGCAAAATGCCGCCGCAGGGGCATTTTGGCAGCGGTATAGCAGCGCTGCCCCATTGATTTTTCTGGGGGGCGGGGGGGGTGTCCCTGAATGGCAGTTTGGAAATGTGGTCACCCTACTCCCTCGCCCCTGTCAATGCAGCGCTTTTGCAGGAGCCCAGCAGAAGGAGCAGCCTGTTTGCAGCCGACAGCTTACAGAATGGGACAGCAGGAGAGAGGTATGTACAGTCCATTTCTGTCCCATTACAGTCCCACTGTCCATCCCTCTGTCCCCCTGTCCATCCCTCTGTCCCCCTGTCCATCCCTCTGTCCCCCTGTCCATCCCACTGTACCCCTGTCCATCCCACTGTCCCCCTGTAGACCCCTCTGTCCCTCTGTCCATCCCTCTGTCCCACTGTCCATCCCACTGTCCCCCTGTCCATCCCACTGTCCCCCTGTCCATCCCACTGTCCCCCTGTCCATCTCACTGTCCCCCTGTCCATCTCACTGTCCCCCTGTCCATCCCCCTGTCCATCCCACTGTCCCCCTGTCCATCCCACTGTCCCCCTGTCCATCCCACTGTCCCCCTGTCCATCCCACTGTCCCCCTGTCCATCCCACTGTACCCCTGTCCATCTCACTGTCCCCCTGTCCATCTCACTGTCCCCCTGTCCTTCCCACTGTCCCCCTGTCCATCTCACTGTCCCCCTGTCCATCTCACTGTCCCCCTGTCCATCTCACTGTCCCCCTGTCCATCTCACTGTCCCACTGTCCATCTCACTGTCCCCCTGTCCAGCCCACTGTCCCCCTGTCCAGCCCACTGTCCCCCTGTCCAGCCCACTGTCCCCCTGTCCAGCCCACTGTCCCCCTGTCCAGCCCACTGTCCCCCTGTCCAGCCCACTGTCCCCCTGTCCAGCCCACTGTCCCCCTGTCCATCTCACTGTCCCCCTGTCCATCCCACTGGCACTGCTGGTAAGCCAGGATCCACCACGGCAGCCTGTGCCCAGTGCCAGTCCAGGGGCCGACTACTCCCGCTGCCTGCAGCTCATTGCCAGGCCAGCAGCTAGCAGCCCAACTTCTCTCCTCCTGAGCATCCTCCCGCCTATGAGGGCTGCGACCCCAGCCGGCAGCCAAACTTCCAGGTTTGTACACTACCCACTCACTAATACTATTCTATGAGAACATGCATGCTTGCAATGAATCATGTGTTGCTTTTAACAATGTTCCTTCTAGAATCTGATATTGTAGGTTCGTAACAATAAAATTTCCTTTTTTTTTTTTCACATATGTATTTCGGTGTGGCGGAAAGTCTGGCAATCTCATTCCAAATAGGGTGACCACCTTGGTATTAGACCCCTTTCAAACTGTGCCGCCCCGGGCATCAGCGGTAAAGTGGCGCTATTTTTTAACCCCCCCATTAGCGGCTGAAAAAGGGGTTAAATCCGCCTGCAAAATGCCGCCGCAGGGGCATTTTGGCAGCGGTTTAGCAGCGCTGCCCCGTTGATTTTTCTGGGGGGCGGGGGGGTGTCCCTGAATGGCAGTTTGGAAATGTGGTCACCCTACCCCCTCGCCCCTGTCAATGCAGCGCTTTTGCAGGAGCCCAGCAGAATGAGCAGCCAGTGTGCAGCCGACAGCTTACAGAATGGGACAGCAGGAGAGAGGTATGTACAGTCCATTACTGTCCCATTACAGTCCCACTGTTCATCTCATGTCCCCCTGTCCATCCCTCTGTCCCCCTGTCCATCCCTCTGTCCCCCTGTCCATCCCTCTGTCCCCCTGCCCATCCCTCTGTCCCACTGTCCATCCCACTGTACCCCTGTCCATCTCACTGTACCCCTGTCCATCTCACTGTCCCCCTGTCCATCTCACTGTCCCCCTGTCCATCTCACTGTCCCCCTGTCCATCTCACTGTCCCCCTGTCCATCTCACTGTCCCCCTGTCCATCCCACTGTCCCCCTGTCCATCCCACTGTTCCCCTGTCCATCCCACTGTCCCCCTGTCCATCTCACTGTCCATCCCACTGTCCCCCTGTCCATCCCACTGTCCCCCTGTCCATCCCACTGTCCCCCTGTCCATCCCACTGCCCCCCTGTCCATCCCACTGCCCCCCTGTCCATCCCACTGCCCCCCTGTCCATCCCACTGTCCCACTGTCCCTCTGTCCATCTCACTGTCCCTCTGTCCATTTCACTGTCCCCCTGTCCATCCCACTGTCCCCCTGTCCATCCCACTGTCCCCCTGTCCATCCCACTGTCCCCCTGTCCATCTCACTGTCCCCCTGTCCATCTCACTGTCCCCCTGTCCATCTCACTGTCCCCCTGTCCATCTCACTGTCCCCCTGTCCAGCCCACTGTCCCCCTGTCCATCCCACTGTCCCCCTGTCCATCTCACTGGCACTGCTGGTAAGCCAGGATCCACCATGGCAGCCTGTGCCCAGTGCCAGTCCAGGGGCCGACTACTCCCGCTGCCTGCAGCTCATTGCCAGGCCAGCAGCTAGCAGCCCAACTTCTCTCCGTTTGCACACTACCCACTCACTAATACTATTCTATGACAACATGCATGCTTGCAATGAATCATGTGTTGCTTTTAACAATGTTCCTTCTAGAATCTGATATTGTATGTTCGTAACAATAAAATTTCCTTTTTTTTTCCGTTTTTTTTTCCACATATGTATTTCGGTGTGGCGGAAAGTCTGGCAATCTCATTCCAAATAAGGTGACCACCTTGGTATTAGACCCCTTTCAAACTGTGCCGCCCCGGGCGTCAGCGGTAAAGCGGCGCTATTTTTTAACCCCCCATTAGCGGCTGAAAAGGGGTAAAATCCGTCTGCAAAATACCACCGCAGGGGCATTTTGGCAGCGGTATAGCAGCGCTGCCCCGTTGATTTTTCTGGGGGGCGGGGGGGGGTGTCCCTGAATGGCAGTTTGGAAATGTGGTCACCCTACCCCCTCGCCCCTGTCAATGCAGCGCTTTAGCAGGAGCCCAGCAGAAGGAGCAGCCAGTGTGCAGCCGACAGCTTACAGAATGGGACAGCAGGAGAGAGGTATGTACAGTCTATTACTGTCCCATTACAGTCCCACTGTCCATCTCATGTCCCCCTGTCCATCCCTCTGTCCCCCTGTCCATCCCTCTGTCCCCCTGTCCATCCCTCTGTCCCACTGTCCATCCCTCTGTCCCACTGTCCATCCCACTGTCCCCCTGTCCATCCCACTGTACCCCTGTCCATCTCACTGTCCCCCTGTCCATCTCACTGTCCCCCTGTCCATCCCACTGTCCCCCTGTCCATCCCACTGTCCCCTTGTCCATCCCACTGTCCCCCTGTCCATCTCACTGTCCCTCTGTCCATTTCACTGTCCCCCTGTCCATCCCACTGTCCCCCTGTCCATCTCACTGTCCCCCTGTCCATCTCACTGTCCTCCTGTCCATCCCACTGTCCCCCTGTCCATCTCACTGTCCCCCTGTCCATCTCACTGTCCAACTGTCCATCTCACTGTCCCACTGTCCATCCCACTGTCCATCTCACTGTCCCCCTGTCCATCTCACTGTCCCCCTGTCCATCTCACTGTCCCCCTGTCCATCTCACTGTCCCCCTGTCCATCTCACTGTCCCCCTGTCCATCTCACTGTCCCCCTGTCCATCTCACTGTCCATCTCACTGTCCCACTGTCCATCCCACTGTCCCCCTGTCCATCCCACTGCCCCCCTGTCCATCCCCCTGTCCCACTGTCCCTCTGTCCATCTCACTGTCCCTCTGTCCATTTCACTGTCCCCCTGTCCATCCCACTGTCCCCCTGTCCATCTCACTGTCCCCCTGTCCATCTCACTGTCCCCCTGTCCATCTCACTGTCCATCTCACGGTCCCCCTGTCCATCTCACTGTCCCACTGTCCATCCCACTGTCCATCTCGCTGTCCCCCTGTCAATCTCACTGTCCCCCTGTCCATCTCACTGTCCCCCTGTCCAGCCCACTGGCACTGCTGGTAAGCCAGGATCCACCACGGCAGCCTGTGCCCAGTGCCAGTCCAGGGGCCGACTACTCCCGCTGCCTGCAGCTCATTGCCAGGCCAGAAGCTAGCAGCCCAACTTCTCTCCGTTTGTACACTACCCACTCACTAATACTATTCTATGACAACATGCATATTTGCAATGAATCATGTGTTGCTTTTAACAATGTTCCTTCTAGAATCTGATATTGTATGTTCGTAACAATAAAATTTCCTTTTCTTTTCCTTTTTTTTTTTCACATATGTATTTCGGTGTGGCGGAAAGTCTGGCAATCTCATTCCAAATAGGGTGACCACCTTGGTATTAGACCCCTTTCATACTGTGCCGCCCCGGGCGTCAGCGGTAAAGTGGCGCTATTTTTTTACCCCCCATTAGCGGCTGAAAAGGGGTTAAATCAACCTGCAAAATGCAGCCGCAGGGGCATTTTGGCAGCGGTATAGCAGCACTGCCCCGTTGATTTTTCTGGGGGGCGGGGGGGGTGTCCCTGAATGGCAGTTTGTAAATGTGGTCACCCTACCCCCTTGCCCCTGTCAATTCAGCGCTTTTGCAGGAGCCCAGCAGAAGGAGCAGCCAGTGTGCAGCCGACAGCTTACAGAATGGGACAGCAGGAGAGAGGTATGTACAGTCCATTACTGTGCCATTACAGTCCCACTGTCCATCTCATGTCCCCCTGTCCATCCCTCTGTCCCCCTGTCCATCCCTCTGTCCCCCTGTCCATCCCACTGTACCCCTGTCCATCTCACTGTCCCCCTGTCCATCTCACTGTCCCCCTGTCCATCCCTCTGTCCCACTGTCCATCCCACTGTACCCCTGTCCATCTCACTGTCCCCCTGTCCATCTCACTGTCCCCCTGTCCATCTCACTGTCCCCCTGTCCATCTCACTGTCCCCCTGTCCATCCCACTGTCCCCCTGTCCGTCCCACTGTCCATCTCACTTTGCCACTGTCCATCCCACTGTCCCCCTGTCCATCCCACTGCCCCCCTGTCCATCCCACTGTCCCTCTGTCCATCTCACTGTCCCTCTGTCCATTTCACTGTCCCCCTGTCCATCCCACTGTCCCCCTGTCCATCCCACTGTCCCCCTGTCCATCCCACTGTCCCCCTGTCCATCTCACTGTCCCCCTGTCCATCTCACTGTCCCCCTGTCCATCTCACTGTCCCCCTGTCCATCTCACTGTCCCCCTGTCCATCCCACTGTCCATCTCACTGTCCCCCTGTCCATCTCACTGTCCCCCTGTCCATCCCACTGTCCCCCTGTCCATCCCACTGTACCCCTGTCCATCTCACTGTCCCCCTGTCCATCCCACTGCCCCACTGTCCATCCCACTGTCCCTCTGTCCATCTCACTGTCCCTTTGTCCATTTCACTGTCCCCCTGTCCATCCCACTGTCCCCCTGTCCATCTCACTGTCCCCCTGTCCATCTCACTGTCCCCCTGTCCATCCCACTGTCCATCTCACTGTCCCCCTGTCCATCCCACTGTCCCCCTGTCCATCCCACTGTCCCCCTGTCCATCTCACTGTCCCACTGTCCATCTCACTGTCCCACTGTCCATCCCACTGTCCCACTGTCCATCCCACTGTCCCCCTGTCCATCCCACTGCCCCCCTGTCCATCCCACTGTGCCACTGTCCCTCTGTCCATCTTACTGTCCCTCTGTCCATTTCACTGTCCCCCTGTCCATCCCACTGTCCCCCTGTCCATCTCACTGTCCCCCTGTCCATCTCACTGTCCCCCTGTCCATCTCACTGTCCCCCTGTCCATCTCACTGTCCCCCTGTCCATCTCACTGTCCCCCTGTCCATCTCACTGTCCCACTGTCCATCCCACTGTCCATCTCACTGTCACCCTGTCCATCTCACTGTCCCCCTGTCCATCTCACTGTACCCCTGTCCAGCCCACTGTCCCCCTGTCCAGCCCACTGTCCCCCTGTCCAGCCCACTGTCCCCCTGTCCAGCCCACTGTCCCCCTGTCCAGCCCACTGTCCCCCTGTCCATCTCACTGTCCCCCTGTCCATCTCACTGGCACTGCTGGTAAGCCAGGATCCACCACGGCAGCCTGTGCCCAGTGCCAGTCCAGGGGCCGACTACTCCCGCTGCCTGCAGCTCATTGCCAGGCCAGCAGCTAGCAGCCCAACTTCTCTCCGTTTGCACACTACCCACTCACTAATACTATTCTATGACAACATGCATGCTTGCAATGAATCATGTGTTGCTTTTAACAATGTTCCTTCTAGAATCTGATATTGTATGTTCGTAACAATAAAATTTCCTTTTTTTTTCCGTTTTTTTTTCCACATATGTATTTCGGTGTGGCGGAAAGTCTGGCAATCTCATTCCAAATAAGGTGACCACCTTGGTATTAGACCCCTTTCAAACTGTGCCGCCCCGGGCGTCAGCGGTAAAGCGGCGCTATTTTTTAACCCCCCATTAGCGGCTGAAAAGGGGTAAAATCCGTCTGCAAAATACCACCGCAGGGGCATTTTGGCAGCGGTATAGCAGCGCTGCCCCGTTGATTTTTCTGGGGGGCGGGGGGGGGTGTCCCTGAATGGCAGTTTGGAAATGTGGTCACCCTACCCCCTCGCCCCTGTCAATGCAGCGCTTTAGCAGGAGCCCAGCAGAAGGAGCAGCCAGTGTGCAGCCGACAGCTTACAGAATGGGACAGCAGGAGAGAGGTATGTACAGTCTATTACTGTCCCATTACAGTCCCACTGTCCATCTCATGTCCCCCTGTCCATCCCTCTGTCCCCCTGTCCATCCCTCTGTCCCCCTGTCCATCCCTCTGTCCCACTGTCCATCCCACTGTCCCCCTGTCCATCCCACTGTACCCCTGTCCATCTCACTGTCCCCCTGTCCATCTCACTGTCCCCCTGTCCATCCCACTGTCCCCTTGTCCATCCCACTGTCCCACTGTCCCTCTGTCCATCTCACTGTCCCTCTGTCCATTTCACTGTCCCCCTGTCCATCCCACTGTCCCCCTGTCCATCTCACTGTCCCCCTGTCCATCTCACTGTCCTCCTGTCCATCCCACTGTCCCCCTGTCCATCTCACTGTCCCCCTGTCCATCTCACTGTCCAACTGTCCATCTCACTGTCCCACTGTCCATCCCACTGTCCATCTCACTGTCCCCCTGTCCATCTCACTGTCCCCCTGTCCATCTCACTGTCCCCCTGTCCATCTCACTGTCCCCCTGTCCATCTCACTGTCCCCCTGTCCATCTCACTGTCCCCCTGTCCATCTCACTGTCCCACTGTCCATCTCACTGTCCCACTGTCCATCCCACTGTCCCCCTGTCCATCCCACTGCCCCCCTGTCCATCCCCCTGTCCCACTGTCCCTCTGTCCATCTCACTGTCCCTCTGTCCATTTCACTGTCCCCCTGTCCATCCCACTGTCCCCCTGTCCATCTCACTGTCCCCCTGTCCATCTCACTGTCCCCCTGTCCATCTCACTGTCCCCCTGTCCATCTCACTGTCCATCTCACGGTCCCCCTGTCCATCTCACTGTCCCACTGTCCATCCCACTGTCCATCTCGCTGTCCCCCTGTCAATCTCACTGTCCCCCTGTCCATCTCACTGTCCCCCTGTCCAGCCCACTGGCACTGCTGGTAAGCCAGGATCCACCACGGCAGCCTGTGCCCAGTGCCAGTCCAGGGGCCGACTACTCCCGCTGCCTGCAGCTCATTGCCAGGCCAGAAGCTAGCAGCCCAACTTCTCTCCGTTTGTACACTACCCACTCACTAATACTATTCTATGACAACATGCATATTTGCAATGAATCATGTGTTGCTTTTAACAATGTTCCTTCTAGAATCTGATATTGTATGTTCGTAACAATAAAATTTCCTTTTCTTTTCCTTTTTTTTTTTCACATATGTATTTCGGTGTGGCGGAAAGTCTGGCAATCTCATTCCAAATAGGGTGACCACCTTGGTATTAGACCCCTTTCATACTGTGCCGCCCCGGGCGTCAGCGGTAAAGTGGCGCTATTTTTTTACCCCCCATTAGCGGCTGAAAAGGGGTTAAATCAACCTGCAAAATGCAGCCGCAGGGGCATTTTGGCAGCGGTATAGCAGCACTGCCCCGTTGATTTTTCTGGGGGGCGGGGGGGGTGTCCCTGAATGGCAGTTTGTAAATGTGGTCACCCTACCCCCTTGCCCCTGTCAATTCAGCGCTTTTGCAGGAGCCCAGCAGAAGGAGCAGCCAGTGTGCAGCCGACAGCTTACAGAATGGGACAGCAGGAGAGAGGTATGTACAGTCCATTACTGTGCCATTACAGTCCCACTGTCCATCTCATGTCCCCCTGTCCATCCCTCTGTCCCCCTGTCCATCCCTCTGTCCCCCTGTCCATCCCACTGTACCCCTGTCCATCTCACTGTCCCCCTGTCCATCTCACTGTCCCCCTGTCCATCCCTCTGTCCCACTGTCCATCCCACTGTACCCCTGTCCATCTCACTGTCCCCCTGTCCATCTCACTGTCCCCCTGTCCATCTCACTGTCCCCCTGTCCATCTCACTGTCCCCCTGTCCATCCCACTGTCCCCCTGTCCGTCCCACTGTCCATCTCACTTTGCCACTGTCCATCCCACTGTCCCCCTGTCCATCCCACTGCCCCCCTGTCCATCCCACTGTCCCTCTGTCCATCTCACTGTCCCTCTGTCCATTTCACTGTCCCCCTGTCCATCCCACTGTCCCCCTGTCCATCCCACTGTCCCCCTGTCCATCTCACTGTCCCCCTGTCCATCTCACTGTCCCCCTGTCCATCTCACTGTCCCCCTGTCCATCCCACTGTCCATCTCACTGTCCCCCTGTCCATCTCACTGTCCCCCTGTCCATCCCACTGTCCCCCTGTCCATCCCACTGTACCCCTGTCCATCTCACTGTCCCCCTGTCCATCCCACTGCCCCACTGTCCCTCTGTCCATCTCACTGTCCCTTTGTCCATTTCACTGTCCCCCTGTCCATCCCACTGTCCCCCTGTCCATCTCACTGTCCCCCTGTCCATCTCACTGTCCCCCTGTCCATCCCACTGTCCATCTCACTGTCCCCCTGTCCATCCCACTGTCCCCCTGTCCATCCCACTGTCCCCCTGTCCATCTCACTGTCCCACTGTCCATCTCACTGTCCCACTGTCCATCCCACTGTCCCCCTGTCCATCCCACTGCCCCCCTGTCCATCCCACTGTGCCACTGTCCCTCTGTCCATCTTACTGTCCCTCTGTCCATTTCACTGTCCCCCTGTCCATCCCACTGTCCCCCTGTCCATCTCACTGTCCCCCTGTCCATCTCACTGTCCCCCTGTCCATCTCACTGTCCCCCTGTCCATCTCACTGTCCCCCTGTCCATCTCACTGTCCCCCTGTCCATCTCACTGTCCCCCTGTCCATCTCACTGTCCCACTGTCCATCCCACTGTCCATCTCACTGTCACCCTGTCCATCTCACTGTCCCCCTGTCCATCTCACTGTACCCCTGTCCAGCCCACTGTCCCCCTGTCCAGCCCACTGTCCCCCTGTCCAGCCCACTGTCCCCCTGTCCAGCCCACTGTCCCCCTGTCCATCTCACTGTCCCCCTGTCCATCTCACTGGCACTGCTGGTAAGCCAGGATCCACCACGGCAGCCTGTGCCCAGTGCCAGTCCAGGGGCCGACTACTCCCGCTGCCTGCAGCTTATTGCCAGGCCAGCAGCTAGCAGCCCAAACTCTCTCCTCCTGAGCCTTTTCCCGCCCACGAGGGCTGCGACCCGAGCCGGTAGCCAAACTTCCAGGTTTGTACACTACCCACTCACTAATACTATTCTATGTCAACATGCATGCTTGCAATGAATCATGTGTTGCTTTTAACAATGTTCCTTCTAGAATCTGATATTGTATGTTCGTAACAATAAAATTTCCTTTTTTTTTCCTTTTTTTTTTTTCACATATGTATTTCGGTGTGGCGGAAAGTCTGGCAATCTCATTCCAAATAGGGTGACCACCTTGGTATTAGACCCCTTTCAAACTGTGCCACCCTGGGCGTCAGCGGTAAAGCGGCGCTATTTTTTAACCCCCCATTAGCGGCTGAAAAGGGGTTAAATCCGCCTGCAAAATGCCGCCGCAGGGGCATTTTGGCAGCGGTATAGCAGCGCTGCCCCGTTGATTTTTCTGGGGGGCGGGGGGGTGTCCCTGAATGGCAGTTTGGAAATGTGGTCACCCTACCCCCTCGCCCCTGTCAATGCAGCGCTTTTGCAGGAGCCCAGCAGAAGGAGCAGCCAGTGTGCAGCCGACAGCTTACAGAATGGGACAGCAGGAGAGAGGTATGTACAGTCCATTACTGTCCCATTACAGTCCCACTGTCCATCTCATGTCCCCCTGTCCATCCCTCTGTCCCCCTGTCCATCCCTCTGTCCCCCTGTCCATCCCACTGTCCCCCTGTCCATCCCACTGTCCCCCTGTCCATCTCACTGTCCCCCTGTCCATCCCACTGTCCCCCTGTCCATCCCACTGTCCCCCTGTCCATCCCACTGTCCCCCTGTCCGTCCCACTGTCCATCCCACTGTCCCCCTGTCCATCTCACTGTCCCACTGTCCATCTCACTGTCCCACTGTCCATCCCACTGTCCATCCCACTGTCCCCCTGTCCATCCCACTGTCCCCCTGTCCATCTCACTGATCCTCCTGTCCATCTCACTTTCCCCCTGTCCATCTCACTGTCCCCCTGTCCATCCCACTGTCCCCCTGTCCATCTCACTGTCCCACTGTCCATCCCACTGTCCCCCTGTCCATCCCACTGCCCCCCTGTCCATCCCACTGTCCCACTGTCCCTCTGTCCATCTCACTGTCCCTCTGTCCATCTCACTGTCCCTCTGTCCATTTCACTGTCCCCCTGTCCATCCCACTGTCCCCCTGTCCATCTCACTGTCCCCCTGTCCATCTCACTGTCCCCCTGTCCATCCCACTGTCCATCTCACTGTCCCCCTGTCCATCCCACTGTCCCCCTGTCCATCTCACTGTCCCACTGTCCATCTCACTGTCCCACTGTCCATCTCACTGTCCCACTGTCCATCTCACTGTCCCACTGTCCATCCCACTGTCCCCCTGTCCATCCCACTGCCCCCCTGTCCATCCCACTGTCCCTCTGTCTATCTCACTGTCCCTCTGTCCATTTCACTGTCCCCCTGTCCATCCCACTGTCCCCCTGTCCATCCCACTGTCCCCCTGTCCATCTCACTGTCCCCCTGTCCATCTCACTGTCCCCCTGTCCATCTCACTGATCCTCCTGTCCATCTCACTTTCGCCCTGTCCAGCCCACTGTCCCCCTGTCCAGCCCACTGTCCCCCTGTCCATCTCACTGTCCCCCTGTCCATCTCACTGGCACTGCTGGTAAGCCAGGATCCACCACGGCAGCCTGTGCCCAGTGCCAGTCCAGGGGCCGACTACTCCCGCTGCCTGCAGCTCATTGCCAGGCCAGCAGCTAGCAGCCCAACCTCTCTCCTCCTGAGCCTTTTCCCGCCCACGAGGGCTGCGACCCGAGCCGGTAGCCAAACTTCCAGGTTTGTACACTACCCACTCACTAATACTATTCTATGACAACATGCATGCTTGCAATGAATCATGTGTTGCTTTTAACAATGTTCCTTCTAGAATCTGATATTGTATGTTCGTAACAATAAAATTTCCTTTTTTATTTCCTTTTTTTTTTTCACATATGTATTTCGGTGTGGCGGAAAGTCTGACAATCTCATTCCAAATAGGGTGACCCCTTTGGTATTAGACCCCTTTCAAACTGTGCCGCCCCGGGCATCAGCGATAAAGCGGCGCTATTTTTTAACCCCCCATTAGCGGCTGAAAAGGGGTTAAATCTGCCTGCAAAATGCAGCCGCAGGGGCATTTTGGCAGCGGTATAGCAGCGTTGCCCCGTTGATTTTTCTGGGGGGTGGGGGGGTGTCCCTGAATGCCAGTTTGGAAATGTGGTCACCCTACCCCCTCGCCCCTGTCAATGCAGCGCTTTTGCAGGAGCCCAGCAGAAGGAGCAGCCAGTGTGCAGCCGACAGCTTACAGAATGGGACAGCAGGAGAGAGGTATGTACAGTCCATTACTGTTCCATTACAGTCCCACTGTCCATCTCATGTCCCCCTGTCCATCCCTCTGTCCCCCTGTCCATCCCTCTGTCCCCCTGTCCATCCCTCTGTACCCCTGTCCATCCCTCTGCCCCCCTGTCCATCCCACTGTCCCACTGTCCATCCCACTGTCCCCCTGTCCATCCCACTGTACCCCTCTCCATCTCACTGTCCCCCTGTCCATCTCACTGTCCCCCTGTCCATCCCACTGTCCCCCTGTCCATCCCACTGTCCCCCTGTCCATCCCACTGTCCCCCTGTCCATCCCACTGTCCCCCTGTTCATCTCACTGTCCCCCTGTCCATCACACTGTCCCCCTGTCCATCTCACTGTCCCCCTATCCATCTCACTGACCCCCTGTCCATCTCACTGTCCCCCTGTCCATCTCACTGTCCCCCTGTCCATCTCACTGTCCCCCTGTCCATCTCACTGTCCCCCTGTCCATGCCACTGTCCCACTGTCCATCCCACTGTCCATCTCACTGTCCCCCTGTCCATCTCACTGTCCCCCTGTCCATCTCACTGTCCCCCTGTCCATCTCACTGTCCCCCTGTCCATCTCACTGTCCCCCTGTCCATCTCACTGTCCCCCTGTCCATCTCACTGTCCCCCTGTCCATCTCACTGTCCCCCTGTCCAGCGAACTGTCCCCCTGTCCAGCCCACTGTCCCCCTGTCCAGCCCACTGTCCCCCTGTCCAGCCCACTGTCCCCCTGTCCAGCCCACTGTCCCCCTGTCCATCTCACTGTCCCCCTGTCCATCTCACTGTCCCCCTGTCCATCCCACTGGCACTGCTGGTAAGCCAGGATCCACCATGGCAGCCTGTGTCCAGTGCCAGTCCAGGGGCCGACTACTCCCGCTGCCTGTAGATCATTGCCAGGCCAGCAGCTAGCAGCCCAACTTCTCTCCTCCTGAGCCTCCTCCCGCCCACGAGGGCTGCGACCCGAGCCTGCAGCCAAACGTCCAGGTTTTTACACTACCCACTCACTAATACTTTTCTATGACAACATGCATGCTTGCAATGAATCATGTGTTGCTTTTAACAATGTTCCTTCTAGAATCTGATATTGTATGTTCGTAACAATAAAATTTCCTTTTTTTTTCCTTTTTTTTTTTTCACATATGTATTTCGGTGTGGCGGAAAGTCTGGCAATCTCATTCCAAATAGGGTGACCACCTTGGTATTAGACGCCTTTCAAACTGTGCCGCCCCGGGCGTCAGCGGTAAAGCGGCGCTATTTTTTAACCCCCCATTAGCGGCTGAAAAGGGGTTAAATCCGGCTGCAAATGCCGCCGCAGGGGCATTTTGGCAGCGGTATAGCAGCGCTGCCCTGTTGATTTTTCTGGGGGGCGGGGGGGTGTCCCTGAATGGCAGTTTGGAAATGTGGTCACCCTACCCCCTCGCCCCTGTCAATGCAGCGCTTTTGCAGGAGCCCAGCAGAAGGAGCAGCCAGAGTTCAGCCGACAGCTTACAGAATGGGACAGCAGGAGAGAGGTATGTACAGTCCATTACTGTCCCATTACAGTCCCACTGTCCATCTCATATCCCCCTGTCCATCCCTCTGTCCCCCTGTCCATCCCTCTGTCCCACTGTCCATCCCACTGTCCCCCTGTCCATCCCACTGTCCCCCTGTCCATCTCACTGTCCCCCTGTCCATCTCACTGTCTCCCTGTCCATCTCACTGTCTCCCTGTCCATCTCACTGTCCCCCTGTCCATCCCACTGTCCCCCTGTCCATCCCACTGTCCCCCTGTCCATCCCACTGTCCCACTGTCCATCCCACTGTCCCCCTGTCCATCTCACTGTCCCACTGTCCATCTCACTGTTCCACTGTCCATCCCACTGTCCCCCTGTCCATCCCACTGTCCCCCTGTCCATCCCACTGTCCCCCTGTCCATCTCACTGTCCCCCTGTCCATCTCACTGTCCCCCTGTCCATCTCACTTTGCCCCTGTCCATCTCACTGTCCCACTGCCCATCCCATTGTCCATCTCACTGTCCCCCTGTCCATCTAACTGTCCCCCTGTCCATCTCACTGTCCCCCTGTCCATCTCACTGTCCCCCTGTCCATCTCACTGCCCCCCTGTCCAGCCCACTGTCCCCCTGTCCAGCCCACTGTCCCCCTGTCCATCCCACTGTCCCCCTGTCCATCCCACTGTCCCCCTGTCCATCCCACTGTCCCCCTGTCCATCCCACTGTCCCCCTGTCCATCTCACTGTCCCACTGTACATCCCACTGTCCCCCTGTCCATCCCACTGCCCCACTGTCCATCCCACTGTCCCTCTGTCCATCTCACTGTCCCTTTGTCCATTTCACTGTCCCCCTGTCCATCCCACTGTACCCCTGTCCATCTCACTGTCCCCCTGTCCATCTCACTGTCCCCCTGTCCATCCCACTGTCCATCTCACTGTCCCCCTGTCCATCCCACTGTCCCCCTGTCCATCCCACTGTCCCCCTGTCCATCTCACTGTCCCACTGTCCATCTCACTGTCCCACTGTCCATCCCACTGTCCCCCTGTCCATCCCACTGCCCCCCTGTTCATCCCACTGTGCCACTGTCCCTCTGTCCATCTTACTGTCCCTCTGTCCATTTCACTGTCCCCCTGTCCATCCCACTGTCCCCCTGTCCATCTCACTGTCCCCCTGTCCATCTCACTGTCCCCCTGTCCATCTCACTGTCCCCCTGTCCATCTCACTGTCCCCCTGTCCATCTCACTGTCCCCCTGTCCATCTCACTGTCCCACTGTCCATCCCACTGTCCATCTCACTGTCACCCTGTCCATCTCACTGTCCCCCTGTCCATCTCACTGTCCCACTGTCCATCTCACTGTACCCCAGTCCAGCCCACTGTCCCCCTGTCCAGCCCACTGTCCCCCTGTCCAGCCCACTGTCCCCCTGTCCATCTCACTGTCCCCCTGTCCATCTCACTGGCACTGCTGGTAAGCCAGGATCCACCACGGCAGCCTGTGCCCAGTGCCAGTCCAGGGGCCGACTACTCCCACTGCCTGCAGCTTATTGCCAGGCCAGCAGCTAGCAGCCCAAACTCTCTCCTCCTGAGCCTTTTCCCGCCCACGAGGGCTGCGACCCGAGCCGGTAGCCAAACTTCCAGGTTTGTACACTACCCACTCACTAATACTATTCTATGTCAACATGCATGCTTGCAATGAATCATGTGTTGCTTTTAACAATGTTCCTTCTAGAATCTGATATTGTATGTTCGTAACAATAAAATTTCCTTTTTTTTTCCTTTTTTTTTTTTCACATATGTATTTCGGTGTGGCGGAAAGTCTGGCAATCTCATTCCAAATAGGGTGACCACCTTGGTATTAGACCCCTTTCAAACTGTGCCGCCCTGGGCGTCAGCGGTAAAGCGGCGCTATTTTTTAACCCCCCATTAGCGGCTGAAAAGGGGTTAAATCCGCCTGCAAAATGCCGCCGCAGGGGCATTTTGGCAGCGGTATAGCAGCGCTGCCCCGTTGATTTTTCTGGGGGGCGGGGGGGTGTCCCTGAATGGCAGTTTAGAAATGTGGTCACCCTACCCCCTCGCCCCTGTCAATGCAGCGCTTTTGCAGGAGCCCAACAGAAGGAGCAGCCAGTGTGCAGCCGACAGCTTACAGAATGGGACAGAAGGAGAGAGGTATGTACAGTCCATTACTGTCCCATTACAGTCCCACTGTCCATCTCATGTCCCCCTGTCCATCCCTCTGTCCCCCTGTCCATCCCTCTGTCCCACTGTCCATCCCACTGTCCCCCTGTCCATCCCACTGTCCCCCTGTCCATCTCACTGTCCCCCTGTCCATCTCACTGTCCATCCCACTGTCCCACTGTCCATCTCACTGTCCCACTGTCCATCTCACTGTCCCACTGTCCATCCCACTGTCCATCCCACTGTCCCCCTGTCCATCCCACTGTCCATCTCACTGTCCCCCTGTCCATCTCACTGTCCCCCTGTCCATCTCACTGATCCTCCTGTCCATCTCACTTTCCCCCTGTCCATCTCAATGTCCCCCTGTCCATCTCTCTGTCCCACTGTCCATCCCACTGTCCATCTCACTGTCCCCCTGTCCATCTCACTGTCCCCCTGTCCATCTCACTGTCCCCCTGTCCAGCCCACTGTCCCCCTGTCCAGCCCACTGTCCCCCTGTCCAGCCCACTGTCCCCCTGTCCAGCCCACTGTCCCCCTGTCCATCCCACTGTCCCCCTGTCCATCTCACTGTCCCACTGTCCATCCCACTGTCCCCCTGTCCATCCCACTGCCCCCCTGTCCATCCCACTGTCCCACTGTCCCTCTGTCCATCTCACTGTCCCTCTGTCCATTTCACTGTCCCCCTGTCCATCCCACTGTCCCCCTGTCCATCTCACTGTCCCCCTGTCCATCTCACTATCCCCCTGTCCATCCCACTGTCCATCTCACTGTCCCCCTGTCCATCCTACTGTCCCCCTGTCCATCTCACTGTCCCCCTGTCCATCTCACTGTCCCACTGTCCATCTCACTGTCCCACTGTCCATCCCACTGTCCCCCTGTCCATCCCACTGCCCCCCTGTCCATCCCACTGCCCCCCTGTCCATCCCACTGTCCCCCTGTCCATCCCACTGTCCCACTGTCCCTCTGTCTATCTCACTGTCCCTCTGTCCATTTCACTGTCCCCCTGTCCATCCCACTGTCCCCCTGTCCATCCCACTGTCCCCCTGTCCATCTCACTGTCCCCCTGTCCATCTCACTGTCCCCCTGTCCATCTCACTGATCCTCCTGTCCATCTCACTTTCCCCCTGTCCAGCCCACTGTCCCCCTGTCCAGCCCACTGTCCCCCTGTCCATCTCACTGTCCCCCTGTCCATCTCACTGTCCCCCTGTCCATCTCACTGTCCCACTGTCCATCTCACTGTCCCCCTGTCCATCCCACTGTCCCCCTGTCCATCCCACTGTCCCCCTGTCCATCCCACTGCCCCCCTGTCCATCCCCCTGTCCCACTGTCCCTCTGTCCATCTCACTGTCCCTCTGTCTATTTCACTGTCCCCCTGTCCATCCCACTGTCCCCCTGTCCATCTCACTGTCCCCCTGTCCATCTCACTGTCCCCCTGTCCATCTCACTGTCCCACTGTCCATCCCACTGTCCATCTCACTGTCCCCCTGTCCATCTCACTGTCCCCCTGTCCATCTCACTGTCCCCCTGTCCATCTCACTGTCCCCCTGTCCAGCCCACTGTCCCCCTGTCCAGCCCACTGTCCCCCTGTCCAGCCCACTGTCCCCCTGTCCAGCCCACTGTCCCCCTGTCCATCTCACTGGCACTGCTGGTAAGCCAGGATCCACCACGGCAGCCTGTGCCCAGTGCCAGTCCAGGGGCCGACTACTCCCGCTGCCTGCAGCTCATTGCCAGGCCAGCAGCTAGCAGCCCAACTTCTCTCCGTTTGTACACTACCCACTCACTAATACTATTCTATGACAACATGCATATTTGCAATGAATCATGTGTTGCTTTTAACAATGTTCCTTCTAGAATCTGATATTGTATGTTCGTAACAATAAAATTTCCTTTTCTTTTCCTTTTTTTTTCACATATGTATTTCGGTGTGGCGGAAAGTCTGGCAATCTCATTCCAAATAGGGTGACCACCTTGGCATTAGACCCTTTTCAAACTGTGCCGCCCCGGGCGTCAGCGGTAAAGTGGCGCTATTTTTTAACCCCCCATTAGCGGCTGAAAAGGGGTTAAATCCGCCTGCAAAATGCCGCCGCAGGGGCATTTTGGCAGCGGTATAGCAGCGCTGCCCCATTGATTTTTCTGGGAGGCGGGGGGGCTTGTCCCTGAATGGCAGTTTGGAAATGTGGTCACCCTACCCCCTCGCCCCTGTCAATGCAGCGCTTTTGCAGGAGCCCAGCAGAAGGAGCAGCCAGTGTGCAGCCGACAGCTTACAGAATGGGACAGCAGGAGAGAGGTATGTACAGTCCATTACTGTCCCATTACAGTCCCACTGTCCATCTCAAGTCCCCCTGTCCATCCCTCTGTCCCCCTGTCCATCCCTCTGTCCCACTGTCCATCCCACTGTCCCCCTGTCCATCCCACTGTACCCCTGTCCATCTCACTGTCCCCCTGTCCATCTCACTGTGCCCCTGTCCATCCCTCTGTCCCCCTGTCCATCCCTCTGTCCCCCTGTCCATCCCTCTGTCCAACTGTCCATCCCACTGTCCCCCTGTCCATCCCACTGTACCCCTGTCCATCTCACTGTCCCCTGTCCATCTCACTGTGCCCCTGTCCATCTCACTGTCCCCCTGTCCATCCCACTGTCCCCCTGTCCATCCCACTGTCCCACTTTCCATCCCACTGTCCCCCTGTCCATCTCACTGTCCCACTGTCCATCTCACTGTCCCACTGTCCATCCCACTGTCCCACTGTCCATCCCACTGTCCCCCTGTCCATCTCACTGTCCCCCTTTCCATCTCACTGTCCCCCTGTCCATCTCACTGATCCTCCTGTCCATCTCACTTTCCCCCTGTCCATCTCACTGTCCCCCTGTCCAGCCCACTGTCCCCCTGTCCAGCCCACTGTCCCCCTGTCCATCTCACTGTCCCCCTGTCCATCTCACTGGCACTGCTGGTAAGCCAGGATCCACCACGGCAGCCTGTGCCCAGTGCCAGTCCAGAGGCCGACTACTCCCGCTGCCTGCAGCTCATTGCCAGGCCAGCAGCTAGCAGCCCAACTTCTCTCCTCCTGAGCCTTTTCCCGCCCACGAGGGCTGCGACCCGAGCCGGTAGCCAAACTTCCAGGTTTGTACACTACCCACTCACTAATACTATTCTATGACAACATGCATGCTTGCAATGAATCATGTGTTGCTTTTAACAATGTTCCTTCAAGGATCTGATATTGTATGTCCGAAACAATAAAATTTCCTTTTCTTTTCCTTTTTTTTTTTTTCACATATGTATTTCGGTGTGGTGGAAAGTCTGGCAATCTCATTCCAAATAGGGTGACCACCTTGGTATTAGACCCCTTTCAAACTGTGCCGCCCCGGGCGTCAGCGGTAAAGCGGCGCTATTTTTTAACCCCCCATTAGCGGCTGAAAAGGGGTTAAATCCGCCTGCAAAATGCCGCCGCAGGGGCATTTTGGCAGCGGTATAGCAGCTCTGCCCCGTTGATTTTCTGGGGGTGGGGGGTGTCCCTAAATGGCAGTTTGGAAATGTGGTCACCCTACCCCCTCGCCCCTGTCAATGCAGCGCTTTTGCAGGAGCCCAGCAGAAGGAGCAGCCAGTGTGCAGCTGACAGCTTACAGAATGGGACAGCAGGAGAGAGGTATGTACAGTCCATTACTGTCCCATTACAGTCCCACTATCCATCTCATGTTCCCCTGTCCATCCCTCTGTCCCCCTGTCCATCCCTCTGTCCCCCTGTCCATCCCTCTGTCCCACTGTCCATCCCTCTGTCCCACTGTCCACCCCACTGTCCCCCTGTCCATCCCACTGTACCCCTGTCCATCTCACTGTCCCCCTGTCCATCTCACTGTCCCCCTGTCCATCTCACTGTCCCCCTGTCCATCCCACTCTCCCCCTGTCCATCCCACTCTCCCCCTGTCCATCCCACTCTCCCCCTGTCCATCCCACTCTCCCCCTGTCCATCCCACTCTCCCCCTGTCCATCCCACTGTCCCCCTGTCCATCTCACTGTCCCACTGTCCATCCCACTGACCCCCTGTTCTTCCCACTGCCCCCCTGTCCATCCCACTGTCCCTCTGTCCATCTCACTGTCCCTCTGTCCATTTCACTGTCCCCCTGTCCATCCCACTGTCCCCCTGTCCATCCCACTGTCCCCCTGTCCATCTCACTGTCCCCCTGTCCATCTCACTGTCCCCCTGTCCATCTCACTGTCCCACTGTCCATCCCACTGTTCATCTCATTGTCCCCCTGTCCATCTCACTGTCCCCCTGTCCACCTCACTGTCCCCCTGTCCATCTCACTGTCCCCCTGTCCATCTCACTGTCCCACTGTCCAGCCCACTGTCCCCCTGTCCAGCCCACTGTCCCCCTGTCCATCTCACTGTCCCCCTGTCCATCTCACTGGCACTGCTGGTAAGCCAGGATCCACCACGGCAGCCTGTGCCCAGTGCCAGTCCAGGGGCCGACTACTCCTGCTGCCTGCAGCTCATTGCCAGGCCAGCAGCTAGCAGCCCAACCTCTCTCCTCCTGAGCCTTTTCCCGCCCACGAGGGCTGCGACCCGTGCCGGTAGCCAAACTTCCAGGTTTGTACACTACCCACTCACTATTACTATTCTATGACAACATGCATGCTTGCAATGAATCATGTGTTGCTTTTAACAATGTTCCTTCTAGAATCTGATATTGTATGTTCGTAACAATAAAATTTCCTTTTTTTTTCCTTTTTTTTTTCACATATGTATTTCGGTGTGGCGGAAAGTCTGACAATCTCATTCCAAATAGGGTGACCACTTTGGTATTAGACCCCTTTCAAACTGTGCCGCCCCGGGCGTCAGCGGTAAAGCGGCGCTATTTTTTAACCCCCCATTAGCGGCTGAAAAGGGGTTAAATCTGCCTGCAAAATGCCGCCGCAGGGGCATTTTGGCAGCGGTATAGTAGCGTTGCCCCGTTGATTTTTCTGGGGGGTGGGGGGGTGTCCCTGAATGCCAGTTTGGAAATGTGGTCACCCTACCCCCTCGCCCCTGTCAATGCAGCGCTTTTGCAGGAGCCCAGCAGAAGGAGCAGCCAGTGTGCAGCCGACAGCTTACAGAATGGGACAGCAGGAGAGAGGTATGTACAGTCCATTACTGTCCCATTACAGTCCCACTGTCCATCTCATGTCCCCCTGTCCATCCCTCTGTCCCCCTGTCCATCCCTCTGTCCCCCTGTCCATCCCTCTGTACCCCTGTCCATCCCTCTGTACCCCTGTCCATCCCTCTGCCCCCCTGTCCATCCCACTGTCCCACTGTCCATCCCACTGTCCCCCTGTCCATCCCACTGTACCCCTCTCCATCTCACTGTCCCCCTGTCCATCTCACTGTCCCCCTGTCCATCCCACTGTCCCCCTGTCCATCCCACTGTCCCCCTGTCCATCCCACTGTCCCCCTGTCCATCTCACTGTCCCCCTGTTCATCTCACTGTCCCCCTGTCCATCTCACTGTCCCCCTGTCCATCTCACTGTCCCCCTATCCATCTCACTGACCCCCTGTCCATCTCACTGTCCCCCTGTCCATCTCACTGTCCCCCTGTCCATCTCACTGTCCCCCTGTCCATCTCACTGTCCCCCTGTCCATCTCACTGTCCCCCTGTCCATGCCACTGTCCCACTGTCCATCCCACTGTCCATCTCACTGTCCCCCTGTCCATCTCACTGTCCCCCTGTCCATCTCACTGTCCCCCTGTCCATCTCACTGTCCCCCTGTCCATCTCACTGTCCCCCTGTCCATCTCACTGTCCCCCTGTCCAGCGAACTGTCCCCCTGTCCAGCCCACTGTCCCCCTGTCCATCTCACTGTCCCCCTGTCCATCCCACTGGCACTGCTGGTAAGCCAGGATCCACCATGGCAGCCTGTGTCCAGTGCCAGTCCAGGGGCCGACTACTCCCGCTGCCTGTAGATCATTGCCAGGCCAGCAGCTAGCAGCCCAACTTCTCTCCTCTTGAGCCTCCTCCCGCCCACGAGGGCTGCGACCCGAGCCTGCAGCCAAACGTCCAGGTTTTTACACTACCCACTCACTAATACTTTTCTATGACAACATGCATGCTTGCAATGAATCATGTGTTGCTTTTAACAATGTTCCTTCTAGAATCTGATATTGTATGTTCGTAACAATAAAATTTCCTTTTTTTTTCCTTTTTTTTTTTTCACATATGTATTTCGGTGTGGCGGAAAGTCTGGCAATCTCATTCCAAATAGGGTGACCACCTTGGTATTAGAGCCCTTTCAGTCTGTGCCGCCCCGGGCGTCAGCGGTAAAGCGGCGCTATTTTTTAACCCCCCATTTGCCGGTTTAAATGGGGTTAAATCCGCCTGCAAAATGCCGCCGCAGGGGCATTTTGGCAGCGGTATAGCAGCTCTGCCCCGTTGATTTTCTGGGGGTGGGGGGTGTCCCTAAATGGCAGTTTGGAAATGTGGTCACCCTACCCCCTCGCCCCTGTCAATGCAGCGCTTTTGCAGGAGCCCAGCAGAAGGAGCAGCCAGTGTGCAGCTGACAGCTTACAGAATGGGACAGCAGGAGAGAGGTATGTACAGTCCATTACTGTCCCATTACAGTCCCACTATCCATCTCATGTTCCCCTGTCCATCCCTCTGTCCCCCTGTCCATCCCTCTGTCCCCCTGTCCATCCCTCTGTCCCACTGTCCACCCCACTGTCCCCCTGTCCATCCCACTGTACCCCTGTCCATCTCACTGTCCCCCTGTCCATCTCACTGTCCCCCTGTCCATCTCACTGTCCCCCTGTCCATCCCACTGTCCCCCTGTCCATCCCACTCTCCCCCTGTCCATCCCACTCTCCCCCTGTCCATCCCACTCTCCCCCTGTCCATCTCACTGTCCCACTGTCCATCCCACTGACCCCCTGTTCTTCCCACTGCCCCCCTGTCCATCCCACTGTCCCTCTGTCCATCTCACTGTCCCTCTGTCCATTTCACTGTCCCCCTGTCCATCCCACTGCCCCCCTGTCCATCCCACTGCCCCCCTGTCCATCCCACTGTCCCCCTGTCCATCTCACTGTCCCCCTGTCCATCTCACTGTCCCCCTGTCCATCTCACTGTCCCACTGTCCATCCCACTGTTCATCTCATTGTCCCCCTGTCCATCTCACTGTCCCCCTGTCCACCTCACTGTCCCCCTGTCCATCTCACTGTCCCACTGTCCATCTCACTGTCCCCCTGTCCAGCCCACTGTCCCCCTGTCCAGCCCACTGTCCCCCTGTCCATCTCACTGTCCCCCTGTCCATCTCACTGGCACTGCTGGTAAGCCAGGATCCACCACGGCAGCCTGTGCCCAGTGCCAGTCCAGGGGCCGACTACTCCTGCTGCCTGCAGCTCATTGCCAGGCCAGCAGCTAGCAGCCCAACCTCTCTCCTCCTGAGCCTTTTCCCGCCCACGAGGGCTGCGACCCGTGCCGGTAGCCAAACTTCCAGGTTTGTACACTACCCACTCACTATTACTATTCTATGACAACATGCATGCTTGCAATGAATCATGTGTTGCTTTTAACAATGTTCCTTCTAGAATCTGATATTGTATGTTCGTAACAATAAAATTTCCTTTTTTTTTCCTTTTTTTTTTCACATATGTATTTCGGTGTGGCGGAAAGTCTGACAATCTCATTCCAAATAGGGTGACCACTTTGGTATTAGACCCCTTTCAAACTGTGCCGCCCCGGGCGTCAGCGGTAAAGCGGCGCTATTTTTTAACCCCCCATTAGCGGCTGAAAAGGGGTTAAATCTGCCTGCAAAATGCCGCCGCAGGGGCATTTTGGCAGCGGTATAGTAGCGTTGCCCCGTTGATTTTTCTGGGGGGTGGGGGGGTGTCCCTGAATGCCAGTTTGGAAATGTGGTCACCCTACCCCCTCGCCCCTGTCAATGCAGCGCTTTTGCAGGAGCCCAGCAGAAGGAGCAGCCAGTGTGCAGCCGACAGCTTACAGAATGGGACAGCAGGAGAGAGGTATGTACAGTCCATTACTGTCCCATTACAGTCCCACTGTCCATCTCATGTCCCCCTGTCCATCCCTCTGTCCCCCTGTCCATCCCTCTGTCCCCCTGTCCATCCCTCTGTACCCCTGTCCATCCCTCTGCCCCCCTGTCCATCCCACTGTCCCACTGTCCATCCCACTGTCCCCCTGTCCATCCCACTGTACCCCTCTCCAT
This sequence comes from Lithobates septentrionalis, assembly GCA_037952835.1. Classification (NCBI taxonomy): domain Eukaryota; kingdom Metazoa; phylum Chordata; class Amphibia; order Anura; family Ranidae; genus Lithobates; species Lithobates septentrionalis. Next base: position 1,484,947 of record JBBDGP010002453.1, read on the forward strand.
CTCACTGTCCCCCTGTCCATCTCACTGTCCCCCTGTCCATCCCACTGTCCCCCTGTCCATCCCACTGTCCCCCTGTCCATCCCACTGTCCCCCTGTCCATCTCACTGTCCCCCTGTTCATCTCACTGTCCCCCTGTCCATCTCACTGTCCCCCTGTCCATCTCACTGTCCCCCTATCCATCTCACTGACCCCCTGTCCATCTCACTGTCCCCCTGTCCATCTCACTGTCCCCCTGTCCATCTCACTGTCCCCCTGTCCATCTCACTGTCCCCCTGTCCATCTCACTGTCCCCCTGTCCATGCCACTGTCCCACTGTCCATCCCACTGTCCATCTCACTGTCCCCCTGTCCATCTCACTGTCCCCCTGTCCATCTCACTGTCCCCCTGTCCATCTCACTGTCCCCCTGTCCATCTCACTGTCCCCCTGTCCATCTCACTGTCCCCCTGTCCATTTCACTGTCCCACTGTCCATCCCACTGTCCATCTCACTGTCCCCCTGTCCAGCCCACTGTCCCCCTGTCTCGCCCACTGTCCCCCTGTCCATCTCACTGTCCCCCTGTCCATCTCACTGGCACTGCTGGTAAGCCAGGATCCACCACGGCAGCCTGTGCCCAGTGCCAGTCCAGGGGCAGACTACTCCTGCTGCCTGCAGCTCATTGCCAGGCCAGCAGCTAGCAGCCCAACTTCTCTCCTCCTGAGCCTTTTCCCGCCCACGAGGGCTGCGACCCGAGCCGGTAGCCAAACTTCCAGCTTTGTACACTACCCACTCACTAATACTATTCTATGACAACATGCATGCTTGCAATGAATCATGTGTTGCTTTTAACAATGTTCCTTCTAGAATCTGATATTGTATGTTCGTAACAATAAAATTTCCTTTTCTTTTCCTTTTTTTTTTTTTCACATATGTATTTCGGTGTGGCGGAAAGTCTGGCAATCTCATTCCAAATAGGGTGACCACCTTGGTATTAGATCCCTTTCAAACTGTGCCGCCCCGGGCGTCAGCGGTAAAGTGGCGCTATTTTTTAACCCCCCCATTAGCGGCTGAAAAGGGGTTAAATCCGCCTGCAAAATGCTGCCGCAGGGGCATTTTGGCAGCGGTTTAGCAGCGCTGCCCCGTTGATTTTTCTGGGGGGCGGGGGGGTGTCCCTGAATGGCAGTTTGGAAATGTGGTCACCCTACCCCCTCGCCCCTGTCAATGCAGCGCTTTTGCAGGAGCCCAGCAGGAGCAGCCAGTGTGCAGCCGACAGCTTACAGAATGGGACAGCAGGAGAGAGGTATGTACAGTCCATTACTGTCCCATTACAGTCCCACTGTCCATCTCATGTCCCCCTGTCCATCCCTCTGTCCCCCTGTCCATCCCTCTGTCCCACTGTCCATCCCACTGTCCCTCTGTCCATCCCACTGTACCCCTGTCCATCTCACTGTCCCCCTGTCCAACTCACTGTCCCCCTGTCCATCTCACTGTCCCCCTGTCCATCCCACTGTCCCCCTGTCCATTCTACTGTCCCCCTGTCCATCCCACTGTCCCCCTGTCCATCCCACTGTCCCCCTGTCCATCTCACTGTAGCCCTGTTCATCTCACTGTCCCCCTGTCCATCTCACTGTCCCTCTGTCCATCTCACTGTCCCTCTGTCCATCTCACTGTCCCCCTGTCCATCTCACTGACCCCCTGTCCATCTCACTGTCCCCCTGTCCATCTCACTGGCCCCCTGTCCATCTCACTGGCCCCCTGTCCATCTCACTGTCCCCCTGTCCATCTCACTGTCCCACTGTCCATCCCACTGTACCCCTGTCCATCTCACTGTCCCCCTGTCCATCTCACTGTCCCCCTGTCCATCTCACTGTCCCCCTGTCCATCCCACTGTCCCCCTGTCCATCCCACTGTCCCCCTGTCCATCCCACTGTCCCCCTGTCCATCCCACTGTCCCCCTGTCCATCCCACTGTTCCCCTGTCCATCTCACTGTCCCACTGTCCATCCCACTGTCCCCCTGTTCTTCCCACTGCCCCCCTGTCCATCCCACTGTCCCTCTTTCCATCTCACTGTCCCTCTGTCCATTTCACTGTCCCCCTGTCCATCCCACTGTCCCCCTGTCCATCCCACTGTCCCCCTGTCCATCCCACTGTCCCCCTGTCCATCCCACTGTTCATCTCACTGTCCCCCTGTCCATCTCACTGTCCCCCTGTCCATCTCACTGTCCCCCTGTCCATCTCACTGGCACTGCTGGTAAGCCAGGATCCACCACGGCAGCCTGTGCCCAGTGCCAGTCCAGGGGCCGACTACTCCCACTGCCTGCAGCTCATTGCCAGGCCAGCAGCTAGCAGCCCAACTTCTTTCCTCCTGAGCCTTTTCCCGCCCACGAGGGCTGCGACCCGAGCCGGTACCCAAACTTCCAGGTTTGTACACTACCCACTCACTAATACTATTCTATGACAACATGCATGCTTGCAATGAATCATGTGTTGCTTTTAACAATGTTCCTTCTAGAATCTGATATTGTATGTTCGTAACAATAAAATTTACTTTTTTTTTCCTTTTTTTTTTCACATATGTATTTCGGTGTGGCGGAAAGTCTGGCAATCTCATTCCAAATAGGGTGACCACCTTGGTATTAGACCCCTTTCAAACTGTGCCGCCCCGGGCGTCAGCGGTAAAGCGGCGCTATTTTTTTAACCCCCCATTAGCGGCTGAAAAGGGGTTAAATCCGCCGGCAAAATGCCGCCGCAGGGGCATTTTGGCAGTGGTATAGCAGCGCTGCCCCATTGATTTTTCTGGGGGGCGGGGGGGTGTCCCTGAATGGCAGTTTGGAAATGTGGTCACCCTACCCCCTCGCCCCTGTCAATGCAGCGCTTTTGCAGGAGCCCAGCAGAAGTAGCAGCCAGTGTGCAGCCGACAGCTCACAGAATGGGACAGCAGGAGAGAGGTATGTACAGTCCATTACTGTCCCATTACAGTCCCACTGTCCATCTCCTGTCCCCCTGTCCATCCCTCTGTGCCCCTGTCCATCCCTCTGTCCATCCCTCTGTCCCACTGTCCATCCCACTGTCCCCCTGTCCATCCCACTGTACCCCTGTCCATCCCACTGTCCCCCTGTCCATCCCACTGTCCCCCTGTCCATCTCACTGTCCCACTGTCCATCCCACTGCCCACCTGTCCATCCCGCTGTCCCACTGTCCATCTCACTGTCCCTCTGTCCATTTCACTCTCTCCCTGTCCATCCCACTGTCCCCCTGTCCATCCCACTGTCCCCCTGTCCATCTCTCTGTCCCCCTGTCCACCCCTCTGTCCCCCTGTCCACCCCTCTGTCCCCCTGTCCATCCCTCTGTCCCACTGTCCGTCCCCCTGTCCATCCCACTGTACCCCTGTCCATCTCACTGTCCCCCTGTCCATCTCACTGTCCCCCTGTCCATCTCACTGTCCCCCTGTCCATCCCACTGTCCCCCTGTCCACCTCACTGTCCATCTCACTGTCCCACTGTCCATCCCACTGTCCCCCTGTCCATCCCACTGTCCCCCTGTCCATCTCACTGTCCCACTGTCCATCCCACTGCCCACCTGTCCATCCCGCTGTCCCACTGTCCATCTCACTGTCCCTCTGTCCATTTCACTCTCCCCCTGTCCATCCCACTGTCCCCCTGTCCATCTCACTGTCCCCCTGTCCATCCCTCTGTCCCCCTGTCCACCTCTCTGTCCCCCTGTCCATCCCTCTGTCCCACTGTCCATCCCACTGTCCCCCTGTCCATCCCACTGTACCCCTGTCCATCTCACTGTCCCCCTGTCCATCCCACTGTCCCCCTGTCCATCCCAATGTCCCCCTGTCCATCCCTCTGTCCCCCTGTCCACCCCTCTGCCCCCCTGTCCATCCCTCTGTCCCACTGTCCATCCCACTGTCCCCCTGTCCATCCCACTGTACCCCTGTCCATCTCACTGTCCCCCTGTCCATCTCACTGTCCCCCTGTCCATCTCACTGTCCCCCTGTCCATCTCACTGTCCCCCTGTCCATCCCACTGTCCCACTGTCCATCCCACTGTCCCCCTGTCCATCCCACTGCCCCCCTGTCCATCCCACTGTCCCCCTGTCCATCCCACTGTCCCCCTGTCCATCTCACTGTCCCCCTGTCCATCTCACTGTAACCCTGTCCATCTCACTGTCCATCTCACTGTCCCCCCGTCCAGCCCACTGTCCCCCTGTCCATCTCACTGTCCCCCTGTCCATCTCACTGGCACTGCTGGTAAGCCAGGATCCACCATGGCAGCCTGTGCCCAGTGCCAGTCCAGGGGCCGACTAATCCCGCTGACTGCAGCTCATTGCCAGGCCAGCAGCTAGCAGCCCAACTTCTCTCCTTCTGAGCCTTTTCCTGCCCATGAGGGCTGCGACCCGAGCCGGTAGCCCAACTTCCAGGTTTGTACACTACCCACTCACTAATACTATTCTATGACAACATGCATGCTTTCAATGAATCATGTGTTGCTTTTAACAATGTTCCTTCTAGAATCTGATATTGTATGTTCATAACAACAAAATTTCCTTTTTTTTTTCCTTTTTTTTTTTTTTCACATATGTATTTCGGTGTGGCGGAAAGTCTGGCAATCTCATTCCAAATAGGGTGACCACCTTGGTATTAGACCCCTTTCAAACTGTGCCGCCCCGGGCGTCAGCGGTAAAGCGGCGCTGTTTTTTAACCCCCCATTAGCGGCTGAAAAGGGGTTAAATCCGCCTGCAAAATGCCGCCGCAGGGGCATTTTGGCAGCGGTATAGCAGCGCTGCCCCGTTAATTTTTCTGGGGGGCGGGGGGGGGTGTCCCTGAATGGCAATTTGGAAATGTGGTCACCCTACCCCCTCGCCCCTGTCAATGCAGCGCTTTTGCAGGAGCCCAGCAGAAGGAGCAGCCAGTGTGCAGCTGACAGCTTACAGAATGGGACAGCAGGAGAGAGGTATGTACAGTCCATTACTGTCCCATTACAGTCCCACTGTCCATCTCATGTCCCCCTGTCCATCCCTCTGTCCCCCTGTCCATCTCTCTGTCCCCTTGTCCATCCCTCTGTACCACTGTCCATCCCACTGTCCCCCTGTCCATCCCACTGAACCCCTGTCCATCTCACTGTCCCCCTGTCCATCTCACTGTCCCCCTGTCCATCCCACTGTCCCCCTGTCCATCCCACTGTCCCCCTGTCCATCTCACTGTCCCACTGTCCATCCCACTGTCCCCCTGTCCATCCCACTGTCCTCCTGTCCATCCCACTGCCCCCCTGTCCATCCCACTGTCCCTCTGTCCATCTCACTGTCCCTCTGTCCATTTCACTGTCCCCCTGTCCATCCCACTGTCCCCCTGTCCATCCCACTGTCCCCCTGTTCATCTCACTGTCCCACTGTCCATCTCACTGTCCCCCTGTCCATCTCACTGTCCCCCTGTCCATCTCACTGTCCCACTGTCCATCCCACTGTCCATCTCACTGTCCCCCTGTCCAGCCCACTGTCCCCCTGTCCATCTCACTGTCCCCCTGTCCAGCCCACTGTCCCCCTGTCCAGCCCACTGTCCCCCTGTCCATCTCACTGTCCCCCTGTCCATCTCACTGGCACTGCCGGTAAGCCAGGATCCACCACGGCAGCCTGTGCCCAGTGCCATTCCAGGGGCCGACTACTCCCGCTGCCTGCAGCTCATTGCCAGGCCAGCAGCTAGCAGCCCAACTTCTCTCCTCCTGAGCCTTTTCCCGCCCACGAGGGCTGCGACCCGAGCCGGTAGCCAAACTTCCAGGTTTGTACACTACCCACTCACTAATACTATTCTATGACAACATGCATGCTTGCAATGAATCGTGTGTTGCTTTTAACAATGTTCCTTCAAGGATCTGATATTGTATGTTCGAAACAATAAAATTTCCTTTTCTTTTCCTTTTTTTTTTTTTTCACATATGTATTTCGGTGTGGCGGAAAGTCTGGCAATCTCATTCCAAATAGGGTGACCACCTTGGAATTAGACCCCTTTCAAACTGTGCCGCCCTGGGCGTCAGCGGTAAAGCTGCGCTATTTTTTAACCCCCCATTAGGGGCTGAAAAGGGGTTAAATCCGCCTGCAAAATGCCGCCGCAGGGGCATTTTGGCAGCGGTATAGTAGCGCTGCCCCGTTGATTTTTCTGGGGGGCGGGGGGGTGTCCCTGAATGGCAGTTTGGAAATGTGGTCACCCTACCCCCTCGCCCCTGTCAATGCAGCGCTTTTGCAGGAGCCCAGCAGAAGGAGCAGCCAGAGTGCAGCCGACAGCTTACAGAATGGGACAGCAGGAGAGAGGTATGTACAGTCCATTACTGTCCCATTACAGTCCCACTGTCCATCTCATGTCCCCCTGTCCATCCCTCTGTCCCCCTGTCCAACCCTCTGTCCCCCTGTCCATCCCTCTGTCCCACTGTCCATCCCACTGTCCCCCTGTCCATCCCACTGTACCCCTGTCCATCTCACTGTCCCCCTGTCCATCTCACTGTCCCCCTGTCCATCTCACTACCCCCCTGTCCATCCCACTGTCCCCCTGTCCATCCCACTGTCCCCCTGTCCATCCCACTGCCCCCCTGTCCATCTCACTGTCCCACTGTCCATCTCACTGTCCCACTGTCCATCCCACTGTCCCCCTGTCCATCCCACTGCCCCCCTGTCCATCCCATTGTCCATCTCACTGTCCCTCTGTCCATCTCACTGTCCCTCTGTCCATTTCACTGTCCCCCTGTCCATCCCACTGTCCCCCTGTCCATCTCACTGTCCCCCTGTCCATTTCACTGTCCCCCTGTCAATCTCACTGTCCCACTGTCCATCCCCCTGTCCATCTCACTGTCCCCCTGTCCATCTCACTGTCCCCCTGTCCATCTCACTGTCCCCCTGTCCATCTCACTGTCCCCCTGTCCATCTCACTGTCCCCCTGTCCATCTCACTGTCCCCCTGTCCAGCCCACTGTCCCCCTGTCCAGCCCACTGTCCCCCTGTCCATCTCACTGTCCCCCTGTCCATCTCACTGTCAACCCTGTCCATCTCACTGGCACTGCTGGTAAGCCAGGATCCACCACGGCAGCCTGTGCCCAGTGCCAGTCCAGGGGCCGACTACTCCCGCTGCCTGCAGCTCATTGCCAGGCCAGCAGCTAGCAGCCCAACTTCTCTCCTCCTGAGCCTTTTCCCGCCCATGAGGGCTGCGACCCGAGCCGGTAGCCAAACTTCCAGGTTTGTACACTACCCACTCACTAATACTATTCTATGACAACATGCATGCTTGCAATGAATCATGTGTTGCTTTTAACAATGTTCCTTCTAGAATCTGATATTGTATGTTCGTAACAACAAAATTTCCTTTTCTTTTCCTTTTTTTTTTTTCACATATGTATTTCGGTGTAGCGGAAAGTCTGGCAATCTCATTCCAAATAGGGTGACCACCTTGGCATTAGACCCTTTTCAAACTGTGCCGCCCCGGCCGTCAGCGGTAAAGCGGCGCTATTTTTTAACCCCCCATTAGCGGCTGAAAAGGGGTTAAATCCGCCTGCAAAATGCCGCCGCAGGGGCATTTTGGCAGCGGTATAGCAGCGCTGCCCCATTGATTTTTCTGGGGGGCGGGGGGGTGTCCCTGAATGGCAGTTTGGAAATGTGGTCACCCTACCCCCTCGCCCCTGTCAATGCAGCGCTTTTGCAGGAGCTCAGCAGAAGGAGCAGCCAGTGTGCAGCCGACAGCTTACAGAATGGGACAGCAGGAGAGAGGTATGTACAGTCCATTACTGTCCCATTACAGTCCCACTGTCCATCTCATGTCCCCCTGTCCATCCCACTGTCCCCCTGTCCATCCCTCTGTCCCCCTGTCCATCCCTCTGTCCCCTGTCCATCCCTCTGTCCCACTGTCCATCCCACTGTCCCCCTGTCCATCCCACTGTACCCCTGTCCATCCCACTGTCCCCTGTGTCCCCCTGTCCAACTCACTGTCCCCCTGTCCATCCCACTGTCCCCCTGTCCATCCCACTGTCCCCCTGTCCATCTCACTGTCCCACTGTCCATCTCACTGTCCCACTGTCCATCTCACTGTCCCACTGTCCATCCCACTGTCCACCTGTCCATCCCACTGCCCCCCTGTCCACCCCACTGTCCCTCTGTCCATTTCATTGTCCCCCTGTCCATCCCACTGTCCCCCTGTCCATCCCATTGTCCCCCTGTCCATCTCACTGTCCCCCTGTCCATCTCACTGTCCCCCTGTCCATCTCACTGTCCCCCTGTCCATCCCACTGTCCCCCTGTCCATCTCACTGTCCCCCTGTCCATCTCACTGTCCCACTGTCCATCCCACTGTTCATCTCACTGTCCCCCTGTCCATCTCACTGTCCCCCTGTCCATCTCACTGTCCCCCTGTCCATCTCACTGTCCCCCTGTTTATCTCACTGTCCCCCTGTCCAGCCCACTGTCCCCCTGTCCAGCCCACTGTCCCCCTGTCCAGCCCACTGTCCCCCTGTCCAGCCCACTGTCCCCCTGTCCAGCCCACTGTCCCCCTGTCCAGCCCACTGTCCCCCTGTCCAGCCCACTGTCCCCCTGTCCATCCCACTGTCCCCCTGTCCATCCCACTGCCCCCCTGTCCACCCCACTGTCCCTCTGTCCATTTCATTGTCCCCCTGTCCATCCCACTGTCCCCCTGTCCATCCCACTGTCCCCCTGTCCATCCCTCTGTCCCACTGTCCATCCCACTGTCCCCCACTCCATCAAACTGTAGCCCTGTCCATCTCACTGTCCCCCTGTCCATCTCACTGTCCCCCTGTCCATCTCACTGTCCCCCTGTCCATCCCACTGTCCCCCTGTCCATCCCACTGTCCCCCTGTCCATCTCACTGTCCCACTGTCCATCTCACTGTCCCACTGTCCATCCCACTGTCCCCCTGTCCATCCCACTGCCCCCCTGTCCATCCCACTGTCCCACTGTCCCTCTGTCCATCTCACTGTCCCACTGTCCATCCCACTGTCCCCCTGTCCATCCCACTGTCCCCTGTCCATCCCACTGTCCACCTGTCCATCCCACTGTCCCCCTGTCCATCTCACTGTCCCTCTGTCCATCTCACTGTCCCACTGTCCATTTCACTGTCCCCCTGTCCATTTCACTGTCCCCCTGTCCATCCCACTGACCCCTGTCCATCCCACTGACCCCTGTCCATCCCACTGTCCCCCTGTCCATCTCACTGTCCCCCTGTCCATCTCACTGTCCCCCTGTCCATCTCACTGTCCCACTGTTCATCTCACTGTCCCCCTGTCCATCCCTCTGTCCCCCTGTCCATCTCACTGTCCCACTGTCCATCTCACTGTCCCACTGTCCATCCCACTGTCCCCCTGTCCATCCCACTGTCTCACTATCCCTCTGTCCATCTCACTGACCCCCTGTCCATTTCACTGTCCAGCCTGTCCATCCCTCTGTCCCCCTGTCCATCCCCCTGTCCCACTGTCCATCCCACTGTCCCCCTGTCCATCCCACTGTCCCCCTGTCCATCTCACTGTTCCCCTGTCCATCTCACTGTCCCCCTGTCCATCTCACTGTCCCCCTGTCCATCCCACTGTCCCCCTGTCCATCCCACTGTCCCCCTGTCCATCTCACTGTCCCCCTGTCCATCTCACTGTCCCCCTGTCCATCTCACTGTCCCCCTGTCCATCTCACTGTCCCCCTGTCCATCTCACTGTCCCCCTGTCCATCTCACTGTCCCACTGTCCATCTCACTGTCCCACTGTCCATCCCACTGTCCCCCTGTCCATCCCACTGTCCATCCCACTGTCCCCCTGTCCATCCCACAGTCCCACTGTCCCTCTGTCCATCTCACTGTCCCTCTGTCCATCTCACTGTCCCTCTGTCCATCTCACTGTCCCCCTGTCCATTTCACTGTCCCCCTGTCCATTTCACTGTCCCCCTGTCCATTTCACTGTCCCCCTGTCCATCCCACTGTCCCCCTATCCATCTCACTGTCCCCCTGTCCATCTCACTGTCCCCCTGTCCATCTCACTGTCCCCCTGTCCATCTCACTGTCCCCCTGTCCATCTCACTGTCCCACTGTCCCCCTGTCCATCTCACTGTCCCCCTGTCCATCTCACTGTCCCCCTGTCCAGCCCACTGTCCCCCTGTCCAGCCCACTGTCCCCCTGTCCAGCCCACTGTCCCCCTGTCCAGCCCACTGTCCGCCTGTCCATCCCACTGGCACTGCTGGTAAGCCAGGATCCACCACGGCAGCCTGTGCCCAGTGCCAGTCCAGGGGCCGACTACTCCCGCTGCCTGCAGCTCATTGCCAGGCCAGCAGCTAGCAGCCCAACTTCTCTCCTCCTGAGCCTCCTCCCGCCCACGAGGGCTGCGACCCGAGCCGGCAGCCAAACATCCAGGCTTGTACACTACCCACTCACTAATACTAATCTATGAGAACATGCATGCTTGCAATGAATCATGTGTTGCTTTTTTTTTTTTAATCAGATTCTTTTTATTGATTTTTAAAACATAAGAAGAGAAAAAAACTCTTCCTTAAAACAAAAACAAAAACATACATCAAATTACGATGCCAAGGACATATTATTATCCAAATATACAGTCAATCAGCTTATGTTTCCTGCAATATTATGGTATATATAGGCTTACAATCCATGTATTGCTTTTAACAATGTTCCTTCTAGAATCTGATATTGTATGTTTGTAACAGTAAAATTTCCTTTTTTTTTTCCTTTTTCTTTTTTCACATATGTATTTCTGTGTGGCGGAAAGTCTGGCAATCTCATTCCAAATAGGGTGACCACCTTGGTATTAGACCCCTTTCAAACTGTGCCGCCCCGGGCGTCAGCGGTAAAGCGGCGCTATTTTTTAACCCCCCATTAGCGGCTGAAAAGGGGTTAAATCCGCCTGCAAAATGCCACCGCAGGGGCATTTTGGCAGCGGTATAGCAGCGCTGCCCCGTTGATTTTTCTGGGGGGCGGGGGGGGTGTCCCTGAATGGCAGTTTGGAAATGTGGTCACCCTACCCCCTCGCCCCTGTCAATGCAGCGCTTTTGCAAGAGCCCAGCAGAAGGAGCAGCCAGTTTGCAGCCAACAGCTTACAGAATGGGACAGCAGGAGAGAGGTATGTACAGTCCATTACTGTCCCATTACAGTCCCACTGTCCATCTCATGTCCCCCTTTCCATCCCTCTGTCCCCCTGTCCATCCCTCTGTCCCCCTGTCCATCCCTCTGTCCCCCTGTCCATCCCTCTGTCCCCCTGTCCATCCCACTGTCCCCCTGTCCATCCCACTGTCCCCCTGTCCATCTCACTGTCCCCCTGTCCATCTCACTGTCCCCCTGTCCATCTCACTGTCCCCCTGTCCATCCCTCTGTCCCCCTGTCCATCCCACTGTCCCCCTGTCCATCCCACTGTCCCCCTGTCCATCTCACTGTCCCCCTGTCCATCTCACTGTCCCCCTGTCCATCTCACTGTCCCCCTGTCCATCTCACTGTCCCCCTGTCCATCTCACTGTCCCCCTGTCCATCTCACTGTCCCACTGTCCATCTCACTGTCCCACTGTCCATCCCACTGTCCATCTCACTGTCCATCCCTCTGTCCCACTGTTCATCCCACTGTCCCCCTGTCCATCCCACTGGCCCCCTGTCCATCCCACTGTCCCACTGTCCCTCTATCCATCCCACTGTCCCCCTGTCCACCCCACTGTCCCTCTGTCCATCCCACTGTCCCCCTGTCCATCCCACTGTCCCCCTTTCCATCCCACTGTCCCCCTGTCCATCTAACTGTCCCCCTGTCCATCTCACTGTCCCCCTGTCCATCTCACTGTCCCACTGTCCATCTCACTGTCCCCCTGTCCATCTCACTGTGCCCCTGTCCATCTCACTGTCTCCCTGTCCATCCCACTGTCCCCCTGTCCATCCCACTGTCCCCCTGTCCATCCCACTGTCTCACTGTCCCACTGTCCATCTCACTGTCCCACTGTCCATCCCACTGTCCCCCTGTCCATCCCATTGTCCCCCTGTCCATCCCACTGTCCCTCTGTCCATCTCACTGTCCCCCTGTCCATCTCACTGTCCCCCTGTCCATTTCACTGTCCCCCTGTCCATCCCACTGTACCCCTGTCCATCTCACTGTCCCCCTGTCCATCTCACTGTCCCCCTGTCCATCTCACTGTCCCCCTGTCCATCTCACTGTCCCCCTGTCCATCTCACTGTCCCCCTGTCCATCTCACTGTCCCCCTGTCCATCCCACTGGCACTGCTGGTAAGCCAGGATCCACCACGGCAGCCTGTGCCCAGTGCCAGTCCAGGGGCCGACTACTCCCGCTGCCTGCAGCTCATTGCCAGGCCAGCAGCTAGCAGCCCAACTTCTGAGAACATGCATGCTTGCAATGAATCATGTGTTGCTTTTAACAATGTTCCTTCTAGAATCTGATATTGTATGTTCGTAACAATAAAATTTCCTTTTTTTTTCCTTTTTTTTTCTTTCACATATATATTTCTGTGTGGCGGAAAGTCTGGCAATCTCATTCCAAATAGGGTGACCACCTTGGTATTAGACCCCTTTCACACTGTGCCGCCCCGGGCGTCAGCGGTAAAGCGGCGCTATTTTTTAACCCCCCATTAGCGGCTGAAAAGGGGTTAAATCCGCCTGCAAAATGCCGTCGCAGGGGCATTTTGGCAGCGGTATAGCAGCGCTGCCCCGTTGATTTTTCTGGGGGATGGGGGGGTGTCCCTGAATAGCAGTTTGGAAATGTGGTCACCCTACCCTCTTGCCCCTGTCAATGCAGCGCTTTTGCAGGAGCCCAGCAGAAGGAGCAGCCAGTGTGCAGCCGACAGCTTACAGAATGGGACAGCAGGAGAGAGGTATGTACAGTCCATTACTGTCCCATTACAGTCCCACTGTCCATCTCACTGTCCCTCTGTCCATCTCACTGTCCCCCTGTCCATCTCACTGTCCCCCTGTCCATCTCACTGTCCCCCTTTCCATCCCACTGTCCCCCTTTCCATCCCACTGTCCCCCTGTCCATCCCATTGTCCCCCTGTCCATCTCACTGTCCCCCTGTCCATCTCACTGTCCCCTGTGTCCCCCTGTCCATCTCACTGTCCCCCTGTCCATCCCACTGTCCCCCTGTCCATCCCACTGTCCCCCTGTCCATCTCACTGTCCCACTGTCCATCTTACTGTCCCACTGTCCATCCCACTGTCCCCCTGTCCATCCCACTGCCCCCCTGTCCATCCCACTGCCCCCCTGTCCATCCCTCTGTCCATCTCACTGTCCCCCTGTCCATCCCACTGTCCCCCTGTCCATCCCACTGTCCCCCTGTCCATCTCACTGTCCCCCTGTCCATCTCACTGTCCCCCTGTCCATCCCACTGTCCCCCTGTCCATCTCACTGTCCCCCTGTCCATCTCACTGTCCCCCTGTCCATCTCACTGTCCCACTGTCCATCCCACTGTCCATCTCACTGTCCCCCTGTCCATCTCACTGTCCCCCTGTCCAGCCCACTGTCCCCCTGACCAGCTCACTGTCCCCCTGTCCATCTCACTGTCCCCCTGTCCATCTCACTGGCACTGCTGGTAAGCCAGGATCCACCACGGCAGCCTGTGCCCAGTGCCAGTCTAGGGGCCGACTACTCCTGCTGCCTGCAGCTCATTGCCTGGCCAGCAGCTAGCAGCCCAACTTCTCTCCTCCTGAGCCTTTTCCCGCCCACGAGGGCTGCGACTCGAGCCGGTAGCCAAACTTCCAGGTTTCTACACTACCCACTTACTAATACTATTCTATGACAACATGCATGCTTGCAATGAATCATGTGTTGCTTTTAACAATGTTCCTTCTAGAATCTGATATTGTATGTTCGTAACAATAAAATTTCCTTTTTTTTCCTTTTTTTTTTTTTCACATATGTATTTCGGTGTGGCGGAAAGTCTGGCAATCTCATTCCAAATAGGGTGACCACCTTGGTATTAGACCCCTTTCAAACTGTGCCGCCCCGGGCGTCAGTGGTAAAGCGGCGCCATTTTTTAACCCCGCATTAGAGGCTGAAAAGGGGTTAAATCCGCCTGCAAAATGCGGCCGCACGGGCATTTTGGCAGCGGTATAGCAGCGCTGCCCCGTTGATTTTTCTGGGGGGCGGGGGGGTGTCCCTGAATGGCAGTTTGGAAATGTGGTCACCCTACCCCAGGGGTGTCCAAACTTTTTTCCAAGAGGGCCAGATTTGATGAATAGAACATGCTTGAGGGCCGACCATTTTGCCTGACATTCTTAAACCATTAAAATTTGGTCTAAGTGTGTCCGTCCGAGCACTAATACACGGCCCAACAAGAATTCTCTTGCCTTTGTGCTGTGTGTGGTGAATAGATGAGCTTGGGCGTGTTATTTGGATATACCGGATTTAATCAGCTTATAACACGCACCTTCACTTTAAAAATGAAGTTTCAGGAAAAAAAATCTTAAATTTTAAATAAAGAACTGTGAAGCAAAATAAGGGTCAGTGCCCATCAATGCAGCCTAATCAGTGCCCATCTGCGGCCCCTACTCCATTGCCATGAATGTGGCCCCCACCGTATGGACATGAATGCAGCCCCCACTGTATTGACATGAATGCAGCCCCCACCGTATTGACATGAATGCAGCCCCCACCGTATTGACATGAATGCAGCCCCCACCATATTGACATGAATGCAGCCCCCACCATATTGACATGAATGCAACCCCCACCGTATTGACATGAATGCAGCCCCCACCACATTAACATGAATGCAGCCCCCACCGTATTGACATGAATGCAACCCCCACCGTATTGACATGAATGCAACCCCCACCGTATTGACATGAATGCAACCCCCACCGTATTGACATAAATGCAGCCCCCACCACATTCACATGAATGCAGCCCCCACCGTATTGACATGAATGCAGCCCCCACCACATTCACATGAATGCAGCCCCCACCGTATTGACATGAATGTAGCCCCCACCGTATTGACATGAATGCAGCCCCCACCGTATTGACATGAATGCAGCCCCCACCGTATTGACATGAATGCAGCCCCCACCGTATTGACATGAATGCAGCCCCCACCGTATTGACATGAATGCAGCCCCCACCGTATTGACATGAATGCAGCCCCCACCACATTGACATGAATGCAGCCCCCACCGTATTGACATGAATGCAGCCCCCACCGTATTGACATGAATGCAGCCCCCACCGTTTTGACATGAATGCAGCCCCCACCGTATTGACATGAATGCAGCCCCCACCACATTGACATGAATGCAGCCCCCACCGTATTGACATGAATGCAGCCCCCACCGTATTGACATGAATGCAGCCCCCACCGTATTGACATGAATGCAGCCCCCACCGTATTGACATGAATGCAGCCCCCACCACATTGACATGAATGCAGCCCCCACCGTATTGACATGAATGCAGCCCCCACCACATTCACACGAATGCAGCCCCCACCACATTCACACGAATGCAGCCCTCACCACATTCACACGAATGCAGCCCCCACCACATTCACACGAATGCAGCCCCCACCACATTCACACGAATGCAGCCCCCACCACATTCACACGAATGCAGCCCCCACCACATTCACACGAATGCAGCCCCCACCACATTCACACGAATGCAGCCCCCACCACATTCACATGAATGCAGCCCCCACATTGACATGAATGCAGCCCCCACCACATTCACATGAATGCAGCCCCCACATTCACATGAATGCAGCCCCCACATTCACATGAATGCAGCCCCCACCACATTCACATGAATGCAGCCCCCACATTGACATGAATGCAGCCCCCACCACATTGACATAAATACGGCAGCCCCCACCACATTGACATGAATGCAGACTCACCATTGCCGTCAGTGCAGCCTGATTCATGTCCATCTGCAGCCTTGGAGGAGACAGGGAGGGGGCGGGACGAGCGCCAACAGATATACAGGAGAAATTCCTGTTTACACGGCGGCCTCTTTAATTGAAAGTCTCGCCTCCTATGATGGACAAAACAATTGTCCAATGGCAGCGCAGGAGACGGGACTTCCTTTTACACAGGACGCCGTGTAAACAGGAAATTCTCCTGTATCCTGTATGGCGCTTGTCCCGCCCCCTCCAAGGCAGCCAGCATATCTATCTTTTATGGCCCCCAGCGCTCGGGGATTCGTTGGGGGCCACAAAAGATATATATGTCAAAATTACCAGGCGGGCCGTCCGAAACCAGACCGCGGGCCGCGATTGGCCCGCGGGCCGGACTTTGGACATGCCTGCCCTACCCCCTCGCCCCTGTCAATGCAGCGCTTTTGCAGGAGCCCAGCAGAAGGAGCAGCCAGTGTGAAGCCGACATCTTACAGAATGGGACAGCAGGAGAGAGGTATGTACAGTCCATTACTGTCCCATTACAGTCCCACTGTCCATCTCATGTCCCCCTGTCCATCCCTCTGTCCCCCTGTCCATCCCGCTGTCCCCCTGTCCATCCCTCTGTCCCTCTGTCCATCCCACTGTCCCCCTGTCCATCTCACTGTCCCCCTGTCCATCTCACTGTCCCCCTGTCCATCTCACTGTCCCCCTGTCCATCTCACTGTCCCCCTGTCCATCCCACTGTCCCCCTGTCCATCCCACTGTCCCCCTGTCCATCTCACTGTCCATCACACTGTCCCCCTGTCCATCCCACTGTCCCCCTGTCCATCCCACTGCCCCCCTGTCCATCCCACTGTCCCACTGTCCCTCTGTCCATCTCACTGTCCCCCTGTCCATTTCACTGTCCCCCTGTCCATTTCACTGTCCCCCTGTCCATTTCACTGTCCCCCTGTCCATCCCACTGTCCCCCTGTCCATCTCACTGTCCCCCTGTCCATCTCACTGTCCCCCTGTCCATCTCACTGTCCCCCTGTCCATCTCACTGTCCCCCTGTCCATCTCACTGTCCCCCTGTTCAGCCCACTGTCCCCCTGTCCATCTCACTGTCCCCCTGTCCATCTCACTGGCACTACTGGTAAGCCAGGATCCACCACGGCAGCCTGTGCCCAGTGCCAGTCCAGGGGCCGACTACTCCCGCTGCCTGCAGCTCATTGCCAGGCCAGCAGCTAGCAGCCCAACTTCTCTCCTCCTAAACCTTTTCCCGCCCACGAGGGCTGCGACCCCAGCCGGTAGCCAAACTTCAAGGTTTGTACACTACCCACTCACTAATACTATTCTATAACAACATGAATGCTTGCAATGAATCATGTGTTGCTTTTAACAATGTTCCTTCTAGAATCTGATATTGTATGTTCGTAACAATAAAATTTCCTTTTTTTTCCTTTTTTTTTTTTTCACATATGTATTTCGGTGTGGCGGAAAGTCTGGCAATCTCATTCCAAATAGGGTGACCACCTTGGTATTAGACCCCTTTCAAACTGTGCCGCCCCGGGCGTCAGCGGTAAAGCGGCGCTATTTTTTAACCCCCCATTAGCGGCTGAAAAGGGGTTAAATCCGCCTGCAAAATGCCGCCGCAGGGGCATTTTGGCAGCGGTATAGCAGCGCTGCCCAGTTGATTTTTCTGGGGGGCGGGGGGGTGTCCCTGAATGGCAGTTTGGAAATGTGGTCACCCTACCTCCTCGCCCCTGTCAATGCAGCGCTTTTGCAGGAGCCCAGCAGAAGGAGCCCAGCAGAAGGAGCAGCCAGTGTGCAGCCGACAGCTTACAGAATGGAACAGCAGGAGAGAGGTATGTACAGTCCATTACTGTCCCATTACAGTCCCACTGTTCATCTCATGTCCCCCTGTCCATCCCTCTGTCCCCCTGTCCATCCCTCTGTCCCCCTGTCCATCCCCCTGTCCATCCCTCTGTCCCCCTGTCCATCCCTCTGTCCCACTGTCCATCCCTCTGTCCCCCTGTCCATCCCTATCTCCAGCTGTGCATCCCACTGTCCCCCTGTCCATCTCACTGTCCCCCTGTCCATCTCACTGTCCTCCTGTCCATCTCACTGTCCCCCTGCCCATCCCACTGTCCCCCTGTCCATCCCACTGCACCCCTGTCCATCCCACTGTCCCACTGTCCCTCTGTCCATCTCACTGTCCCCCTGTCCATCTCACTGTCCCCCTGTCCATCCCACTGTCCCCCTGTCCATCCCACTGTCCCCCTGTCCATCCCACTGTCCCCCTGTCCATCTCACTGTCCCCCTGTCCATCTCACTGTCCCCCTGTCCATCTCACTGTCCCCCTGTCCATCTCACTGTCCCCCTGTCCATCTCACTGTCCCACTGTCCATCCCACTGTCCATCTCACTGTCCCCCTGTCCATCTCACTGTCCTTCTCACTGTCCCCCTGTCCATCTCACTGTCCCCCTGTCCATCTCACTGTCCCCCTGTCCATCTCACTGTCCCCCTGTCCAGCCCACTGTCCCCCTGTCCAGCCCACTGTCCCCCTTTCCAGCCCACTGTCCCCCTTTCCAGCCCACTGTCCCCCTGTCCAGCCCACTGTCCCCCTGTCCATCTCACTGTCCCCCTGTCCATCTCACTGGCACTGCTGGTAAGCCAGGATCCACCACGGCAGCCTGTGCCCAGTGCCAGTCCAGGGGCCGACTACTCCCGCTGCCTGCAGCTCATTGCTAGGCCAGCAGCTAGCAGCCCAACTTCTCTCCTCCTGAGCCTTTTCCCGCCCACGAGGGCTGCGACCCGAGCCGGTAGCCAAACTTCCAGGTTTGTACACTACCCACTCACTAATACTATTCTATGACAACATGCATGCTTGCAATGAATCATATGTTGCTTTTAACAATGTTCCTTCTAGAATCTGATATTGTATGTTCGTAACAATAAAATTTCCTTTTTTTTTCCTTTTTTTTTTTCACATATGTATTTCGGTGTGGCGGAAAGTCTGGCAATCTCATTCCAAATAGGGTGACCACCTTGGTATTAGACCCCTTTTAAACGGTGCCGCCCCGGGCGTCAGCGGTAAAGCGGCGCTATTTTTTAACCCCCATTATCGGCTGATAAGGGGTTAAATCCGCCTGCAAAATGCCGCCGCAGGGGCATTTTGGCAGCGGTATAGCATCGCTGCCCCGTTGATTTTTCTGGGGGGCGGGGGGTGTCCCTGAATGGCAGTTTGGAAATGTGGTCACCCTACCCCCTCGCCCCTGTCAATGCAGCGCTATTGCAGGAGCCCAGCAGAAGGAGCAACCAGTGTGCAGCCGACAGCTTACAGAATGGGACAGCAGGAGAGAGGTATGTACAGTCCATTACTGTCCCATTACAGTCCCACTGTCCATCTCATGTCCCTCTGTCCATCCCTCTGTCCCCCTGTCCATCCCTCTGTCCCCCTGTCCATTCCTCTGTCCCTCTGTCCATCTCACTGTCCCCCTGTCCATCCCACTGTCCCCCTGTCCATCTCACTGTCCCCCTGTCCATCTCACTGTCCCCCTGTCCATCTCACTGTCCCCCTGTCCATCTCACTGTCCCCCTGTCCATCTCACTGTCCCACTGTCCATCTCACTGTCCCACTGTCCATCCCACTGTCCATCTCACTGTCCCCCTGTCCATCTCACTGTCCCCCTGTCCATCTCACTGTCCCTCTGTCCATCTCACTGTCCCTCTGTCCATCTCACTGTCCCCCTGTCCATCTCACTGTCCCCCTGTCCAGCCCACTGTCCCCCTGTCCAGCCCACTGTCCCCCTGTCCAGCCCACTGTCCCCCTGTCCAGCCCACTGTCCCCCTGTCCAGCCCACTGTCCCCCTGTCCAGCCCACTGTCCCCCCGTCCAGCCCACTGTCCCCCTGTCCATCTCACTGTCCCCCTGTCCATCTCACTGGCACTGCTGGTAAGCCAGGATCCACCACGGCAGCCTGTGCCCAGTGCCAGTCCAGGGGCCGACTACTCCCGCTGACTGCAGCTCATTGCCAGGCCAGCAGCTAGCAGCCCAACTTCTCTCCTTCTGAGCCTTTTCCCGCCCACGAGGGCTGCGACCCGAGCCGGTAGCCCAACTTCCAGGTTTGTACACTACCCACTCACTAATACTATTCTATGACAACATGCATGCCTTCAATGAATCATGTGTTGCTTTTAACAATGTTCCTTCTAGAATCTGATATTGTATGTTCATAACAACAAAATTTCCTTTTTTTTTTCCTTTTTTTTTTTTTCACATATGTATTTCGGTGTGGCGGAAAGTCTGGCAATCTCATTCCAAATAGGGTGACCACCTTGGTATTAGACCCCTTTCAAACTGTGCCGCCCCGGGCGTCAGCGGTAAAGCGGCGCTATTTTTTAACCCCCCATTAGCGGCTGAAAAGGGGTTAAATCCGCCTGCAAAATGCCACCGCAGGGGCATTTTGGCAGCGGTATAGCAGCGCTGCCCCGTTGATTTTTCTGGGGGGCGGGGGGGTGTCCCTGAATGGCAGTTTGGAAATGTGGTCACCCTACCCCCTCGCCCCTGTCAATGCAGCGCTTTTGCAGGAGCCCAGCAGAAGGAGCAGCCAGTGTGCAGCCGACAGCTTACAGAATGGGACAGCAGGAGAGAGGTATGTACAGTCCATTACTGTCCCATTACAGTCCCACTGTCCATCTCACTGTCCCCCTGTCTGTCCCCCTGTCCATCCCTCTGTCCCCCTGTCCATCCCTCTGTACCACTGTCCATCCCACTGTCCCCCTGTCCATCCCACTGTACCCCTGTCCATCTCACTGTCCCCCTGTCCATCTCACTGTCCCCCTGTCCATCCCACTGTCCCCCTGTCCATCCCACTGTCCCCCTGTCCATCTCACTGTCCCACTGTCCATCTCACTGTCCCACTGTCCATCCCACTGTCCTCCTGTCCATCCCACTGCCCCCCTGTCCATCCCACTGTCCCTCTGTCCATCTCACTGTCCCTCTGTCCATCCCACTGTCCCCCTGTCCATCCCACTGTCCCCCTGTCCATCCCACTGTCCCACTGTCCATCTCACTGTCCCCCTGTCCATCTCACTGTCCCCCTGTCCATCTCACTGTCCCCCTGTCCATCTCACTGTCCCACTGTCCATCCCACTGTCCATCTCACTGTCCCCCTGTCCATCTCACTGTCCCCCTGTCCATCTCACTGTCCCCCTGTCCATCTCACTGTCCCCCTGTCCAGCCCACTGTCCCCCTGTCCAGCCCACTGTCCCCCTGTCCATCTAACTGTCCCCCTGTCCATCTCACTGGCACTGCCGGTAAGCCAGGGTCCACCACGGCAGCCTGTGCCCAGTGCCATTCCAGGGGCCGACTACTCCCGCTGCCTGCAGCTCATTGCCAGGCCAGCAGCTAGCAGCCCAACTTCTCTCCTCCTGAGCCTTTTCCCGCCCACGAGGGCTGCGACCCGAGCCGGTAGCCAAACTTCCAGGTTTGTACACTACCCACTCACTAATACTAGTCTATGACAACATGCATGCTTTCAATGAATCATGTGTTGCTTTTAACAATGTTCCTTCTAGAATCTGATATTGTATGTTCGTAACAATAAAATTTCCTTTTTTTTTTCCTTTTTTTTTTTTTTCACATATGTATTTCGGTGTGGCGGAAAGTCTGGCAATCTCATTCCAAATAGGGTGACCACCTTGGTATTAGACCCCTTTTAAACTGTGCCGCCCCGGGCGTCAGCGGTAAAGCTGCGCTATTTTTTAACCCCCCATTAGCGGCTGAAAAGGGGTTAAATCCGCCTGCAAAATGCCGCCGCAGGGGCATTTTGGCAGCGGTATAGCAGCGCTGCCCCGTTGATTTTTCTGGGGGGCGGGGGAGTGTCCCTGAATGGCAGTTTGGAAATGTAGTCACCCTACCCCCTTGCCCCTGTCAATGCAGCACTTTTGCAGGAGCCCAGCAGAAGGAGCAGCCAGTGTGCAGCCGACAGCTTACAGAATGGGACAGCAGGAGAGAGGTATGTACAGTCCATTACTGTCCCATTACAGTCCCACTGTCCATCTCATGTCCCCCTGTCCATCCCTCTGTCCCCCTGTACATCCCTCTGTCCCCCTGTCCATCCCTCTGTCCCACTGTCCATCCCACTGTCCCACTGTCCATCCCACTGTCTCCCTGTCCATCCCACTGTACCCCTGTCCATCTCACTGTCGCCCTGTCCATCTCACTGTCCCCTTGTCCATCTCACTGTCCCCCTGTCCATCCCACTGTCCCCCTGTCCATCCCACTGTCCCCCTGTCCATCTCACTGTCCATCTCACTGTCCCCCTGTCCATCTCACTGTCGCCCTGTCCATCTCACTGTCGCCCTGTCCATCTCACTGTCGCCCTGTCCATCTCACTGTCCCACTGTCCATCCCACTGTCCCCCTGTCCATCCCACTGCCCCCCTGTCCATCCCACTGTCCCACTGTCCCTCTGTCCATCTCACTGTCCCTCTGTCCATTTCACTCCCCCCCTGTCCATCCCACTGTCCCCCTGTCCATCCCACTGTCCCCCTGTCCATCCCACTGTCCCCCTGTCCATCTCACTGTCCCCCTGTCCATCTCACTGTCCCCCTGTCCATCTCACTGTCCATCTCACTGTCCCCCTGTCCATCTCACTGTCCCCCTGTCCATCTCACTGTCCCCCTGTCCAGCCCACTGTCCCCCTGTCCAGCCCACTGTCCCCCTGTCCATCTCACTGTCCCCCTGTCCATCTCACTGGCACTGCTGGTAAGCCAGGATCCACCACGGCAGCCTGTGCCCAGTGCCAGTCCAATTGCCGACTACTCCCGCTGCCTGCAGCTCATTGCCAGGCCAGCAGCTAGCAGCCCAACTTCTCTCCTCCTGAGCCTTTTCCCGCCCACGAGGGCTGCGACCCGAGCCGGTAGCCAAACTTCCAGGTTTGTACACTACCCACTCACTAATACTATTCTATGAGAACATGCATGCTTGCAATGAATCATGTGTTGCTTTTAACAATGTTCCTTCTAGAATCTGATATTGTATGTTCGTAACAATAAAATTTCCTTTTTTTTTTTTCACAAATGTATTTTGGTGTGGCGGAAAGTCTGGCAATCTCATTCCAAATAGGGTGACCACCTTGGTATTAGACCCCGTTCAAAGTGTGCCGCCCCGGGTGTCAGCGGTAAAGCGGCGCTATTTTTTTACCCCCCATTAGGGGCTGAAAAGGGGTTAAATCCGCCTGCAAAATGCCGCCGCAGGGGCATTTTGGCAGCGGTATAGCAGCGCTGCCCCGTTGATTTTTCTGGGGGGCGGGGGGTGTCCCTGAATGGCAGTTTGGAAATGTGGTCACCCTACCCCCTCGCCCCTGTCAATGCAGCGCTTTTGCAGGAGCCCAGCAGAAGGAGCAGCCAGTGTGCAGCCGACAGCTTACAGAATGGGACAGCAGGAGAGAGGTATGTACAGTCCATTACTGTCCCATTACAGTCCCACTGTCCATCTCATGTCCCCCTGTCCATCCCTCTGTCCCCCTGTCCAACCCTCTGTCCCCCTGTCCATCCCTCTGTCCCCCTGTCCATCCCACTGTCCCCCTGTCCATCCCACTGTCCCCCTGTCCATCCCACTGTCCCCCTGTCCATCTCACTGTCCCACTGTCCATCTCACTGTCCCACTGTCCATCCCACTGTCCCCCTGTCCATCCCACTGCGCCCCTGTCCATCCCTCTGGTCATCTCACTGTCCCTCTGTCCATCTCACTGTCCCTCTGTCCATTTCACTGCCCCCCTGTCCATCCCACTGTCACCCTGTCCATCTCACTGTCCCCCTGTCCATTTCACTGTCCCCCTGTCAATCTCACTGTCCCACTGTCCATCCCACTGTCCATCTCACTGTCCCCCTGTCCATCTCACTGTCCCCCTGTCCATCTCACTGTCCCCCTGTCCATCTCACTGTCCCCCTGTCCATCTCACTGTCCCCCTGTCCAGCCCACTGTCCCCCTGTCCATCTCACTGTCCCCCTGTCCATCTCACTGTCAACCCTGTCCATCTCACTGGCACTGCTGGTAAGCCAGGATCCACCACGGCAGCCTGTGCCCAGTGCCAGTCCAGGGGCCGACTACTCCCGCTGCCTGCAGCTCATTGCCAGGCCAGCAGCTAGCAGCCCAACTTCTCTCCTCCTGAGCCTTTTCCCGCCCATGAGGGCTGCGACCTGAGCCGGTAGCCAAACTTCCAGGTTTGTACACTACCCACTCACTAATACTATTCTATGACAACATGCATGCTTGCAATGAATCATGTGTTGCTTTTAACAATGTTCCTTCTAGAATCTGATATTGTATGTTCGTAACAATAAAATTTCCTTTTTTTTTCCTTTTTTTTCTTTCACATATGTATTTCTGTGTGGCGGAAAGTCTGGCAATCTCATTCCAAATAGGGTGACCACTTTGGTATTAGACCTCTTTCACACTGTGCCGCCCCGGGCGTCAGCGGTAAAGCGGCGCTATTTTTTAACCCTCCATTAGCGGCTGAAAAGGGGTTAAATCCGCCTGCAAAATTCCGCCGCAGGGGCATTTTGCCAGCGGTATAGCAGCGCTGCCCCGTTGATTTTTCTGGGGGGCCGGGGGGTGTCCCTGAATTGCAGTTTGGAAATGTGGTCACCCTACCCTCTCGCCCCTGTCAATGAGGCGATTTTGCAGGAGCCCAGCAGAAGGAGCAGCCAGTGTGCAGCCGACAGCTTACAGAATGGGACAGCAGGAGAGAGGTATGTACAGTCCATTACTGTCCCATTACAGTCCCACTGTCCATCTCACTGTCCCCCTGTCCATCCCTCTGTCCCCCTGTCCATCCATCTATCCCCCTGTCCATCTCACTGTCCCTCTGTCCATCCCTCTGTCCAACTGTCCATCTCACTGTCCCCCTGTCCATCCCTCTGTCCCCCTATCCACCCTCTGTCCCCCTGTCCATCCCTCTGTCCCCCTGTCCATCCCTCTGTCCCACTGTCCATCTCACTGTCCCCCTGTCCATCCCACTGTCCCCCTGTCCATCTCACTGTCCCCCTGTCCATCTCACTGTCCCCCTGTCCATCTCACTGTCCCCCTGTCCATCTCACTGTCCCCCTGTCCATCCCTCTGTCCCCCTGTCCATCTCACTGTCCCTCTGTCCATCCCTCTGTCCCACTGTCCATCTCACTGTCCCCCTGTCCATCCCCCTGTCCCCCTATCCACCCTCTGTCCCCCTGTCCATCCCTCTGTCCCCCTGTCCATCCCTCTGTCCCACTGTCCATCTCACTGTCCCCCTGTCCATCCCACTGTCCCCCTGTCCATCTCACTGTCCCCCTGTCCATCTCAATGTCTTCCTGTCCATCTCACTGTCCCCCTGTCCATCTCACTGTCCCCCTGTCCATCTCACTGTCCCCCTGTCCATCCCACTGTCCCCCTGTCCATCCCATTGTCCCCCTGTACATCTCACTGTCCCCCTGTCCATCTCACTGTCCCCCTGTACATCTCACTGTCCCCCTGTACATCTCACTGTCCCCCTGTCCATCTCACTGTCCCCCTGTCCATCTCACTGTCCCCCTGTCCATCTCACTGTCCCCCTGTCCATCTCACTGTCCCCCTGTCCATCTCACTGTCCCCCTGTCCATCCCACTGTCCCCCTGTCCATCCCACTGTCCCCCTGTCCATCCCACTGTCCCCCTGTCCATCCCACTGTCCCCCTGTCCATCTCACTGTCCCCCTGTCCATCTCACTGTCCCCCTGTCCATCTCACTGTCCCCCTGTCCATCTCACTGTCCCCCTGTCCATCTCACTGTCCCCCTGTCCATCTCACTGTCCCCCTGTCCATCTCACTGTCCCCCTGTCCATCTCACTGTCCCCCTGTCCATCCCACTGTCCCCCTGTCCATCCCATTGTCCCCCTGTCCATCTCACTGTCCCCCTGTCCATCTCACTGTCCCCCTGTCCATTTCACTGTCCCCCTGTCCATCTTACTGTCCCCCTGTCCATCTCACTGTCCCCCTCTCCATCTCACTGTCCCCCCTGTCCATCTCACTGTCCCCCTGTCCATCCCTCTGTCCCCCTGTCCATCCCTCTGTCCCCCTGTCCATCCCTCTGTCCCTCTGTCCATCTCACTGTCCCCCTGTCCAGCCCACTGTCCCCCTGTCCAGCCCACTTTCCCCTTTCCAGCCCACTTTCCCCTGTCCAGCCCACTGTCCCCCTGTCCAGCCCACTGTCCCCCTGTCCAGCCCACTGTCCCCCTGTCCAGCCCACTGTCCCCCTGTCCAGCCCACTGTCCCCCTGTCCAGCCCACTGTCCCCCTGTCCAGCCCACTGTCCCCCTGTCCAGCCCACTGGCACTGCTGGTAAGCCAGGATCCACCACGGCAGCCTGTGCCCAGTGCCAGTCCAGGGGCCGACTACTCCCGCTGCCTGCAGCTCATTGCCAGGCCAGCAGCTAGCAGCCCAACTTCTCTCCTCCTGAGCCTCCTCCCACCCACGAGGGCTGCGACCCGAGCCGGCAGCCAAACTTCCAGGTTTGCACACTGCCCACTCACTAATACTATTCTATGAGAACATGCATGCTTGCAATGAATCATGTGTTGCTTTTAACAATGTTCCTTCTAGAATCTGATATTGTATGTTCGTAACAATAAAATTTCCTTTTTTTTTCCTTTTTTTTTTCACATATGTATTTCTGTGTGGCGGAAAGTCTGGCAATCTCATTCCAAATAGGGTGACCACCTTGGTATTAGACCCCTTTCAAACTGTGCCGCCCCGGGCGTCAGCGGTAAAGCGGCGCTATTTTTTAACCCCCCATTAGCGGCTGAAAAGGGGTTAAATCCGCCTGCAAAATGCCGCCGCAGGGGCATTTTGGCAGCGGTATAGCAGCGCTGCCCCGTTGATTTTTCTGGGGGGTGGGGGGGTGTCCCTGAATGGCAGTTTGGAAATGTGGTCACCCTACCCCCTCGCCCCTGTCAATGCAGCGCTTTTGCAGGAGCCCAGCAGAAGGAGCAGCCAGTGTGCAGCCGACAGCTTACAGAATGGGACAGCAGGAGAGAGGTATGTACAGTCCATTACTGTCCCATTACAGTCCCACTGTCCATCTCACTGTCCCCCTGTCCATCCCTCTGTCCCCCTGTCCATCTCACTGTCCCCCTGTCCATCTCACTGTCCCCCTGTCCATCTCACTGTCCCCCTGTCCATCTCACTGTCCCACTGTCCATCTCACTGTCCCACTGTCCATCTCACTGTCCCACTGTCCATCTCACTGTCCCACTGTCCATCTCACTGTCCCACTGTCCATCTCATTGTCCCACTGTCCATCCCACTGTCCATCTCACTGTCCCCCTGTCCATCTCACTGTCCCCCTGTCCATCTCACTGTCCCCCTGTCCATCTCACTGTCCCCCTGTCCATCTCACTGTCCCCCTGTCCATCTCACTGTCCCCCTGTCCATCTCACTGTCCCCCTGTCCAGGCCACTGTCCCCCTGTCCAGCCCACTGTCCCCCTGTCCAGCCCACTGTCCCCCTGTCCAGCCCACTGTCCCCCTGTCCATCTCACTGTCCCCCTGCCCATCCCACTGGCACTGCTGGTAAGCCAGGATCCACCACGGCAGCCTGTGCCCAGTGCCAGTCCAGGGGCCGACTACTCCCGCTGCCTGCAGCTCATTGCCAGGCCAGCAGCTAGCAGCCCAACTTCTCTCCTCCTGAGCCTCCTCCCGCCCACGAGGGCTGCGA
Source organism: Lithobates septentrionalis (assembly GCA_037952835.1). NCBI lineage: Eukaryota > Metazoa > Chordata > Amphibia > Anura > Ranidae > Lithobates > Lithobates septentrionalis. The sequence goes on from JBBDGP010002453.1 coordinate 1,512,493, forward strand.
CCCGAGCCGGCAGCCAAACTTCCAGGTTTGTACACTACCCACTCACTAATACTATTCTATGACAACATGCATGCTTGCAATGAATCATGTGTTGCTTTTAACAATGTTCCTTCTAGAATCTGATATTGTATGTTCGTAACAATAAAATTTCCTTTTTTTTTCCTTTTTTTTTTTTCACATATGTATTTCTGTGTGGCGGAAAGTCTGGCAATCTCATTCCAAATAGGGTGACCACCTTGGTATTAGACCCCTTTCAAACTGTGCCGCCCCGGGCGTCAGCGGTAAAGCGGCGCTATTTTTTAACCCCCCCCATTAGCGGCTGAAAAGGGGTTAAACCTGCTGAATGTGTTGGCTGAACGTCAGAGGCTTTAAGCTGAGAACAAGTGGTCCCCTCTGATGGTGCACGTTCGAGCTTAAAAGAAGAAGAGGACCTATTAACCGCTTGCCCACTGGCTCATGCCGAATGGCACGTACAGGCATATTAATGTACCTGTACGTTGCCTTTTAACCACTTCAGAAGGATTTACCCCCTTCCTGACCAGAGCACTTTTTACAATTCGGCACTGCGTCGCTTTAACTGCTAATTGCGCGGTCATGCAATGCTGTACCCAAACGAAATTTGTGTCCTTTTCTTCCCACAAATAGAGCTTTCTTTTGATGGTATTTGATCACCTCTGCGGTATTTATTTTTTGCGCTATAAATGAAAAAATCCAAAAATTTTGAAAAAAAATGATATTTTCTACTTTTTGTTATAAAAAAAATCCAATAAACTCAATTTTAGTCATACATTTAGGCCAAAATGTATTCGGCCAATACAAATGTCTTTGGTAAAAAAAATGTCAATAAGCGTATATTTATTGGTTTGCGCAAAAGTTATAGCGTCTACAAACTAGGGTACATTTTCTTGAATTTACACAGCTTTTAGTTTATGACTGCCTGTCATGTCATTTCTTGAGGTGCTAAAATGGCAGGGCAGTACAAACCCCCCCCCCAAATGACCCCATTTTGGAAAGTAGACACCCCAAGGAAATTGCTGAGAGGCATGTTGAACCCATTGAATATTATTTTTTTTTGCCCCAAGTGATTGAATAATGACAAAAAAAAAGATTTACAAAAAGTTGTCACTTAATGATATATTGCTCACACAGGCCATGGGTATATGTGGAATTGCACCCCAAAATACATTTAGCTGCTTCTCCTGAGTACGGGGATACCACATGGGTGGGACTTTTTGGGAGCCTAGCTGCGTACGAAGACCCGAAAACCAATCACCACCTTCAGGATTTCTAAGGGCGTAAATTTTTGATTTCACTCTTCACTGCCTACCGCAGTTTTGAAGGCCATAAAATGCCCAGATGGCACAACCCCCCCCCCCCCCCCAAATGACCCCATTTTGAAAGTAGACACCCCAAGCTATTTGCTGAGAGACATGTTGAGTCCATGGAATATTTTATATTTTGACACAAGTTGCGGGAAAGTGACAATTTTTTTTTTTTTGCACAAAGTTGTCACTAAATGATATATTGCTCACACAGGCCATGGGCATATGTGGAATTGCAGCCCAAAATACATTTAGCTGCTTCTCCTGAGTATGGGGATTCCACATGTGTGGGACTTTTTGGGAGCCTAGCCACGTACGGGCCCCGAAAACCAATCACCGCCTTCAGGATTTCTAAGGGCGTAAATTTTTGATTTCACTCCTCACTACCTATCAATTTTCAAAACTTTGTGACGAAAAGTGAGGTCCGCAAAATACTCACTATACCTCTCAGCAAATAGCTTGGGGTGTCTACTTTCCAAAATAGGGTCATTTGGGGGGGTTTGTGCCACCTGGGCATTCCATGCCTGTGATAGGCAGTGAAGAGTGAAATCAAAAATTTACGCCCTTAGAAAGCCTGAAGGCGGTGCTTGGTTTTCGGGGTCCCGTACGCTAGGCTCCCAAAAAGTCTCACACATGTGGTATCTCCATACTCAGGAGAAGCAACAGAATTTATTTTGGGGTGTAATTTCACATATTCTCATGGCATGTTTGAGCAATATATCGTTTTGTGACAACTTGTGGGGTGTCTACTTTCCAAAATGGGGTCATTTGGGGGGGTTTTGAACTGTCCTGGCATTTTATGTACAACATTTAGAAGCTTATGTCACACATTACCCACTCTTCTAACCACTTGAAGACAAAGCTCTTTCTCACACTTTTTGTTTACATGAAAAAATATTTTTTTTTGGCAAGAAAATTACTTTGAACCACCAAACATTATATATTTTTTTAAAGCAAATGCCCTACAGATTAAAATAGTGGGTGTTTCATATTTTTTTTTTCACACAGTATTTGCGCAGCAATTTTTCAAACGCATTTTTTGGGGAAAAAACACACTTTTTTAAATTTTAATGCACTAAAACACACTATATTGCCCAAATGTTTGATGAAATAAAAAAGATGATCTTAGGCCGAGTACATGGATACCAAACATGACATGTACTAACGTGCAGTGGCGACAAACTACATCCATTTTTAAAAGCCTTTAAAAGCCTTTACAGGTTACCACTTTAGATTTACAGAGGAGGTCTACTGCTAAAATTACTGCCCTCGATCTGACCTTTGCGTTGATACCTCACATGCATGGTGCAATTGCTGTTTACATTTGACACCAGACCAACGCTTGCGTTCGTTTTTGCGCGAGAGCAGGGGGCGACAGGGGTGCTTTTTTTTTTTTCTTTATTATTTTTTTGCTTTTTTATCTTATTTTTAAACTGTTCCTTTCATTTTTTTTAATCATTTTTATTGTTATCTCAGGGAATGTAAATATCCCCTATGATAGCAATAGGTAGTGAAAGGTGGTCTTTTTTGAAAAAACTGGGGTCTATTAGACCCTAGATCTCTCCTCTGCCCTCAAAGCATCTGACCACACCAAGATCGGTGTGATAAAATGCTTTCTCAATTTCCCAATGGTGCTGTTTACATCCGGTGAAATCTAAGTCATGAAATGCTCGTAGCTTCCGTTTTTTTAGGCCATAGAGATGTTTGGAGCCACTCTGGTCTCTGATCAGCTCTATGGTCAGCTGGCTGAATCACCGGCTGCATTCTCAGGTTCCCTGTTGAGACAGGAGAGCCAGAGAAAAACATGAAAGATGGTGGGGGGGGGGCATTCCCTCCCACTGCTTGTAAAAGCAGTCTAGAGGCTAATTAGCCGCTAGGATTGCTTTTACATGAAAGCCGACCGCTGGCTGAAAAGAATGATACCAAGATGATACCTAAACCTGCAGGCATCATTCTGGTATAAGCACTCAAAGTCCAACAACATACCAGTATGTTGCTGGTCCTTGTTGGGCATATATTGTAATCTTTTTTTTTTCATGCAGCCTGTGGGCTGAACGAAAAAAAGATATTGATCGGTGGGTATGCCCAACATTAGAATACCTCCCTTCATCCACCCACTTCTAATGATGGGCATACATGCACCATTTATATATGCCGAAGCATGGGGGCATCCACCCCAAAAGTTAGGAGCAAATCGCTCCTCCACCCCTGCTGCCCCCATGCTTCGGCATATATCACCTCCGCTGGAGTCACAGCTTTATATATCGTGGGAGCAAACGCTGTTGCTGTCAAGATAAATAAACCCACGCTGCAGCTGAATGGCGTACCTGAAGACAAAAAAATGGTTAACAATAAAACACAGTAAACGGTAAAGTATAAAAAATTGCATACCTGAAAAGCAAACATGATAAAACATAATAACAATAAAACATTGCAGAATAGAATACAGTAAAAAAAGAGCAGAACAATAGAGAGAGAGAGAACTTTAAAACGACAACTATTTTTTTTTATATTATATATTTTTTTGTGTGTTTTTTTTTTTTTTTACACTTTTTTTTGTAATCAAAAAAGGGGGGATAAGTACAGCGTTGCCCCAATGATGTTAAAAAGATAGTTACATAATAAGCGGCTAACACGCCTCTAAGACATAGATAGAAGTAAATTAATCAGAAAATATATAGCGTAGCGCTATGCGTATAAATAATAATACAAAATTAAGCTCGAGCTATCTCTCAATGGCCGGCAAATAGACAAGAAGTATTTAGATAAAGAGTGACTCAATACAAAAAGTGCACTATATATTACAAAATGACATGTAAAATATAATAATTACAATACACCAGTGAAGTGTGAAGACAAGACCAAATAATGGATAAAAAATCAACCAAAAAAGTCCAAAATATTTAAAAAGTGTATTCCTGATGGGAACCGAAAACCACCACCAACAGTCTCTGAGGGTTAACTTGGTGAAGACAAAAAAGCTTCTGGTAGGTGAAAGGGTAGAACATCAAGTGAAATGAGACGGCTGGATATATGATAGAACCATCACCAGGGCATCTGAGGAGGCTTACCGGAAGCAGGGGACTTGAAAAGACATACGTCTTACAAGTCTCAAAAAGCTTGTTTAGCCGCCAGGGCTGGCAAGATGGAACATCGGGTATCCACAACTTCAAATAAGGGGGAAGGGAAGATCTGTCACAGCTTCAACCGTCCAGACTTTTCAGCAGGCCAACCGGATGTTTATGTAAAAACCATGAGAGAAAGAAACTCACATGGCGTGATATCGTTTAAAAAGCATGCATTTTATTAGGATAATAAAAAAGGAACACTCACATGATATAAAATCGTATACAGCTCAGATTGTATCAAACGCGGTGATCATAAGGGGTCCACCCAACATGTTTCGGCTAACGAGCCTTCATCTGGGGTGTGGAACCCCCCTATCCCACCGCTATTTAAACTGGAAATGACCCCCACTGGGAGTGTCACGACCCAGGAAGTGACCGACTGACGTCACTTCCGGTTCTCGAATTGATGTTGGTGTATATAAAATGTGTATAAAATATATCACATAGAAAATACCATAAGCGGTATTTATACCGCTGTCCCTAAACTTATGACTCAAAAAAATGAACAAAGATATAACGTAAATAGTAATGGCATTGTGGCCGGCCGATCAGGAAGTGCTCGGGATATAAACCAAGCCTCCTTATCAGCGCGGCCAGATCGTATAGGACAGACCGCCCTCGCGCTCCGCCCACTAACCTGGGTCAGACACTGAGGCCGTGCGCAATAGCGGAACTCACACAGAGGAAGTCCGCCAGCGCACCAAGCCTCGTTTTCAGCCAAAAGATTCTATAGGACAGGGCGCCGTCACACCCCGCCCCCTGATCTCACGTCTTTAGCTTATGTAAAGAACGCGGCCGGCCTCTGTCACTTGCGGTCCGCCCACGTTCACATAGCAGAGCCAAACCTCTCATCCACATCAGCGGCATGGATGTTTCCTGTGTAGAGAGCCGCGATTGGATGGAGAGGACCGGAACTAAGTCCCGGCGCTCTAACAGTGAAAGGAAGTGTCAGCAGAGGTAGTACAAATAAAAAGTTATACAAAAAACAAATGCCATAGATCCAAAGGTCCAGCAAGGATAAAAATTATAATGATAAAATGTTAGGTAAAGGTAAAAAACCTAACAGGAAGTTAATGATAACATATATTTAAAAAAAGAGTGACACTGCCAGTGAGAGACACCCCCCACATCCTATATACTAGAACATATGTAAGGGAAACCATCAGTGACGATCTTACAAAGGAGGGAACATCTAGCAATTAAAAGAAATAAAAACTAGTGGGAAATGACACAATATAAGGCATTCAGGTCGTTTACTACAAGAGTTTCTGAGCATATTAATCTTATTAAGGCAGGTAGTACCAAGCACACTGTGCCCCGTCATTACAGGGAATTCCACGATCGAAACCCTGAAGGCACTCAGTTCCTCATCATTGACAAATATGTGGCTCCCTGGCGGGGTGGGTCAACACTTAGGGGGGTCTCCAGGTTGGAGACCTACTGGATCTATGAGTTGGGTTCCCACTTTCCACAAGGTATTAACGTAGAGTGGGACATCAATTCATTCATTAATCAGGCATAGTTACTATATTCATGATCCTCCTTATTTTTTATTTTTTTATTTATTTTATATTATATTTTTTCATTTTTATTCCATTTTTACATTTTCCGGGTGAATCTCTTTGCATACATCTACATGAGCCTATCATTGCCAGTCGGATACTTTTGGGTATTAATGCCTTATATTGTGTCATTTCCCACTAGTTTTTATTTCTTTTATTTGCTAGATGTTCCCTCCTTTGTAAGATCGTCACTGATGGTTTCCCTTACATATGTTCTAGTATATAGGATGTGGGGGGTGTCTCTCACTGGCAGTGTCACTCTTTTTTTAAATATATGTTATCATTAACTTCCTGTTAGGTTTTTTACCTTTACCTAACATTTTATCATTATAATTTTTATCCTTGCTGGACCTTTGGATCTATGGCATTTGTTTTTTGTATAACTTTTTATTTGTACTACCTCTGCTGACACTTCCTTTCACTGTTAGAGCGCCGGGACTTAGTTCCGGTCCTCTCCATCCAATCGCGGCTCTCTACACAGGAAACATCCATGCCGCTGATGTGGATGAGAGGTTTGGCTCTGCTATGTGAACGTGGGCGGACCGCAAGTGACAGAGGCCGGCCGCGTTCTTTACATAAGCTAAAGACGTGAGATCAGGGGGCGGGGTGTGACGGCGCCCTATCCTATAGAATCTTTCGGCTGAAAACGAGGCTTGGTGCGCTGGCGGACTTCCTCTGTGTGAGTTCCGCTATTGCGCACGGCCTCAGTGTCTGACCGAGGTTAGTGGGCGGAGCGCGAGGGCGGTCTGTCCTATACGATCTGGCCGTGCTGATAAGGAGGCTTGGTTTATATCCCGAGCACTTCCTGATCGGCCGGCCACAATGCCATTACTATTTACGTTATATCTTTGTTCATTTTTTTGAGTCATAAGTTTAGGGACAGCGGTATAAATACCGCTTATGGTATTTTCTATGTGATATATTTTATACACATTTTATATACACCAACATCAATTCGAGAACCGGAAGTGACGTCAGTCGGTCACTTCCTGGGTCGTGACACTCCCAGTGGGGGTCATTTCCAGTTTAAATAGCGGTGGGATAGGGGGGTTCCACACCCCAGATGAAGGCTCGTTAGCCGAAACATGTTGAGTGGACCCCTTATGATCACCGCGTTTGATACAATCTGAGCTGTATACGATTTTATATCATGTGAGTGTTCCTTTTTTATTATCCTAATAAAATGCATGCTTTTTAAACGATATCACGCCATGTGAGTTTCTTTCTCTCATGATTTTTACATAAACATCCGGTTGGCCTGCTGAAAAGTCTGGACGGTTGAAGCTGTGACAGATCTTCCCTTCCCCCTTATTTGAAGTTGTGGATACCCGATGTTCCATCTTGCCAGCCCTGGCGGCTAAACAAGCTTTTTGAGACTTGTAAGACGTATGTCTTTTCAAGTCCCCTGCTTCCGGTAAGCCTCCTCAGATGCCCTGGTGATGGTTCTATCATATATCCAGCCGTCTCATTTCACTTGATGTTCTACCCTTTCACCTACCAGAAGCTTTTTTGTCTTCACCAAGTTAACACTCAGAGACTGTTGGTGGTGGTTTTCGATTCCCATCAGGAATACACTTTTTAAATATTTTGGACTTTTTTGGTTGATTTTTTATCCATTATTTGGTCTTGTCTTTACACTTTTTTTTGTAACTGTAACTTTTATAACGGTAACCAGTTCCAGGTTCGGGTCTCTCAAAATGCGATGGCATCTTGGGAGACCCTGTGAAAGTGTGCCTAGTCTGTGCAATGCTCTACCCTACGCTAATACTCAACTAGTGAATGGTAGCGTTCAAAACATTCACCAATGCAAAGACCAGGATTGTCAGGACAGGAGGGAAAATAATAGCGGGTGTGTGTTTGTCTTCTTCTTGGTGGCAGCGGGACACTACTTGTGCTTGCCACCTTACCAGCTTGAACTGCACTTATGGGACTCGCCACGTCACCAAGTGTTACTGCAGTGCTGGTTTGACTACGACCAGGGTGTACTAGGCCACTGGTGCTTGCCAGTTCACCAAAACGCTACCAAAAAATCTGTTAGCGATCGCAGGGATCAGGCCTTACTCTGCGAATGCTGCAGTTATGCGTTTAGTGTTTTGTAAGTGACAGTGATCGATCGATACTGCACTTGGGTGGGCTGGGCTGGGCAGAGGGGCAAAATGCAGGTGCTAGCAGGTATCTGGGCTGATTCCACTAACACTTAGTTTTTGGGAACCCTAAACTGCTGGGGACGCTAGCAGGGGCGGACTGACAACTCATGGGGCCCCCGGGCAGTAGAAGGTCATGGGGCCCCCTGTGTCTCCGCCCACATGCAAGCCACACCTACACAAAGCCCCACTTACATAAATCATGGGGCACACAGTAAGGCACATCACATGGCACACAGCAGAGCACGGGGCACATCATGGGGCACAGGGCATGGGGCACATCACAGGACACATAATGGGGCACCCAGCAGGGTTTATTATGCTGTACACATCAGGGCACATTATTGAGCACAGCATGGTGCATCACAGGGGGTACAGGGCACATCAGTGGGTACACAGCGGGGAACATCACAGAGCACATCAGGAGATACACAGCAGGGAGCGTGCCGCACATCACAGGGCATGTGGCAAATAGTAGGGCACACAGTAGGGCACATCCTTGGGAACAGGACACAGGCGGTACACATCAGGGCACACATCCCAGGGCATGGGGCACACAGTAGAGCACATTGCAGGGCACACAGTAGAGCACAACAGGCTGTACACAGCAGGGCACATCACAAGGCACATCACAAGGCACATCACAGGGCAAGGGGCACAGAGTAGGGCACATAAGGGGGTACACAGCAGGGCACATCACAGGCCATGGGGCACGCAGTAGGGCAAATAGCAGGGCACAAACCAAAACACAGGGCACACAGTAGAGCACTGGGATCCTCCAGACTTAAAACGGTGTCTCTCAGGGTAGCCATCAGGGGCGAAGGCGACACAGTGGGGGTGGAGGACACAGGAAGACACCGTGGGGGGGGGGGTGGCACAGGGGGACACTGTAGGTGGGTGGGTGGCACAGGGGGACACTGTAGGTGGGTTGAGGGCACAGGGGGACACCATGGGGGGGATAGAAGACACAGGGGGACACTGTGGGGGGTGAAGGGCACAGGGGGTCACCATGGGGGGTGGGTGAAGGGCACAGGGGGACACTGTGGGGAGGTGGAGGGCACAGGGGGACACTGTGGGGAGGTGGGGGGCACAGGGTGACACTGTGGGGGGGCATAGGGGGTCACTGTGGGGAGGTGGAGGGCACAGGGGGACACTGTGGGGAGGTGGGGGACACTGTGGGGAGGTGGGGGGCACAGGGGGACACTGTGGGGAGGTGGAGGGCTCAGGGGGAAACTGTGGGGAGATGGGGGGCACAGGGGGAAACTGTGGGGAGGTGGAGGGCTCAGGGGGACACTGTGGGGAGGTGGGGGGCACAGGGGGACACTGTGGGGGAGGTGGGGGGCACAGGGGGACACTGTGGGGAGGTGGAGGGCTCAGGGGGAAACTGTGGGGAGGTGGGGGGGCACAGGGGGACACTGTGGGGAGGTGGAGGGCTCAGGGGGAAACTGTGGGGAGGTGGGGGGCACAGAGGGACACTGTGGGGAGGTGGAGGGCTCAGGGGGACACTGTGGGGAGGTGGAGGGCTCAGGGGGAAACTGTGGGGAGGTGGAGGGCTCAGGGGGACACTGTGGGGAGGTGGAGGGCTCAGGGGGACACTGTGGGGAGGTGGAGGGCTCAGGGGGACACTGTGGGGAGGTGGGGGGCACAGGGGGACACTGTGGGGAGGTGGGGGGCACAGGGAGACACTGTGGGGAGGTGGGGGCACAGGGGGACACTGTGGGGAGGTGGAGGGCTCAGGGGGACACTGTGGGGAGGTGGGGGGCACAGGGGGACACTGTGGGGAGGTGGAGGGCTCAGGGGGAAACTGTGGGGAGGTGGGGGCACAGGGGGACACTGTGGGGAGGTGGAGGGCTCAGGGGGAAACTGTGGGGAGGTGGGGGGCACAGGGGGACACTGTGGGGAGGTGGAGGGCTCAGGGGGAAACTGTGGGGAGGTGGGGGGCACAGGGGGACACTGTGGGGAGGTGGAGGGCTCAGGGGGACACTGTGGGGAGCACAGGGGGACACTGTGGGGAGGTGGGGGGCACAGGGGGACACTGTGGGGAGGTGGAGGACTCAGGGGGACACTGGGGGGGGCACAGGGGGACACTGTGGGGAGGTGGAGGGCACAGGGGGGCACGGTGGGGAGTTGGGGGGCACAGGGGGGCACTGTGGGGAGTTGGGGGGCACAGGGGGACACTGTGGGGAGGTGGGGGGCACAGGGGGACACTGTGGGGAGGTGGGGGGCACAGAGGGACACTGTGGGGAGTTGGGTGGCACAGGGGGACACTGTGGGGAGTTGGGTGGCACAGGGGGACACTGTGGGGAGGTGGGGGGCACAGGGGGACACTGTGGGGAGGTGGAGGGCTCAGGGGGACACTGTGGGGGGCACAGGGGGACACTGTGGGGAGGTGGAGGGCTCAGGGGGAAACTGTGGGGAGGTGGAGGGCACAGGGTGACACTGTGGGGAGGTGGAGGGCTCAGGGGGACACTGTGGGGAGGTGGAGGGCTCAGGGGGACACTGTGGGGAGGTGGAGGGCTCAGGGGGACACTGTGGGGAGCACAGGGGGACACTGTGGGGATGTGGGGGGCACAGGGGGACACTGTGGGGAGGTGGAGGGCTCAGGGGGAAACTGTGGGGAGGTGGGGGGCACAGGGGGACACTGTGGGGAGGTGGAGGGCTCAGGGGGACACTGTGGGGAGGTGGAGGGCTCAGGGGGACACTGTGGGGAGGTGGGGTTCACAGGGGGACACTGTGGGGAGGTGGAGGGCTCAGGGGGACACTGTGGGGGGCACAGGGGGACACTGTGGGGATGTGGGGGGCACAGGGGGACACTGTGGGGAGGTGGAGGGCTCAGGGGGAAACAGTGGGGAGGTGGAGGGCTCAGGGGGACACTGTGGGGAGGTGGAGGGCTCAGGGGGAAACAGTGGGGAGGTGGAGGGCTCAGGGGGACACTCTGGGGGGCACAGGGGGACACTGTGGGAGGTGGAGGGCTCAGGGGGACACTGTGGGGAGGTGGGGGGCTCAGGGGGACACTGTGGGGAGGTGGAGGGCTCAGGGGGACACTGTGGGGAGCACAGGGGGACACTGTGGGGATGTGGGGGGCACAGGGGGACACTGTGGGGAGGTGGAGGGCTCAGGGGGAAATTGTGGGGAGGTGGGGGGCACAGGGGGACACTGTGGGGAGGTGGGGGGCACAGGGGGACACTGTGGGGAGGTGGAGGGCTCAGGGGGACACTGTGGGGAGGTGGAGGGCTCAGGGGGACACTGTGGGGGGCACAGGGGGACACTGTGGGGATGTGGGGGGCACAGGGGGACACTGTGGGGAGGTGGAGGGCTCAGGGGGACACTGTGGGGAGGTGGAGGGCTCAGGGGGAAATTGTGGGGAGGTGGGGGGCACAGGGGGACACTGTGGGGAGGTGGGGGGCACAGGGGGACACAGTGGGGAGGTGGAGGGCTCAGGGGGACACTGTGGGGAGGTGGGGGGCACAGTGGGGAGGTGGAGGGCTCAGGGGGACACTGTGGGGAGGTGGAGGGCTCAGGGGGACACTGTGGGGAGGTGGAGGGCTCAGGGGGACACTGTGGGGAGGTGGAGGGCTCAGGGGGACACTGTGGGGAGGTGGGGGGCACAGGGGGGCACAGTGGGGAGGTGGAGGGCTCAGGGGGAAACTGTGGGGAGGTGGGGGGCACAGGGGGGCACAGTGGGGAGGTGGAGGGCTCAGGGGGACACTGTGGGGAGGTGCAGGGCTCAGGGGGACACTGTGGGGAGGTGGAGGGCTCAGGGGGACACTGTGGGGAGGTGGAGGGCTCAGGGGGACACTGTGGGGGGCACAGGGGGACACTGTGGGAGGTGGAGGGCTCAGGGGGACACTGTGGGGAGGTGGGGGGGCACAGGGGGACACTGTGGGTGGGAAGCTGTGCAGCAACTTTTCAATAGCAGCATGTGGTACATGCTGCTGCACTTTCCTTCCTAGATGCAGAGTAGCGCGGGAAGCGGCTGTATACAGACCTCTCGTGATGCGCTCCTCCTCCTCGCCGGCCCCTCCTCTTTTCTGTCCGTCCGAGGTGATGACAGATACAAGCACCTGGGATGGACGGGAGGGAAGGAGGGGCCGGCGGGGGGGAGGAGCGCATCACGAGAGGTCTGTATACACTGCAGTCTCTTAGCAGTGAGCAGGGACCCGATCTGCCCGTCAATCACAGCTAGCTGACGGGTAGGTCGGGCCCCGAAGTGAAAGCTGCCATGGGGCCCCCTACTGGCCACGGGCCCTCGGTCAGCGTCCGAACTGCCCGATGGTCAGTCCGCCCCTGGACGCTAGTATAGATCTGATCGGATCAGATATTGATCCGTTCAGATACTATACCACTAAGGGAGGCGTACGGTGCATGCGTGGGTGTTATCGCTACTGGCACTAACCTGACGCTGCCTGGGGCTGGTGCTTACCAGTTCACCAAAATACTACCAAAAAAACTGTTAGCGATCGCAGGGATCAGGCCTGACTCTGCGAACGCTGCAGTTATGTGTGTTTAGTTTTTTGTAAGTGACAGTGATCGATCGATACTGCACTTGGGTGGGCTGGGCCGGGCGGAGGGGCAAAACGCAGGTGCTAGCAGGTTTCTGGGCTGATCCCGCTAACACTGCGTTTTTGGGAACCCTAAACTGCTGGCGATACTAGTATAGATCTGATCGGATCAGATATTGATCTGTTCAGATACTGTACCACTAAGGGAGGCGTATGCTGCGTGCGTGGGTGTTATCGGTACTGGTGCTAACCTGACGCTGCTTGGGGCGACGCAGACCCTATCTGACCCTAAAGCCTAACTTACATCACCGCCGGGCGATCAGGGGGCTAAACCTTTATTAGGTAATAAACAGTGGGTGCCCTGACACTATAAAAAATAAACGAACTAACCAGCGTCACCCATAACAGTTATACGGTGATCACTGGTGAAAGGTTAACTAGGGGGCAATCAAGGGGTTAAAACATTTATTAGGTAGTATATGGGGGTCCCTGACGCTAAAAAATGCTGACGGCGAACCTATATATTTACCTCCCTAACTAGCGTCACCAGTGACACTAATACAACGATCAGAAAAATGATTGCTTAGTGACACTGGCGACGGGGGGTGATCAAGGGGTTAAAACTTTATTAGGGGGGTTAGGGGGGTATCCTAGACCTAAAGGGGGCTAATACTAACTGCCCTACCACACTAACTGTCACAAACTGACACCAATGCAGTAATCAGAAAAGAAAAAAACTGCTTGGTGTCACTGTGACGGGGGGGGGGGCGTGATCGGGGGGTGAACGGGGATGTAATGTGTGCCTGGTGTGTTTTACTGTATGTGTGTGTGTTGTGCACTCACATCGATGTCTTCTCTCCTCAGCGCCGGAATGGAAAATACAGAGCCGAGGAGCGATTACATCACTTCCTCTGCTGCTGTTTACTATACAGCAGCAGAGGAAGCTTGTCATTGGCTGGGAGCGATCGCGAGGGGGTGGTCACTAATGGATGGCCTCCCCCTCAGCACGGATTGCTCGGGGACAGAAGCCGACCGCCTCGGGCACCGGGGGGGTCCGATCGGACCCCCCACCCACGGGAGGCAAGTGACGTACCCATACGTTACTTTGCCTGCCATTCTGCCACAGTATATCTGCATGAGGTGGTCGGCAAGTGCGCGCGTGCCCCACCGCAAGCTCCGTGATATCCGCAATCGTCTCACGGGGAGGAAGAACGGGGAAATGCTGATTTAAACAAGCATTTCCCCGTTCTGCCTAGTGACAGGACACTGATCACAGCTCCCTGTAATCGGGAGCGGTGATCATTGTCATGTCACACATAGCCCATCCCCCCACAGTTAGAACACATCCCTAGGACTCACTTAACTCCTGCAGCGCCCCCTCCTTGTTAACACCTTCACTGCCAGTCACATTTACCCAGTATCCGATCTGTCCGCCATAATGTCGCAGTCACAATAAAAATCGCTGATCGCCGCCATTACTAGTAAAAAAAAAAAATTAATAAAAATGTCATAAAACTATCCCCTATTTTGTAGACACTATAACTTTTGCACAAACCAATCAATAAACTCTTATTGCAATTTTTTTCCTTGTCAAAAGAAGTTTATTGAGTATACAATATTATAAAGATACATAAAGTAAGTTTACAAGGATCTATAAAGTAAGCTCATTGTTTTACAGTAGGGTTTATATAGGTAAATATCATGAAATTTCAAATATTAAACATTGGGTTCACGTAAACCTAAATTAAAGATATATATCATTTTCTTAGTTACTTTTGTAGGTATTTAAATGATTTATACCTACTATACATATTGTTTACAAGTAGAGTGTATATAGGTCAAATAAATTCTGATAATGAGCTTTAATCGTAAGGTGGAGAAAAGGAAAGAGAAAGAAGAAAAAGGGTAGAAAGGCAGAGGTATGGTCCACAAGGCTGTCCCGCTCGTCAGTTTATTATTCTTTTTAGTTCTCTTTGAAGCCTTAGAATGGGTGTCTCTGTAAGTCATTTAATCTGTTATCATGGCAACAGGACAGAGTCATTGAAATTTGACAGGAACTGTTGTTTTATCCAAGAATGCCAAAGTTTTTCAAATTTTGGAATTTGATTTTGATCGATGGCTACCATCTTAGCATGGGACATTGTATTATTCATTCTGTGAATTGTTTCTGCTAGTGTTATGGAAATGATTAAGAGCTCCAATCGAGCCCAAGGTTATCTGCTGCTGTCTCTAATTTGAAAAGTGTTGATATGCATGCATATAAAAGTAAACACTCTGAGACACGCTCAGCGCTATTACTTGTTTCACTTCTAATTTATTCAAGGCGGTGTTAATGTTTTATACACACAAATACGTCATTGCTATGTTAGTCTAATAGGTACATCTCATTGGTTAAGATAGTAAAGAAGATGGAGAATTTTCATAACGAGGTTTGGCTCTCTTTGGTTTTATCTTCAGTTCCGCGTTCTTCTGATGTGTGGGATGTAGGGGGTACCCGCCATCTTGAGAAAATATAGGAACAGAGCAAACCTGTATACTTATATAATGAGTAAGGAGAAAAAATATGTATGCACATAAGAAAATAGACATTTTCAGATTACTATTATTATTATCTACATCACATTCCTTCACAATCCCCCCTAAAATGACTATTTTCTCTTTTCTGTCCCTAATACTAAAGGTCCCACTTTGGCCTGGCCCTTCTCCTCAGCAACTCTTTTAGGCTGTATATAGAATTGGGCAGCAACTGTTCACTTCCCTCCTCGATACAGCTGGAGAGGTGCAGTCAGGCACTATCTATCCCTAAAACCCTATAGGATTATGAGATTATGGACAGGGAGTGACTGTAGGGGAGTGAAGGGTTTGTCATCTTCCATCATAAGGAGGTCCTCTTCTTCTTGGTGGAGAAATGTAGGTGTGCTATTGTCTACAGCCTTGTTCATTAACTTTTTACAAAAGGTAGAATACAGCATACAATCAGGGCTAAAAGGACCAGGATTATTAATACCGTTACCCGTATCTGGACGAGCACCTTCTGCCACCCACTCATCCAGCTAAAATATTGGTCCCATGGGTCTGTGATACCTGAGTTCTTCTTCAACTCCAGTGACAGATCTTCTTCTAATTTCTTTATAGCTAGAGTAACCTTACCATTTGGGCCAGTATTATCAGGAATGTATGTACAACAGGTTCCCGTTTTTTCCTATGATTTTACAAAACACCTCCTTTCCCAGCTAGCACCATGTCTAAGGCCATCGGGTCCTGGAATGTCATGTAGGAAGTGGGGGATAACTGGTCAGCAATTCCCTGGAGGGCATCTTTAGAGTAATTTACAAATCTCTGTTGGTTATATGTGTAGTGTCAGGTTACCTAGAGGCTGGGTGACAGATGTACACCGTTGGAATCAGGAGTGCACCGCAAGGTAGTGGACCCTAGCACTGACTGCTGCGGATTGTACCCTGGGAGGTTCAGGAAGCAGGTCTACTGGATCACTGACACAGATCCCACTGGGAGCTAGAGCATAGATTCCCCAGGGCGCGGAGTCTAAGAGCCAGCAGGTGTTCACCAGAGCCTCTAGTGGTGAGGATGGACTGCGCTGCAGTCTGGCTCCAGGTCGCGGCCCCCAGGGTCTCACAGCTCACGCTCCTGGTAGACTACAGGAGATGAGGAAGGAGGCAGCTGACTGGAACATCAGGGTCACAGGCAAACAGGGATGGTCGGGAACAGGCCAAAGTCGGTAACAGGAATCAGATGTAGGAAACACAGCAAGTACACATAGAGGCTAACACACAGTGGTTGATCAGCACTGCTGGCTTGCAGTGCACAGGTTAATATAGGGTTCCCTGATATGGCCTGGGGTGGGGCCATGCTTAGAGGGGAGATTACAAAAGCAGTCAGGTGAGGGTCAGCTGGTCTCTAGAGATGAACACATGGAGACAGGTATGCTGATCGACAAACTCTATTGCATAACCATGACATGTAGTTAATCCAATCTACATTCTTGCTGACAGTTGTTATGGGGATCAAAGACTCAAAACCAGCTTTTACCTGGTCCCTGGCTTTAAATTCATCAGGGACCCCCCTTGTAACCCCTATGACATGTATGTATACATTAGAATCAAAGCTTCCGGAGAGAGCTGCTCGCTTCCTCCTCTGACTGTGTGCTGGGTCAGTGTATGTATCAGGGGTATCTTTGGTTAGGATATGGGGCTTTCTATTTTCATCTTTTTTGTCTAATGCACTCTGTGGTCGCCCAGTCTGGCCCTGTGTTCCAACCCACTGGCCCCCACAGAAACCACAACTCTGTCCCCAGTAACTGTCTGTGTGGCATACATATATGTCCTTACCGTCAGGGATATCACTGTACCAATGGCATCACCATGAAGGGTCAAACGGACAAGGTACTATGTCACAGTAATCTAAGGTAAAGGTGGTCACATGTGTACCTGAAGAGTTACACCAAAACGTAATTATGTTATCATTTTTGTGATGGCCACCTCCTGGGCCCCTCCCCCCTAGATCAAACAGAAAAAGGATATGCAGCACCCGGAAACACGCTCTCCTGCAGTGATAAGCGTGCATTCAGGTGTTCTTCCTGGCCAACTTGACTGAGGTGGCTGTGGTCACCAAAACTTGGAATGGACCATCATAACTTGGCTCAAGGATCTCCAGACAGTAGTTGGTGTGTTCCTGTATCTAATTCAGGATCTGGAATGGAAGAAAACACCTGGACATGCATTCAGGTTAATTCTCGTGATAATGTGGTTACATAATTAGTCAACACATCAGACTGTAACTGTAACTGTTGTGGAAAGTAACAACCAAGTCTGGGAGCTGAACCAAACAAAATTTCATAAGGGGATAGGGCATGTTTCCCCTGGGGGTGTGTCTGACACTGAACAGGGCAATGGGCTAACTGTCTGGCCAACTCATGTTAGTCTCTTGGGCCATCTTTAACATCCTGTTTTTAGTGTCCCATTCATCCTTTCTACCTTCCCGCTACTTTGAGGGTGGTATGGGATGTGTAGTGCCAACTGAACCCCCAGTGCTGCCCAAATCTCTTTAGTAAGGGTTGTTGTTAGGGCTGGTCCCTGATCTCTCAATATCACCTCTGGGACCCCAAATCTACATACTATCTCACTCAGTAGTTTCTTAGCTGTGGTCCTGGCAGTCATGACCACTTCCACTAGGGCGTATTCAAATCTGCTACTTCTTGGCACTTGAGAATGATCAATTTGCATCCTCTGGAATGGGGTATAGGGCTTTTGCCAGGTGCTTCTTCTGTGCATCCTGGGTTACATTTGGTGCAGATAATGCATGATCTGCAGAAGCTGTCGGTCAGTGGAGTAACTCTTGGTGCAACACTTGTTGATAAGAGAGTTCATAAAAGTCTTTGTCAAGTGGGCAGCTCCATGTGCCCATTGCACCACAGCTGGGTACATACTCCTGAGTAGACAAGGCTTCTTGTTGCACTCGAATAGTCCATTTCTGAGAGTTGCTCCTCTCCGTTTCCAGCTTTCCTTCTTATCCGCACTTGTTGTTTCCTGTAGTTCTTTTAGATAAACTCTGTCCACTGGGAAAGTCTGTAAGGTAAGCACGGGGTGGTCTTCTTCTACCACCCTGCTGTCCACTTCCCGTGGACCACCAGCTGTCTGTTTGGCAGCTGTATTGGCTCGATGATTGCCTTAAGCTTCCTTTGAGTTCATTTTGTCGTGTACTTTACTCAGAATAGTCACTTGGGTTGGGAGAAGCAAGGCATCAATCAAGTTTCCACAGGTGTTCCTGCAGCCATCAGGAATCCTCTGTCCTAGATAACACCATAATCATGGGCAATGCTGAAAGCATATCTTGAGTCAATATGAATGTTGGCTCTTATTCCCTCTGCCCATTTACATGCTGTAGTAAGTGCTTACAGCTCTGCCTCCTGTGTAGACATCACTGGTGGTAAGGCTTCAGCTTGTAGAACAGTGTTTTCAGTGGTGACCGCGTGTCCTGTGTGGTCATGGGGTGACAAGCCAAGACTCTACTCCTCCTCCTTTTCCCCCCTCGAGAAGTGGAAGAAGGGTGGTAGGGTTCAGTGTTTGACAACTTAATAGAGTAATGCTGTCCAGTAGGAGGGAACACAGGAGTCTCAAGTGTCTGGTAGTGGACAAGTGTTTCGGCTGGATCTTGGTTGAATATGGCAACAACGTCATGGGGAGCAAGCAGAACGAGGCAGTGTCCAAGGACCAAGTTCAAAGTTTTGTCAAGCAAGGCTTGTGTAGCAAATCAAGCTCACAGACACAATAGGCCTCCTCTGACTACCACATCCAGTCGACAGGAATAATATCCTACAGGGCGTAGGCTGATGCCGTGTGATTGGGTGAGTACACCTGCAGCATGTCCCAGACGTTCGGATACAAAGAGCTTGAGCGTTTTGTCGTAGTCTGGGAGCCCTAGCGCCTGAGATGGCACACTTGAGGGCCTCAAACTTAGATATTTCTTCAGGAGACATCTGGAAGGGGTCTGATTGCAGAGCATCAGTAGGAAGGCTTCTGGAATCCATGCTCTGCACTAGGAAATTAATCCAAGGAAAATGACAGGTGTTGAGCACCACTGCAATTTGGGCTTTGAGGCTCTGCAGCCCTGGTTGGCAAGATAGCACAACAGGCTTTCTGAGGTGACTTCAACAGGGGGTAGTCAGCTGCACAAAGGAGAAGGTCATCAACATGTTGGAAGAGAATCACTTCCGGGTGTTCCTCTTGTCATGTGTCAAGGATGATAGCCATAGCTTTTGCAAACTGGCTTGGAAAGTTCTGTGCCCCTTGTGGCACAACTGTTTAGGTATGTTGCCGTTTCTTTCCATGGATGAATGCAAAAAGGTACCAGCAGGAGGGGTGAGGGTGGACACTGAAGAAAACGTTTGTAAGGTCCACCTCTGTGATGTATTTTGCAGTCAAAGGCATCCACAGTAGGTACCTGGTTCTCTTTTTAGGATTCTCTTCTTGGGATTATTGTGGTTTCCGAGGCAATGAAGCGCCCTTTTTTAGCTTGACTGAAACTGGTGGCACCTTTAAGTTACCATTGTCTTCCGGTCCTGTGGACCATAGGCACGCAGGGATTCTGTCAAGTACTTCCTGCAGTATTGAACTTGAAGTTTTTTTCTTCATTAAGTGTCATCAGGAGAGGCAGAGAACACAAAGCAGATTAGTCTTCTAAAGATAGGGGAGTATGTAACTTCATCCCCCCTTCAGGCGTGTCCTGATTGAGGCCTATAGTCTGGACAACACATCAGCTCCTAGTAGATTCAAGGGACATGTAGAGGACACCACAAATCTGGCAAGCAAATCAGGAAGTGGAAAGGAAAGAATTATTAGGCAGGTTCACCGCCCTCAACACACTTTTGGCTGCACCCCTGTCAATGAGGCAAGTGGTAGGTTTTTTCGTCGGGGACATCTTGGGGCTCTGCATTCTTTTCTGAAGTGACCCCGTTTCCCACAGTTGTAACAGGTGATCCTTTCCCTGGTATTGGGCAGTGGTGGTGGACTAGTGTAGGCGGGATCTTCGTCATGGGTTATCATGAGGGGCGTTGGTTTTTTACCTTTTTGATTTTCTATACCTCTGGTCACCAACAATAAATCAGACATTTTCATTGAATGGTATTCAGGGCGGGCCACCATCAGGCCTTTTCTGATATCCTCTCTGAGCCCTGAAACAAAAGCAGTTGATAACGTGTGTGTGTGTGCCTTTATGAGTCTAGCATGATACTTCTTCACAGACTCCCCTTTATCTTGGGTAATATCTTGGATTGTGGTGGTCTGATCCGTCAACTTCTCCTTTGCCCAGTCGTGGAGTTGTGCACAGAACTCCACGCCTGAGGTGTAGGAAGTGGCACTTGTCAGGCAGGCATCATTGAAGGCCGTCTGCATGACTGGCCAAAAGACATATCCTGCTTTGATTTGGCATAGGCTGATCAAGTCTCTCCAGGCAGCTGAGTAAGTTTCTTGTATCTGCACTATCCTGTGGTAGAAGGGAATTGGCTGCTTCTCTGGGTCAGGCAGACTTGTCACTAAGGCCGCTGTTTGTGATAGAGTAAAAGCGACACACATCACTGGTGCCCCTTCTGGTAACCGAGACTGTTGTTGGGGCAGGGTCTGGCAAGAAGCACTGTTCCTTACGGTTGCCAGCATGTGTTTGAGATCCTCTCGGAACTGAGAGTCTGGAGCCGGATTGGGGGTTAAATCAGTGGGTGGCCTTGCTGCCTGCTGTCGGGCTTCCCACTCAGATGCTTCTTCATCATTAACATATCCGGCCTGGGAATGTGATGCTCCCGTATTGGGGAAGACAGGTGTGTGGTATGAACCATCTTGGTTTAAAACAGGGAGGGCTGGGTACAGGCTGTTTAAGCTTACTGGGTGTACCAAGATGGCCGCCGGCAGGAAGTGCACTGGACTGGGTAGAAAGTGAAGGCATGGGTGCACTTAGATGGCCGCCGGGCTGAGTTGTCACAGTGGGTTGTGCTTGGGTGGTGAGAAAGGAGTGGTTGTTAGACGGAGGGCAGTGCTGTCCCTCCCCTCCTTTGTTTAAAGTTCCAACATGTCATCAGCTCTGTGATACACATACATAATACAATCGCCATCTTTCTTAACTTCCTTTGTCCAATTTTCTTTATCACACAGGATTTTTCTCCCTGTCTCTTCAGCAACATAACTTTCGCCATTTCTTTCAACTTTGTTAACTATTTCAATATCTTCTTTGCAATATCACTTTCTTTTCTCTCGTACAACCAAGGGGTTAATATTTTTCTCAGCGTTCTTATCAGCAAATTCCTTCGGTGGGGGCTCATAAGACTAATGTACGGTTAATCTCAGAACAAAAACAAACACATCAGGGGTAGTGAGGAGCAACGGCCCGCGACCCAACAGATCCCCCGGGCAGCCCCCCCTCCGACCTTAACCAGTCCCCACCCCCTCTCGTGTATAGCAAACAATAAACCACAAATACAATCACGACAGGACATTACACCTGCCACTCTTCGAACTGCAAAATTTCAGCAGGCTAAAATAACCACAAGGGCAGACCACCCTGCAAAATAAACCCGTTTATAGATGTTTGCCACAAGGGAAACAATCTCATCCCAGAGGCCGAAAGCTCATCTGGAGATGAGACTACCCATTCACACATGTAGCACTTCAGGCTGCAAAGCCAGCAGCTGAAATACCCCTCAAAGGTTCGTCGAACCCAGAGTAACAAGTCTATAACGTTTGCTACAAGGGAAACAATCTCATGCCAGAGGCCGAAAGCTCATCTGGAGATGAGACTACCCATTCACACATGTAGCACCCTTAGACTGCTGAGTTTCGTAGCCCAAAGAATGGCAGACAGTGAACAAAAAATACAGTCAGCAGAAACCCATTGGCAGGTTCGTTAAACAACCTCAGGCGAGGAAATACCTGCCTCTAAGACAGTCTCAGCATACCGACAGAATCCAGCCGTCAACCGAAAGATAAGAGAGTCGTACAGTGGTAAGAATATAAATCAAACTCACCGGTACTGTTAGGGCTGCGCAAACCCCGTCTCATCAATCAGTTAACGCCCGAATGCTTATCGCGGTACGGCTTCGACTGTAGCCTGAGGTCCCGGGTTTCGGCACCATCTGTTATGGAAATGATTAAGAGCTCCAATCGAGCCCAAGGTTATCTGCTGCTGTCTCTAATTTGAAAAGTGTTGATATGCATGCATATAAAAGTAAACACTCTGAGACGCGCTCAGCGCTATTACTTGTTTCACTTCTAATTTATTCAAGGCGGTGTTAATGTTTTATACACACAAATACGTCATTGCTATGTTAGTCTAATAGGTACATCTCATTGGTTAAGATAGTAAAGAAGATGGAGAATTTTCATAACGAGGTTTGGCTCTCTTTGGTTTTATCTTCAGTTCCGCGTTCTTCTGATGTGTGGGATGTAGGGGGTACCCGCCATCTTGAGAAAATATAGGAACAGAGCAAACCTGTATACTTATATAATGAGTAAGGAGAAAAAATATGTATGCACATAAGAAAATAGACATTTTCAGATTACTATTATTATTATCTACATCACATTCCTTCACACTAGTACCAATGTAGGAGATTTCCATGCCTTGGCCACTGTTTGTTTTGCAGCCGTTGTTAGTTGGATCATAAGTTTGAATTGAGAGAGTGTTAACCATTCCGGTTTTAGATTAAGTAAAGTTATATATGGATCTGGTTGTATTATTTTTTTAAATTTTTTAGATGCAATCACGAAGACTTCCTTCCAGAAGGTTTGGATTACTGGGCACGTCCACCATATGTGTAAATGTGTGCCTATTTCTGGGCATCTTCGAAAACAAAGAGCTGAGGTATTAGGTGAATATTTTGCCACTCTAGCGGGTACAAGGTACCAGCGAGTTAGGACTTTATAATTTGTCTCCAGTGCTAAGATGTTGGGTGAAGATGACTTAGATGTGAGCCATATGTTAGACCAGTCCGTGTCTTCTAAAGTTCGTCCCAGGTCCTCCTCCCACCTCTGAACGTAAGAGGGTCTATTAAGATTTACTACTCCATATAATTGATTATAAAGTGATGAAATTGTACCTTTAGCAAATAGATCTTTTGTACAGATTGATTCAAAAATGGATAATTGGGATAATGGTGTATCCCCCTTTAGGAATGGTGTATAGAAATTTTTGATTTGGAGATATCTAAATATCTCAGAGTTTGGTAGATCATATTTTTCTCTAAGTGATGGGAATGAAAGGAATGATTTAGATGCTATGAAGTCATTTAGTGTCTGAATGCCTGATGTTGTCCAAGCTTTAAAAGAATTTGGGTAGATCCATGCCGGATAAAAGGCCGGATTTCTGATAAAAGAAAGGAGAGGATTGTGTGGAGATTGTAACTGATATTTGGTTTTTAGTTTATCCCAGAGAGATAAGAAGTGTTTAGTTATGGGATTAGGAATTTTAAAGCGGTCTTTAGGATCAAGCCATAACAAGTTTGATATTAATAGAGGGTCATTTTCTGAAGCCTCTATAAATACCCATAATGGGATTTCCTGTTTTGCATGGTATTTGGACAGACTGGCCAAATGTGCTGCTCTGTAGTAGTTAGTAAAATTAGGGTATCCCAGGCCTCCTTTATTTTTGGGAAGATGTAGTGTGTGTATAGGTATACGTGGTTTAGAAGAGCCCCATATAAACGAAGTTGCTCTTTTTTGTACTATTCTCAAAAAATAGGAAGGAATTGGAATAGGGAGGACTCTGAATAGATAAAGCAATTTGGGTAGAATAGTCATTTTGATTGCATTAATCTTCCCTATCCAGGATAAAGGAAGTTGCAACCATTGTTTTATTAGATTTGTGATCTGTCTTAATACAGGAGGATAATTGGTTGAGAATAAGTCAGAATGAGATGCTGTTAAATGAATTCCAAGATATGGGATTGATTTTTCTGCCCATGTGAATGGGAGTGCAGCCCTAGCCGGGATCAATTCCATGTTTGTGAGCGAAATATTAAGCACTAGGCATTTCTTAGGATTAATCATAAGGCCGGATAGGGCTGCAAATCCATCAAGAGCTGGTATTAAGTTAGGACCAGAGACCTGTGGTGATGATAGAAAAAGTAATATATCGTCTGCAAATATACATAATTTGTGTGTAATACCTCCTACTTCAATGCCAGTTATAGTTTGGTTTGTTCTGATGTATTGGGCCATGGGTTCGAGTATAAGGGCAAATAATAGGGGAGATAATGGGCAACCCCGTCGGGTACCTCTTTCGATATTAAAGGCATCAGATTTGTATCCAGCATATTTTATATAGGCTTTGGGTTTATTATATAATGCTTTGATCCATGTTAAAAAGTGGGGTTCAAAACCCCATTTTTGTAATGAATATTGCATATATTGCCAGGATACTGTGTCAAATGCCCTCTTAATATCGAGAGATAGAAAACATAAAGGCATTTTCCGTTTTTTAGCAATATGTGCCAATAACACTGCCCTGCGTATATTATCGCCTGCCTGTCTATTTGGCATGAAGCCTACTTGATCTCTATGTATTAATTTTCCTAGTAGCCGTCTGGGCCTGGTCTTTTGTTAAGTTTTAGGTCTTTTATGGCGTTAGCAACTTCATCTATAGTTATAGGCTCATCCAAACTGCTTTTTTGATTCTGAGACAACTCAGGTAAGGTTATTTTTGAGAAGAAGGATTGAGCCTCTGTAGGATTAAATTCATTGTTTGTCTTGTATAAAGTTGCGAGATGTGAGTGAAATTTATGGACTATTTTAACTGGATTACAAGTATAAACATTTTTTGATAATTTCAAACGTATTGGTTTGAAAGATTTGTTAGTTGAATTTAATGCCCCAGCCAAATATGTACCTGGTTTGTTTGTATTCATGTAGAAATTGTGTTTGGAGTGTTTGAGGGATTTATCAACTGACTCAGAGAGAAATAGATCGTATTCCAATCTAGATTTTTCCAGATGAGATTTTGTACTCTGAGATGGATTATCTTGGAATGATATGTAGGCTGCATTAAAATTGAGTTCTAGTTTTATTGCTAGATTTTTGCGTTCCCGTTTAAATAGTGCCATTTGTCTTTGTATTGTACCACGCAAGACAGGCTTATGAGCTTCCCACAGTGTTACTGGGGAAATGTCTGTTGTATTATTAATTGATATGTATTCCTTTAAAGCTTGTTCAATGGCCATCTGATGTAGTGGGTGTTTGAGCATTATGTCCGGTAAGTACCACGTTGGGTCATGCGCTTTTGGTGTGGCTGAGGCTATAGTAGTGTATACTGCATTATGGTCAGACCACGGAATCGGAATTATATCTGATGCAATAATTTCTGGTATCATTCCTATTGTTAGAAAAATATGATCTATTCTGGTGAAGGTTTAATGAGGGTGCGAGAAATAAGTGAATTTCTTTTTTATTGGGTTACTTTCTCTCCACGAATCTACCAGATTGTATTTGGAAAGAAGTTGAGAAAAAGGTAATCTAGAGGTTATTTTGGATGGTGTAAAAGGTGATTTATCTAGAAATGGGAGGAGGACCTGGTTCGAATCCCCGCACATTATCACGGTTCCTATTTTGTGTGTATTAATCACTTGTAATATATGTGAGAGGTATGGTGTAGGTTGTTTGTTAGGAGCGTAGTAGGAAATCACCGTGATTGCTGTATCCATTATATAACCCATGAGTATCAGGTATCTACCTTCTGGGTCTTTAATTTCTGATGATAAGGTGAATGGTGTGGATCGGTGAAATGCAATTAGAGTTCCCCTTTGTTTGGTACAGGCAGAAGCCGTGTAAATTTGTTGATAAAAAGGAGAAATATATTTTGGAGTAGAATCTTTGGTGAAGTGTGTTTCTTGGAGGCATACTATGTGAGCCTTCTTGTTATGGAAAGTACGGAAGGCTTTGGTCCTTTTTTGAGGGACATTTATTCCCTGAACATTCAGGGAAAGTATATTCAGTGGTGCCATGGCAACAGATCAAATAGTTTTGACTTACTTTTTGTTATGCAGAGCTGACTGCGCAGATCAACCTGTGTGGACTGAAGAGATGAATAGATAGAAAAGAAACCAGTGAATTCTGGAGTAAAGAGTAAACAAAAAACATATGAGATTAGATGATACATTGTATAAATTATTTTTTGCAAGTAATCACAATTTACCCGTGAAAGAGAATAAATATCTCTCTCAGGGGAATAAGTGCCTTCGTCACACTCCCACATAATATGGTTGGGAGAATGAGGAGGGCTAATGGGGGTACACGGATCTTCCGCTTACAGGAGAGAAGTGCTATGTCAAAAAACATCAAAATGATGTTTCATTAATTGGAGTGCAGAATATGGTTTTTGTTGAAATTATTTATTCCAGGGTGGTTGTATATGGTTAGTCTTGCCCTAGGCTAAATAATTCAGTTAGAAAGGTACTGTTAATAACTTTGGTATTGATGAAGATAGTTTGAATTATTTTGGGATTTTAACCCTTTTAGAGTAAACAATTACATATTTTATTTATATGTAACTGTTTAGATATGTTAACTCGTAAAATTGAGGTTGTATTGCTTCAGATTAGAATAAACAAAAACATAGTTCTAGGAACTAGTTAGGTAATAATATATTTGTTTTAAGAAAAGAAAGAAAAAGCTTCCATTACTTCTGGATTATTGAACATATTTGTCCTAAAAAGTAATAAATCTATTGTTATTACCTGAAAATATATAACTGAACAAAAATTTCCTTATTTCACTTATATATTCTAAGGCTATATGAATCAGAAGTAATAAGAAATATAACTGGAATGTAACATGATCCCACACAGTGTGTGACTATCAGAATGCAGTCACATTCAGTTATAAATACAGTTTTTTTATAGAGAACCATCTCTTAGTATAATAAATGAAGAGATATCAGGAATTAGGATGTCAGTCCATTGAATCTTCTTGGTCCATGGATGATGTGGCATAACGACCTCTTTTGTGAGAATGATGATTCCCATTTTGTTCTGAAATTTTCTGGGTGCTGCCTGAAGGTGAAGATGATGCCATTCTTCTGCTTGTGGGAGAGTTGCTGCTTGTGGGTTCTGTCAGATTTAATTTTAAAAGGGTTTGTTGTAGATCATCTGCTGATCTGCTTCTGTAAATTGTACCTTGGTAGTTAAATCTGACTGAAAAGGGGAAGCCCCATTGATACATAATGTTGTGGCGTTGCAGTTCCATTAGTTGGGGTTTCATGGATCGTCTTTTAGTAATAGTAAGTTGGGATAGGTCAGCAAAAATTTGATAATTGTGTCCTTGAAAATTAAGTTCCTTTTTTTCTCTTGCAGCAATTAGTATTTGTTCTTTCGTTCTGTAATAATGAAATTTTGTGATTATATCACGTGGGGTCCATCTTTCTTTTTGGCTGTGAGGGCTCTGTGTACTCTGTCCAGTTCTAAACGTTCAATAGGGATATCTGGCTTTAGTTCTTGTAATAGAGCAGTAATAGTAGATTGCAGGTCTGTCACAGTTTCAGGTATTCCCCTTATGCGCAAGTTTGAACGTCTGGCTCTATTTTTGTAATCTTCGAGCTTAGTTTGAAGTATTAAATTCTCTTCTTTTAATTGTTCCAATTCTGTTATATTTTCTTGGGTTGTAATTTCAATTTCATCCATTTTTATTTCTAAGGCTGCGGTGCGATTTCCCAGCTCTCTTATTTCTTTGGTTAGGCTGTTTGTTATTTGGTCTGAGGTTTGTTTTAAAGCCTTATGAAGCATCTTTTCAAATTGTAATAATATTACTGGGGATGCTGAGGAGGCTTGTGGAGAAGTTTGTGAGAAGATTTGTTCTGTATCTGACTCAAATGGAGAGTCTTGCTGTGACATTTTCTGTCTGTGAGAGCGCCCTGATGCTGTATATTGTGAGGTGACTGGAGCTGCTTTAGTTCCAGTGAGTGCCTGTGAGCTCTTTGTGAGGTGATTTTTATTTCTGCCACGGCTTCCTCCCAGTACCATATTTCCTGCCCAAACTTTCAGTTTGTTCCCTGGGGCAAAAAGGTTCAAATGGATACCTTTTGAGCCTGCAGGCTCCGCTTTGTCCTTCTCTTCTCTCCTCAGACTCCGCCCATCTCCCCTCCTATTGCAATTTTTTGGGGATATTTATTATAGCAAAAAGTAAAAAATAATGCTTTTTTTCAAAATTGTCGCTCTTTCTTTGTTTATAGCGCAAGAAATAAAAACCGCAGAGGTGATCAAATAACACCAAAAGAAAGCTCTATTTTTTTGTGGAAAAAAGGACGTCAATTTTGTTTGGGAGCCACTTCGCACGACCGCGCAATTATCAGTTAAAGCCATGCAGTGCCGAATCACAAAAAGTGCTCTGGTCTTTTGCCAGCCAAATGGTCTGGGGCTTAAAGCGGAAGTAAACTCATACATAAAACAGTTACTTTTCCGGCATGTGCCGGAAATGTAACACTCCCATTGGTTGTGCTCTCAACCAAACTGTCAAACCATCCAATGGCTGGTGTCATAACTGATCACATGTGCAGCATCATGGCAGTTGTTGATTAAACAGAGGCAAAGATGGCAGCTTCCTTGGCTAGAAACGATAGTAGGGTTTACTTACACTTTAAGTGGTTAAAGAGCTGAGCACCCCCATTCTGCGGAGGATGGATAAAAGCACATCATTATAATTGTGCATAATATCAGCGAGCTGAACTTGTCTGCTGAGCCACCAATGTCAGAGGCTTTAAGCTGAGAACAAGTGGTCCCGTCTGATGGTGCACGCTCGAGCATAACAGAAGAAAAGGGCCTATTAAAGTGCAGAGCACCCCCATTCTGCAGAGGATGGATGGCAGCACATCATTAGAATTGTGCACAGGATCAACCAGCTGAACGTGTTGGCTGAGCCACCAATGTCAGAGGCTTTAAGCTGCAAACTAGCGGTCCCGTCTGATGGTGCACGCTCGAGCATAGAAAAAAATAGACTAGTAAAGTGCTGCAGGATGGGATGGACAAAGATGGCAAAGAAGATGGAGAGGGAATCATTTTCAGTGTACAGTGTTTTTGTTAACTCCACCGTGGCCGATCCCAAGTCCGTGCTGAGAAAGCAGGAGGGTTAAGGGCTGGGTCATGAAATTGTGAGAAACCATGAAATCAGACCTGGAAAGAAGTACAGTTAAATCACACTTGTTTAATAATAAATATGAAAAAAAAAAAGTAGTCAAAACATTGCCAAAGTTTAGTAACCGGAACGGATAGGATGCCAAGCCAGAAGTCAGGGATCAATGTAGTGGAACAGCAAGCAGGATCTGGAGCCAGAAGGGATGTCAGCAAAGCAAGTCTTTAAACAGGAACGCAGGAGGTTCTGTGATTTTGAGTTTAAAGACCCCTGCTCTAGATCATATGCATTCCTCACTGATGATCCTTTTAATGAGGCTGTAATATGAATTTGGACCCTGATCCTTAAACTCAAATTTTCTGCAATTTCTTGTATGCTCAAAGTGCCTTGGCTTTACAATATATTCTAAGTAACTCTGCATTGTTGGCTTTAAAAATACATAAAATAAAAATGAATAAAAATACAATTAAAAATTCCATAATCACAGCAATGCCCAGCGTCTTAAAGTCAGCTTTGCCTTTTTAAGCAAGTTTGTGGCTTGTGCTACAACACAGTGTCAGTACGCAGCTGCAATTATTATTTTTATTTATTTATTTATTTTTTTCTAAGAAGGCCATACACCTACCACCAATATTTTGCACAGAAGGCCATCCCTGTCTTCCATCAGCATGTGGAAATGACATGAATCAGCAGAAGGTATAGAGGGATCTGAGAAGGAGGGAGTGTTTATTTGCTGGTGTGAGGAATGTTGGAGTGCTGGCATTGAGTGTTGAGATGCTGGCAGTAAAAAAGGTTCGGGTGACAATTTAGACCTATTTATGCAATATTTAGGGGAAATTTCTATGTGCTAAATGTAATTGTCAATTACTGAAAACCTATAAAAAGCTATAAAAATTTCAGGACAAAAAATGGGAGAGTGAGGGGGCATGGCCTAGATGCACTGAGAGATAGTCACATGAATAGCTAGCTCTGGCTCTCCTGAACTCCCAGCAGCCAATGGCGTCCCTAGGGGGGGCAGAGGGGGCCCTGATCCCCCCAACATTATGCTGTGCCCCACCATGTGTCCCCCCCCTAAAAAAAAAGTTTATTTTTTTTACAAAAAATCAATGTCTAAGAGGGAGAGAGTCCCCAATCAGCTCCTGCGGGTGATTCCTCCCCCCTCCCTCTGCTTGCTGACACTGCATAATGTGAGCGCTCACACAACCACGGCCGCTCGATCTGCTCCTTCCCCTGCATCCTCATTGGCAGGGAGAAGAGCGAGTTGCAGGAAGGACTCCACCAGGACTCTCAGTCACTGAAAAAACAGACTGATTTCTCCCATCCTTAGGACAGGAGAACCAGCCTGTAAATTCCAAGAGATGCCAGACCAGAGCAGTCAATAGCAGGGGCAGGACAGCAAGAGGAGGCTGGGAAACCCCACAGTGGCAGAACACCAGGGCCCGGTGGCAATACAACCTTTGCAACCCTGATAGTTCTCCCACTGCTTTGGATCCTTATATTTTCTTGGTATGCTGGTGACATATATATCTTGTTTTCTGCCACCCTGGGGGACCCCAATACAGTAGAAAGGGAGCTCACTGCAGAACATGTGAAAGGGTCATTGTGGGGTCGTAGTAAAGGGCCCCAGTATATATTTATATATCTATATATATCTATATATCTATATATAGATATATATAGATATATATCTATATGTATATATGCATTTTATAGTTGCCCCCCTACTTTTGTCCCTGTCCCCTCATGTGCCTCCCCCTAAATATGAAAGCTGGAGACGCCACTGCCAGCAGCTCATAGTGCAGCTGTACACCCCACAGAACCCTAAAGATGTCATGGAGGAGATCCCATAAAGAACATTCCTGTAAGCCCTCTGATTTATTTGCTCAATGGACCATCAACAACTCCAAAGTTCTTTGTGTTAAATTTGAACGTGAATCTATCTCTCCTTTTTTCCTCCTGGAAATACTTTGGTCTAAGGGCATCTCGGGGAAAGATATAGCCTCTCTCAATTTTTTTGGTTGCACAGTCCTTTCAACTTTGGTTGTTTTATAACCAAAAATATGCTTTCATTTCTTCCACACCACCTCAGGCTTCTTTTTTAGGCTATCCTCTCTTTACCTTGCATTCTCCCAAGATACAGATTTTCTCTGATGGAAATTTCAAAACATGATCTATTTGGTCTTATTTCCAGGATAATTCAAAGTTTTTGACCTTTTTTTTCCTTCTACAAAATAAACATGCTCCCCGCCTTGAGCATTTCTGATATCATCAGATTCAGCATTTTTACTCAACATATTACTCCCTGACATGTGTGTCTCTCTCTACCTATGAAAAAAAAAAATTGTCGAGATATTCTGAGGGGTGTAGTAATGGATGTTTTTCTGTCTTTTTTGTTTACTTTTTTTTTTCACTGTTATTGAAAAATGTTCAATAAAAATGACCTGATTTAAAAAAAAAAAGAAACTCCGAGGGGCAAAGGTCTAATTTTGGACCTTTACAACTATCCTGTTTCCCCGAAAATAAGACCTAGCGTGATTGTCGGTGATGGCTACAATATAAGCCCTACCCCCCAAATAAGCCCTAGTTAAAGTCCTTGTAGGTCTTATTTTCAGGGTAGGGCTTATTTTCGGGGAAACAGGGTAAGGCTTATTTGGGGGGTAGGGCTTATATTGCAGCCATCACTGACAATCACGCTAGGTCTTATTTTCGGGGAAACAGGGTATATAGCTGGTGCAGATTCCCAGATAAAATTGCCCTTTATGGAGAAATAGGAATCCCAGTTTACAGTAGAGGAATTGGAAGAATGTTTGACTAACCTCCGTAAATGTACAAGGTCCATTACGGTCCAAGAAACTGCAATGAAGTTTCTTATTAGATGGTGCTTAACTCCTGTAAAACTTCACGCTATATTTCCCACTTTACCACCTACCTGTTTAAAAGGTTGTTCATCCCCTGGATTTCTCTCTCATATTTTTTGGGTCCTGTGAGAAGCTACATCCAGTTTGGCAGGTTTTCCTTCGTGATAATGGGCAGGCCTGTTAGGGCAATTGTCTACTCTTTGCTCTCATTTCAAATATACCTCATTTCACATCCATACAATTTGTGTAGCTATTCAGTGGGTTATGGTTCCATTGGAACTCCATTGGCAGACCATTGATATCTCTATCGTACAAATTAAAGCCAGAACAGACTCTTTAATGCTTATGGAGAGAATTTTTCATACTCTACTCGGCTAAATGTCATATTTTGATAATAAATGGGATCCCTGGTGTGAGCATAGACACCTTATTCTTTGAGAAAGTACTCTCCTTTCCTGACACAAGCATTAGAGCATACACCTATGGGTTAGGCTCCGCCCCTCGCCCCCAATCATAGCGGCATTCTCTTTTTGTTCCTCAAATGCTCAACTGGTTATAGCTGTGAAACAAAGAAGATTTTTATTTTTGCCCTCTCCTTGCCGGATTCATCTGGCCAGCCGCGCAGGTTCAGCCTCTTTCCTGTGACGAAGCCCCTCCATTCAGTTGTAAAACTTCCATATGAGAGAGAATCCCCCCTAGCCCGGATACTGGGGGGCTGGGATACTGGTCTCTGGATGCAGGTAAAACAGTTCTGCCTTGTGGTTGGTTGGGACTGATCCAGTCTCTCCTCCCTGGTGAGTTGTGGCCCCACACACACTTGTTGATTAGTCTGGTTTTGGGTATCTTTGGTTTCCCTTGCAAAAATGCTGGCTTTATTGTCAGGGCTGCCTCCTTCCAAGATGGCTCCTTGTCTGCTTTCTGTGGCTGGACTGTGGGTTGCCCTTTCTTGATGGATGTGTGGATGGGGTGCCCGACGGGTTTCCAGTTGGCAGGGAGCAACAAGATAATGTTGGGGTAACTTCTGGCCCATTGTAGTAGTGGCCGGGAGCTCCAGGTGGCTGCCAGGGTATGGATTGGTGGCCACCTGTTCAGGAATAGAGCCTCTCCTATCCCCCCTTGGAGCCAGTCAGGGAAGGTAAGCTATCCAGAGGCTGTCATGGTGTGTCTGGATTATTATGCTGTTAATATACAAGCTGCCAAAGTAGGTTAAACCGCTGTGTATATTTCTGTCTGTTTCATTTTGCCTCACAGGTTTTGTTTGTCTGTAGAACTACTAATGCATGAACTGATATACAGGTGTTTGCTGTGCAAAGTTGAGTCTTTCCTAATAACTCAGCAAGGCCTGGCTTTCCAGGTTTGGGATAACTGTGTTAATGCTCTAAGGCAGTGATGGCGAACCTTGGCACTCCAGATGTTTTGGAACTACATTTCCCATGATGCTCAACTACACTGCAGAGTGCATGTAGTTCCAAAACATCTGGAGTGCCAAGGTTCGCCATCACTGCTCTTAGGCTTGGATTTGCTGTTTTTAACCTTTACAGGTTAGTGACCTAGGGTAGGTGATCCTGCCAAATATATAAACCCTTTATTGCGCTGCTTATGACAGAGTAATTCTTCAGTATGGATGACACTGCTATGCATTGTGTTGCTGCTATGCGTTTAGGCTGCTTTCACACTGGGGCGGTAGGGGGGCATCGGCTGTAAAACAGGGTTAAAACCACTCATATAGCGCGGCTATAGCCGCGGTATAGCCGCGCTGTCCCATTGATTTCAAGGGGCAGGAGCGTAGAAGGAGTGGTAAATACACCGCTCCTTCACCGCTCAAAAGATGCGGCTTGCAGGAGATTTTTTTCTTCTCCTGCCAGCGCACCGCTTCAGTGTGAAAGCCCTCGGGCTTTCACACTGAACAAACAGCAGAGGCTGTTTTGGGGCGGTTTGCAGGTGGTATTTTTAGCACAATAACGCCTGCAAACCGCCCCAGTGTGAAAGGGGTCTTAAGGTCTGCTTTTGGGTGCAATGTGTTTACTGATTGCTATGCATTAACCTGTTATGTCTAAATGCCAGAGTGAAATTCAGTGTTCTACTTAAGTTACAGTGCCTTAAGTAATTACACTACTATCTTTAATTGCTTCTGTCTAAGGCTTTAACCCTTGCTCACACTAGCAAATAGGTCCATTTGCTGCTTCAATGTCTGCAAATGTATGTGTGGATGGCCACTGATATCGTATTAAGGCTATGTCCTAGCCAGTACTTCCAGGTATTTATTATGACCACAAACCTGCAGCTCATATCTTGAGTCATGAGCTTACCCAGAGACCAGCAATGATCAATAAGGTGAGGGTCAAGTAGGTATGCTATCCTAAAAAAAAAAAAAAGAGTGCACGGGAAGCATGGATGGTAAAACTCTCCAGCCCTTAAATACCAGCACCACTCCCCAAAGGAAAAGTGGTAACTTGTTCCTCCAAAAGTGACAAGTACTTTTTGGCTCTGAAGAAAACTGCTATACATTCAAAGTGCTGCCAGTAGGGGCAGACTAAAAGAAATCACGATAAGGACCATCCTGGGCGGAATGGGGAGTGTGGTTAGCTGACGTGCCCGCCAAGATGCTATGCCAAGTTGCA
Organism: Lithobates septentrionalis; assembly: GCA_037952835.1. Taxonomy (NCBI): domain Eukaryota; kingdom Metazoa; phylum Chordata; class Amphibia; order Anura; family Ranidae; genus Lithobates; species Lithobates septentrionalis. Next base: position 1,547,243 of record JBBDGP010002453.1, read on the forward strand.
TATCAGGCGTCAGTAAACACAAAGGCAGATGTGTTGATTCAAAAGCAAACTGACTGGGTGGATGTCTGGTCGCTAATGCTCAGGTACTAAGCTAATCAAACAGCTGAGTTTTTTTAAAGGGTACCTCCGCCTCAAAAGCAGCAGGCCAAGGAGCTTTCATCAGATTGGCCAGGTGTGTCTTCATGCTAGCAGAGAATGCAAGATCCCCTCTGTAAAGTCCAACTTTACTGCATAGGCAGTTAGCCAAGTAATCTTCATCAGACTAGCCAGAAGTGCCAGTCTGCCAGCGGATGATGCGATAGCCTTCGCAGAGGCATGGGAACAGCGATATGGATTTGGAAATTAAGAAGGTTTATACTACCATTGGGGAGTATTGCGTGGCCTGCGTTGAAGGCTATTTGGTTCTCAGCAGATGAGTTGAAGGCAAACTTGGCCAGTAATGCGTCTCTGTGGTGTTTGATCCATGAGTGAAATTAAAGTGACCAGCAAGGCAGTACAACCACTTTTGATGCAGTAGGCTGTTCCTCTACTATTCTGTGGGGTTAATAACGCCATAGGCTTAACCCACTGACTGCATATACCTCTTCTATGTCGAATTGAATGTGATTTAAGATGGAATTAGTGATGTCTAGATCAGGGACTAAGCCCTTAGGCTAGTCACCTAGGCCCAGAACAAAGAGTTAGTGACAGGGCCTGAGAAGAGCTATAGAAGAGATTGGCAGATCCATAATCGTCTTTGATCACCTAAGCCCAAGTCTGCTCCTTTTGGGCTTAGCAGCAAAGTTCCTTTTCACTCAAATGGGCCCAGTAGCTGTTATATTGCAGAATTTAGAGCAAATTTGGGTAGGAGGCTCAGGATCAGTACAGCACTTGTCTTTGTGATGTGATCTGTCTGCAACAAAACCATGGGACAACAACTGAAGATTCCTGGTGAATATGTACTTTGTACAGTAAGGAAGTCAATGGAATTTCTTTCCACTCTTCCAACTTCTCTAATTCCTACTATGGTTCTTTAGAGCAATCAAGGCTTTAAGCAAATGTTACCAAATCTTGTCCAACAGGAACCACCAGTCCATTGTTCTTAGTCAGAAAGCAGATTTAGGCAAGTAATGGAATGAAGGATCAAGATCCAAAAACTTCAGGTGGAGTCATTGAGAACAATCACTCAAACCATCAGATAAAGCAGCTGCAGTTGCTCTAGATCTAGCTGATGTGTACATACGCACTCCAGGACACCCAGGTTTCTGAAAGTTTCACTTCAGGTTCATTCAACCACATACTCAAGACATTTTCCAGAACATTGCTTCGAGTAGTGGCCATCTTGCAGAAGCAAGGGCTGCAGGTTCCTTAGCTGGACAACAGCTGCGGGTGGCTCAACATCCTCCAGGTCCGGGCAAATTCTGATTCAGACTCAGACCAAATTTGGACAGGTCATCAACTGGGGAAGGCCAACTAATCTCATTATAATAATGACATTTTAGACACTCCGGAGAATACTGTAGAGTTGTCCTCACAGAGGGTGACAGTATTAGGGTCTTATGTGGAGGCAAGTTTTATCCCATGGTCTCAAATGGTCAAGAAGTAGTCTGCAGTAATCCATGCAATCGGTTGGATGCACTGGAAGATTGAGAACATCATAATCTGGCCTTCTAAGGTAATGGAAGATTTGCTTCCTGTTCCAGGGAAGATTACCCCACATATGAGACAAGTCCTGTTGAGTGTGGCTAAGGATAGTTAATCTTGTCAGCTTTCATCAGCTTCCAGGCATACCAATCATCAAAGTCTGTTCACTTTCTTGGTATTCACCTTAGTGACCTCCTAGCTCAAGGTCAATGACATAGGCCAATGGAGGATGAAGTGTCTAACATCAGGGGCGCAGTGATTCCCAAGTGGTGAAGTCGTTTGGACAACACAGCCTAGGAGGCCTCTGTTATGCTCCATACAGATGGCAATAGGTAATCTCCTATCGTCATGGCAAGAAGGACAAGATTATTCAGCTCATGTCAGGTATCTTCCATTCAGGTTTGCCAACAGTAGAACCTGTCTCATCGCATTGCTCTTTGTGTTCTGGCTTCTTAGAACTTCCTGTCAGACACGGTAAAATACGAAGCCTTGGATGTCAAGGGTGAGTCCCTAGATCAGTGATGGCGAACCTTGGCACCCCAGATGTTTTGGAACTACATAGACCAACAAGCAGTTCAATGAATCTCAACTTGGCAGTAAACTCAATGGGCAGGAATGGAAGTTATTCCTGCAAGAGGAGCTTCCCAGAAGTGGAAGCAGTGGATCTACTAACATCCAGCTGGGTGGGCAGGTTAGCCTATAAAGCCACCAGACTCAATGATCTCCAAGCTCTTCATCAAGATCGACAGTCATACAGCTGTGGTAAGGGTAATAATGTACTGGTGTCCTCAAAGTACAGTCTTTGGCCCAAGAACCTCCTATTCTTCCTGAGATCTCAGACCTTACACAGCAGAGCCAGGTATATCCAAATTCAGCCACTTTAGATCTAGCAACTGGGAGACCAAGTTAGGAAGGCTCATCTAGGCGCCTCACCTTCAGTATTTGAAACCGTGTGAAGCCGGAGGAACCTGCGGCAAACTCCAGGTATACTAGAACATGGAAAATCTCGCAGAATTTAAGGATTGAATCCTCTGCTTCCGGCTGTAAAGATTAAGATGTCTGCAAGTGATGCAAGATAAGGGATTGAGTGGTAATCAAGTCTTGGTCAGGTCCTCACCTCCTGAGATCCAGTGACCACAGCACATCTTGTGAAAACAATTCCGAAAGGCCGGTACAGACCGTCCTTTCCCCTTAGAACTTGCAGTGCAACTAGTGTTGGGAAGATTGTCCCACTCTTCCATTCTTCTGAACAAGACTTCCTCAATAGGTTCAGTGACACTAAAGCAGTATTACTTAAGGCTATTACGTCGGGGGGGGAAAGAGCAATCTAGTGCTCTCTGTATGTAATAATTTATTAGCCACATAAAATATAAAAATTCTTACTCACAAAGATTGCACTCCAAAACCGAGTGCAGGTTAAACAGGCACACATGTAAGGTTGTTTCCAACCTAGAAGATGGCCGCAGGTGACTTCAAACATGACTCCTCCCCCCTAGATTGTTCTTTCATCTCTTTTTATGATTGTTCACTGTGAGAGATCAATGGCTTTACCTACTTATTACCATCACCCCAGGAGTGGGTACAAGGCTTTGTGACCTGTTTCAGGTCGAATATTCGAGGTTAAAGGCTTGGACGACCTGTGGTGGAGGGACCTCAATTACTGCTACATTGTTCTGTCTGCCTGATTCACCTGGGGAAACTGTTGTTTTGGACTCTTTTCAGTGCCTTCATCGTTATCTCTTCCTGATGTATTTTACATTATCTATGCATTATGGACTATTAGTTTTACCATTGCGCTGCACTGTTTGATTCTTTTTCTGTTTATGTGAAGGGTTATTTTGAATTACCTTTAGTGTCAGCTTGCCTAGGTGGTTGGGGTTATTTGTATATTTATCTGTGCTGAATACTGTTTAATTTTAAATTATTACGTCAGGAAGCAGGCTTTCAGATATCCAAGCATCAAGCAGTAAACTACTTTATTACTACCATAATCAAACAAAATAGCTCTGATTTCTTCTTCTCCAGCACCAGAGAAAGGTTTAGGCATGTCCAAACTGAAATGTCTGTGTCACCACAAGCTGGGGTAATGGAATCTATATGGAAGAAATACATGGAAGTGGCCCTTCTCTAGAAGGTCAGACAGTGGCCTCTTCAGGCCTGGCGGTATCAGAAGATTTTTCACTGTCCATTAAGACAATGGCATTATCTCGAGTCAAAGTAGCCTGAGGGGTTTAACGAAAATTAGAAAGAATTCATCAATCCAGTGGAGAGCTCTCTTTACCAGACGGGTGGCGTACTCATGGGCAACATTCAGAGGTCCAGAATTTTACAGGATACCAACCAGGTCATATACTACAAACCATTTTTTGCCTATTCTAAAGTTTATCAAGCATTGGAAGCACTTTACAGGGGCTTGAAAAAGTATTCACACCCCATGAAATTGTCCACATTTTGTCATGTTACAACCAAAAACGTAAATGTATTTTATTGGGATTTTATGTGATAGAGTCAGACCAACACAAAGTGGCACATATTTGTAAAGTGAAAGGAAAAATGGTTTTCCAAATTTTTTACAAATAAATATCTGAAAAGTGTGGTGTGTATTTGTATTCAGCCCCCTTTACTCTGATACCCCTATTTAAAATCTAGTGGAACCAATTGCCTTCAGAAGTCACCTAATTAGTAGAGTCCACTTGCTTGTACTTTAATCTCAGTATAATAACAGCTGTTCTGTAAAGCCATCAGAGGTTTGTTAGAGAACCTTAGTGAACAAACAACATCATGAAGGCCAAGGAACACACCAGACGGGTCAGGGATAAAGTTGTGGAGAATTTTAAAGCAGAGTTAGGTTAAAAAAAATATCCCAAGCTTTGTACATCTCACGGGGCAATGTTCAATCCATCAGCCGAAAATGGAAAGAGTATGGCTCAACTGCAAACCTACCAAGACATGGCCGTCCACCTAAACTGACAGGCTGGGCAAGGAGACCATTAATTAGAGAAGCAGCCAAGAGGCTCATGGTAACTGGAGGAGCTGCAGAGATCCACAGCTCAGGTGGGAGAATCTATTCATTGTGCACTCCACAAATGTAGCCTTTATGGAAGAGTGGCAAGAAGATAGCCATTGTTGGAAGAAAGCCATAAGTAGTCCCGTTTGCAGTTTGCGAGAACCCATGTGGGGGACACAGCAAACCTATGGAAGAAGGTGCTCTGGTTAGATGAGACCAAAATTTAACATTTTGGCCTAAAAGCAAAACGCTATGTGTGGCGGAAAACTAACACTGTACATCACCCTGAACACACCCTGGCAGCATCATGTTGTGGGGATGCTTTTCTTCAGCAGGGACAGGGAAGCTGGTCACAGTTGATGGGAAAATGGATGTAGCCAAATACAGGGCAATCTTAGAAGAAAACCTGTTAGAGTCTGCAAAATACTTGAGACTGGGGCAGAGATTCACCTTCCAGCAGGACAACGACCCTAAACATACAGCCAGAGCTACAATGGAATGATTTAGATCAAAGCATATTCATGTGTTAGAATGGTCCACTCAAAGTCCAGACCTAAATCCAATTGAGAATCTGTGGCAAGACTTGAAAATATCTGTTCATAGACACTCTCCATCCAATCTGACAGAGCTTGAGCTATTTTGCAAAAAATGAGCAAAAGTGTCACTCTCTAGATGTCCAAAGCTGGTAGAGACATCCCCAAAAGGACTTGCATCTGTAATTGCAGTGAAAGGTGGTTCTACAGAGTATTGACTTGGGGGGGCTGAATACAAATGCATGTCAGTGTAGCTGGAAGTGCTCTGGGGTCTCAGCTTACAGTCTACAATGATCATAGTACAGGCAACTACAATAAGGCTCCGTTTCCACTAGTATGACTTGTCATGCGACTTTGGACACATAAAGTTGCATGACAAGTCACGGCTTATTGATTTCAGCGGCACCCGTTCCCATATAAGCGACTTTGAAAGTCAGCGACTTTGAAAAGGTACCTGCACTACTTTGATGCGACTTTGATCCAAAGAGTGTAAAGTTGGAACAAAGCTGCACTCAAAGTCGCATCAAAGTCACACGCCAAAGTCGCACTCTAGCCTTAGGCTACGTTTCCACTACTACTCCAAAGCTGTGCAATTTAGAGTGCGACTTTGAGTGCAGCTTTGATCCAACTTTACACTCTGAATCAAAGTCCCATCAAAAGTTGCATCAATGCTCCGGTTATGGTAGACATAGACCCCCTGACACCTTCAACCAAGCAGTGGACGTGGAAGATCAATGACTCATTGATCCAAGTGCCTGAGGTGGTCGAAGAGGTGTCCAAGGAACTGAGGCAGTTTTTTTGCCGAAAACACAAACTCAGAAACAGCCCCAACAATTGTGTGGGAAGCTCACAAATGCTACATCAGGGGTCTCTAAATAAAAATAGGGTCCCGCAACAAGAGGGCCAGAGAGCAACAGATCTCGGAACTTTTAGGTAAAATTCGGTCCTTAGAGGCCACCCACAAACAATCGCTCGCCGAACAAGCATTGGCGGGTTTAACGGCCTTGCGGATTCAGTTGCGCACCCTGGCACTACACAGGGCAAAAGAGGTGATAGCTCAATGCAGGAAAATGTTCTATATGCACAGGAACAAAAGCAGTAAACTGCTGGCATGGGCTCTTAGAGCCCAGCGAGCACGAACGTTTATCCCCAAAATATATACCAAAACTCACAATAAGGTTCATACCACAGAAGCCATAGCAGATCAGTTTCAAAAGTATTACACCTCTTTATACAACTTGTCACGTACATCCTCAGAAAGGGCGTCGCCCGTGGAACAGAGTAAGATACAAGATTACCTTCAAAGATCTGGTCTACCCCAAATATCAGACGAGGATTTAACCGAATTGGAGAAACCCATCTCGGCAGACGAAGTGACCCGAGCGATGGCGAGCATGCAACTGGGTAAAGCCCCGGGTCCAGATGGATATTCACTGCTATACTACAGGACCTTTGGGGGACTTTTGATCCCACATTTCCTCTCAGCATACAACGCTGCGGGTGAGGGCTTTACCTTTCCCAGAGACACACTACACGCACACATTACGGTAATTCCGAAGGAGGGCAAGGACCCCCTACTATGCCAAAGCTATAGGCCGATCTCATTACTAAACATAGATCTGAAAATGTTCACAAAAGTTCTCTCCATCCAGCTGATAGATCTGATCCCTCAATTGATTCACTCCGACTAAGTGGGCTTTGTTCCCTCAAGGGAGGCACGTGATAACACAACTAAAGCAATCAACCTAATATATGCAGCACGAAAGCTAAAAACCCCAATGGTGCTCCTGTCGACGGACACTGAGAAAGCGTTCGACAGGGTAAGTTGGCCTTTTCTTTTTGAAACCCTTCGGAGTATAGGTCTTAGAGAGTTCATGATGAACTGGGTGCAAGCAATCTATTTCTGTCCTTCGGCGCAGGTCAAGGTGAACAGTCACCTTTGTTCACCATTTCTGATAACAAATGGGACAAGACAGGGGCGTCCCCTATCACCTCTGATATTTATCATGACCCTCAAACCTTTTCTAAGACTTATCAGAGACAACCCGAATATCACGGGGCTTAGATTGAATGCCACCCTTTCTCCAAAAATATCAGCATTTGCAAATGATCTGCTTTTTTTCCTGTCTAGTCCACTGACGTCCATCCCAAATCTGCTTGCAGAATTGAAGATGTATGAAAAACTGTCTTTTTTCCGCATTAACTACCAGAAATCCGAGGCACTAGAGATCGCTTTACCACCATCCTTAACTGAGTTGATTAGAGCAGATTTCCCTTTTAAATAGGCCTCATCCCGCATTAAATACTTGGGCATTTATCTGCCAAGCAGAATAGAAGAAATCTTTCCTCTTAACTTCCCTCCCCTATTAACAGCTACAAAAAAAGATCTCCAGACCTGGCAGAAAGGAATGTTCTCCTGGTTTGGACGTTGTGCCATAATAAAAATGAACATCATGCCTCGGATACTGTACCACTTCCAGGCTCTTCCTATACGTATTCCCGTGTCCTTCCTTGAAGCAGTCAACAAAACCTTCAACAGGTTCGTCTGGGCTCAAAAACCACCATGCTTGGCCCAGACCATCCTTCGACTACCCAAGCTAAGAGGGGGTATTGCCTTACCGGATGCTAATCTCTACCTAATGGCATGCCATCTGACCAGGGTATTAGACTGGTGTCGGCATAGTGCCTTGAAGCAGTGGGTGCAAATAGAATATGCCTTAGCAGAAACCAGATTGGAATTGTTGATTTGGTGTAATAAGCCCATCCCTGACCGAATAATTAAAGACCCGACAGTGGGGGAAATGTGGCAAACGGTCCGCAAAGTTTTCCGTGATTTTTTGGTCGCACCGCTTCCGTTCCCACTCATTCCCATTATTGGAAACCCGTATTTTGCTCCAGGTCTCGAAGACCCCAGATTCTTGAAGCTGCTGGAGGTTGAGCGATCTCAAGCAAGACACTTTCTTACCAATGAAAACAAAATAAGTGTAGCGCCAACATAAACAACCATAAATGTCTAACATGGAGACAGTATAGTCCAAGGGCTAGTAAACCTGTAGGTACAAATTAGACAGAAGTCCTCCATATTTGGGTGGCTCCTAATAAATGATGGTCCATAGAAATTACGTGACTTCATGTGTGGAACATATCAATGGGTGCGTAACATCTGAAGTGAAGAAAACACCACCACCGATAATGAGGAGGCTTACCGGATCAATTGGACCCAAAGAGACATACGCCTAGTTGGGTCAAAACAGGCTTAGGTGGTGGACAGCTGTAGAAGATCCGGAGGAGTTGGAAGGATGGAGGTCCTGAGATGAACCATGGACCGGTGTGTCCCTCAGGGTGATGTCAGAAGACAGATGGCAGTAACAATAGGTGGAAAGGAAAAAGGAAAGGCCACATAGTGTAAATCCATAAAATAGGTAGCAAATTTATTAAAAACCAGGAAATACACTCACATGTAAATCTTTGAAATCAGCGCTGTGAACATATGGCGGTAGTGGGGTCCTACCCGACGCATTTCGTCCTCTTAGACGTCGTCTGGGGGGTCCCCCCACTGCAGCCAACAAGGTATATATAGAAAATATGACCACAATAATGAGAGTCCACTTCACACTATGCACAACCGGTGTCAATTATTACTTCCGGTATTCGGGCAAAATGGCCTCTAGGCGTGCGTTCCACGCCTCGCTATAGGGCCCATTATGAGCACCGGAAGTATACCTAATGAGGTCAATAGTGTGCTTTCTTACCAATGGCCGGTGGAAGAACAGGCAACAAATCACAGAGGATCCAGCCCTGGCGGGTTTATCGTTCTGGCAAAAGATTCAATTAACCCATTTTATTGGCTCCCTGCCCCCATCTGAGTTGTTTGGGAGGCAATTAACCCTCTTTGAACTGATGTGCTTGGAACACACTCCGCTGAGACATGCTATCTCCCTGACTTACCAATTATTACTTGCTCAACCCCAAGACTTCAGACCTCCTTACATATCCAAGTGGGAACGGGACCTAGGGGTGCAATTTATAGAGAAACAAATAGATTGGCTCTTTCTTTTCACTCATAAGACATCCATCTGCGCCAAACACCAAGAGGCGGGATACAAGCTACTAGCTCGGTGGTACTACACCCCGGAAAGAATACATCAGATGTTCCTTCAGAGTACAAGCTTGTAGGGAGGAGACTAGATCGCTGCTCCATGTCTTCTGGTCCTGTCGAACCCTCCATCCTTTCTGGATGGATGTACGTCGCAAAGTGCAAAAATTCACAGATCGAGAGATACCAGAGACCCCTGTACTTTTGAGTGCCATTGGAAAGACTATTGTTATGTGTGTACGTTTCTTCCGGCATGTATCTGTATTTTCATATGACTACTTTTCAAAAATAAAATAAAGAATTTAAAAAAAAAGTTGCATCAAAGTATTGCAGGCACATTTTCAAAGTCGCTGATTTTCAAAGTCGCATAGATGGGAACGTTTGCCATTGGGCCTTGTTCACAACATACCTGCATAAGAATTGATGGAAAATGGTGCAGATTTGAACTGCATAGAATACTTTGGTCTTGCTCACATGCATTTTCCTAACACAGGTCTCTGCAAGGACATAAAGAAAACAACTGATTTCTATGTGCCCTGTTAACACCACAATGTTGGTGTCATTTGAGTATTTTAGTCTGCAAAAAGATGCATACATGTTGCATGTTTCTGTGCAGAAAAAATATGTACATGATACCAATGTTTTCAATGTGCACTGACAGCAAGTACTGTCAATGTGCATTGATACCTGGTGCCTCCACTATAGTTTTAGCTCCTCTGAACCTGTGAGGGTGGTGCCAAGAGGAGTGCTGACAGTGAGAGCACATGGCTGCAGGAGGTGAGATCCTGTGTATGGTAGCGACTGAATGCAGACTGCAGAAGGGGGGAGCAGAGTGCAGGGGTCTGTGGCTGGATGAGACTGAATGAAGCAGGAGGTGAGATCATAATAGCATTATGTACAATTATGGCATAACATAAAGCTATCATAATCTTACCTCCTGCTACAGTACATTTAGCCTGATCCTGCTGTTTGCTCCCGCTCTCTGCTCCCTCCCACTGCAGTCTGCATTCAGTGCTGTTATAAACAGGATGTCACTTCCTGTTCTCTGCCCCCCCCTGCAGTCTGCGTTCACCCCTTTTGTACACAGGATTTCACCTCCCGATCCAGCCATGTGCTCCTTTTCTCTGCGATCCACAGTGTGCATCACTGCTACCATTCAGACAGAATCTCACCTTCTGATCTGGTGCTTCCTGCCTCCAGTCTTCATTCTCTACTCCCACGGCTCCCTGCTTCCATGGTCTCCATTCTTGGCTCCCTCAGCGCCATGCCTCTATTCTCAGCTCCCTTGGCTCCCCATCTCCATGGTCTCCATTCTGGGCTCCCACGGCTCCCTGTCTTCATGCCTCCATTCTCGACTAGGGGTGCAACGGATCGTTACCGATCCGTGATCCGTACGGATCACCCTCCGCGGATCGGCACACCCGCGATCCGCGGAGCACTTTTCGGCCTCAGCCATAGGAAAGACCGCGGCTTCGGCCTAGCTCCGGAGCCGGCGGCCATCTTAGTACACCCGGAAGCGGCCGCTGTCTCGACAGGAAGTGACGTTTCGTCGCCGCCATCTTGCTACACCCCACACTCCTGCACAGTACAATAATGATAGAGTGAGAAGGGGGCAAGCGGACATCTTGTTACACCCACCCGAGTTTTAGATTTAAAAGCCATTTTCAACACAAAACTGAGCTTATATGCACAAATACTGTATTTATGCATATAAGCTCGGTTTTGTGTTGAAAATAGCTTTTAAATCTAAAACTCCGCTGGGTGTAACAAGATTTGTGTGTTTTTTTTTTTTTTTTTTTTCTGATCCGAAAATGATCCGATCCGTGACTCTGATCCGAGGATCGATCCGATCCGTGAGATTTTTGATCCGTTGCACCCCTATTCTCGACTCCCTGTCTTCATGCCTCCATTCTCGGCTCCCTGCCTCAATGCTCTGAATTCGGAACCCCTGCTCTCTGCATCGCTTCCGACTCCGCCCTCTGAGCCGGAACTACAGAGAGGGCATCGAGTATCAATGTGCGCTTACAGTACTCACTGTCCGCGCGCATCGGTAACACTGGAAACAAAATTGGGCAGATAGACATCCGCCACAATGTTGAATCACGGCGAAACCCCTGGGGACTTCTCACAGAACCCCAGTTGAGAAACACTGTCCTAGATTGTAAATTTCATGGCAAGTACAAATTGTGGTTTGCTTAGAGACTGCCCTGACATCTCCTCTACTTTCTTTACCCTAGTCTTCCCCTCAATATTGACTCTCTAACTACCCTCTCAATCTGTATATCCTTTATGTGAGTGTCGGACAACTTAAAAAGTCTCAGTTCTGCTCCCATAAAGGCCAAATGACCACCGCTCTAGGAAACCCGGCTTTCCCCCAGGAAAAGTGGTTGAGGGGGAGCCCTTCCACTATCTCCATGGCATTGTGAGTTGACCAACTGGAGCCTCGCACTAAATTTAAAGGAAAGACAAAAACGAAACATTCCATAGCTCAACTCACCAACCAGTCTGCCAACTGACCAAATTAACCTGTCCAACAATCTGTCTTAAAAACAGGGGTTTTTAATGCAGACTGTTGGACAGGTTAATTTGGTCAGTTGGCAGACTGGTTGGTGAGTTGAGCTATAGAATGTTCTGTTTTTGTCTTTCATGTGATAGCCCTTCCATGTGCTCCTTGCTGTGAAGGCCAGCTATAGGTGGGGGCAGGGGCCATATGTTTGTTACTGGTGTATATTTGGTCCGGGGACACGCTGTACACCTTTGCTGCCATTGTGCTCTTGCTGGGTGTCCAGTGTGCTCCTGTTCCTTTAAGGGGGATTGGGCTGCCTCCAGGCCCACCTGCCCCTCATCTATCCATTTAATGCATGTGCTTCCATTGTGGAAACGCTTATAAATTCAGTAGCGTTAGGACTGCAAGCATACACAGGGTGCCGTGAAGAGGCCTTGCAGCTTATGCATGCGTTTGCAAATGCATGCTAACTAAACCCCTGTTTTTAACGCAGACTGTTGGACTGGTTAATTTGGTCAGTTGGCAGACTGGTTGGTGAGTTGAGCTATGGAATGTTCTGTTTTTGTCTTTCATGTGATAGCCCTTCCATGTGCTCCTTGCTGTGAAGGCCAGTTATAGGTGGGGGCAGGGGCCATTTGTTTGTTTCTCACTAAATTTAGTTGTAGACCAACCCCTTAACCATGCCCCTAGCTCCCTTACCTTCAGCTGAAAGACCAAGTCACCTCAACCAAATAGGAGTCATTCATAGAGACTTCATGCCCTTTGAACCTCTCTGCCTTCAATCCCAGACCACTACACACCTTATCTTCCAACTCTATACCATTCTTTTGACACAGGAATACTCGCACCTCCCCCTATTATATCTCAGCATGGGTATGAACTGTTGTTTCACCACCAAGGATATTAAAAAAAAATCGCTCTGATGCATTAACTCAGTATTGCAGTTAGGGTTAAGGAAAAAAATTAAAACGCTGGTTTTTCCCCCCTTATAAAAAATATTAGCCTCAGTGATGGATAGCTGCTGGCGTTGCATGAATGAGAATGGTACTATGCTACAAACCTGGTGGTCCTGCTCTTTGATCTCACCCCTTCTGAATGCTAATCTCTACAATTCATGAACAGGTGAGAAGCCTTTGCATCTGATGAATTCCAGAAATTGCCCACCTCTCCATGCCCCTTGCATCAATTTCAAGCGCCAAGAAAAGCCTTCTTAGTTTCTTCCTTATAGCTGCCAGAACAGTGATACCCAGATATTGGAGATCTAACCTTCGTCCTTCTATCAAGGAATGGGTCACTGAAATCACTCATCTGCAATGAATATAGGAACTGACAGACCAACTTTGACCAAAATGTATCTATTTGGAGTATCTGAATCAATTATATGAGCTCCAAATGTTTTACAAGCCTTTTGCAATGTTGCTGACTATTATCTATGGGACTGAGCTTGGGGGCTTCCCCTCTCATTGGCTATCTCACCTCCACTCTTTCCTATCCCTCTCTGCTCTATTTGCCCAGAAGTCTTTTCTCTGCTCTGTTACTTTTCCCTGCTGGCAGTCGCTGCATTCTTACCAACTAGTAATGTCATCTACATGGATGGGAATCCCCAGCCACGTAAGCAATTGGACGGGGAAAGGAGTCTTACATCAGTGCCTAAATATGGCCATATTTAGGCAATGATGTCACCACTATCCCTGCCTCTTTCTTTATATAGCCTTTGACAGCTTGGGGAGCTGTCACTCAGCTGGTGTCACCATTGAGGACGGGTCGTGGGCAGTAGGTTGTCTGGGTTTTTTTTTGGCAGGGAGGTAGCGGCAGGCATCGTAGTTGATAATGGAATTACAACCAGGGACATATTTTGGGGATATTTATTTTTTTAATAAAGGACTTGTTAAACATTTGAGTGTCTTCATTTCTAGACTACAACCCTTTTTTTGTGAACGAGTTAGGGGTACTATGTATTCCGTACTTATCCACATGGTGGGCAATATTTGGGGGCCAAGATTCAGATAAACTAACCAACCACAGACCCCCACAGCCACCGGGCAAGGATTGTGGGAAAGAGGCCCCTTGTCCTCATCAACATGGCAAGGCAACCTCCCCATATTGAGGACTTGTGTGGTTCGGGAGGGCATATGGCGAAGGCTGCATTCTCAGATTCAGGGTCTGGTATAGATTTTTAGGGGGCTTCATGCATTTTTTGAGCGTGAGGTATTCCCTTAAAACCCACACCAGCTAAAAAGAATCTGGTATACATTTTTGAGGGGACTCTATGGAATTTTTTCCATTCTTGCCGAAAGAAAAAAAGAGGGTGCACCAGCCTAGTGCATTATCCAACAGATTTAATAAAATTAGGACAAAACCATAAAGATGTCTACTCACAAACATAGACATCAAACTCACTCTGCAAGCCACATGAATGGCCGATCTTTCACACAATGCTTAGACTACCCGGCCAAGGAAGGGGGTCCTAAATAGGACCCAGATGGCTGACACGTTTCAAAGAACCAACCTTCTTCTTCAGAGCCTAGGCTCCATGGCCAGGTAGTCCAAGCATTGTGTGAGAGATCAGCCATTCATGTGGCTTGCAGAGCGAGTTTGACGCCTATGTTCGTGAGTAGACCTCTTTATGGTTTGATCTTAATTTTATAAAATTACATTCATTGCCAGGTTCCTAGTACACAGCACGCAAAGAGCTGGCATAGACACCTGTCAACATCATTTGCTGGCAATTTAAGACTTTTTTCCTTTGCAAGTGTCAGTGCTAAAAAAAAATCACTTTCTGGATGTGTGGTATTTAAACAAAAACAAAAAAAAAATGCATTGATACATGTTCCTCAGCACAGTGCCCACTCCCATGCTATTTTTGACACCCCCCTTTCATGGTAGCCCAAAAACAGGCATTTTTAATTTGACAGATTTGGCTCCCATTGACCTAAATCAGGTGGTATTTCAGCAAACCCCTGCTGAACCATATATAACAGTGATGGCGAACCTTGGCACACCAGATGTTTTGGAACTACATTTCCCATGATGCTCATGCACTCTGCAGTGTAGTTGAGCATCACGGGAAATGTAATTCCAAAACATCTGGGGTGCCAAGGTTTGCCATCACTGCCCTACAATATAGAAAATCTTCACTTTTTGTGTTCAGGTACAGTTAAATTAAAGGAATGCTAGTTGCTTGGTTGGCATGTAGATGCCATCTTAAATTCCTTCTGAGCCACTGACCCAGAATATTTTCAGACTGAGAAAAGCAACCTTGTTCTTTGTAGTTCCCTCATGACAGATGCCCTTCAAGAGACAGTACCTGTGGCAACATTTGTAATGAAGGCAAATTAACCATGATGTAGTGTTGGAAGATTAGGAGTTTATTTGCAAATAACACATTTCCAGAACACTCAAAATTGAATAACCAGGTTACAGGAAAAGAACTGTGATATACTAATAATATTTTTCCTCTCTTCTACTACAAAAGGTTACATATGCCGCATCAGAGCTGGACCCATCCCAGAAGCCAGGTTGCCAGCTTTACTAAAAAAAAAATAATACCGATGGCACCTTGGCATGGCTTCCACTATGGTTAATGGATGCACATCTAACTTGGATATTTAAAGTGTCAGTCCACCCAAAATTGATATTTAAGAAATGAGCGGATGGTGATAAATTACACTGACGTTTCTCAGTATATATAGTGATAAGGAACTTGATGTACACCAGAAAATCTCAACTCCACCCACTTGGGGTGAGACTTGAGCCTATGGAGGAGTGAGCATTGCAGACGTTGGCCTTTCTTGGGATCCTGGTTGAGCATCTTTACCCAAGCTGCCTCAGCCAGGGAGCACCAGCCAGAATTGTGAAGGGACCTACAAACATACAAACATTCCCCAATTGAATTATCAATAGCTGTAGGTATTTTAAAACTCTCTCGCTATAACTGTGGCAAGTAGGAAGAGCCAAAAAT
The DNA here is from genome assembly GCA_037952835.1 of Lithobates septentrionalis. Classification (NCBI taxonomy): domain Eukaryota; kingdom Metazoa; phylum Chordata; class Amphibia; order Anura; family Ranidae; genus Lithobates; species Lithobates septentrionalis. The sequence goes on from JBBDGP010002453.1 coordinate 1,562,969, forward strand.
TCAAAAACGTATTTCCACAAAAGGTTAACTGGAAACTCAAACTACTGACATCTAGCCAACACTGAAATATCAATAGTGGGTGGACTGGCCAATCGAACAATCGTAACATTTCCTGTATTTGGCCTACTGGTTTCTAAACTTCCAGCAACACATCCACCCCTGGATGCGACAATCGCTACGGTGACAGTATACATACAATGAAGGCTAAAGATGCATCTACATGCAGTAATCAGGTACATGCAAGGGGCTTCCCATCTATATGGACCTTCTTGTGGGCCACATAACTGTCTTTCTGGGTAAAGCACTTCCCACATTCTGAACAAACAAATGGTTTTTCATCCACGTGGAGCTTCTGGTGCGCCATATAGGCAGCTTTCTGAGTAAAGCACCTCCCGCATTCCGCGCATTTGAAGGGCTTCACGTCCGCATGGATCAGCTGATGCCTAACGAGGTAGACTTTGGCGCTGAAACATTTACCACACTCCGAACAGCCAAAAGGTTTCTCTCCCGTGTGAATTCTTTGATGGACCACGCAACTGGCCTTCTGAGTGAAGCACTTGCCACAATGGTTGCAAACAAATGGTTTTTCACCGGTATGGACCCGTTGGTGAGCCACAAAAGAAGCCTTCTGAGTGAAGCATTTACCACACTCTGAACATTTAAAAGGTTTCTCATCTGTGTGAATTCTGTAGTGTGCATTGTAGCTGGCCTTCTGTGTGAAGCATTTGCCACACTCAGAACATTTGTAGGGCTTGATATCGGTGTGAATCAACTGATGCCGCACCAGGTAGACCTTGGAGCTAAACCGCTTGCCACACTGGCAACACTCAAAAGGCTTTTCACCAGTATGAATTCGTTGGTGAACAATGCAGCTGGCCTTCTGGGTAAAGCATTTTCCGCAGTGTGTACACACAAAAGGCTTTTCCCCCGTGTGAATTCGCTGGTGTGCCACGTAGCCAGCTTTCTGCGTAAAGCACTTGCCACACTCTGTGCACTCAAAGGGCTTCTGGCCTGTGTGGATAATCTGATGACGAACCAGGTAAATCTTGGAGGTGAAACATTTTCCACACTCTGGACAAAGAAACGGCTTCTGGTCAGTGTGGATGCGCCGGTGGACTATGAGGTTAGAGGCACTGGTGAAACATTTTCCACACTGGGAACACACAAAAGGCTTTTCCCCAGTATGGGTCCTCTGGTGGGACGCAAAGCTTGCTTTCTGAGTGAAACATTTCCCACACACCGAACAGGCATAAGGCTTTTCTCCAGTGTGAATCCGTTGGTGTATTATTCGGTTGGCGGCGTTGGTGAAACATTTGCCACAATCAGAACAGGGAAAGGGTTTTTCTCCTGTGTGAGTCCGTTGGTGTTCGTCAAAGCTTTTCTTCAGTCGGAAACATTTTCCGCACACCGCACATTCAAAAGGTCGCTCACCTGTGTGAATTCTCTGGTGTACGACACAGCTAGCCTTCTGTGTAAACCTCTTGCCGCACTGCGTACACACAAATGGCTTCTCCCCTGTGTGAATGCGCTCGTGAGCCAAGTAGCTGGCTTTCTGTGAAAAGCATTTGCCACACTGCGTGCACACAAAGGGCTTCTCACCAGTGTGAACCCGCTGGTGTGTGATAAAGCTAGCCTTCTGGGAAAAGCATTTGCCACACTCAGTGCACTCAAAGGGCTTCTCTCCTGTATGTATCCTATGGTGGGCCAGATAATTAGCCTTCTGGGCAAAGCCCCGTCCACATTCATGACACTTAAAAGGTTTGTCGTCTGTGTGAATCCTTTGATGGGCCAAGTATCCTCCTTTCTGGGTGAAGCACTTGCCGCACTGCCCGCATTGAAACGGCTTTTCCCCGCGATGAATGAGTTGGTGCCTCACCAGGTAGATCTTGGAGCTAAAACACTTGCCACACTCGGCACAGCCATAGGGTTTTTCTCCGGTGTGAATCCTCTGGTGGACAATGCAACTTGCTTTCTGGGCAAATTGCTTGCCACACTGTGAGCAGACAAAGGGCTTTTCCCCCGTGTGAATTCTCTGGTGGACAATACAGCTGGCTTTCTGAGCAAAACACTTCCCACAATGGGAGCAGACATAGGGTTTTTCCCCTGTGTGAATCCGCTCATGAGCCAGGTAGCTGGCTTTCTGCGTAAAACATTTTCCGCACAGCGTACACATATAGGGTTTTTCCCCTGTGTGGATTCGCTGATGCGTGAGGTAACTGGCTTTCTGGGTAAAACACTTTCCACACAAAGTACACAAGAAAGGCTTTTCACCGGTGTGGATCCGTTGGTGAGCCAGGAAGCTAGCCTTCTGCGCGAAACATTTACCGCACTCCTCACACTTGAAGGGTTTCTCATCATTGTGTATCCTCTGGTGCGCATTAAAGCTAGCCTTCTGCGTGAAGCATTTTCCACAATCAAAACAAGCAAAGGGTCGTTCGCCGGTGTGGACCACTCTGTGTCTCACCAGGTAGATCTTCGAGCTAAAGCATTTGCCACAATCCGGACACTCAAAAGGTTTTTCACCTGTGTGAATTCGTTGGTGCACAATGCAGCTGGCCTTTTGAGAAAAAGGTTTGCCGCAGTGGGTGCAGACAAAGGGTTTTTCACCCGTGTGAATACGCTGGTGGGCCAGGTAGCTAGCTTTCTGTGTGAAGCACCTGCCGCAGTGGGAACAGGCAAAGGGCTTTTCACCCGTGTGAACCAGTCGGTGCCGAACCAAATAGACCTTAGAGCTGAAGCATTTCCCACACTCAAAGCAAACAAAAGGCTTCTCGCCTGTGTGTATTCTCTGGTGGACTATACAGCTAGCTTTTTGAGTAAAGCGTTTGCCACACTGGAAGCAAACAAAGGGTTTTTCCCCGGTGTGAATCCTCTGGTGGGAAAGGAAACTAGCTTTTTGGGAAAAGCATTTGCCGCACTGAGAACAGACAAAAGGTTTCTCGCCTGTGTGAATTCGCTGATGAACCACCAAGTTGCCTGTGCTGCTGAAACATTTTCCACAATCAGAGCAAGGAAACGGCTTTTCGTTCTCATGGCTTCTTAAATGTCTGGTGAGATGGAGGCTCGTGATAAAGCACTTCCCACATTCGGAACAGACAAAGGGTTTCTGCTCTGTGTGAATTTTCCGGTGGACCACGAGGTCCGAGGCACTTGAAAAACATCGGTCACATTCGGCACAGGAAAACGTATTCTGCCCTTTGTGAAGTTTCTGATGTTTGATGAAACCTAACTTGGAGATAAAGACACTACCGCACACTGAGCAGACAAACTGTTTCTGTTTTTTGCGGATCTCCTCATCTTGGAAAAGGTCAGACTCGTAACTAAATGGATGCTCACCACCAAAACAGGACAAAAGGCTCTCGTGTTTGATAAAATTAGTGTTCACAGCAGACAAGTTCAAAGGTTTCTCTTCATGTATGCTTCTTTGGTTATAGTGAGATGATGAATATTCTGTCCAGGTATCGAGTCTTTGTGTTGAGACATGAAATGGGAAGATTCCATTCGGCTTCTCTAACTTTATTCGAAAGGGTGTGCCTGATGTCATACTTCTAGTAATCCTCGTGGTATAATAATCAGGGTGGACAAAACCATCTTCTGCAATCCAGTCTAGTGGGAGAACAGGCAAATCGCTAATATCTGAAAGGGTCATATTGAAGGCTTCATCTGTAAAAAAAAGAGTTACAAAGGGTAAGAGTGAAAAAGGCTGTCATTTATCACTTTCTCCAATTCCTAAAACAAACCTGTCACTTTAATAAAATTCCAAACTGAGTATTGTTAACAATTGCATAATGAATGTCACACCTCTGCCTCCATGTGACAACACAGGGGTCTGCTGATTTGCTGATTAGCCGAAGAGCACTGCATTGTGGGAAGACACATGGCACATGCTTTCCCATACTCAGAAGTACCAGGATTTTCACAGATCTGCAGTGAGGTTCAACTTGATTATAAAGATGTATAGTCTAGAAGTTTCGTCACTTGAGGGTCCCTTACACAGTGGGTGAGTTTGGGATCTTGTTAAAGTTACAGGTTTGCCCTAAACTTTTGATGAAAACAGGAATTTCTTTATTGAATTCCACAAAGCCTGTTAAGCTCCCCACAACTGAATTTCTTTTTACATATTACCTTGGCAGATCAAAAAGATTAAATCAGACCGTGCACTAAAAAGCAAGGTCTGATTTCAGGCATATTACATAGTGTTTTGTGCATTTCAAACAGTAGCATTAAAAGTTGTGAACAAAAAAACACCTGCGGAAAAAAAAAAGTTAGGAAATGTATTCACCTTATTGCTAGCACAGTGCAGGAGCAATATCTACCACAATTTTGAAACCTTATGCCGCATACACACGAGCGGACTTTACGGCATACTTTGCCCGGCGGACTTTTCAACGTACTTTACGACGGACTTTCTGAATGAACGGACTTGCCTACACACAATCCACCAAAGTCCGTTGAATTCGTACGTGATAACGTATGACCGGACTAAAACAAGGAAGTTCATAGCCAGTAGCCAATAGCTGCCCTAACGTGGCTTTTTGTCCGTCGAACTAGCATACAGACGAGCGGACTTTTCGACCGAACTCGATTTCGACGGATTGATTTAAAACATGTTTCAAATCTAAGTCCGTCCAACTTTTGAGAAAACAAAGTCCGCTGGAGCCCACACACATCGAATTGTCCGACGAAGTCCTGTCCGCCCGGCAAAGTCTGCCGTAAAGTCCGCTCGTGTGTACGTGGCATTAGTGTTCCCTGGATTCAACTGAAAGAATCATGACTTCACCCTTGCCTAGGAACCAGGGGTGGAAGACGGGGGTAAAGTTTGTTCTCTAAATTTTTATTTTTTTACACATTTTAATTCAGCTATTTAAGATGGGGAGGGACACTATATAATAAGGGGACCTTTCTTTTGAGTGCAAGGTCAGCTTTAAATGAAAGGCTGTGATCACTGATAATCTAAATCGCTGAAGGAAAGAGAAAACCAGTGCTGACACCTGGTGACCACCTTCATATCGCTTTCTGCCTCCAGTTATTTAAAGAAAGCTGCCAGCCCCATCACATGTTGGGGCCCATTCACACAGAGCGATTACTTGCATGTCCACCCTGGGTAAGTTCAGGGGGACACACCTGCATGCACACAGATGTCACATTGGGACACAGCAGCTGTGTCAGTGCACCTTCATGTCCCAATAGACATTTATGGGACTTCCGGGGTTCTGTCAAAAGAGCCAACCCGTCAAAATCCCCAACCATGTCACTTCCAGTGACTCTCCAGCAGCAGTAATTGCACATTTGGACAGAACACCGGCAGCGTATACACTACGGTACACAATATAATGAGTGGACATTGTTAGTCCACCCACTAGTAACCAACTACATGGCCACCTCCAAGGCAGCGACCACTTTTCTAACTCCTTAGCCGTTGTGTTCTGTCAAAACAGCGAACTCGTCGTGCACCGTAGTGTATACCCTGCCGGTGTTCTGAAAACAGACAAGTCGTCGAAATCTGCAATTACTGCTGCTGGAGAGTCACCGGAAGTGAGGTATTCAGAGATTTTGATAAGTTGGCTCTTTTGACAGAACACCAGCATGGGGAAGAACACAACACCTGTGCATCCCTGGGCCGGCAGAACACATCCCTGCATGGGGCATTCAAGTAATAGCTTAGCAGCCCTTACATTTCAAAAGTGAAATTAAAGTGGAACTATCCTATCCCTCTTATCCTTTACAGCCAGGGAAGCTGCCATTTTAGCTTCTGTTTAATCTGCAATTGCCATGGTGCTGTACATGTGATTGGTTATGACACCAACCATTTGATACCTTGACAGTTTGGTTGAGAGCACAAGCAAATGTGACAGCTCTCAATTGCAGCATGCCTTAAATTTAAAGCGGAGTTCCACCCAAAAGTGGAACTTCAGCTTAATTGCTTCCTCCTTTCTGTTTTTGACAGGTCCCCTTCTCCACTTCTGGGAGACCGGGCCATGGGCCGGTCTCCCGGAAGTTCGGCCCCCTCCTCCTTCCTCCGGGCCAATCAGAAAGTGCAGCGTGCTTCGCGCAAGTGCAGTAGGGAACCAGGCGTGAAGCCGAAAGGCCTCAATGCCGGGTTCCCTTACCTGGAATGGCGGCGGCTGCACCGACAGTCGATCTGAAGATCGACTGGGGTGCCGATATCGTGGGCTCCCTGGACAGGTAAGTGCCCATATAGTAAAAGTCAGCAACTACAGTATTTGGGCGGAACTCTGCTTTAAAGCAAAACTAAACCCATCAATTTAACTGCTTCCCAAAACAGTAACATTCAAGGCAATACCATGAATGATAACTATCACAATTGCTTACACTCTTAACCAACCTGTCAAGCCATCAAATGTCTTGTGTCATAACTGATCACATTTACAACACCATGGCAACTGCAGATCAAACAGAGGCTAAGATGGCAACTTCCTTGACTTAACCCCTTTCACACTGAAAGTGTTTTTCAGGCGCTAAAGGGAAAAAAATAGTGCCTGAAAAGCGCCTCCCCTGCAGCCCCAGCGTGAAAGCCTGAGTGCTTTCACACTGGAGTGGTGCGCTTGCAGGATGTTAGAAAAAGTCCTGCAAGCAGCATCTTTGGAGGAGCGGTGTATACACCGCTCCTCCACCGGCCCTGTCTATTGAAATGAATAGGCACCACTGCGCTTCGGCAGCGGAGCTACACGGGCACATTTAACCCATTCTTCGGCCGCTAAAACGTCAGTTAAGCGCTGCTAAAACTAGCGGCGCTTTACCGCTAACGCGGCCAGCTGGCAGTGTGAAAGGGCTCTTGGGCCCCTTTGACATGGGGCCCAAGAGCCCGTTTTGACGGACTCCGCTTGCTCAGCAGGGATCGCTCCGTTGAGCCCCGCTGAGGCAGCGGATGACAGGTCCATCTCTGCTCACTGTGCAAGGACGGACCTGTCAGAGCCCCGCTCTCCTCTATGGGGGACCAGAAGAAAACGGACCGCCTGTCCGTTTTCATCTGATCTGATCGACGGAGGGGAAATAGGGTTTCCATCCGTCTGGATTTAGCGGATCTTATGTCAGCGGACATGTCACCGCTGACATCCGTCACTCCATAGAGCTGCATGGAGCGTCCGTTCAGTTCCGCCTGAAAAACTGACAGACGGACCTGAACGTTCTGCTTGTGTGAAAGAGCCCTTAAGGATAGGAGGGTTTAGGTCCGCTTTAACTGTTTTGGGAAACAGTTAAAGCAGAATTAAACCCATCTATTTAACAGTTTCCAAAAAACAGTTGCATTCCTAAAGCATGCCAGGAATGTAACAGTCACATTGGTTGTGCTCTCAACCAAACTATCAAACCATCAATTGGCTGGTGTTATAACTGATCACATCTGCAGCATCATGGCAGTTGCAGATCAAACAGAGGCCAAGATGGCAGCTTCCATGGCTGAAAACGATAGAAGGGTTTAGTTCCTCTTTAAATCAATGGGTTTATGTGCTTTATTTCTTCACCCCAGGAAAACAAAGACAGGTGTCTACTTTCCCCATTCTCCTCCACAATATCAATTATACAACTACATAGCTGTACTTTAAGTTACTTTTAACAAGAGAGAAATGTTCTACCACTAAACAGATAGGAGATGGATTTTCCATGCCAAGTGACTGACCTGTATTATAACTCTCCAGAATCATCTCCTTCTCAGACTGCCACATCTCATTCAAGTATGGCTCCTCTCCCCGCTCAATCATTGATACGACAGAAGGCTTTACACTGTCCCATCCTTACAGATACAAACAGAACAGATCAATGTTTTATATGAAGAAAATACTCAGTGTACAGTATCCCACAAAAGTGAGTACACCCCTCACATTTTCGTAAATATTCTATTATATCTTTTCATGTGACAACACTGAAGAAATGACACTTTGCTACAATGTAAAGTAGTGAGTGTACTTCTTGTATAACAGTGTAAATTTGCTGTCCCCTCAAAATAACTCAACACACAGCCATTTATGTCTAAACCGCTGGCAACATAAGTGAGTACACCCCTAAGTGAAAATGTCCAAATTGGGCCCAATTAGCCATTTTCCCTCCCCGTTGTCATGTGACTCGTTAGTGTTACAAGGTCTCAGGTGTGAATGGGGAGCAGGTGTATTAAATTTGGTGTTATCGCTTTCACGCTCTCATACTGGACTGGAAGTTCAACAAGGTATCTCATGGCAAAGAACTCTCTGAGGATCTGAAAAAAGAATTGTTGCTCTACATAAAGATGGCCTAGGCTATAAGAAGATTGCCAAGACCCTGAAACTGAGCTTCAGCGCGGTGGCCAAGACCATACAGCGGTTTAACAGGACAGGTTCCACTCAGACCAGGCCTCGCCATGGTCGACCAAAGAAGTTGAGTGCACATGTTCAATGTTATATCCAGAGGTTGTCTTTGGGAAATAGATGTACGAGTGTTGCCAGCATTGCTGCAGAGGTTGAATGGGTGGGGGGTCAGCCTGTCAGTGCTCAGACCATATGCCGCCCACTGCATCAAATTGGTCTGCATGGTTGTCGTCCCAGAAGGAAGCCTCTTCTAAAGATGATGCACAAGAAAGCTGCAAACAGTTTGCTGAAGACGAGCAGACTAAGGACATGGATTACTGGAACCATGTCCTGAGGTCCGATGAGACCAAGATAAACTTATTTGGTTCAGATGGTGTCAAGCGTGTGTGGCGGCAACCAGGTGAGGAGTACAAAGACAAGTGTGTCTTACCTACAGTCAAGCATGGTGGTGGGAGTGTCATGGTCTGGGGCTGCATGAGTGCTGCTGGCACTGGGGAGCTACAGTTCATTGAGGGAACCATGAATGCTAATATGTACTGTGACATACTGAAGCAGAGCATGATCCCCTCCCTTCGGAGACTGGGCCACAGTGCAGTATTCCAACATAACTACCCCAAACACACCTCCAAGAAGACCACTGCCTTGCTAAAGAAGCTGAGGGTAAAGGTGATGGACTGGCCAAGCATGTCTCCAGACCTAAACCCTATTGAGCATCTGTGGGGCATCCTCAAATGGAAGGTGGAGGAGCGCAAGGTCTCTAACATCCACCAGCTCCGTGATGTCGTCATGGAGGAGTGGAAGAGGACTCCAGTGGCAACCTGTGAAGCTCTGGTGAGCTCCATGCCCAAGAGGGTCAAGGCAGTGGTGGAAAATAATGGCGGCCACACAATATATTGACACTTTGGGCCCAATTTGGACATTTTCACTTAGGGGTGTACTCACTTTTGTTGCTAGCGGTTTAGACATTAATGGCTGTGTGTTGAGTTATTTTGAGGGCACAGCAAATTTACACTGTTATACAAGCTGTACACTCACTACTTTACATTGTAGCAAAGTGTCATTTCTTCAGTGTTGTCACATGAAAGGATATAATAAAATATTTACAAAAATGTGAGGGGTGTACTCACTTTTGTGAGATACTGTATAATTGATGCACATCTAGCTGCACTGTCATAAAAAAAATCTACAATTACATTTGCAAAAATGTTTTTAGTCATATATGTGTATATTTTACAACAACTTAGTTATTATAAACTGCAAATAACTGCAAGGCTGATGACACACGGTTGTTCTGCTGCTAGTGACAAATCGCTAAAAAGGCTTCCGCTATTTTTGCTCTCTGATTGTCATTTTTTACTGTAGCAGAATGTTTTACCTGAAGCTGTATATGTAATGTGGATGCTTGTTATCTCAATAAAACTTTTTTTTATAAAAAGAAAAAAAAAAAGGCTTCCCCTGTGGAATCGCTCCCTCTGTAGTCACACGCACCAAGATCTCACTCCGAATCTGGCCTCAATGCTGCTGAATCTGGATCTCTAATGATGGCAGTGACATCTCACTGCCTCAACTACAGAGGGAGCGATTCCATAGAGACAAAACAGGTAACCTCTTAGTGATCCTGCTACTGTTGCTTTAGCTAAACTGTGTCACCAGCCTTAAGCAACTTGCACCAATTTTGTAGGACAGTCCTTGAGAGACTCTAGATCTACCCTGCTGACTTTCAGGCTTACATCCATGAGTGCCATATGTGCTTAAGTTATATTCCATCTACAGACATAATTTCATTCTCAGCAGCCTGGACTTCTAAATGTTAAAGTGTATGTCGACCAAACTTATTTTTCTTAGTTTTGGAAAGGTAGGAGAGGAGTTAGATTTCCTGTCACATTTTTACTGCTCAACAATATATGCATTAATAGAGTGTTGTACCCAAAACAGGAGAGAATTAAAAATCCAGATTCTAGAGGCAGCTCTATTGTGAGTCCAGTAAATCTTTATTGTACATGACAGACAGCCACCCGCCCAAAAAAACCCAATGTGTTTTGGGGCCCTAACACCGCCCCCCCCCCCCTCTTCCTTTCAGGGCTTAGATTCTGAGAGTAACTAGGGAGATTACTGGACAGCAGATTGTGCTCATTCATGACTAGTGCTAATTCTGGTCACCGGTCAGACAGCTTTTTTTCGTTTTCTAATCTCCCGATCTACTGTAAGTACCTAAGCCAGCTTTTCTTAACCTTAAAAGAATTTTGAGGTCTCGAATGACCCTTACTAAATCCAATTTATCAGGGGTCAAATGGGAAAATGCCCCTTACATTGGTGGTCAGGAGAAATGCAACCCTTACAATGGTTAGGATAGGTTCTGGGACATGTTACTGATGTTTCCACGGATGGGATAGGTTCTGGGACACATATTATTGTAGTGGGATAGGTTTGAGACACATATTGCATTGCATCTACTGTAAGAGCTGCAAGAATGTGCAATTTCCTCGCACAGGCAGTAGTCTCAGCGGGGGGCATCGATAGTTTCAAAAAAACTATTAGATAAGCACCTGAACGACCACAACATACAGGGATATATAATGTAATACTGACATAAAATCACACACATAGGTTGGAGTTGATGGACTTGTGTCTTTTTTCAACCTCACCTACTATGTAACTATATTACTTGAGGGGTAAAGGTTCTGGGGCATATAAATCTGGGGTGGGATAGATTCTGGGACATACGTATATTACTAAAGTGGGATAGGTATGAGACATGTAGTACTTGAAGGGTAAGCCACCTTTCACACTACAGCGCCGCTAAACCAGTGCTTAACCTTTCATCCCAGAGGAAACCCTAAAATAATTTTGAGGTCTCAGGGGACCCTTACTAAATCCAAATCCAAGACCCATCAGGGGTCAAATGGGAAAATGCCCCTTACATTGGTGGTCAGGAGAAATGCAACCCTTACAATGGTGCTAAGATACTGTACATACCCTTAAAGAGAGCTAAAAAAAAAATGCGTCTGGTTCTGCGTAGCGGCGTTGACCCTGGAACTATTCAGGCTCCCTCAAATGGGAGGTCAATCAGCTACAGGTCAAAGAACCCCAAGCCACCTCTTGAGGAACCCTATGGTTCAATGGAACCCTGGTTGAGAAAGCTGAACTCCAGTTTTTGATATACTTTGCATAGTTTGTTTGGGCCAAGCTGGCCCAAATGAACCATGTCCCTCACTAACATGTGAGGCCACTGTATGTGCTCTATAAACTGTATGTAGCTGGAGCTACATACAGCATACCGCACTGTGTTCCAGATGCGTGCCGAGACCTTCCCGTCTCATACCTGAAAGACAGTAGAGTCTATCTGATCGGTGCTCAGCCATTCAGAGAAAGATGTATTCTTACAATGAATACAAAGCTATCTCTGATTGGCTGAGTCAGAGGTTGTGGCATCATCAGCCCACCTCTCTGACTCAGCCAATCTGAATTTGTGTTCATTGCTAGAATACATTGCTTTCTCTGAATTGCTGAGCGGCGATCAGATAGACTCTACTGTGTTCTGGGTATGAGACAGGAAGCCTCAGCTACATACAGTTTGTACAGCGCATCAAAAAGCCTCACGTTAGTGAGGGACATCGTTCTTTTGGGCCAAGCTGGATAAAGTATATCAAAAGCTGGAGTTCAGCTTTTGATGAAGGAGTACTGAGCCTCTAAAATGGGGTGGATTTTTTGTGACGCTCGGTTGTGTGCAATAAATATTTACTGGACTCGTATTATATCTTTGGCTCTCATCCATTTCACATACTTTAGGCTTCCGCCACTATCTGAGGCTCTGTTAGAACCCCAATCAGATTTTTAAGTTTGTCTGTGTCCCTGTTGTAGAATTTCCTTGACTTCCGGTCTAGTAAAACTGTTGTCAGTGGGACAGAAAGTAAAAGTAAGTCTTTCTAAAAAAACCTAACAGTAATTGTAATCCTTCCCCAATCTATCCAAAACTAGACAAAAAAATTTTTTTGGCTGGACATAATTAATTAATTCCATTTATTGCACCAGAAAAAAAAAGGACGTAAGAAAGGACATTTTATTAAGAAGCACGCTGATGCCCACATGACCAGTTCTATCATTTGATTCTCTGTCTCTTGTAACTGCTGAAGGTTGGCAGTTGATGGTAACCATACTACACTGAATAATTCTGCTGTGAACAAAACATTCAAGAGAATCTAACAGCAGAGCTAGTTCTTATGCCCTGTACACACGGTCGGATTTTCCGATGGAAAATGTCCGATCGGAGCGTGTTGTCGGAAATTCTGACCGTGTGTGGGCTCCATCGGACATTTTCCATCGGATTTTCCGACACACAAAGTTTGAGAGCAGGATATAAAATTTTCCGACAAAAAAATCCATTGTCGGACATTCCGATCGTGTGTACACAAATCCGACGGACAAAGTGCCACGCATGCTCAGAATAAATAAAGAGATGAAAGCTATTGGCCACTGCCCCGTTTATAGTCCCGACGTACGTGTTTTACGTCACCGCGTTTAGAATGATCGGATTTTCCAACAACTTTGTGTGACCATGTGTATGCAAGACAAGTTTGAGCCAACATCCGTCGGAAAAAATCCTAGGATTTTGTTGTCGGAATGTCCAAACAAAGTCCGACCGTGTGTACGGGGCATTATACTTATATTCATATAAGAGTTTGCATGTTCTCCCTGTGCCTGCATGGGTTTCCTTCGGGTACTCCGGTTTTCTCCCACAGTCTACAGACATGCTGGTAGGTTAATCAGATCCTGTCTAAATTGGCCCTAGTATATATATGAATGTGTGTTAGGGACCTTAGGTTGTAAGCTCCTTGAGGGTAGGGACCGATGTGAATGTACAACGTATATGTAAAGCGCTGCGTAATTTGACAGCGCTATATAAGTACCTGAAATAAATAAATATAATTAGTATGGGATAGGTTCTGGGACACATAATACTCGGGTGGGAAAGATTCTGTGGCACAAATTTCGGTGGTGGAACAAATCTCCCTCTGGAATATCTGGTCTGTAAGCTTACCTTTGCCCATGACCTTTTCATCTCCAACTCCTTCAACCTAACTGCTGTTTGTGAAACCTGGTTCAGGAATCCTATTCTGTGTCTCCAGGTGCTCTCTACCATGATGGCCTCCACTGGAAATACTTACCCAGACCCAGTAGATGAAAAGGAAGTGGAGTGCCTTCTCCCCACAAAACAGTTTTCAAGTTTTTCCTACATCTCCATCTCTTTCCCTCTCCTCTTTTTAAGATCAAGGTATTCATCTTTTTTCTCCAGTTTATTTGAGAATCGCTGTGCTTTATCGGCCTCCTGAACTGGTATCATGTTTCCTTGATTACTTATCTGCCTGGTTACCCTACTTTCTATTCTTTGAAACACCTACTATCATATTTGGTGACTTTAACATCCATATTAATTTTACCACCACAGCTACCTCTTGGCTTCTCAACATAACCTCACCTTTTGTCCTAACACAATGGGCGGTGGGCGCACACTGCTATTTGCTCTGATAGCAAGAACCCTTGACCTTGCATAATCTCACCTCTGCTCTCCTTGCAACCTCTGCAAAACTTACTTTTCCTCTCTATGAGCACACACTTATTAGTTTCCCGTTCGCCCTCTCTTCAACCCCCTATTATTTTAACCAGCAGTTACCTGTAGAAACCTTTGCCACTTCAACCCTTCTCTTTTCTATTCTGCTTCTAAATAACTCTACAACAAAATCTTGCCCATTTCCACCCTTTCTTTAACTACGTATCTCTTCACAGTTACCTGTAGAACGCTTTGCTACTTTTACCTTACCTGCTCTATTCAGCTACTGACTACCTCTACAACAAAATTTCACCCCCTTTCCTGTCCTGCCACTACTGTTTACAACAGCTCACTCTCTTCATCCCTGGACACACTTGCTCACCTCTCACTACACACAAAATTAGGCAATGACCACAGCAACCCTGGCAAACAGGTGACACCAGAACTCTGACATAGCTGTGCTCTTGAACAGGTGTGGCATTAAACTAGGTCCCTGCAAGACTACGCCCCGTATAAAGCTGCCCTCCTAAAATATAATATAAATCCTTCCTGGATGCTGCCAACAGACCTCTAACACCCTCTCATCCAGTTCTTGTTAACTATTTTCTAACTTTAACTCTCTACTTCATCTGCCATTGCAACCACCCACATAATCATTTATTGCCCAGGATATCGCCAATCACTTTAAAAACAAGATACTGTAGATGCAATTAGATCTCCACTGTCCAGTTATTTCCCCTAAGTAACATACTGTGTCTACCAACACATTCAATGGCTTCCTCATATGACCCTGTAATTACAGAGGAGGTTGCTAAACCACCATACATAAAAAGCCATCACTGGAACCCACCAGTCTGAACAACCTAAGACCCTTCTCATTGCTCCCGTTTACTTCCAAACTTCTACAACATCTAGTTTACCACCATCCAAGCTGATAACTTACTAATAACAAGCTTTTTGACCCCTAAAGCCGCGTACACACGACCGGTCTTTCCGTCGGAATGAACTCTGACGGTCTTTTCGACAGAATTCCGCTGAAACGGACTTGCCTAAACACGATCATTTAGAACGCGATGACGTACGACGGGACTAGAAAAAGGAAATTCAATATCCAGTAGCCAATAGCTGCCCTTGCGTCGTTTTTGGTCCATCAGACGAGCGGTTTTCCTGATAGGAACTGAATGCTGATGCCAGACTCATCATGTACAACTATCTTCTTACTCTGTCTGCCTTTAGGTAATCCCTGAAAACTCATCTCTGCAATGAAACCTATCCCTCCTCCACCTAACAAATTGAATTTTTTTCGATCAACTCATCCCTCACAATTATTACCTTTTTGTATCACTTGCCCTTCCCTTTTGGATTGTATCATGAGCAGGGTCATCTTTACCCTCTTGTCCTGAATGGTATTGTAACTTTACTGGCCTCCTTTATTTTATAATGTGCTGCGCAAGCTTTTGGTGCTATATAAATCCTGTATAATAATAATATTGTACAGTTAATATTAATAACATATCACTGGATTTGGATAGGTTCTGGGATATGTTACTGATGTTTCCTGGGGTGGGATAGGTTCTGGGACAGATATTACTGTAGTGATATAGGTTTGAGGCACATATTACTTGAGGGGTAAACGTTCTGGGGCATATAAATCTGGGGTGGGATAGATTCTGGGACATACTTATATTACTGCAGTTGGATAGGTTTGAGACACGTATTACTTGAAGGGTAAAAGTTCCAGGGCATAAATATCTGGGGAGGGATAGGTTCTGGGAAACATATTACTGTAGTGGGATAGGTTCGAGACACATATTACTTGAGGGGTAAAGGTCCTGGGGCATAAAAATCTGGGGTGGGATAGGTTCTGGGACACATATTACTAGTGGGGAATATGTGTGGACAGTGGGATAGGTTCTGGACCAAATGTTACTGGGGTTGTAGAAGGCTAGAGGGATCCTTTTACTGGGGTGAATAAGTTCTGCAACACATTTTAAAGGGGTTGGATAGGTTCTGTGCTGCATATTACTGAGATGCAGAGGTTTTGTGGCACATAGTACATAGGTTTGAAGAAGGAATTGTTTTTATGACTAGAGAATAAGATGTTTCTGTGCCATCTTTTAGCCGGAGTTTTGCATATCAATTGCTTAGTGTACACGTTAATCATGGTTATCTCTAGTATCCCCCAATGATTGCCAATCTTCAGCTTCTTTAAAAATTAGCCACAACCAGGGGCGTAACTACCACCATAGCGACCCATGCGGGCGCTATGGGGCCCGTAGCCGAGTGGGGCCCAGTGAGGATAGGAGTACCGCCGGCCCAGTCTCCAAGCCAGAGGAAGAGAGAGGAAAGGAAGAGGCGAGCTGTCCGTATCAGCAGAGAGCTGAATTGCCCGATGTAAGAGCTTTCATTAGAACTTCCAGTGTTCCTGGGGCTCACGTCACATAGCTCCACCTTTTGGCCCGGTGCCTTTGATAGACAGAGCGCCGATCCAATGCGGGACATGTGACTTCATCAAAGGCGTCGGGCCAAGAGGTGGGGCTATGTGACGATGAGCCCCCCGGGAAGACAGGAAATTCAAATGAAAGCTATTACAGCGGCATTCCCACTCTCTGCCGTCCCGGGTGGCTTGCCTCTTCCTCTGCATAGGTGGGGCTGTATGGGGCACAGGTCACGCTGCATGGGGCACAGGTCACGCTGCATGGGGCACAGGTCACGCTGCATGGGGCACAGGTCATGCTGCATTGACACTAGCGCAGCTGTGGGGGGAGGGGCTGTTTGCAGGGGGGCCCCATCCAACATTTTGCTATGGGGCCCTGCTATTTCTAGTTACGCCCCTGGCCACAACCTAATTAGTTGATAAATCTGATGAATGGAACGTGACTAGCTCTAAATTTGAACCAGGAAACCAAGCATACCCAAATAAATGGCTGCAGTTTATCGAAAGCAACATTTATGTTTGATAATTTTGTGTTGTTCCATACCCTGTAACTACCCATAACCAATGTTTTCTTTTTTTAACTTTCCCACCTGGATATTATTTTCTCCTACTTCCACATATCAACTAAGTAGCCACGCTCACTGCATGCCTGCATGAACCCTCCCTGCTCTGATCTGTGCCACGTAACCATGACAGGCCTACCTGTTTGATAACAAGCATATTATGAAATGAAATGACTGGGAGTTCTGCCAAAAAGTACAAACAAACGCTATAGTGTCCGGACCTAAAATGTTTCTAAATTGCATATTATTTCTTCTCCTTATGACAGCCATCAGGATGGAACTACAGAAAACAAATAATAGCCCATACTTCATACACATTTTGTATTGATCTGGTCTTGAGTTCTTCTTTCACATAGAACAATTTAGACAATAAATTAGACCTTCGAAGTCTTATAGGGCGTACACACGGTCGGACTTTGTTCGGACATTCCGACAACAAAATCCTAGGATTTTTTCCGACGGATGTTGGCTCAAACTTGTTTTGTCTACACACGGTCGCACAAAGTTGTCGGAAAATCCGATCGTTCTAAACGCGGTGACGTAAAACACGTACGTCGGGACTATAAACGGGGCAGTGGCCAATAGCTTTCATCTCTTTATTTATTCTGAGCATGCGTGGCACTTTGTCCGTCGGATTTGTGTACACACGATCGGAATTTCCGACAACGGATTTTGTTGTCGGAAAATTTTATCTCCTGCTCTCCAACTTTGTGTGTCGGAAAATCTGATGGAAAATGTCCGATGGAGCCCACACACGGTCGGAATTTCCGACAACACGCTCCGATCAGACATTTTCCATCGGAAAATCCGACCGTGTGTACGGGGCATTAGACACACAAAGAACAACTGAAAAAAAGAAGGTTGGGCGGTATGAATTTATTGAAATAAAAAAATATTCTGAGTAAGCACCGTATTCCCATTTAAAGATGACCTTCAGACAAACGGCTAAATACACAGATGATTTACATATAAAGGAGCAGTTTTACCTGCCAAAGGTTTTGTATTTCTGGCCATCCATTCCTGAGATTTACACAGCTGTGACACAGCACAGCCCTGGCAGGGCAGGAGACCTAATTTTCTCTGCTCTTGTCCCTATACACCCTACAACTGGACAGTGAAGGCAGAAGCAGCAGACTGATGAGCTCTCTGTCACTCTGTCTCTCTCCTCCTATCAGCATATTCCTTGATAGCAATGCATGAGGACTGCAGAACAGCTGATTGGCACCTTGTACTGTTTCTCTCTCCTCCCGTCTAAGCTACAGGTACTGCAAGATTTTATATCAAGTCAAATTTAGGTAAAGACATACTTATTATAGATGTAGCCCAAAACAATGAAAATAGTATCGGATCAGCATTTGAAAAGACTGGTGCAAGACAGACAGAAGAGGCTTGGCAGGCTCCAGTAGACTTCAACAAAATGGTGGCCGTCTGCACACAGAGACCCAATCCCCGCTGCATAATTATGAATGAGCTGGGTCAAAGATGGCTTCAGCTCCTGTTCTCTACCCATGGAGAACTCCTCCGACGCCCTTTTCGGGCTTTACCATTGAGGCAAGCTACCGAAGAGGGGGAAACACATCTGAGGAGTTCTCTACAGATGGAGAACAGGAGCTGAAGCCACCTTTTATCCATCTCATTCACATTTATGCAACAGGGATTTGTTGTCTCTGTGAATATGACCACCATAATTAATATAAAGCTGCATTATTTGAGTTCTCTATATCTGCCTGGAGTTCAACCTTAGATATTTGCTACTGTTTGTCACTTTTTAATGCATTTTGCAAGATGGAGCTTTCAGAGCTCTAAAATTTCAGTCCTCCAGAAATGAGCTAGAACTGGGAACAAGTATAAAGGATTTTACTGGTTGATTTCTTGTTCCAGGTCACTAGCTAATTTGATAATAAAGCAAGGCTGGGGAGATAGGCAGCCCAGAGCTTGAACCTGAAAAAAAAGGTGGTAATAGCAATTCCAATATGTTTTTCCTTGAACCTGAGTTGGAGAAGAGTTTGGAAGTGTAATAATTAGGTGCATTTTAAGGACACTAATTTATCTAAACATGCAGAGAAAGCCAAAGAAGAAAAGGTTAGCCATTTGCCCTAACACGAGGATGATTAATAAGCATCTGTCTGCAAATTAGAATTGATAAAGAAGGAGAATATATTTAAAGCAATTCTTCAGTTCCCCTCCAAAAAGAATTAATAGTCAGCAGCTACAAATACTGTAGCTCAGAGTTTCTCAACCAGGGTTCCATTGAACCCCTGGGTTGCTTCAGAGGTTGCTAGGGGTTTCTTGAGCAATGACAAATTTCTGTATGTCAGATAAGTTTCCACTGGCACCATCAATCTCTTTAGTTATCTGTAAGGAAGGGGGCAATTCTTCCCAATGGTCATGAGTGTAAGGAGCTCTTCCCACTGATTATTACACTAATATATCATGAGTTGTAGATATAGTAATTATTAACAAGGTTTACCTGAAACCGGAAAGATATTTTTTCACGGTCAAAAGATCTCATTTTATTGGTAAAAAAGATCAACATGGTACAGACAGAAAGAAATAAATGGTATGTCATACATGTCATATATGGTTGGAAAAGTCAGAAGAGTACAAGCATTGGCATCCATCAACTCGCCTATCATGTAATTTAGCAGTTTAAACTTTCCATAGAGCATACTTTATTTTAGTCAATTGGAAAACAAAGATATAAGGGAAGAATTCCCCAATTTTTTACCATCATACACCCGGATAGAGTCACACTAGGTGGGGGGGGAGGGAAGGGGGGAAGGGGAGGGCGGGGCAGAGGGAGGAGGAGGGGTGGGGAGGGGAGGGGGAGAGACCAGAGCGTCCCAGACAGCAGTCATGTACCAACCATCATGTAGATTAGGCTAAACCCTTAAGCTGTCCAGGGTGACCAAATACCCTCGAATTTTTTGGGACATTTTCTATTCAAATATGTCATTTTGTACAGTGGAAGAGCCTTGTTGATGGTTTCTTCCCAGAGCGTCATGGTGGGGGGGGCTGCAGACGTCCACCTAAGCAGAATGGTTTTTTTTGCATAATAAAGCAAAGAAGCAATTAGGAGTTTAGTATATCTTGGTGTTTGATCGTCTTCCTGTACCCCCAGTAGTGCCAGCTCTGGCGATGGCCTCAATGTTAACCCGAGACGCTCATTAATGGCTTCAAATACTGCATCCCAAAACTTGGTCACCTCAGGACACGTCCAAAACATATGGAAATATGTTCCTTCATCCCTCCTACATCTGCCACACAAGGGGTCTCTCAAGGGGTACAGTCTGTGCAGTCGCTGCGGGGTGTAATATACCCTATGAAGAAACTTGGCCTGTATTACTTTATCCCGGGATGAGATTACCAACCCAAAGCCCTCCTCAAAACATTCGTTCCATTCCTCTCTCTCCAAGGCGGGAATGTCCGCCCTCCAGGTCTCCCACAGCCTCTCCAGTCTAGGAGAGTCCAAGCTGAGCAGAGACAGGTACAGGGAAGAGAGAGGCTTGGAAAGTGATTCCTGGGCCAAAAGCTCCTCTATGGGGTCCATGGCTAGGGCAACAGGTCCCGGAAACTGTGCTCTCGCTGCATGGCGCAGTTGCTGATATCGGAAGTACATCCACTTGGGTAATTTAAATTTGTCTGAAAGGTCTTTAAACGTCAGTAATTTCCCAGCAGGCATAATGTCTCGAATAGTCTTCACCCCATACTTTGCCCAGAGTTGTGGGTCCGGGATTGTACGGAAATGTGGGAAACTAATATTACCCCACAAAGGTTGGAAAGGTGACCAGTGGTTTGGTTTGAGAAACCTCCTTCTAGCCACCACCCACACTCTAAGTGTCGTCCTAGTTGGAAGTGGCAGACTAACATAGGCCCCAGATCCTCTATACACTAGATTCCCAAGATCTCCCAGGGAGCCCAGAAAAGCCGCCTCAAGGCAGACCGCCGCATTGGCTCTAGAACGGAGAAACCACCATCTGACCGATACCAAAATGGCCGCCCAGTAATACACCCGGAAATTGGGCAACGCCAGTCCCCCACACCGCACCGGAAGACATAGGGTGAAGCGTGCCAGTCTAGGGGTGGAGCCTCCCCAAATAAAGGACCCAATACAACTATCCAGTTCTCTAAAGAATGTGTTAGGGATCAACACTGGAGAATTTCTAAATAAATAATTGAATTTGGGAAGGAAAACCATCTTTATCAAGTTTATGCATCCTAACAAATTAAGTGGAAGCTTTCCCCAGGAGGCACACTTAGATCTAAATTGCGTTAGAACAGGGCGAAGATTTAGTTCGTAGAATTCCGAGGGGTCCCGACTTATTTGAATGCCCAAATATTTGAAACTCGAAACCCATTGCAACTGAGTGGGGGCCGCCGTGGCCCGCGCCAAGGGGTCGAGAGGAAACAACACCGACTTGGTCCAATTTATTCTCACTCCCGAGAACCGACCAAACCCGTCGAAGAGCTCTAGAGCAGCCCGCAAGGAGGAGTCCGCGTCGTGCAGGTATAGCAAGGCGTCATCGGCGTATAAAGACACCTTCTCCTCCAAGGAGCCTATACGCAGCCCCTCCACCTCCGGGGACGCCCTGAGCAATATGGCCAGGGGTTGCAGCGCCAGGGTAAACAGGGATGGGGAGAGGGGGCAACCCTGACGCGTGCCACGTTGTAGTCGAAACCCCTCGGAAACTCCCCCATTGGCCCTAACACAAGCAGAAGGCCTATCATAAAGCAACCGTAGCCAGTGCAAAAAATGAGGGCCGAACCCGAATCTACCCAGGACCTCCCAGAGGTAGCCCCACTCGACCGAGTCGAACGCCTTCTCGGCGTCGAGTGAGGCAAGCACCCTGGATCCAGCATTCTCATGGGGGATGGACAGGTTAAGCTGTAGTCTCCTTAGGTTTATATCAGTACCCTTACCGGGCATGAATCCCGTCTGGTCCACATGTACCAGGTCATCCAGGACCTGCGCCAGGCGATTTGCCAGTATTTTGGCCAATAGCTTAGCATCGACGTTGATTAAGGAAATCGGTCGATACGACGCGCAGTCCTCGGGATCCTTACCCGGCTTGGGCACCAGCACAATTACCGCTTCAGACATAGATTTTGGCAATGACCCGAGTTCAGCAAATTGCGCAAACAACCCCGTGAGCCTAGGAGCCAGAAACTCTTGATAAGTGGTATAAAATTCGATCGGAATGCCATCTGCACCAGGAGTTTTCCCAGGTTGCATCTGGGTCATAGCGATCTGGACTTCTTCCAATGTGATGTTATTTTCTAAGTTCTCACTGGCCTCCCGGGACAGGGACGGAAATTCCACCCTATCCAAGTAGGCCCCAAGTTCCTCTGAGTCATAATCCACCCTAGTAGAGTAAAGGGAACCGTAATATCTCACAAACCTAGCAAGAATTTCATCCCTGTTCGTGAGAGGAACAGCTCCTTCATCTCTGACACATCCAATATGGGTGCTAGGGTTCTGGCCCCGGGACAGCCATGACAGTAGCTTGCCATTCTTGTCTCCGTATTCGAAGATCCTCTGGGCAGTGCTAAGCATTGATTTTTTTGTCATGTCTATTCTAAAGAGCTCAACCGACCGTAGAGCAAACTGCCAATTTCCATAATTAAGGGGGGTAGGGGTGGCAACATAGCAAGCCTCTTTTTCTCGAAGCTGATCCTCCAATTCTTTCAGCGACCGCACAGACTGCTTCTGACTATGGGCAATGCGGGAAATATATTCACCCCTCAGCCATCCCTTAAAAGCATCCCAGCTCATCAAGGTCCCCACTGAATTACCATTTTCAAGCCAGTAATGGCACAATGCCTCCGATATTTCCTCCTGCACCTTAGGGTCTGCAATCCAGTGTCCCGACAGTCTCCACAGCCTCCTCCCAGCAGTGGACCCCGATCTCACCGTCAACAGAATAGGGGCATGATCAGATATTCCTCTAGGTAAAATTTGCACCCCTGAGACCCTCTGCAGCACCGCCCGCGTAACAAACCCCAGGTCAATGCGGGAGAGGGTCCGAAATGTAGACGAGTGACATGTAAACATTCTAGCAGAAGGGTTATAGTGCCGCCATGCGTCAATAAGTTCAAATGTATCGGCCCACTGCATAAGATCAGGAGTTCTACGATTCGACTGGTGGAGTCTGTCAGCATCCAGAGACGGGACCAAATTATAGTCCCCCAGTAACATAACAAATGGAGTATCATATTTTATGACTATACGCATAATATCATATAAGAGGGACATATCTGCAGGGGGCGGGAGATAAAGTCCCACAATCACATATGATGTATTATCAATTACCAGATGCATAATGACATATCTTCCGCCTGGGTCAGTCCTAACGTCCTGAAGTTGATAAGAAAGGGACCGGTGTATCAAGATACTTACTCCCCGAGAGTAATTTGAGTACGTGGCATGATAATGTGAGCTCACCCAGGCCCTTTTGAGGCCGAGGACTCGGGATCCTACCAGGTGGGTTTCCTGAAATATACAGATATGTGGGGTATATTTTTTAAGATAATTGAAAACCAGAGAACGTTTAACAGCCAAATTCAGGCCTCGGACATTCCAGGAGAGGATTGAAAAACTAGCCATATTGTGTGTATAGAGGAGGAATGCAGGAGCATGGACCACCATCCCGCCCCACAGTCAGGGGGAGGGTAAACCACCCAGGCGGAAGACATGATACCCCTGTCCACAGCCACATGAGCTGTATATCTCTCTTGTCAATTAACTCTGCACCACAACCAGAGATATGTATTAGATCTATAAAGGTAGTGTGTGAAAAATGTACCGTGAAAAACAAAAAAACGAAACCAAAACCAACAAGGGTCAGCAACTGCCGCCCACCCCACCCCCCACCCCGCAGATCCCCAAAACTGGGATCATGCATATTTCCCCCAAACTCCCAAATCCACTAGAGTATCTCACTCAAGGAGGCGTGTCCCGGTCCAGCTATCAGAAAGTCAGCCGCCCCTCTCCTCGATTACACAGAGGGGGAACTGCAATCTAAGTCAGCCAGGGGCCACCCTACCTCCCAATAGGAGATGCTAGAGAACTAACTTTGTCCAAACTTAAAAAAGGGTTATACATAGTTCTCCTGGTATAACCAGGGGCACAAAACTTAAGCTGTTTTAGATCAATTACGTCCTGGAATGCTTGAGGATGTCAATCCTAAGATGGTTTGCCTTCAAACCGACATAAGGGCTGTTACCACCCTCTGCAACAAATGTCAGGACTCCATAGCCATCTGATTTATATAGGCTGGCATCTTGAAGTGTCTGCTTTTCTGATAAAGGCCGCTCTTCAAACTAGGGGGGCATTGGGAGCATGGTAACTTCAGGCTCTAAACAAGTATGAGTGTTCCTCACCAGCTCAAAACAACTGAGATTAAAGCTGTTTCAGGTACTTGAATGTAATGATGCGTTCACTTCAGGGAAGGCAGTGTCTCCAACCACGAGGAAGCTTCCCTGGGATTGGTGAAAAAACGCACTGTCTCACCATCTACCACTCTTAACTTTGCTGGAAAAAGGATGCTGTATTTAATCCCCTTCGCCCTCATGGCAGCTTTAACCGCATCAAAAGATCTGCGTTGCTTCTGGGTTTCTATGGTGTAATCAGGGAACAATAGCAGCCTATTATTTTGATATGTGATTTCTTTTGTCCCTCTTGCAGCTCTCAACAGTTCATCCCTATCTCTGAAATTTAATAGACGGAGAATCAGTGTGCGGGGTGGGGAACCAGCCGGTCCTCGCTGCGGCGGGACTCTGTGCGCCCTCTCCACAGTGAAATAGGGGGAAAGCTGGGCACCAGGAAACAGGGATCTCAGGAGGTCTTCCACAAACACAGTTGGATTCTGCCCCTCCGTTCCTTCTGCAAGTCCCACTATCCTCAGATTGTTGCGCCTGCTTCTATTCTCGGCGTCTTCGGCGCGATATTCAAGGACCTTTACTTTATTTTGTAAGGTCCGGATCGCCACTGAGTGCTCCTCTGTAGTATCCTCCACCTGCCCTACTCTCTGCTCAGCCACCCCCAGCCGACCACGGAACTTCTCCAAGTCCTGTCTAATCAGCCCAATATCAGTCTGCACTGCCTCCATTTTCCCTGACAGGGTGGCTTGACACGCTGATATAGCTGCCATAACTTCTGGAATACCAGGGAGGGACAGAGAGGGAGTCTCATCAGCCGCCGTCTGAGTGGCCATGTTGGAATGGCTGCGCGGGCTTTTCACTCCGGACACCGCGGCCTCAGCAAGCCCAGCTGTGTGTGGGGGAAATCGGAGCTGCTTACCGCTCTTCTGTCTGGCAGATGATCGGGACGGCATAGAGGGGTACCTGTGTTCGGTTCAGCGGCAGACAAACCAGGCAGGATAGGGTCACAGGATCAATCTCTAGCAGAGCTCCGGGAAGCACGTCTGCTCAAGCCGACATCTTGGACACGCCCCCCGGAAAGATATTTTAATGGTTCCTCTTGAAAAAGTTGAGAAAGGCTGCTGTAGCTGCTGACTTTTAGAAAAAAGGACCATTACAGTGGGGTAAAAAAGTATTTATTCAGCCACCAATTGTGCAAGTTCTCCCACCTAAAAAGATTAGAGAGGCCTGTATTTGTCATCACAGACAAAATGTGGAAACAAATCCAGACAATCACAGTCTGATTTTTAAAAGAATTTTTTTGCAAATTATGGTGGAAAATAAGTATTTTGTCAATATCAAAAGTTCATCTCAATACTTTGTTATATATCCTTTGTTGGCAATGACAGAGGTCAAACATTTTCTGTAAGTCTTCACAAGGTTGTCACACACTGTTGCTGGTATGTTGGCCCATTCCTCCATGCAGATCTCCTCTAGAGCAGTGATGTTTTAGGGCTGTCGTTGGGCAACACGGACTTTCAACTCCCTCTAAAGGTTTTCTATGGGGTTGAGATCTGGAGACTGGCTAGGCCACGCCAGGACCTTAAAATGCTTCTTACGAAGCCACTCCTTCGTTGCCCGGGTGGTGTGTTTGGGATCATTGTCATGCTGAAAGACCCAGCCACGTTTCATCTTCAATGCCCTTGCTGATGGGAGGAGGTTTGCACTCAAAATCTCACGATACATGGCCCCATTCATTCTTTCATGTACATGGATCAGTCGTCCTGTTCCCTTTGCAGAGAAACAGCCCCAAAGCATGATGTTGCCACCCCCATGCTTCACAGTAGGTATGGTGTTCTTTGGTTGCAACTCAATATTCTCTCACCTCCAAACACGATGAGTTGTGTTTCTACCAAACAGTTCTACTTTGGTTTCATCTGACCATATGACATTCTCCCAGTCCTCTTCTGGATCATCCAAATGCTCTCTAGCAAACCTCAGATGGGCCCGGACATGTACTGGCTTAAGCAGGGGGACACGTCTGGCACTGCAGGATCTGAGTCCCTGGCGGCGTAGTGTGTTACTGATGGTAGCCTTTGTTACGTTGATCCTAGCTCTCTGCAGGTCATTCACTTGGTTCCCCCGTGTGGTTCTCGGATTTTTGCTCACCGTTCTTGTGATTATTTTGACCCCACGGGGTGAGATCTTGCATGGAGCCCCAGATCGAGGGAGATTATCAGTGGTCTTGTACGTCTTCCATTTTCTAATTATTGCTCCCACAATTGATTTCTTCACACCAAGCTGCTTGCCTATTGCAGATTCAGTCTTCCCAGCCTGGTGCAGGTCTACAATTTTGTTTCTGGTGTCCTTCGACAGCTCTTTGGTCTTCACCTTAGTGGAGTTTGGAGTGTGACTGTTTGAGGTTGTGGACAGGTGTCTTTTATACTGATAACAAGTTCAAACAGGTGCCATTAATACAGGTAATGAGTGGAGGACAGAGGAGCCTCTTAAAGAAGAAGATACAGGTCTGTGAGAGCCAGAAATCTTGCTTGTTTGTAGGTGACCAAATACTTATTTTCCACCATAATTTGCAAATAAATTCTTTCAAAAATCAGACAATGTGATTATCTGGATTTGTTTCCACATTTTGTCTCTCATAGTTGAGGTATACCTATGATAACAATTACAGGCCTCTCTCACCTTTTTAAGTCGGAGAGCTTGCACAATTGGTGGCTGACTAAATACTTTTTTGCCCCACTGTACTTGTCCAGGTATCCAGCGCTGTCCTCATCCAGGCCGGTTCTTTGCCAGACTTCAGGTCACTGGCACCACTCTGCTAACTGTGGGAAGCCGGCTGTGACTCCTTGCAGCTTTACAGCCGGGTAGCCACTGTGTATATACAGGCCGCGCTCCTGGTGCCACAGCCTCCTGGGACCTCCTGGGACCTGTGACGCGGCCCACGCGGCTGCGGGCAGCATGTGCAGACATGAACAAAGAATGACTCTGCACTTTTATCAACAACTGTTTGACACTCAGTAGTAAGAATAAAGTCTCTGAGAGACTGTAGGGTGCCACCTGTGACTTTCTAGACCTAGGTAAAAATCGGATTAAAGGCTCCAATGAAGACAAAGTTTGATAAGTATTTTTTTCATGTTTTTATTAGGTTTTGACAACTGAGCTTGTAAACACAAGTAGCACTCTAGATCTAATCTAAAAACATTTACTGAATATACTGTACCAATGACAACCGTTTCATCTATAACCACCTTCAAAGAATATGGTGTGTGAATTTGGTCTGCAAGCTGCGACACCAATCTAAAATAAAGTATTCAGAAAATAATTTACTTCATCTGCAAAGTGGGATGATCATCGTCTCAGGAAATAACTTAACAATATGCAAGAAATAGATTCAAAAGTTTATCAGATAGTGAGTGCTTGAACATCTCTAAAATCTTACCCCATGAACAGAAACTGAAATCATCGTTGTTTCATTTAATTTGGACATAAGTTATAACATTGATTAAAGGTTTCAAGACTAGGTGCGTTTTATTACAACGTTAGCACCTTTGAAATATCAAGCCAAAGCAAGCAAACTTGCACTCTTCTCTTACTGTGCTTACAGAACTGTTCTAAGACCATCAAGGTTCCTAACAACTCAGATTTCATTCTAGATTTCCTGATACTACTTTTTTTTTTCAATCCGCGATGGTTCTTAAAAACAAAACACCTAAGTGTACAAAAAAAGTGCATATGAAAAACACACACAAAAAGTGCATTTAAGGGTGTGTCTCTTGTCCACCCCCGCGAAGGCGTTGAACCTTACCCTGACCCCTGGGGCACAAGGCTCCCGACAGGGGCAAGGCTGAACTTGGTCCACCTAGCCAAAAAGCCTGGCACACCCATGTCTTCATGGTCAGCCGAAGCCGATCAACGAGTACTAGGTGAGGGGCTCTTCCAAAGAGAGACTCCCACTTCAGGGGAGGAAGGAAACAAAAGTGCAAGTGATAAACGTGGAAAAAAAAACTTACATAAAAATAAATAAGTGCTAGTGCATACGCTAGGCCCTGAGGCCTGGTAACAAAAATTTCCCCAAACTTAGCCATAAGGCCCTAACACTAAGAGGATCAGTTCAGAAAAAGCTTAAGTGCCGTGGCCATGTGCTCATCCCTTTCTGTGGAGTTTCCCATGCCCAAGTGATACTACAAGCACCCCTGGGGCGACCAACTCCCAGGGGGCACAGACAACGCAAATTCTCTGCCTTCCCAGTCCACGGCCAGACCAGGTAGACCCATTTAAATCAGGAGGCACTGGGCCCGTCTAATCTTCCTGGTGGAATTACTCCCATGCCCCACATCCCAGTAATAATTACACAGGTACAACTGGAGAGGCCCAGTGCCTCCCGATTTGAACTACTTTCTTCAGAATACTGTTCTTGCTGCTAATAGAACTATATCAAAGAATACATTGGATTGCTTTAGATGTTCTTTTGACTAGTCCATAATTGGATAGCTGAGATCAGAAAAAAAAAGAACTGTGGCTTCTCTCTTCAGCTCATCCCCTCAGTGCTTTTCCTTTTGTATACGATTCCAGGGACTTCACAGTGAGCAACAATACGCTGGTTAGAAATCATAATTTTAGACTGACTGGCACTGTATCAACTGCGTAATGGGGCATGTGACCAGTTTTAATTTTTAAGTTTTTAAGTTTTAATTTTTTCCCCCAAAGTTCTGACAGCAAAAAAAGCTGTCACTGTATTTCTCATATTTAACTGATTGCATCTTTGGATAAAGACTTTGGATAAAGACTCATACAGCTGAATCCCAACACAATGGTTCAGGTACAGCTTTGCTGCCTTGAAGTACCCCGATGTATATGCAAATGTGAAGGTTCTCCCCATATTTGTTTGGGTTCAAAGTGCTCTAGTATCCTGCCCAGGTATATACTGGTAGGTTTCCCCCCTAAACTGTACATGATTTAAGAAGGGACATTAAACTCCTCATGGGTGGGGAATGATGTGAATGGTTCTATAAAAGAGAGAATCTTGCTGTCCTATAAATGAATAAAATAATTTAAAACTGGACTCTTTGCTCTGATGAAGGGGCATTCCCCACTAAAACACGTCAGCCTGGTACTATTATCCTTTTGAACCTGAGGAGTTCTAAGATGGGTTTGCTTCTGGTTCCTGGGTTTTATAAAATGTTATGATTCACACTGGTTTTGCGGATATAGCTTGTATCTTTTATCATCTAATTTGCGCATTTGCTCCCTTTGTTGTTTGTTCAGCCATAGGAATTTTTAGGCTGGCCATATGTGGTTCAAATCATGTATGGGCAAGCAGAATGTACCAAGTTGACTTGGGTTCAACCAGCCTGCCGGATTTACTTGTGATTATCGTTAGTAGTTGCTATAGCCCCTAGCAATAATCACTGTCTTCTCCCGGTGGGAACGGCTTTCCACTGCTAGAAGAATACAATTGTGCAAATTTCGCACCATTTATGGCCTGCCTAATGCTGGCCATACACTATACGGAAAATCGTCCAAACCCATATTCGAGAACCGAA
This sequence comes from Lithobates septentrionalis, assembly GCA_037952835.1. Lineage (NCBI taxonomy): Eukaryota > Metazoa > Chordata > Amphibia > Anura > Ranidae > Lithobates > Lithobates septentrionalis. Next base: position 1,592,737 of record JBBDGP010002453.1, read on the forward strand.
CATTCGGCCGTGAGAGCAAACAATAGTGCCATCATGTAATGACTAATAAATCATTCAGTGGACATAAATGAATCCATTTTTTGTTCCTTTTTTACATATACCTAGTGCAAACAGTTTGGACAGGAAACACATTAACCTTTCAATTTATCGTTCGTTCAGCAGAAAATTTCCAAACTTGTCCTTAGTTTTTTCGGCTCAAAAACGTCCCAACGATTATCGATTCTGTGCCCTTTAACTGGCCAAAAAACAAATGAACTAGCCAAAGGACCAAATTTCACCCGATTTTTCGTATAGTGTATGGCCAGCATTAGTCTTGAGAAGGCTACAACACCTGGATCATCCAGTCTGTGTTGCACAGTGGTCATCACATCAGAGGTAGTGTACCAAATTTCTTTAGGAACTCTTAGAGCGATGGTGTCAAGTTTTCACTGTCCTTAGTCATACCCCCTTTCCTCCAACTAATTGCTGAGTTAGTTTAAAAGAAAACCTAATCCAAATGTCCAAAATTCTCACTAAAAGCTGTGGTCATGTGAGAGCCCAGGTTTCAAGTCTTTTCTGCAGAGCAGAAGGGTCCTTGTTCCCGAGTGACAAGGACATTTCCTATTGGATATCCAGAAGTTAAGTCCTCTCATGTTCAAAAGGTTGCAGTGGTGTAATGACATGAAGAGGTGACCGTTCAGCACTTACGCAGACTACAGCACTGGATCCACCAGTGTACACTCCTGAAAGCAACACCGGTGAGGCACAGAGACAGCGCAGCACTAAAAGGTTTTGCAAGGTATTTCACTTTCAAATAACAGCTGAATGGGTAAGAGGGGGCTTTGAGGGGTGAAAGGATGGTGGGAAGGGAGCTCTGCAATGTAAAATCCCAGGCATGGCCCAGAAGACGTAATTTGTGATGAAACGCGTAGGACAAAGCCTGTTGTGACATCATCATGCTTTACCGGAAGTGAGCCGGTAGATCTGAGTTTTTCACTAGAACCTTGATTTACATATAGTGCTGTCCATTTTTTTTATCTGCAAGTGCAATTTTATTCATTTTAGAAGATTGAATTCCTTTTTGGGAACACTTTAAAGCGGGGGTTCACCCACACCGCCAAAAAAAAAAAATATTAAAAGCCAGCAGCTACAAATCCTGCAGCTGCTGACTTTTAATACATGGCCACTTACCTGTCCCAGGGTCCAGCGATGTCGGCAGGGGACGCCGAGAACCCGCTCGGTTCTCGGCAGCTGCCGCCGCCATCCTAGGTGAGGGAATCAGGAAGTGAAGCGTTGCGGCTTCACTTCCCGGTTCTCTACTGCGCATGCGCGAGTCGCGCTGCGCGTCCCTAGTGGTCTCCGCTCTCTGCTGGGAGCTGTGTGTTCCCAGCAGACAGCGCGGTGGGGACGGGAAGAGGCATAGACTCCCATGTGAGTCTATGCCGGAAGTGGGTGCAAATACCTGTCTTAGACAGGTATCTGCACCCCCCTCCCCCCTGAAAGGTGCCAAATGTGACACCGGAGGGGGGAGGGTTCCGAAAAGCGGAAGTTCCATTTTTGTGTGGAACTCCGCTTTAATAAGAACTTTAATTTTGAGATTTCTGTTTTTTTCACTTTATTGTGTATAAATAGCACAGCACTGAATATATATATATATATATACATATATATATATATATATATATATATATATATATACTGTATTTATTGGCGTATAACACTCACTTTTTCACCATGAAAATCAGGTGCAAATAGCGCGTGCGTGTTATACGCCAATACTTCAATTTTAGCTGCCTCGGAGGGAACAGGGAGGGGGTGGGACGAGCGCCGTCAGGTTACATACAGTGAGAATCTTCTGTTTACTTGGCGGCCTCTGTAATAAGAAGTCCCGTCTCCTGGGCTGCCATTGGACTACTGTTCTGTCTATCATAGGAGATTCTCACTGTATGTAATCTGTCGGTGCTCGTCCCGCCCCCCTCCCTGTATCCTCTAGGCTGCAGATGGGCATCGATCAGTCTGCACTGATGAGATTGGCGAGACTGCTGCATTGAAGGTAATGGTGAGGCTGATGCATTGATGGCAATGGTGAGGCTGCTGCATTGATGGCACTTGTGAGGCTGCAGATGGGCATTGATCAGGCTGCATTGATGGCAATGGTGAGGCTGCAGATGGGCACTGACCCTTATTTTGCTTTAAAGTTCCTTATTTAAAATTTAAGTTTTTTTCCTGAAACTTCCCTCTTAAAATGAATGTGCGTGTTATACGCCTGTGCGTGTTATACGCCGATAAATACGGTATATTGTTTTTCTGTGAAGAATATCTCATAGCATGCTAGTGGCTTACATCAATATAGTTCTCACAAGCGGCGTGGTTGCTGTTCTGGGTTGCCGGTAACAGCATTCAAACCAACTCTGCTGAGACCAGTGTCTACCAATTAGATTCCAGTATTTTCATAACTAACAATCTTTACAGGGTTTATCAAAAACTGCCTATGCAACTAAAGGGTGTCAGTAGATAAAAGCAAACTGTGCAGCTTTGGCCAAAGTTAAACAATGCTCTTATTATAGGTGTAGGACATTTATGTGCCCCCCGAATCCTGGCCAAATAAACTCCCAGAGATGGCATCATCCTGTCCTGCCTTGTTGGTAGGATGTTGCTAAGACACTCCCAGACGATTCAAACCCCCTTGTGTCCGCTCTGTCTTCCCAGTTGCAGTAGCTCTGAGCTCAACAATGTTGTGACAGAGGAGATAGTAGACACACATGTACAGGGGTTTGAGAGCTCGCTCCTGTGATGCTGGTAAAGTAACGTCTGGGAGTGTCTTAGCAAATGTTCTTGCATATATAGATATATTTATAAAATATAAAAGTCAATCATTTATATTTTAATCGTATATCACTTATATGCCCCCCTAAAAAATCCCAGAGGCAACCATTTTCTGACTTGTCAGTGTTTTTTGGGATGGAGGCATCTTAGCTTTTGTGGTAGACCCTTTATTATACCTAATTGCATTACAGGCCAGCTTGGAAAAACATATTGTTCTCTTTATGTTTCAGCTAAAGTACAAGAGGCCTTGAGTGCAAAGAGAGTGCTCCCTCATATACACCATATGGCCAAAGATTTGTGGACCCCTGAGCACTTCGCTTTTATGAGTTTGATATCCAATTCCAAAACCATGGACTTAAATGGGTCTCTGTGACCACAGCAGCCTTCACAAGATTTTGGAGTGTGTCTGTGGGGATTGGTGCCCATTCAGCCAAAAGGGAATTTGTGAGGTCAGGTCCTGAATGGCATTCCAATTCATCCCAATGGTGTTCAGTAAGGCTGAGGTCAGGGCTCAGTGCAGACCACTTGAGCTCCTCCCACACTAAAGCCTTTCTCATTGGAAAACGACCAGCAAGCCTCCCCTTGTGGAATGAGCAAATGAACTGGACTCTATTAGGGACCTGGAATATCTGCTGTTGCAGAAAAATTATAGGGAAGTACAGTTTAAATGAGCTTGAACCTCTTGGTCTATGTTCCGTTTTTCCGCAGCACTCCAGGATTCGATCTTGAAGGACATTTCCATATTCCCACAGCATCTAGTAAGCCATGATGGAGTGCCCACTTCCCCTCCCCAACCTGCCACCCCCAATGCTCCCCTCCATGTCCCTTTTCATCTCCTTCCCCTCTTTCCTACTACCCCCCCTTAAATACTTCTTTTGTCGCCGTTCTCTATTCCGATTTGAGACACCAGCCATCGTGGTTTAACTACGACCTCTTTGCCAACTAGCGAGTCTGTCAGCCAACTGGTCACACCTAATACTTTGACTCCAGAGGAGGGAGAAACCTAATTTACCTGACAAAGCCACTACCTTTTCCGGTATCCACTAGAAGCTCTGAGATGGTGGTGCCCAACTTTTGGTATAATATGTCTTGCCAATTGCAAGTTGTATGTTTTTAGAACACCTTCAGTGTTCTTAAAACAATGTTGGAAGAACTGATTCCTGATCTCTCTGTAATTTATTTTATCTGTCTAAATTGTTATTTTTGAATGCAAAAACCTGATTAAAATAAGACTGAATTACAGCAGCCTTTCTCAACCTTTTTAAAATAGAGGGGCCCTTTAACTTTCCAGGCTCAGGGAAACCCTCCTAATAACTGCAATATCTACAGCTCAAGGTACATTAGTGTGATGGTCAAAGGGGAAAATGTTAATTACACTTGTGGTCATTGGGAAGAATCCCTTCTTACTGATAGCTAAAAAGATCATTGCTGCCAGTGGTTATACATCTGGGAGGCAGAAGATGCATATTGCTCAAGGAACCCCTAACAACCACTGAAGGAACCCTGGTTGAGAAAGGCTGCTTTAAACCATGTCTTTATGGATCTGACTTTGTGTACAGGAGTCCAGTGGTGCTGGAACAGAAAACAGCCTACCTCAAAGTGATGCCACAAGCTTGAAAGCACACAATTGTCTAAAATGTTTTTGTATGTTGTAGCATTAATAGCACCCTTCACTGGAACTCCATGATTTGCAGGGATTTCCATATACTTGCTGCCATATGGATAATTGTGATGGTGAGGTGCCTAGTCTGCCCATTGCTTAATCTTCTGATTAGACACCAGCTGCCTGGTCCATAGCATTCTCCCTCTTTACTCTCCCTTGGCTCATCTGTATAGAATTGTTGGTACAGGTCAGACAATGATCAGCTACAAAGAAAGAGATCCACAAACACATATTCCAGTCACGTCTAGAACTAACGTCCTAAATACCTACCAGCAATGTGATTTCAAAATGAAGACCTGTAATAAAACCGGACCATAGGACAAAAAAAGAAAAAAGGTTTCATTCTGTCTTACCTAGTGACTGGAGGGTCTGATAGTTTTCAATCATCACCTCTCTGTATAGATCTTTCTCTTCATCATTTAGGTAATCCCACTCATCCTTGGAGAAGTAGACAGCGATGTCATCGAATGTAGCCTGTTCCTGCAAGAGAAGATTCTATGATCAATGTAATGGTTTCTTAAAGGAGGTGACCTTCTCTCTGAGAGCAACCGGTGCGACCGTTAAACCCATAAAGTGAATTCATTAAACTCTTAGAGGTCTCTCTATCAATGTTTTCACCCAAGATTTACCCAACTTTCACCTAAGATTCACTCATTTTTATTCTATTCTTCAGGGTACCTGTTGAAGTAAATTCTCCCAGATCTCCCATATTCCAATCAAGTAGAAGGTGGAACTCCCCTGAGGTGGGGACCCCATGCGGGGGGGGGGGGGGAGAGAACCTGACCAAAAGTCACGTGCCTTCCCACCCAAGAATTTCAAGTCAAGTCTAAGGACCTACACCATACATATCAAGAGTAAGTTAAAGTGCATCATGCTGTGCAAAAAGTGCAAAGGAAAATACAGAAACATCAAAAAGTGGAAGAGAATAAAGGATAAGTGCTTTGGTGCCAATGTGCAATACAATGGCAGGCCTTCCGGTCGGTATAACAGTTGCTCTGGTCACAGCCAGAAGACCCAGTCCAGGAGGCAGGTGTGGAAAAAAGTGTGCAATGGGTGATGTGACCAAGGTGCCATAATAAAATAAAAGTGAGCTCTCCCTCTGTGTGTGTTTCTGATATCCCTTAACTGCCACTCCAGGTACGCAAGCACCGCAGGCTTTTCTCAGCCCGACTCCTGGCCAAACAAATGCAGCACCATCCCTACCAGGAAGGCATTAGTACTAAGGCAGAGCACTGCCTTCAACTGGGGAAAAGCTTGGCAAACCTTGTCCGATTTAACTCGGGAGGAAAAGAGCCCTTCCAATCGCACCCACCTTATTACGTCAAAAAAATACTAACTGGTGCCCCCAACTGGAAATTGAACCAACTTTATTCCTCCTGAAAACTGATAAGAACAGATATTTAACTTGATCTTAGCCACAGGGCTGAGAAGTGATTCCAGGTGATTGAGATGATGTAATCAGTCTTCTTTCCCTCAGTGATTACAATGTACTTTATAACTTTGTAGCACATCAAGTTGTTGATGAAAATGATTATCTTGACGTCGACAATCATCTGTATATTCATTTTCGCCATTGTAAACCTGAGTACGTTGACAAATATGTTTGCTAAAAATGTTGACGATGACATTGATATTGACAGTTGTCAATGTATCCATATTCCTTATAATCAAACTAAGTAAGTTGACAAAGATGTTGATGAAAACACAGATTTTGACGTTGATGTTGACAATCATCCATATATATCCATCTTCGCAATTGTCAACCTGAGTACATTAACAAAGATGTTGATGGAAATGTTGATGATGAGGTTCTTATTGACAATCATCAAGATATCCATATTCATCATCATCAACCAAGTAAACGGACAAAGATGTTGATGTAAACTATTATCGTGACATTGATGTTCACAATCCTCGATATCAGTGGTTCTCAACCTCAGTCCTCAACTACCCCCAACAGGCCATGTTTTTAGGTTTTCCTTTATCTTGCACAGGTGCTTCAAATCAGAGTCAGTGGCTTGGTATTTTGGACAGCTATTTTATCTAAGAGAAATTCCCAAAACATGGCCTGTTGGGGGGACTTGAGGACCGAGGCTGAGAACCACTAATCTATATATTCATTTTGGCCATTGACAAAGATGTCAATGAAAATGTTGATGATGCCATTGATATTGACAGTTGTCAATGTATCCATATTCCTTATCATCAAACTAAGTAAGTTGACAAAGATGTTGATGAAAACACAGATTTTGATGTTGACAATCATCTATAAATCCATCTTCACCATTGTCAACCCGATGTACATTAACAAAGATGTTGATGGAAATGTTGATGATGAGATTCATATTGACAGTCATCAACATATCCATATTCATTATCATCAACCAAGTAAACTGACAAAGATGTTGATGAAAACCATTATTTTGACAATGATGTTCATAATCATCTATATATTCATTTTGGCCATTGTCAACCCGAGTACGTTGACAAAGATGTCAATGAAAATGTTGATGATGACATTGATATTGACAGTTGTCAACATATCCATATTCATCATCAGACTAAGTAAGCTGACAAAGATATTGATGAAAACAAAGATGTTGACGATGATGTTGACAATCATCTATATATCCATCTTCACGGTTGTAGTACGTTAAAAAATGTTGACGATGACATTCATATTCACAGTTGTCAATGTATCCATATTCATCATCATCAAGGCAGATATTTAAACTCAACCCAGTTATGTTTTAACAATATCATGAACTGTATTTTAAAGGGGTTGTAAACCCTCGTGTTTTTTCACCTGAATGTATGCTATGCATTCAGGTGAAAAAACACCTGGCAGTCACCGGCCCCCATTTTACTTACCTGAGCCCTGTCCTCAGGACACACTAACAGGCCAGGTTTGCAGGATAACTGAAATACATCACAGGTGATATAATTTGCTGCTCAGTGATTGCAGTATTCTAGTCTGTATCTCCCCAAGGTAATACTTAAAATCTGGCCTGTTAGTGGGTCCTGAGGACCGGAGTTGAGAACCACTGTCCTAGGGGGTTATCTGATGCAGGGAGGAGCCGCGAGAGCCGTCGAGGGACCCCAGAAGTTGGTGTTCGGGGCCACTCTGTGCAAAACGAACTGCACAGTGGAGGTAAGTATGACATGTTTGTTATTTTTTTTTTTTTTAATAATTGAAGCTTTACACTCACTTTAAGGACAGCTAGTATAAGTAGCCAAATCTACATTTATATTAGCTTTTTGTAATTCTTTTCACAGCAACATTGGGAAATGGATGACCATTACTGTGAACCAAAAAAGGATCTCCTGCATGGCACAGTGCCATCATTTTAATACTCGATGCCTGCCAGTAGGAAAGAACAGAGCGGTGACCTCGTCAGCCTGATGATGACACCACCATCACTGTGCGGCTTCTCCCTTACTGTCCAATCAGATCCATGTCGGTACATTCTTGATCAAGCTGTGCTGCTTTATTGCAGGGTAGAAAAGAGAGGTCAGGGACATCTGGAAAGGTGGTGGTTTGGATCAAAAGAGAGGCTGAATGTGATTCCAAAACGTTTAGCCAAAAGGGTCCATTAACATCAGCTGCTGCATTACAACATAGCAGCTGTTGTGCAGTGTCATCGGGCTATTCACTTTTTTTTAACAAACTTTATTGAAATATCACACAATGACATTTCATTAATTTTTATTGGCTGTCGAGGCTAATTGGTGCGAGACGGTTGGATTGTCTCCCAATGCAGTTCCATCACACCTGGTGTGAATGGACCCTATGAAAGATCACATGTGTATATTTCGATTGTGTACTAAGCTTTAAAACAATATCTTACTTTTGGGCCTCATTCACATGAGCGTGCTACAGTGCAAGCAGTCCTGTTCATGACAATTGGGATGTAGAGGCTGCTGCCAATCAGACATCTGTGCAGGTTGGGGTTGTATGGCCCCCAAATGAACACACACTGTCGTTGTTCGGGGCCATGCACACGCACCCACACAGAACACCTGTGCATCCCTATGCAGGTAAACACAGCGCTCGCGCGATCGTACACTGTAGTACGCCAGTGTGAATGAGGCCTTATGCCGCGTACACGCGACTGGACTTTCCGGCAGAAAAGGTCCGACGGAACCATTCGGTCGGACATTCCGATTGTGTGTGGGCTTCATCGGACTTTTTCTTTCGAAAATTCTGACGGACCTAGAAATAGAACATGTTTCAAATTTTTCCGACGGACTCAGTTCCTATCGGGAAAACTGCTTATCTGTATGCTATTCCGACGGACCAAAAACGATGCAAGGGCGGCTATTGGCTACTGGCTATTGAGCTTCCTTTTTCTAGTCCCGTCGTACGTCATCGCGTTCTAAACGAACGGACTTTGGTGTGATCGTGTGTAGGCAAGTCCGCTTCAGCGGAACTCCGTCGGAAAGACCGTCAGAGTTCATTCCGAAGGAAAGTCCGGTCGTGTGTACGTGGCATTAGAGACACACATACACACATATTACATCTTCTAGTTTTTTTATTTAATTACTTTGAAATATTTCTTTAAAAAACATAAATAGGAAGAGCTTTTTAATGCTTGCAGCACAGATCAGTTCTAATTCTACGAGAGGAGAATTATTTTTATGCAGCACAGTAACTCGGGGAAGAAGCAGAGCCAAATAATATCTTACCAAGACCCCAAGGACCAGGCTGTCTCCTCTGGAACTGTGGCAAGTGATTTTATCCCCTGCTGGACAGAGACCCAGCAGAAAAATTGTTAAGAATGAATAATTTTTTATTTTTTTTTAATTGCTTGTTTTTGCTGTTGCTTATTTGTTATAAAATGTAAAAAATAAAATCTGAATTAAAAAAAAAAGTTTAGAAGGAGGAAATGGACTATAATGTATATAGATTCATCCCCATGCCTGTAGTAATTGTAAACCCCCTCCCTCTTAAAAATTAAAAAAATAGGTAGCCAAAATTAAAGTGTTTGTCAAGCCCAATTATTTTCTAAATTTTGGATAGAGTAGGGAGTAGCTATGACACCTGTCAGGTTTTTAACCACTTGACCTCTATAAGGTTTTACCCCCTTCATGACCAGGACATTTTTTGCTGTTCAACACTGCGCTACTTTAACTGGCAATCGCTTGGTCATGCAACACTGTACACAAATTCAATTTATATCATTTTTTTTCACATAAATAGCGCTTTCTTTTTGGTGGTATTTAATCATCAATGGGTTTTCTATTTTTTACTATATAAATGCAAAAATACCCAAAAATTTGAAAGAAAAACATGTTTTTCTTCGTTTCTGTTATAACATTTTTCAAACAAATAAACTTTCTTCTTAAATGCAAGCCAAAATGTATTTTTCTGCATGTCTTTGGTAAAAAAAATAAAACTCCCAAAAAAAACCAATAGGTGTATATTAATTGGTTTTGTTTAAAAGTTATACTGTAGAGTCTACAAACTATGGCAAATATTTGAAAATTGATTGATCCTGATGTACTGACGGCCAATATAATTTCTTGAGGCCCTAAAATGCCAGAACAGTACAAATATCCCCCAAAAGTAGACGAAATTAAATATATATATATATATATATTTTTTTTTTCTAAATACTGTCACCAGTGCAGTACAGCGTCATCAAATGACTGGTGTGGCAGTTATCAGGGATACTGACTGGTGACAGTATGTACAAAAAACTAAATTAAATCATTTTCTTTTTTACAATTTTTTTTTTACATACTCTCATCAGAAAAGTGCAGTGTCACCATAGTTGGGGTGATCAGGAATTTATAAAATGTTTTACACTATGATTGTTTGTTACATTGTTGATCACTGTAACAGCAATCGTTTGAACGATGGCTTTCATTCATGACTTATTGTTACTACTGTGATGCTGTGATTGGCCCACAGCTACCACTAGAGTTGGGCGAACAGCTCGAGCTGAGCAAAAGTTTGGCCTGAACTTCACCTGTTCGGCGAACAACTGAATTTGTGGGGCGCTCAGCGGGATGTTCGCTTGCCGAGCACCCCACAATGCACTGCTCGCAATGCACAGCTTTGCCCAATCAGGGTACATTCAATAGCTGGTTATTAAGGAGTGAGCTGGGAAGCCGGCCACTGCGTCTTTAACAACAAATGAGTAATCAGTTGTCAACAGGCTTCCCCGCTGACAGCTGAATGAGAAAACAAACATTGCTGGCAATAGAAAAAAAGGGGAAAAAAAGGGCACCCCCCCCCCCCCCCCGAATCCATACCAGGCCCGTCAGGTCTTTTAAGATTTTAAAGGGAACCCCACTTCATAAAAAAAAAAATAGGTGGGGCCTCCCACAAACCAAACCAGTCCCTTATCTGAGCATGCACCCTGACAGAAAAGAGGGGGACAGGTGAGCGCCCCCTCTCCTGTACCATACCGGGCCACATGCCCTCAACATGAAGGGTGCTTTGGGGCAGGGGGGGTCTGCCCCCCCCCACCCCGAAGCACCTTGTCCCCATGGGCCTCTTTCTGGCAACCCAACAAGGGGGCCCCCAGATCCCCCCCGCCCCAATGTGAATGATTATAGGGTACATTGTACCCCTACCCATTCACCAAAAAAGTGTCAAAAATAAATAAAAACAGGAGAAAGTTTCTGACAATTCCTTTATTAAATAAAAATTAAAAAACAATGTCCCCCAATGTAGATCCATCGTCAATCACGATGCCCACCACACCACCGGACCCAAAAAAATTAAAATAAAAACGCTCTGCCTGTGACGAACACTAACTGCTCTGCCGTTTGACAGTTCTTAAATAGATAAGGGACGGGGCCACCCAGGTGATGTCATCTGGTGACACTGCCCCTTGTGAACTCATGAACCCAGCAAAGCACCCCCCAATGTTGAGGGCATCGTGGCTGGGTATGGTTCGCTCATCCCCCCTTTCCTGACCTGCCGGGCTGCATGCTCGGATAAGGGTCTGGTATGGATTTTTTTGGGGGGGGAGCCCCCATGCTGTTTTTTATTCTTTATTTTGGCATCAGGTTTACCTTAAAATCCATACCAGAGCCACATGTCCTGGTATGGATTTGGAAGGGGGACCCACGTCGTTTTTTTTAACATGTTTGTATTGCCGGCAATGGTAATGGTCATTTCTTTCTAAATGTCAGTTTTGCTGCAGCAGGTTCTATACATGGTACAGATGCACCATTTTACAGGCAGACCCCCAGGCACTATATTTAAAGGAATTTTGAATTTTTATTGTTTCACTTTAAGCATCATTAAAATCACTGCTCCTGTAAAAACAAGCTTTTTAAAGAAATTTTTTTGCATTACTACATGTCCCCCAGGGAATTACATGGGACCCCACACCCTTTTTATGGCCAATAAATTGTATATAAGCTTTCAAAATGTGGACTTGCACTTCAGAGAAACTCCGTCCTTTTATGCATTAAAGCTGAATTCCAGGGATATTAAAAATATACCCTTGCAGTGGGAACCCCTCCCTTACCCTTGCAGTGGGAACCCCAACTCCCCCCCCGCACGCGCGCGCACACACGGCAATGGTTAAATGCTTATTTTTGCCTAGGGTACCACTGTAATGCGGCTTTACTTACCCCTTGCTCTCCTGGCAACCAGTGTGCTCCACTTTCCTCCGATGTTCTGAAATGTGGGCGGACCCTCGGCATCCTCTCATACAAGACAGGACTGCCGGTCCTGCATTGTATCTGATGACATCAGAGTGGGACTGACAGACAGATTGTTGTCTGTCGGTTGCATGCAGAGGAGAAGCCTGCAGAAGTGAGAGATAAGGTAAATAAAAAATTCTTCATAATTGTGCCCTAGGCAAAAAAAAACAAAAAACGAGCATGTAGCCCTTACAGGACAGGTGGAGAGCTACTGCAAGGGTAGATTATTAATTTCGCCAGAGTTAGCCTTTAAAGGGCAAAGTGACAGAGTCTCTAGAAAGCTCAGGGAAAGCCCACCCTTCATACTTCTGCCGTGCACCCTTGCTGTTCCTTCCTCTATTGGAGCTGGGAGCACTGTGTAACCTCCATGTCAGCTGGCATTGGGGCTTGCAAAGGGTTGATGATGTCCTCCTATTGTGACAATATAAGGACCTGGTGATTGGCCGTGACCTCTAAGCATTGCATCCTGGGAGGAGATCACATGCCACCTTCCCCCATACCTGGCAGCACCAGGCATATTGTAAAATCTCAGAGAGAGAGCAGAAAACTGAGTATAATTGGGTCAGAGTTGGGCTTTTAAAAGAATTTGCCCTGAGTTAGAATAAAGCTGTGCTTTGCCAATGCAGGATTAAAGCTCCAAGTACTCCTCTGTGATGTATATACAAACCCTAGCAATGGATTTCTGTAGTTTGGGCCTTTATGGTCTGCTAACTACTTCCAGTCCGGGCCAACTCTAACATCCCTCTCCTACATAATTTTTTTTTGCTAGAAAACTACTTAGAACTTCCAAATATTATATACTTTTTTAAGGCAGAGGCCCTGGAGAATAAACTGTCAGGTGTTGCATATTAGTATGTAATTTTTCAAACACAGATTTTTTTGGAACAAAAATACCCTAATGATTTTTTATGCACAAAAACACATTATAATACCCAATGTATGAATAAAATATAAAAGATGATGTATTACACAGAGTAAATACATACCAAACACGCTTTAAAATTGTGTACACCCGTGGAAGGGATAGTTGGATAGTGGAGAGTTTTAAAAGACTCTTGGACGTGCATCTTAGTGAAAGCAATATACGAGGATATGAGAAATTATTTTCGACACGCACACACACCAACACAGGTTGAACTGGATGTACTGTTGTCTTTATTCAACCTTTACCAACCATGTAACTATGTAACCATGCGTGGCACCAAACTACAGTACCTAAAAATCTCCAGAGGCAACCCCTTAAAAAGCCTTTACAGGTTACCAGCTTAGAGTTACAAAGGAGGTCTGGAGCTAAAATTATTGCTCTCACTATAACGTTTGTGACGATACCTCACATGAGTTGTGCAATTGCCATTTACATATGCGTGCGAGACTGACGCATGCATTCCTTAGAACGGGGGGCGACAAGGCGTTTTAATTTTTTTTTTTTTTAAAGTACTGTACGCTGTCTCTCTAGGTTTTTTTTTATCAACAACATCCCCTGTGATAGCATGGGCCGTGACAGGTCCTCTTTATGGAGAGATCTGAGGTCTATTAGACCCCAAATCTCTCCTCTGGCCTCCAATGCAGCCGATCAGACACACATCGGTCTGATCAACTTCTTCACTGGCCGGTAACGGGCAGGTAAACAAAGAACCAAACCCGGAAGTAACAAATCTTTGCTTTCTGATGTCACACAGTGGAAGGCACAACATCAGTTCCTCTCACTATATCCCAGGAACCGGATCTTGCCAGTCGCATCCTTAACCACTTCCATACAGGGCATTTTCACCCCCTTCCTGCCCAGGCCAATTTTCAGCTTTCAGCGCTGTCGCACTTTGAATAACAATTGCGCGGTCATACAACACTGCACCCAAATGAAATTTTTATCATTTTTTCCCCACTAATAGAGCTTTCTTTTGGTGGTATTTGATCACCCCTGCGGTTTTTATTTCTTGTGCTATAAACAAAACAAGAGTGACAAGTTTGAAAAAAACACAATATTTTTTACTTTTTGCTGTAATAAGTATCCAATTTTTTTTTTTTTAAACAAATGTTTTCCTCAGTTTAGGCCGATACATTCTACATATTTTTGTTAAAAAATATCGCAATAAGCATATATTTATTGGTTTGCGCAAAAGTTATAGCATCTACAAAATAAGGGGATAGATTTATAGCATTTTTATTATTATTTTTTTTTTACTAGTAATGGCGGCGATCTGCGATTTTTATCGTGACTGCGATATTGCGGCGGACACATCGGACAATTTTGACACATTTTTGGGACCATTCACATTTATACAGCGATCCGTGCTATAAAATGCATTGATTACTGTATAAATGTGACTGGCAATGAAGGGGTTAACCAGGAGGGGGCGCTGTAGGGGTTAATGTGTTGCTAGGGAGGTGATTCTAACTGTGGGGGGAGGGGATTCACAAGGGGAGGAGACCGATCGGTGTTCCTCTGTACAAGGAACACACCATCGGTCTCCTCCCATCTGACAGGACGTGGATCTGTGTGTTTACACACACAGATCCACGGTCCTGCTGGGTTACCCGCGGCCGCCGGGCACATGCACCGGGACCTGAGCGATGCGGCGGGCGCGCGCGCCCCCTGGGCTGCCTGGAAGGCTGCGCCGTCATATGACGGCGGCACAGAACAACAGCTGCACCGTCCCGCCGTCATATGACGGTGGGCGGGCAGCAAGTGGTTAATGTGACTGGCAAGATCGGACGCCCTGCGGGAGGGTCCTTGATGATGCCCTGAGGGAGGGCGAAAATTCATTGACACAATTTCCTGTTTCGAATGACGTCACTTCCGGTCCGTGGAGCGCATGCTATGAACGGCTGCTTCCTGGATCTACAGCTTTATATCCATGCCTGTTTTTAATCATCTTTTTGTAAGTACCGATCCCTATGCGCATGAAATCAACTTTTTAACAGTACTTCACTATTAGTCCATCCTCTTTTCATTTCTGGGTGCCTGCATATCCTGTTGAGAGCCTCCTATTGGAAATCTATCATCTGATGTTTACACCGATCCATCATCTGATGTTTTGACACCAATCCACGTGTGTGGGATACCATTTACAAGCCTGAAAGACCCCTGGACTGCAAAGCTGGGGGTCGTCCTGTTCTGGTGAGCAGGGATGCAAAAGGGGGGTGTCACCGTACTCCTGCAAGTCTGTGAAGCATTTTTTGCACCTACTTCATTGTGGACTTATGCCCCGTACACACGGTCGAACATTGATCGGACATTCTGACAACAAAATCCATGGATTTTTTCCGACGGATGTTGGCTCTAACTTGTCTTGCATACACACGGTCACGCAAAGTTATCGGAAAATCCGATCGTTCTGAACGCGGTGACGTAAAACACGTACGTCGGGACTATAAACGGGGCAGTAGCCAATAGCTTTCCTCTCTTAATTTATTCTGAGCATGCGTGGCACTTTGTGCGTCGGATTTGTGTACACACGATCGGAATTTCCGACAACGGATTTTGTTGTTGGAAAATATTATAGCCTGCTCTCAAACTTTGTGTGTCGGAAATTCCGATGGAAAATGTGTGATGGAGCCTACACACGGCCGGAATTTCCGACAACAAGGTCCTATCACACATTTTACGTCGGAAAATCCGACCGTGTGTACAGGGCATAACACTTCAATTGCATTTATTTTGATTTTTATTTGGACTTTTTTGTTGCTTTCACTTATATTGTGTGTTGCGAGCGCTGTATTTTTTTATCCACATTTATCCAAGTGATTAGCACCTTGTCTACAGCAGCTGCATTTCATTATCACTTAGTTTTTTCCATCAGCGCGAGTTTATATTTAGTAATATATTTTCACACCGCAGGATGCCTACTACTTGGAAAGCCTCTTCTGTACTCCTCTCTGATTTAGTTTCACTTAGTAACTAGGAACCTGACTTTCCCTGTGCCATGCCTAAGCCACATCGACTGCCATTCCACTGTCCAATGAGAGCTTGCCAGTGGATAGTAAGGACCCTCTTACTGGATGGAAATGGCAGTTGGTGGCGATTAGCCAAGAGACCAAAGAAAAGGCAAATGGCAAGAACAATGTTATTGGAAGGAGCACAGGGGAGACTTTTCTGTCTGTGGTGGCACAGTATAGCCTACACCCGTGTGAAGGTCATGTTTACCCACATGGGGATGTGCAGGTGTTCTGTGCAGGCAGTCCCATTCTTGTAAATTGGTCCGCATCAGCTGCACGGACACGGCCACTGCTCCCAATCTCACATCTGTGCGGGTGCACAGCCCTGAACTCAGACAGTGTGCATTCAGGGCCGTACATACAAACACCTACACTCCTGTAAATTGGGAGAAGCAGCTGTGTCCGTGCAGCCACTGCATCAGAATTGACATCAATGGGACTGCCTGCGCGGGGATACACAGAACACCTGTGCATCCCCATGCGGGGGTGTACACCATAGTAAACTACCCATGAGAACGAGGCCTTAGACATGATGTTTAAAATTTTCAAGCCAAACTCTGGGCAAAAACAAAAGTTTTCCTATACAAGGGGGCTGTGCCCACACTGCATAGGCTAACTGCTCATTTTGTCAAGGGGTGATCAGAAAGCCTTATACTCACCCGATCCATCACTCCAGTGGCAAACGGCGCTCCCCCACCATCCAGCGGTGGACTGTTCCTGGTGTCTTTACATCCACAGCAGATCTGCTAGACTGCGGGGGGGAGGCAGGAGCTGCAGGGACCGATCTTGTGCTGTGAGGATCTGAGAATTAGGTATGTGTATCTCTGCTCTCCAACCCCCTAGAGCAGGGGTCTCCAAACTTTCTAAACAAAAGGCCAGTTTACGGTCCTTCAGACTTCAGGAGGGCTGGACTAGGGCCAGTGGGAGTAGAAAATGTCCTGGCGTCCAGTTTTAGTAAACAATGCCCTATCTTTGGTGTCAGGGGAAGGACTAATGCCCCATTGTTGGTGTTAGTTGGAAGAATAGTGCCTCATTGTTGGTGTCAGTGGAAGGAATAGTGCCTCATTGTTGGTGTCAGTGGAAGGAATAGTGCCTCATTGTTGGTGTCAGTGGAAGGAATAGTGCCTCGTTGTTGGTGTCAGTGGAAGGAATTTTGCCTTATTGTTGGTGTCAGTGGGAGGAATTGTGCCCCTTCATTGGTGTCAGTGAATAGAATAGTGCCCAAAGGGCTGCATCTGGCCCCCAGGCCAGTTTGGACACCACTGCCCTAGACAAAAACAAGAAGTTAACCCCAGCAGTGCGGGCACAGCCTCACTGCATGGGGAAAGAAAAACATTTTGTTTGGAGTTTAAAAAGGAGCACGGAATCACATTGACTGTGCAATCACTGCTTTCTTCGTAGACTCCCTTTTTTTTTTATATGTACCAAGAGACTGCAGGAATTGTGCCATGAACTGACAGTGGTCATGTGACTGCACCAATAAACCCAAGGGCAGGAAGCAGTTTTCTGGCACTGGCATGTAGGCATAAATTATACTCTGTGCTGTTCAGCAGTAAGCAGTATGGGTCAACCAACTGTGTGAGTCTACAGTCATTTTCCACTTACCTCTCCAGTCAGGTGGTTCATGTCGGAGGTGGAGCCAAGAAAATCCGCAACTGTCCGCAGACTGTCCATGTTCGCGAGATGTGACAACAAATTCCTAATGAGCAGTTAGGGCGTTACATTCTGCTTGTCGGTGGAAGGTGGGAGGGGCTTCTGTATTTCTGCATCCATCTTCTTCTACTGCTGGAGAGAAAAAGACTATTAGTGTTGTATGTGGAGGCTGATTATTGGGGAACGTGTTTTTAGCTGATATGGTAGTTTGTCTATGAACATACACAGCTCAGCTTGGGAGCGCACCCACACAAGTGCCCCCATTGTAGCTGGCTTTCTGAGGCTACACAGCCCATACACAACAAACTGCACTGTGTGTTCTGACACCTACATTAACTTTTTCAGCAATCTGAGTAACACTAGCTCTTCTACTGGATTGGACTACATGGGCCATTCTTCGCTCCCCTTGGCCGCCCATGACCCTGTTGCCAGTTTGCCGGTTTTCCTTCCTTAGACCACTTTTGGTTGGTCCTGACCACTTCAGACCGGGAACATCCCACAAGAGCTGCAGTTTTGGAGTTGCTCTGACCCAGTCGTTTAGACATTAAAATTTGGCCCTTTTCAAAGTCCTTCAAATCTTTACACTTGCCCATTGTTTCTGCTTTCATCAACTTCAGGGACAACATGTTCACTTACTGCATAATATATCCCAACTACTTTCAGATATCATTGTAACAAGATAATCAATGTTATTCACTTTACCTATCAGTGGTCATAATGTTATGGTTGATTGGTGTATATGTGTGTTATACTGTATATAACAAAATAGCAGCTGATCGAATATAATGCTCCACACAAATCTGGTGATATAACTCAAGCTATAGTAGGCGCTCAGATCTTCTCAGAATGCATAAAAAAATCCAAAAGCTGCTTTATTACCCTGTTGTTTCTGCAGGTCAAAGAGGCTCTTACCCATTCCCATTGAAACAGTGTAATAAAGCAGCTTTTGGATTTTTTTTGCACTCTGAGAAGATCTGAGCGCTTACTATAGCTTGTGTGGATATAGCCTGATATATCGCGTGATATACCTCCCTTCTGAGCAAGATGGCCAAGCTCTATCCATTCAGATATAAGGATGTGAAGCATTTAAAGTCTGCCTCTCTAGTTGTTGAGGCCTTGGTGAGGCAAGCAAGCATGTTGCTCTTCCTTGGAAGATGCAGTGAATGGCCTGAAAGTCTGCCTGGGCTCTTGTGGCCATGTTTAAAGTGATGAAAATGTGGATGGAGAATGTGGACGCAGTGTTCAAGGGCTTTTTTAGAAATTCTGTAGTTCAGGAGCTGGTGTCGGTTTCCATGGTGAGGCTCCGATTGACATAATTTGCATAGTAGCATGGGTTATGCTCTCGTCAGTTAAGGCAAATTGAGTGCTATGGCTGGGGCCTAGGCTTGCTGATCCCGCCTCTAACAGGCATAGTGTAACATCCCTTTGAGGGAGCTTCATTGTTTGGCAAGCTGGATAGCACCATAACCCAGGCCACAGTGGGCAAGTCGGGGTCCTGCCTCAGGACTGGTGCCTGCTAGGCTGGAAGATGACAGTCTAAAGATCAAGGTTCAGAGCGTGCGAGGGTCGCACGTTTTTACAGACCAGGTCTGAATTTTAGGAAGAGCTGATGAAGAAGCCAGATATCCCCTCAGAAGTATGCTAAAAGAAGCTAATGAGTTTGGGCTTCAGACTATTGGAACATCAAAGTGGTCATTTCAGGACACGCATGGTCCATCAGAAGTCCTCCTCATCTCGGATTCATTTCTACAGATTTTGCCTCACTCTGAGGTAATAGAAGTATGTACTCTTGTTTTACGTAAAGTTACTGGTGTCGCAAAGTACTGCTGTGCCAGTCTCAGAATGCAAGAGATTTCAGGGCATGTACTCGCCCCTTTTTATAGTCATGAAGTGGAACAGCTTGCGGAGGCTGGTTTTAGACCTTGCGCACCTGAGACAATTTTCAGCAAAAGGAGAAGTTTAAGATGGAGACATTGTCCCTGATTCATAGGGGGTCCAGCCAGGTGACTGGCTTGTTTCCAAAAGATCTAAAGATGCTTACTTTCATGTGCTCATTGTAGAAGACTTCCACAAGTTCCTTTGGTTCGCTGTAGGTCAAGACCTTCTCCAGGTCGCTTGTCCACCATTTGGGCTTTCAACATCACCCTGTGTGTTTTCAGGGTCTTATTGGTTGTTATAGTCTTTATCAAAACAAGAAGCTAATGAGTTTGGGCTTCAGACTATTGGAACGTCAAAGTGCTCATTTCAGGACACGCATGGTCCATCAGAAGTCCTCCTCATCTCGGATTCATTTCTACAGATTTTGCCTCACTCTGAGGTAATAGAAGTATATACTCTTGTTTTACGTAAAGTTTCTGGTGTCGCAAAGTACTTCTGTGCCAGTCTCAGAATGCAAGAGATTTCAGGGCATGTACTCGCCCCTTTTTATAGTCATGAAGTGGAACAGCTTGCGGAGGCTGGTTTTAGACCTTGCGCACCTGAGACAATTTTCAGCAAAAGGAGAAGTTTAAGATGGAGACATTGTCCCTGATTCATAGGGGGTCCAGCCAGGTGACTGGCTTGTTTCCAAAAGATCTAAAGATGCTTACTTTCATGTGCTCATTGTAGAAGACTTCCACAAGTTCCTTTGGTTCGCTGTAGGTCAAGACCTTCTCCAACTCGCTTGTCCACCATTTTGGCTTTCAACATCACCCTGTGTGTTTCCAGGGTCTTATTGGTTGTTATAGTCTTTATCAAAACAAGGAGCATAAACTTGCCTAGTTACTTTGATGTCCTTCTCCTACTGTCCCAAGATAGGGCAGCTGCTGGAGCCCAGAGCTCTGGTCTTTTCAATGCTCCTCAAATTCGGCTGGCATTGAATCTGGAAAAGAGTCACCTGGAGCCCACTCAGTCTCTTGGGTGCCTAGGTGCTCAGTTCAAGAAGACCATTGCTTTGTCTCTGGATTAGAGATGTGAAGGCCCGGAAAAAAACAGAAAAACTTGGGGAAAAAAACGTTTTTTTTTCAGTTTTTTCTGAAGGCTTTTTTGTTTTTTTTCAAAAAAATTGGAAAAATTGAAAAAAGAAAAAAAATTGTGGAATATTTTATTTTCACATGATGAATAAAATATTTTAAGACAGGGTGTTCAAATATTTTCCAAATCAGTTATAAAAAAATGTATGATATCAGATTATTCTAATTTCTGTGAACTGAGGACAAGCAAGTCCTAGGTAACAAACTGAACCCTCCAATGCAAGAACAGAATGCATTTCTTCCTTTAGGAGGTGCTGTGCTGCTTTTGTAACAAGAAACGGTCGGGTCAAACCTTGAGTTTTTAGAAGTTCCTAATTGTGATGACGGACAAAAAAAGAGTAGCTGCAGAAGCAGAGACAGATACTTACAATTTCAGCTCAGAAAACGATTCTGATTAAATGTCCATTGAAACTTAGTCCCACTCTCTTAACACTTCCCCCATCTTCAATTCTTTTTATGAGAATGGGGTTTTTATTTAATACTGTGGAGAGGAAATATGAAAAATTGTTACTTTTGGTTTTGGAAATTGTTTTGTGGAGGCTTTTTGGCTGTTCCACATAAACTAGTAAGCAGTTCAAGAGATTGTTGCTCCCTTTGTTACAAATAAATATTATAAAAAAGTAAATTCTGTTTGTGATAATTGTTTGGCTACACTATATTTTTAATATGCTAGTTGTGATAGTTTTATGCCAAGTCAAATTGTCCATAGTCATATTTTATGTTCCTAAAGTAACAGAATGACTTTCAATCTTAAAAAGACAAAAAAGTGCTCATGTAGCATTTTTTTCAATTTTTCCGAAAATGTCCGTTCCCCCCCCCCCCCAAAAAAAAATAAAAAAAACAGGTTTTTTCCCAGCTTCAAAATTTCCGGAAATTTTACATCTCTACTCTGGATCCCGATATTCTGGAACAGAATACTCCTGGCCCTGTCTTCTTCCCATCTGCGTGCCTTTCAGTGTCCAAAATGATTGGCACTATTTTGTCTACGGATCCAATGGTCAAGTGGACGCTCTGGAGAAGGCGGCCCTTGTGGAAGGGGTTTCTCCAGCAGTGGGAGCCAGGAAAAGAATTCAGGTCATCTACATAACCTCAGTCATGAGAGCGAGTCCCCTGGTGGCTGCAATGGAGAGACTGGCTCACTTATCATCCCATTGCCCCATTACCTAGTTTACAATCACGTCCGATGCCAGCAATACTGGATGGGAGGCTTGCTGCCTGTCGGGGATAGCCCAAGGCAAGCAGGGCTGTCAATTTCACAAGATTATGTTGAACAATTGGAGTGGAGTGTTCTAGGGCTGTCTCTGTTGAAGGCCTCTCTGTCAAGTTCGCCTTTCTCCTGCCTATCACGTCGGCATAAAAAGCCTCAGAGATTGATTCAAGGAGAACTTTTCTTAACGTTCTTTCCAGTTCAAGCGGTGCTGTTACCTATGTTTGACTCAATTCCCAAGGGTGCATCAGTCTTTCATGGGAACCAAGAGATTGTTCTGCCAACCTTTAGAGTACTAACTTGCGTCCTTTAGACGTGGGAGATGATGCGCTGTGGCTTAGCTGGTTAAAGTGCATATCTAGTAAACAGGGAATCCTGAGTCTGACTCTCAGCAGTGCCTTCCTTTGGTTCTAGGAATCTCTCAGATATTGTGAAGTTATATCTACAAGCTACAGCTTCCTTCAGGCTTCAGAACGCCTGTTCATTATTTTTGCCGGAAAGGACAAAGGGAAGCATGCCTCATCTAGGACAATTGTGGCACGGATTGTCTAGGCCATCTGACAGGCTCACAGAGCCGAGGTCTTGGCTCCTTTGGAGGTAGTGCCTGCACACTCGACCAGGAGTGGATCTACATCCTGGGCAGCTTTGCAGCATGTGGTTCCCAATGTAATCAGTAGGACGGCCTTGTGGTCCTCAATCAATACATTTATGGCCCATTGTTGTGCAGAGCCTGGTTCTTTATCCTCTGTTTATTTTGGCTTGCAGGTCTGTTGACGGTACAAATTAAAGCCTTTGGTTCAGCATTGCCCACCCATAGGGTTTATGGCTAGTGGTATGGTTAGTCCCCATACATACGCTGCTATGGAGTCTGTCAAGAAAACTGAAAGTTTCCTATCAAATACTTACCAAAATGTTCCTTTCCTGATGGACTCCATGGCAGCAGAAGTTCCCTCCCATTGTCTTGAGTAGGCTAGTTACGGAACGTGGCCTCTGGCTCAGAGCAAGGATTTATGTGAGTGGGGTCCTATAGGGGAGGAGTGGAGGTGGGGTTAACCCATACGTATGCTGCCATAGAGTCCATCAGGAAAGGAAAATTAAGGTAAGTATTTGTTAGGAAATTTTCAGTTTTTTTATACTTATTACTATTATTGTTGGTGTTGTTATTCTTATTCTTAATATAACTATTATTGTTATTGTTGGTATTACTATTTTTATTATAATTATTACTATTATTATTATTCTAGCTGTTGTTGGTATTATTATTCTTATTATAATTATTTTTATTATTAATGTTGACGTGCTGGTATTGTTATTCCTTTTAAAATAATATTGTTATTATTGGTATTGCTATTTTTATTATAATTATTACCATTGTTATTATTGCTGGTGGTGGTGATGGTATTATTATTATAATAATTATTATTAATATTAGTGGTGGTGGTAATATTATTGTTATTATTGTGGGCAGCGATGTGATGTGGTGGATAGGTTGGAGTACTTTCCTCTGGTTCCCCTCTGGGTGATTGAGAATTGGGTGAAGGATGAGCCCCAGGACCCTCATAGGTGAGTAATGGAGTATTGGGAGTGGAATGATACCCAGGACTCTCAAAGATCAATGATGGAGTATTGGGTGAGGGATGATCCCGGGACCCTCATAGGTCAGTGATGAAGTATTGGGTGAGGGATGAGCCCCAGGACCCTCATAGGTCAGTGACGGAGTATCAGGTGTGGGATGATCCCGTGATACTCATAAGGTCAGTGATGGAGTATTGGGTGTGGAATGATCCTGGGACCCTCATAAGGTCAGTGATGAATAATTGGGTGAGGGATGACCCTGGGACCCTCCTAGGTCAGGTATCGGTGTCGGATGATCCCGGGACCCTCATAAGTCAGTGATGAGTGTGGGGTGACCACGGACCCTCATAGGTCAGTGATGGGTGATCCCGGGACCCTCATAGGTCAGTAATGGGAGTGGGGTGATCCCGGGATCCTCATAGGTCAGCGATAGAGTATTGGGTGCAGGATGATCCTGGGACCTTCATAGGTCAGTGATGGAGTATTGGGTGTGGGATGATCCCAGGACCCTCATAGGTCAGTGATGGAGTATTGGGTGTGGGATGATCCCGGGACCCTCATAGGTCAGTGATGGAGTATTGGGTGTGGGATGATCCTGGGACCCTCATAGGTCAGTGATGGAGTATTGGGTGCAGGATGATCCTGGGACCCTCATAGGTCAGTGATGGAGTATTGGGTGTGGGATGATCCCGGGACCCTCATAGGTCAGTGATGTAGTATTGGGTGCAGGATGATCCCGGGACCCTCATAGGTCAATAGGTCAGCGATGGAGTATTGGGTGTGGGATGATCCCGGGACCCTCATAGGTCAGTGATGGAGTATTGGGTGTGGGATGATCTCGGGACCCTTATAGGTCAGTGATGTAGTATTGGGTGCAGGATGATCACGGGACCCTCATAGGTTAATAGGTCAGTGATGGAGTATTGGGTGTGGGATGATCCCGGGACCCTCATAGGTCAGTGATGGAGTATTGGGTGTGGGATGACCCTGGAACCCACATAGGTCAGTGATGGGTGTGGGGTGATCCCGGGATCCTCATAGGTCAGTGATAGAGTATTGGGTGTGGGATGGTCCTGGGACCCTCATAGGTCAGTGATGGAGTATTGGGTGTGGGATGATCCCGGGACCCTCACAGGTCAGTGATGGAGCATTGGGTGCAGGATGATTCTGGGACCCTCATAAGTCAGTGATGGAGTATTGGGTGCGGGATGATCCCGGGACCCTCATAGGTCAGTGATGTAGTATTGGGTGCAGGATGATCCCGGGACTCTCATAGGTCAGTGATGGAGCATTGGGTGCAGGATGATCCTGGGACCCTCATAGGTCAGTGATGGAGTATTGGGTGTGGGATGATCCCGGGACCCTCACAGGTCAGTGATGGAGCATTGGGTGTGGGATGATCCTGGGACCCTCATAGGTCAGTGATGGAGCATTGGGTGCAGGATGATCCTGGGACCCTCATAAGTCAGTGATGGAGTATTGGGTGCAGGATGAACCCGGGACCCTCATAGGTCAGTGATGGAGTATTGGGTGTGGGATGATCTGGGGACCCTCATAGGTCAGTGATGGAGTATTGGGTGTGGGATGATCCTGTGACCCTCATAGGTCAGTGATGGAGTATTGGGTGCAGGATGATCCCGGGACTCTCATAGGACAGTGATGGAGTATTGGGTGTGGCATAATCCCAGGACCCTTATAGGTCAGTGATGAAGTATTGGGTGCAGGATGATCCCGGGACCCTCATAGGTCAGTGATGGAGTATTGGGTGTGGGATGATCCTGTGACCCTCATAGGTCAGTGATGAAGTATTGGGTGTGGGATGATCCCGGGACCCTCATAGGTCAGTGATGGAGTATTGGGTGTGGGATAATCCCAGGACCCTTATAGGTCAGTGATGAAGTATTGGGTGAGGGATGAGCCCCAGGAACCTCATAGGTCAGTGATGGAGTATCGGGTGTGGAATGATCCCAGGACCCTCATAAGGTCAGTGATGAAGTATTGAGTGAGGGGTGACCCCGGGATCCTCCTAGGTCAGTGATGGGTGTGGGATGATCCCGGGACCCTCATAAGTCAGTGATGGGTGTGAGATGATTCTGGGACCCTCATAGGTCCGTGATGGGTGTGGGATGATACCGGGAACCTCATAGGCCAGTGATGGAGTATTGGGTGTGGGGTGACCCCCGGACCCTCATAGGTCAGTGATGGGTGTGGGATGATCCCGGGACCCTCATAAGTCAGTGATGGGTGTGAGATGATTCTGGGACCCTCATAGGTCCGTGATGGGTGTGGGATGATACCGGGAACCTCATAGGCCAGTGATGGAGTATTGGGTGTGGGGTGACCCCCGGACCCTCATAGGTCAGTGATGGGTGTGGGGTGATCCCGGGATCCTCATAGGTTAGTGATGGAGTATTGGGTGCAGGATGATCCCAGGACCCTCACAGGCCAGTGATGGAGTATTGGGTGTGGGGTGATCCCGGGACCCTCATAGGTCAGTGATGAAGTATTGGGTGTGGGATGATACCGGGACCCTCGTAGGTTAGTGATGGAGTATTGGGTGTGGGATGATCCCGGGACACTCATAGGTCAGTGATGGGAGTGGGGTGATCCCAGGACCCTCAAAGGTCAGTGAAGGAGCATTGGATGAGGGATGGTCCTGGGACCTCATAGGTCAGTGATGGAGTAATGGGTGTGGGGTGACTCTGGGACCCTCATAGGTCAGTGATAGGTGTGGGATCATCTTGGGACCCTCATAGGTCAGTGATGGATGTGAGGTGACTCCAGGGCCCTCATTGATCAGTGATGGGTGTGGGGTGACCCTGGGTTCCTCATTGGTCAGTTATGGGTGTGGGGTGACCCCGGGTACCTCATTGGTCAGTGATGGGTGTGGGGTGACCCCGGGTACCTCATTGGTCAGTGATGGGTGTGGGGTGACCCCGGGTACCTAATTGGTCAGTGATGGGTGTGGGGTGACCCCGGGACCCTCATCGGTCAGTGATGGATGTGGGGTGACCCCGGGTCCCTCATTGGTCAGCGATGGGTGTGGGGTGACCCCGGGTCCCTCATTGGTCAGTGATGGGTGTGGGGTGACCCCGGGTACCTCATTGGTCAGTGATGGGTGTGGGGTGACCCCGGGACCCTCATTGGTCAGTGATGGATGTGGGGTGACCTCGGGTCCCTCATTGGTCAGAGATGGGTGTGGGGTGACCCCGGGTCCCTCATTGGTCAGTGATGGATGTGGGGTGACCCCGGGTCCCTCATTGGTCAGTGATGGGTTTGGGGTGACCCCCGGTCCCTCATTGGTCAGTGATGGGTGTGGGGTGACCCCAGGACCCTCATTGGTCAGTGATGGATGTGTAGTGACTCCAGGTCCCTCATTGGTCAGTGATGGGTGTGGGGTGACCCTGGGTCCCTCATTGGTCAGTGATGGGTGTGGGGTGACCCGGGTAACTCATTGGTCAGTGATGGGTGTGGGGTGACCCCGGGACCCTCATTGGTCAGTGATGGGTGTGGGGTGACCCCGGGACCCTCATTGGTCAGTGATGGGTGTGGGGTGACCCCGGGACCCTCATTGGTCAGTGATGGGTGTGGGGTGACCCCGGGACCCTCATTGGTCAGTGATGGGTGTGGGGTGACCCCGGGACCCTCATTGGTCAGTGATGACTCTAGAAGTGAGATAAGTTTGTGGTCCTCTCCTGGTGTCCCCCCCTAAGAGGAGGAGTGTGGTCAGGCTGTGGATGAGGCCCTGTCATAGCTGTGCCTGGGGGCTCCTCACACAGGGATGGAGATGAGGATGGGGCTGCAGGCCAGAGGCAGGCTACCTGCAGGCTGACTAATGGATCACCTATGCAGGCCTCTGCCATCCCCCTCCTCCCATCATCCCCCGTCCTGGGCCCCTCAGCGATCACAGAAGACCTCCCCGCCCCCTCTCACTTACCTGTCTATATACAGCCCGCACCATCACACCCCCCCCGCACTGTTCTTCTCTCTGTCCTGGTCCGGACAGGAGAGCGGCTCCACTGCGCATGTGCTAGGGACCACACAGGCAGCCCGGGCTATGAGCGAAGTGCGCAAGCGCAGGGTCTCCGAGCAGGAGAGCGTTGGGTTACCGAGGCGACGGGGATGCTTGCCGTGACGTCACCAACGGAGAGTCTTCTCGGCCATACTGGGAACGGGCCTAGTTAGGTGTGTCTGCTGGGAGTATGAGCTGAAGAGACCGATCATAAGAGAGCTGACAGCTACATTGCATAGAGAATCATCTGTATACAGGGAGTACAGGTTATCTGTATACAGGGAGTACAGGTGATCTGTATACAAGGAGTACAGGTGATCTGTATACGGGAGTACAGGTTATCTGTATAAAGGGAGTACAGGTGATCTGTATACAGGGAGTACAGGTGATCTGTATACAGGGAGTACAGGTGATCTGTATACAAGGAGTACAGGTGATCTGTATACAGGGAGTACAGGTGATCTGTATACAGGGAGTACAGGTGATCTGTATACAGGGAGTACAGGTTATCTGTATACAGGGAGTACAGGTGATCTGTATACAGGGAGTACAGCTGATCTGTATACAGGGGATAAGGTGATCTGTATACAGGGGATACAGGTGATCTGGATACAGGTGATCTGGATACAGGGAGTAAAGGGATCTGTATACAGGGAGTATAGGTGATCTGTATACAAGGAATACAGGTGATCTGTATACAAGGAATACAGGTGATCTGTATACAGGGAGTACAGGTGATCTGTATACAGTGGGTACAGGTGATCTGTATACAGGGGGTAAGGGGATCTGTATACAAGTAGTACAGGTGATCTGTATACAGGGAGTACAGGTGATCTGTATACAGCGAATACAGGTGATCTGTATACAAGGAATACAGGTGATCTGTATACAGGGAGTACAGGTGATCTGTATACAGGGAGTACAGGTGATCTGTATACAGGGAGTACAGGTGATCTGTATACAGGGAGTACAGGTGATCTGTATACAGGGAGTACAGGTGATCTGTATACAAGGAATACAGGTGATCTGTATACAGGGAGTAAAGGGGATCTGTGTACAAGTAGTACAGGTGATCTGTATACAGGGAATACAGGTGATCTGTATAAAGGGGGTACAGGTGATCTGTATACAGGGAATACAGGTGATCTGTATAAAGGGGGTACAGGTGATCTGTATACAGGGGGTACAGGTGATCTGTATACAGGGAGTACAGGTGATCTGTATACAGGGAGTACAGGTGATCTGTATACAGGGAGTACAGGTGATCTGTATACAGGGAGTACAGGTGATCTGTATACAGGGAGCACAGGTGATCGGTATACAGTGGGTACAGGTGATCTGTATACAGGGAGTACAGGTGATCTGTATACAGGGGGTACAGGTGATCTGTTTACAGGGGGTACAGGTGATCTGTATACAGGGAGCACAGGTGATCTGTATACAGGGAGCACAGGTGATCTGTATACAGGGAGCACAGGTGATCTGTATACAGGGGGTACAGGTGATCTGTATACATGAAGCACGGGTGATCTGTTTACAGGGAGTACAGGTGATCTGTATACAGGGAGTACAGGTGATCTGTATACATGAAGCACAGGTGATATGTTTACAGGGAGTACAGGAGATCTGTATACAAGGAGTACAGGTGATCTGTATACAGGAAGTACAGGTGATCTGTATACAGGGAGTACATGTGATCTGTATACAGGGAGTACAGGTGATCTGTATACAGGGAGTACAGGTGATCTGTATACAGGGAGTAAAGGGGATCTGTGTACAAGTAGTACAGGTGATCTGTATACAGGGAATACAGGTGATCTGTATAAAGGGGGTACAGGTGATCTGTATACAGGGGTACAGGTGATCTGTATACAGGGGGTACAGGTGATCTGTATACAGGGGGTACAGGTGATCTGTATACAGGGAGCACAGGTGATCTGTATACAGGGAGTACAGGTGATCTGTATACAGGGGGTACAGGTGATCTGTATACAGGGGGTACAGGTGATCTGTATACAGGGTTTACAGGTGATCTGTATACAGGGAGCACAGGTGATCTGTATACAGGGAGCACAGGTGATCTGTATACAGGGGGTACAGGTGATCTGTATACAGGGAGCACAGGTGATCTGTATACAGGGGGTACAGGTGATCTGTATACAGGGAGTACAGGTGATCTGTATACATGAAGCACAGGTGATCTGTTTACAGGGAGTACAGGAGATCTGTATACAAGGAATACAGGTGATCTGTATACAAGGAGTACAGTTGATCTGTATACAAGGAGTACAGTTGATCTGTATATAGTGGGTACAGGTAATCTGTATACAGGGAGTACAGGTGATCTGTATACAAGGAATACAGGTGATCTGTATATAGTGGGTACAGGTGATCTGTATACAGGGAGTACAGATGATCTGTATACAAGGAATACAGGTGATCTGTATACATGGGGTACAGGTGATCTGTTTACAGGGAGTACAGGAGATCTGTATACAAGGAGTACAGTTGATCTGTATAAAGTGGGTACAGGTGATCTGTATACAGGGAGTACAGATGATCTGTATACAAGGAATACAGGTGATCTGTATACAGGGAGTACAGGTGATCTGTATACAAGGAATACAGGTGATCTGTATACAAGGAATACAGGTGATCTGTATATAGTGGGTACAGGTGATCTGTATACAGGGAGTACAGATGATCTGTATACAGGGAGTACAGATGATCTGTATACAAGGAATACAGGTGATCTGTATACATGGAGTACAGGTGATCTGTATACATGGAGTACAGGTGATCTGTATACATGGAGTACAGGTGATCTGTATACAGGGGGTACAGGTGATCTGTGTGTGTGTATATATATATATATATATATATATATATATATATATATATATATATACACACACATATATACACACACACACATACACACACTCTATCTCACAAAAGTGAGTACACCCCTCACATTTTTGTAAATATTTTATTATATCTTTTCAGGTGACAACACTGAATAAATAATGTAAAGTAGTGAGTGTACAGCTTGTATAACAGTGTAAATTTGCTGTCCCCTCAAAATAACTAAGCACACAGCTATTAATGTCTAAACCGCTGGCAACAACAGTGAGTACACCCCTAAATGAAAATGTCCAAATTGGGCCCAATTAGCCATTTTCCCTCCTCAGTGTCATGTGACTCATTAGTGTTACAAGGTCTCAGGTGTGAATGGGGAGCAGGTGTGTTAAATTTGGCATTATCGCTCTCACTCTCGCATACTGGTCACTGGAAGTTCAACATGGCACCTCATAGCAAAGAAATCTCTGACGATCTGAAAAAAAGAATTGTTGCTCTACATAAAGATGGCCTAGGCTATAAGAAGATTGCCAAGACCCTGAAACTGAGCTGCAGCATGGTGGCCAAGACCATACAGCGGTTTAACAGGGCAGGTTCCACTCAGAACAGGCCTTGCCATGATCGACCAAAGAAGTTGAGTGCACATGCTCAATGTTATATCCAGAGGTTGTCTTTGGGAAATGGACGTATGAGTGCTGCCAGCATTGCTGCCGAGGTTGAAGGGGTGGGGGGGTCAGCCTGTCAGTGCTCAGACCATACGCCACACACTGCATCAAAATGGTCTGCATGGCTGTCTTCCCAGAAGGAAGCCTCTTCTAAAGATGATGCACAAGAAAGCCCGCAAACAGTTTGCCAAAGACAAGCAGACTAAGGACATGGATTGCTGGAACCATGTCCTGTGATCTGATGAGACCAAGATAAACGTATTTGGTTCAGATGGTGTCAAGCGTGTGTGGCGGCAACCAGGTAAGGAGTACAAAGACAAGTGTGTCTTGCCTACAGTCAAGCATGGTGGTGGGAGTGTCATGGTCTGGGGCTACATAAGTGCGGCCAGCACTGGGGAGATACAGTTCATTGAGGGAACCATGAATGCCAACATGTACTGTGACATACTGAAGCAGAGCATGACCCCCCCTTCAGAGACTGGGACACAGGGCAGTATTCCAACATGATAACGACCCCAAACACACTTTCAAGACAACCACTGCCTTACTAAAGAATCTGAGGGTAAAGGTGATGGACTGGCCAAGCATGTCTCCAGACCTAAACCCTATTAAGCATCTGTGGGGCATCCTCAAATGGAAGGTAGAGGAGCTCAAGGTCTCTAATATCCACCAGCTCCGTGATGTCGTCATGGAGGAGTGGAAGAGGACTCCACTGACAACCTGTGAAGCTCTGGTGACCTCCATGCCCGAGAGGGTTAAGGCAGTGCTGGAAAATAATGGTGGCCACACAAAATATTGACACTTTGGGCCCAATTTGGACATTTTCACTTAGGGGTGTACTCACTTTTGTTGCCAGCGGTTTAGACAATAATGGCTGTGTGCTGAGTTATTTTAAGGGGACAGCAAATTTACACTGTTATACAAGCTGTACACTCACTACTTTACATTGTAGCAAAGTGTCATTTCTTCAGTGTTGTCACATGAAAAGATATAATAACATATTTACAAAAATGTGAGG
Source organism: Lithobates septentrionalis (assembly GCA_037952835.1). Classification (NCBI taxonomy): domain Eukaryota; kingdom Metazoa; phylum Chordata; class Amphibia; order Anura; family Ranidae; genus Lithobates; species Lithobates septentrionalis. Next base: position 1,624,806 of record JBBDGP010002453.1, read on the forward strand.
GGTGTACTGACTTTTGTGAGTGTTAGAGATAGATAGATAATCTCTATCTAGACACACACACACACACACACACACACACACACACACACACACACACACCTCCCCTAGGCAGAAAAGGGCCGAGATAAAGGATAAAAAAAAAAAAAAAAAAAAAAAAAAAAAAAAAAGATCTTGGTCTTTTCAGCCAAGTACTTGTGTTTACATCTGCCAGGCTGGACGTGACGTCAATGTTGCGCCTGGGCCTCCAAACTGCAGGGAATCGCCGGCTTAAAATACTGTATTTATCGGTGTATAACACGTACCCCAATTTTAGGAGGAAAGTTTAAGGAAAAAAAATAGATTTTAAATAAAGAACTTTGAAGCAAAATTAGGGTCACTGCTCATTAATGCAGCCTGCTCAGTGCCCATCTGCAGCCTCACCTTTCCCATCATTGCAGCCTCGCCAGTGTTGGATTATCCCAGCTGTCTCCGAGGGAAGAGGAGCGAGTGCCGCTGAATTACACAGAGCCGCGATCTCCTGTGTACCTGGTGCTCCGTCACTCACAGCCACGCCTACTGGACCTGCTCATATGATAGACAGAACAGTGGCCCAATGCGGGGCCAGGAGGCGTGGATGCGAGTGACGGAGCGCTGGGTACACAGGAGATCGCGGCTCTATGTAATTCAGCGGCGCTCGCTCCTCTTCCCTCAGAGACAGCAGGGATCGGTGTATAACACGCACCCACGATTTTTCCCCTGATTTTAAAGGGAAAAAAAGTGCGTGTTATACGCCGATAAATACAGTAATATCTGAATGATGCCTGAAGGTGCATGTAACATGCAACCATGTGAAATTATCATTTTCTTCACACAAATAGAGCTTTATTTTGGTGGTATTTAATCACTCCTGTTTTTTTTTTTTTCTTTTTAGGAAAAAATAAAAGGACGGACCGAGAATTAAAAAAAAATAAATAAATAAATAAAAAATAAAAAAAGTTTCTTTTTAGTTTGTCAGTAAATAAGTAATTTTTCACCTTCACTGATGGGCGCTGATGCGGCAGCACTGATAGGCTGCACCGATTAGATGGCACTGATAAGGAGGCATGAATATGCTGCACTTATGGGCACTGATAGGCAGCACTGGTGGGCAGCAGTGATGAGCAGCACTGACTGGCATCACTAATGATCACCGATTGCTGGCAGTGGGGGGCACTTAACTGTAATCAGGGCACTGATGATCAGTGCCCTGATTACATACCTAGCTGTCCCCTGTGAGGAGATGCCGCTGATCGGCTCTCCTCTCCCCACACTCTGTCAGTGGGAGGTGAGGAGCGCCGATTACCGGCATCTCCGTGTTTACATGTGACCGGCTGTGATTGGACACAGCCGATCACATGGTTAAAGAGCCGTGGCTCTTTACACAGATCGGGGTCGCGCCGTGTCCTAGCAACATGGCGGGAGCGCGTGAGAGCGTCATTCTGGGAGGTCTTCATGATGTCCACCCAGAACAAGAGCCGCACCACTCAGCCATCACTTGACGGTGGGCAGGCAGCAAGTGGTTAAAATACACTTAAGAATTATAGACCCTTCAATTCTTTATAAGTGGGCAAACAGATACATACATATAGTACAGGTGATCGGCGTACAAGGGATACAGGTGATACACACACACACACACACCAATCAGCCATAACATTATGACCACTGACAGGTAAAGCGAATAATATTGATTATCTTGTTAAAATGACATCTGAAAGTGGGTGGGACATATTAGGACAGCAAGTAAACATGTTACTGCTAAAAAAAAAATTGGACAAGCGTAAGTATTTGATAAAATTCGACTGAAGTCAGAGGTAGTACAGAACTGCAGCTCCTGTGGCATGTTCCAGGTCTGCAGTGGTCAGGACTGATTAAAAGTAGTCCAAGGAAGGAAAACAGGGCAACAGGGTGATGGGCAGCCAAGACTCATTGACGTACATGGTGAAGGAAGGCTGGCCTGTGTAGTCCGATCCAGTAGAACTACTGTACCTCAAATTGCTGAAAAAGTGAATGCTGGTTCTTATAGAAAGATGTCAGAACACACAGAGCATCACAGTTTGTTACATATGGGGCTCTGTAGCCCCAGACTGGTCAAGGTGTCCATGCTGACCTGTGACCACAGCCAAACATGCCTACAATGGGCACGTTAGCATCAGAACTGGACCACGGAGCAATAGAAGAAGGTGGCCTGGTCTGATGGGTTCCTCAAACCATTCTTGAATTCAACGAGTTAAAACGGTGGGGGCTTGGCCCCCAAATTATCCAGATCTCCGTGGAGCAACTGTGGGATGTGCTGTAAAAACAAGTCTGACCCATGGAGACCACATTTGGACTTTAAAAAATTAAAACTCAGTAGCTACAAATCCTGTAGCTGCTGACTTTTAATAAAAGGACACTTACCTGTGCCACGATGCAGCACTGTCCTCATGTGGGCCGATTCTTCTCCAGTCTTCAGGTCCCTGACTCTACCATGTTTACTGCGGGAAGCCGGCTGTGACACCTTGCAGCTTCATAACCGGCTTCCCACTGCACATGCATGAGTTGCACCACACTTTGTAAATGGTCCTGCAACCTCCTGGGACCTGTGATTTCAACATCATGGAGTCTGTATGGGATTACATGAAGAGACAGAAGGATTTGAGGCAGCCGACATCTACAGAAGATCTGTGGTTAGTTCTCCAGGATGTTTGGAACAACTTACCTGCCGAGTTCCCTCAAACACTGTGTGCAAGTGTACCTAAAAGAATTGATGCTGGTTTGAAGGAAAAGGGCGGTCACACCAATTTGATTTGGATTTTCCTTCCGTTCTTTACTTTCCATTTTATTAAATGATAAAAATAAACTATTAATCACTTTTATTTCTAAAAGCATTCTTCAGTGACAGCATTTTTTCACACCTGCCTAAGTCTTTTGAACAGTGCCGTATTGTCTGTGGCTTTACCAGATATTTAGTGATCACTGCAACTACTCATTGTGAAATAATCTTTATTTAAATAACAATGAAGTTTGTTGGCATAAAAAAAGTACAAATTCAACAACTTAATTTCATAATTGTCAGCCTGTGGTTTCATTGCTAATTTTATAGGTTAGATCTGCAGAGATAGATGCTAGATGACGAATTGCATAAACAGACTTCACTTTGTCACAGGATGACACCACATTATGGATTTGGACTGGAAACAAAACAGCCCCCATTTCAGCATTATGCGCAGCCATAGAAGTTAAAGTGGTTGTAAATCCTCAACTTATACCCATTGAAGTGACTGGCCTCAGGTGATACAGAGATGAAACAGATCCTCCTACATAAGTTGTACCTGCAGTCTTCTCTACATCCGTTCAAATCCAGAATTTATAAAGCTTGTCTGAGCTGTCAGAAAACAGGGGACGGAAAGCTGCAATTACACTCTGCAGAGCTCAGCAAAGAGAGGAAGGAAAACTAGCTGTCAATCAGCTAGAGGTTCCTCCCCGTCACCTTTTTTTCTTTTGGTGTCAGGAAAACTTGGTCAGAAGCGACTCATGCTGATGGAGGAATGAGGCAGCAGACAGAAGTGACACTTAGTGCTCTTAATTGAGACAAGTACCCACTATAGAGGGATATGCTTTGTTCAGATTTCATGTCTGGAGGTTTACAACCACTTTAACAGGCCATAAGAGCCTCTACATTTTCTAACAGGTAAGGTTACCAGCCTCACACACGATCTTTCAGGTAGTGTTTACCCCAGTATCTGCCCTTCAAATTAAGGTCATATGGACTTAGATACTTCCTACATCCCATCATATTGCGGGTCACAAGGCGTTCGAATGTCCATGGATTCTGGTTGTTCCTTCGCTTCTCCTCCAACTCCTCCCGCATCTGTTTTAGGCTCTCCCGACTAACGGCCTTTGCTGGGAAAGGAAGCTTCTTGGCCACTTGTTCCAGGGCCGGTAGGACCTCTTCAAACTCGCAGTGACCCCCCACTTCCAAGATAAGCTGGTCGGTTTTGACTGGAGTGACATAATGGTCCACAGCGCCTTTCCCTCCGCCCATACGCTGGCCAAGTCCTTTGCGAGTAATGGGCTTGTTGGGCGCTTCCACCATCCACAGGCTGAAGGTGGTGCGAGCGTCAAACTTACGGTTTAAGGTCAAACGCATCATTTCAAAATGGCCCCAGCGTAAGTAGCCGCCTCCCAGAGCCTAAGAACAAAAAAATATCAGGAGGAGTTTAGACAGAGTAACTTCACATTAGCAGAGAATAAAATGGCGTTCGTTGCAATATTGTCACACTGTATTTGCGCAGAGGTCTTACAAGCGGAACTTTTAGGGAAAAAAATAAAACATTTTCTGAATTAAAAAATAAGACAACAGTAAAGTTCACCCAATTTTTTTTCTATATTGTGAAAGATAATGTTACGCTGAGTAAATTGTTACCCAACATGCCATGCTTCAAAATTGCGCCCACTCGTGGAACGGCGACAAACTTTGGCACTTAATCTCCATTGGGGACGTTTATAAATGTTTACAGGTTACCAGCTTTGAGTTACATAGAAAGTCTAGTGCTAGAATTATTTCTCCAACGATCGCTCACGTGTGGTTTTAATACCGTTTTCATATGCGGGCCACGACTTGTGTATGCATTCGCTTCTGTGTGCAAGCTTGGCGGGGACAGGGCGCTTTCACTTTTTTTTTTTTCTTTTACTTTTGCACAATTTTTTGGGTCACTTTTATTCCTAATACAAGGAATGTAAACATCCCTTGTAATAGGATAAAAGCATGACAGGACCTCTTTAACCACTTCTGTTACGGGCCTATTCTGGCACTCCTATCCTACATGTAAAAATCACCCTAGGCAATAAAATGGCGGTCGCTGCAACTTTTTATGTCACACGGTATGTGCGCAACATTTTTTCAAACACTTTTTGTAAAAAAATAAAACTAAAAAACAAACTTTCATGAATTAAAAAATAAATAACAAAACAGTAAAGTTAGCCCAATTTTTTTGTATAATGTGAAAGATAATGTTGTGCCAAGTAAATAGATACCAAACACGTCACGCATTAAAATTGCGCACACTTGTGGAATGGCACCAAACTTTGGTACTTAAAAATCTCCATAGGTGACGCTTTAAAAATCTTTTACAGGTTACATGTTAAGCGTTAGAGAGGAAATCTAGTGCTAGAATTGTAGAATTGTTACTCTCGCTCTAGTTATTGGGGGCGATACCTTACATGGGTGGTTTGAATAGCGTTTACATATGTGGGCACGACTCACGCATTTGTTCGCTTCTGTGCATGAGCACACAGGGACGGGGGCGCTTTAAATTTATTTTTTTGATCACTTTTATTACTATTACATGGAATGTAAACATCCCTTGTAATAGCAATGGTGCGCGACAGGTCCTCTTTATGGAGAGATGTGGGGTCTATAAGATCCCACATCTGTCCTCCAGGCTGGAAAGATTGAGAAAAAAAATAAAAGGACCAATCTCTTTCTTTCCAGCCGATATCTCGGCTTTGTTTATTTTCGCTGGCTGGACGTGACGTCATAACATCGCGCCTGGGCCTCTGACGGTCATAGAGATGACTGGGGACCATCTGGTCCCCGGAAATCTCTATGATCATCGTACGGCGGCGGATTCTTTCTCCGGGTTGCTGATCGCACGGGCCTGTCCTGCTGAACTGCCGCTATGATTGTTCTTACAGTGCACAGAATCGCCAGGTGTAAAAGATGATATCTGAATGATGCCTGCAGGAATCATTCAAATATCCCCACTCAAAGTCAATGACATCATATGATGTGATTGGCTTGGAAGTGAGGGCCACGCGACTAGGGACTACGCGATCGTCTCCACCGCTACCGAAGGCTCCGGTAAGCGACGGAGACGACCAGATTATGGCAGGAGGGGGCACCTTTCCCACCACCGATAAAAAAAGTAATCCCACGGCAAATCCACCGCAGAGACCACTTTTATCCGAGAGCTGCCCACCGTTCAAGAGGATAAACAGGGTTATGGCAGCTATCTGCTGCCATAACAACGGTATTCCACGTCAAAGTACCAACTTTTAACGGCGGCAGCTGGTCGTTAAATTTAAATAACCCCTTCCCCCAAAAAAGGATGTACCCATACCTCTTCTGGATGAAGTGGTTATACCAGGGTCATGGCTGCAGCTAGTATCATTTTTTCAGCCGGTAATGCTCTACAATGTAAAAGCAATCCTAGTGGCTAAAAGGTGGCTGGATTGCTTTTAAATGCGGATGAAGGGTATCCACCCCTCCCTCTGACTTCCCAGGCTCTCCCCTCCCAACGGGGAGTTGTTTGTCCCCATAGCACAAGCGTGAGCATTTTTAAAGCGTGACATGTTAGGTATCCATTTACTCTGCATGACATCTTTTATATTTTACCAATTAACTTTATTGTGTTTGTGTGCAAAAAAAATTTGATTTTATTTTTTTCCAAAAAGTTTGTGTTTGAAAAACTGCTGTGCAAATACTGTGTGACAAAAATTGCAAAACCCACCATTTTATTCTCTAGGGCCTCTGCTAAAAAGGGGTAGATGGAGAGTATGGGGGGGGGTCAAAGAGTAAGAGGGTGCCCTATGGCCAGTCAAGGCCTGTCTATCATCCTTGGCAACGAGCCTTGATGTCAACATTGGAGCTGCTTCTGGAGGGTACACAGACTGGAAACCTATCTCCCTGCTGTGTATGATGTAAGGCCCCTTTGCCCAGCAGCTTCACAGTGAAGCGGGTGGATGACAGGTCTGAGTCAGCTGTAATTATGCAAAACTGACACGGACCTTCTCTATGGGCAGTTGGAGGTTAATGAACTGGATGTCTCTTTACACCCGACTGCCCTCCAATCCGCCTAACAACCGGACCGGGCTGGAGGTAGGCAGATGTAAATGGACAAAAGTCTGTTTACACCCGCTGATCCGTAGAACTACATAGACATCTAATCAGGTCCGCCTGAAACATTGACAGGCGGACCTGATCAGATCACCCATGTGAAAAGGGGCCTAAGCTTTGCCACCCAACTGACTGCTGTGTATTACATAAGGTACACACAGAGAATGTACTTCCCTGCTGTGTAAGTAAGCCAGCCCCCTTACTAAAAAGACACGCCCCAATCTATGTGCAGCAATGCGACCAAATAAAAAAAAAAAAAAAAAAGGGAAGATTAAAATTTCCCTGATGAGGCACTATTTCTCCTACTGACACCAATGATAGGACACTATTCCTCCCACTGACACCAACGATGGGGTATGGTTTACTCTCTCTGACACCAGTGACATTTTCTACTACCACTGACCACAGTCCAACATCCCTAAAGTCTGAAGGGCAGTAAACTGGCCCTTGTGTAGCAAATATCCTGTTTCCCCGAAAATAAGACCTAGCGTGATTGTCGGTGATGGCTGCATTATAAGCCCTACCCGCCAAATAAGCCCTAGTTAAAGTCCTTGTAGGTCTTATTTTCACGGTAGGGCTTATTTTCGGGGAAACAGGGTAGGGCCTATTTGGGGGGTAGGGCTTATATTGCAGCCATCACTGACAATCACGCTAGGTCTTATTTTTGGGGAAACAGGGTAGTTCATGTTAGCCACCTTGACCCAAGCAAACAATCTAGTTAAAAGGGACAGTAAAAAGAGTTATACAAAAAGGAATACTGTGCGTGTGCAAAAAAACTGAGTTAGACTTATGCCCCGTACACACGGTCGGACATTGATCGGACATTCCGACAACAAAATCCATGGATTTTTTCCGACAGATGTTGGCTCAAACTTGTCTTGCATACACACGGTCACACAAAGTTTAACGGAAAATCCGATCGTTCTGAACGCGGTGACGTAAAACACGTAGCTTTCATCTCTTTATTTATTCTGAGCATCGGATTATTTTGTGCGTCTGATTTGTGTACACACGATCGGAATTTCCGACAACGGATTTTGTTGTCGGAAAATTTTATAGCCTGCTCTCAAACTTTTTTTTTTCTTCTGAAATTCCGATGGAAAATGTGTGATGGAGCCCACACACGGTCAGAATTTCCGACAACAAGGTCCTATCACACATTTTCCGTCGGAAAATCCGACCGTGTGTACGGGGTATTACTGGTAACTCTGTTTCCAGGACAGCCAATGAGAGAAGCCCCTCCTCCGACAGGAACAAGAAATACATCATCAATACACATTAAAAAGGCAGTCCTTCTGCTGAACTGGTCAGTTTTAAACAAGAACCAAAAAGGACAAAACCTTAAAAGCATATACAAACATAACAACCATTAACATAAGGGCGGAACCTGGCTGTCCTGGAAACAGAGTTACTGGTAAGTCTAACTTCGGTTTTCCCCAGTCGTCTTCTAGGACAGCCCATGAGAGGATTAGCGAGAACCTACTATGTTAGGGAGGGTCATTAAAAGTCCAAAGACCTTTACCACCCTTGGAAATACCGCAATTTTCATAGATATGGTGGGCCTAGTTATCTTAAATTCTCAATAGTGACTAGCCCCAACTATGGTGGAGATAAAAAAAAAAAAAAAACACCATCCTATATAAAATATAAACATAAAGGATCTGCTACAAAGGCATATGTCTAGTGACCTCCCACCCACATCTACATCCTTATATATGAAATGTGACAAAGCTTGTGCCTTGAGACATACATTATCCCTTCATGGACCCCATGTTAAAGTTCCATGAACAACATGTTATGTACAACAGCTTTATTATATGGAGACAGCACTGATACCTGAAAAGACTAAGCAGTAGGGAGGGGGGGGATTTGCCTAACGTAGCTACTGTGCGAGCCCCCACCCAAAAATGTCCTATAGTGCAGGCAGTGCAAGCACCCAGACACTTCGACTGGGAACCCCTGCTGCCTGTGTCGGTTCCTGTCATGGCCTTCGCCAGGCACAGAAGGAGAAAGGGAACCAAGCTACCACCTTTCTCTCCGGAGTGGTCTTGGAGGGCCCTCTTGAAGAAAATCCTACTAGCTGCTCCCAGTGGAGCAAAGTAGCTAAAGATGTGGGTGGAACAAAAAAAGCCAGAGAACAGAGGCCTCCCTCACCCAGGTTCCAGGTGATGCATCTCCTCCGTCCGGAGGAAACACAAAAAACTGACCAGTTCAGCAGAGGGGCTGCCTTTTAAAGTGTATTGGTGATGGGTTTCCTGTTCCTGTCGGAGGAGGGGCTTCTCTCATGGGCTGTCCTGGAAGACGACGGGGGAAAATAAAACATACAAAGAAAATTATATCAATCAAAACCATTACAGTGTTTATAGTCCGGCAGCACCACTAAAGTGAGATATAATCACAATAACAGCATATACAAGAAAAAGTGAGAGTGATGCGCTAAACAAAATTGCTTTTATATATGTGATATAAAAGTCCAACTTTAGAAATCACAGATCCGTGATAATGCAGGTAAAAGCAAAAAACCCTCCACCTCGTGCGTGCACCGTCACCACAGGCAACGCAAAACGCAGTTTGCTGCTACTAGGAGATCGTTGACAAGGGATCTTCAAGCAGCACCGAAGTGCTCTGTCTGTGGCAAGTCTCTAGGGACCAGGAGCAGCGTTGTCACCTCTTCTCCACCGGCTGCCTCTGCGTGTCCTCATTGTCCGCCCTGGACTGACTGGACCTGGGACACTGTCCTGGCCCGGAGCCGAGCCTGCTTCTGCAGGGGACAAGGATGGAGGTGCGGCAGAGCTACATCTCGGTGCGAGGAGTGGCAGGATTGATCTGTTCGTGGGGTGGATAGAGTCTGGTTTGAATATCCAGCGAATGCCCTTTTTGATCTGAGACACAGGTACTTTCATTCTATTACTAGGGTACGACCCAATAATTCGGGGTACTTTGTCGCAGTAAGTGGGCTTAGCGCTATATGACCATATAGTGTGACCAAACCCCCGTATTTTTGAATATGTTCAGGCGTTTTTAACTAGCCTTGCAGGATAAATGTCATTTTTGTATGTGTGCGCTGTAATCCGTTTTGTACTTTTTGATCTGAGGACACATTCCCACAGCTGATGACACCTGCAAAGAATACTACATCAAGCCTGTTTGACCCTTCATAATAAAGGGTCCAGGCTCTCTGGTAAGAGTCTATTTTGCCTGTGGTGACGGTGCACGCACGAGGTGGAGGGTTTCTGGATTTACCTGCATTATCACGGATCTGTGATTTATACAGTTGGAATTTTATATTACATTATAAGCAATTTTGTTTAGAGCATCACTTTTTTTATATATACAGTAAAGAGTTAGGCTTTAACATACAAAGTGACCCTGTGCTGCCAGGGTTACTTTAAGTCAGTTATATTACTGATAACTTATAGGTTATCGTTACCAAGATGCCGTATTTTCCTTCCCGGAAGTCCCGTCCCTCGGTCGCAGGGCCGCGGATGTCTCGTAGGTTCTTAGGCATTTTCACCACTTTCACTAGGTCCGGCGCCCTGTTCAGAAAGCGTAGTTTGGGTTTCTCCTTCATCTGGATCCCTGAGAAACAGGAACAACTATTCAGTCTGTAATGTAGGCCCCTTGGGTTAGAAAAATAAAGAAAACTTCTTATAACTGCCAGCTGCAGGTACTGCACAATGTCTACTCTTTACACATAAACCTTTTTTTTTTTAACCAAACACAGGTACCCTTTAATATTTTAACTTGAAAAAGCAAAATACATAAAAACATACAAATTGTGCAGCGCTAAAAAACACACAAAAAGTTAAAAGGTCTCATAAAGCAAGTGTATTATAGAGTTTATATTAGACCATAATCCATGATGAGTTGATAGCGAATCATAACAAGCATGACCATAGGCTCAGGTATGGATTCCACAGCTCGCATCATAATCCACTTCATCTCCATCCCCCTCTCAGGCATGAGGTATAGAAAAGAGCAAATCCGCTCGCAATTGTGTAAATCTGTGAAAAACCAGAGCTAGACTTACCGGTAACTCTGTTTCCAGGACAGCCCATGAGATATAGCGCCTCCTCCAACAGGAACAGGAAACGCATCACCAAATACACTTTAAAAGGAAGTTCCTTTGCTGAACTGGTCAGTTTTAAAACAAGAACCGAAAGATGAAATCTAAACAAAACCTCATAAAACAAGGGTGGGAATTCGGCTGTCCTGGAAGACTCCTGGAAACAGAGTTACTGGTAAGCCTAACTCTGGTCTTCCCAAATCATCCTTCAGGACAGCCCATGAGATGATCAGCAAGAACTTAATAGATTTAGGGAGGGTCATTGAAAGCCCAAAGATCTTTAACACCCTTGGGATTACCAGAAATATCACAGATATGGTTGACCCAGTTCTCAGTAGGGATAAAAACCAAGGTAGGGGGACCTGGTTGCAAGGAAACTAATATCAGCAAATAAGAGTTCAAAGTTGCACAGGACTGGATTTAAAAAATAAACAATAATAATAAAATCGGTAATAAAAGAGCTAGCTCTAGTAAGTCCCTGATCAATTTAGGACAGGTGAAAGCATGTGTCGCCAAAGAAACAGGGTAATTGAAGAACACTGGGGGTGAAGACTTGACCAGCTCAGCAGACAGACTTTGGTGATGCGCTTCCTGTTCCTGTTGGAGGAGGTGCTATATTTAATGGGCTGTCCTGAAAGACAATTTGGGAAAAGCTTTTAATAAAACCACTTACATCAATGCTGTGTATATACTACAACTCCCAGAATCCTCGGAAATGATGCGCACGTGCGTGGTGACGTTACGGCTTCCGTGTTTCGTCATAAATTACGTCATCGGGGGCACATGCAAGGGTAATAGTAGTGAGGAAACTTTACTCTGCACGTTTGTTAAGGTTCACTATCGACTCATCATGGATTATGCTCCAATATGAACTTTTCACTTATCACTGCGATACCTCACGTGTGGTTTGAACACCATTTTCACGTATGCGTTCGCTTCTGCACGCAAACTCGTCGGGACACGTTTAAAAAAATTTTTTTTTTTCTTATTTATTTTACACCTTTTAAAAAAAAAAAAAAATCGTGTCACTTTTATTCCTATTACAAGGAATGTAAACATCCCTCGTAATAGAAAAAAAGCATGACAGGACCTCTTAAATATGAGATATGGAGTCAAAAAGACCTCAGATCTCCTATTTACACGAAAATGCAATTAAAACAAAAAAAAAAAAAAACGACGCTTCCACCTTGCATTGTTATGGAGACGGGTGGGGTCCATCTTCCCCTCACTCGTCTCCGTGCCCCAGCAAGGGTGAAGATCCGATCGCCTCCGCCACTGCCGACGGCTCTGGTAAGCGGCGGAAGGGCACCGGAGCGCAGCGGGAGGGGGGGCCCTCTCCTGCCACCGATAAGAGTGATCTTGCCGTGAATCCGCCGCAGAGACCACTTTTATCTGAAACTGGACCGCTCACTGAAGAAGAGGATACCGGGGTTATAGCAGCTATTTGGTGCCATAACAACGATATTCCTCTTCAAAGTACCGAAGTAAAAACGACGGTGGGCGGTCTGGAAGTGGTTTTAAAGGGGTTGTAAACCCTCAAGGTTATTCACCCTAATGTATTCTATGCATTAAGGTGAAAAACCTCCTTTAGTGTAGCAGCTCCCCAGTGCCCCCCGTTTTTTGACTTACCTGAACCCTGTCTTTCCCGCGCCAGGAAGGAACACTCCAGCCGATGTCTTGTGTCCCGACTGGATAGATTAATATCAGCGCAGCCATTGGCGCCCGTTGCTGTCAATCAAATCCAATGACACGGGAGTCGGAGACGGGGCCGAGTCCTGCTGTCTGTGTCAATCGACACAGCAGCAGGACATGGGAGCGCACCCACACAGGTGCCCTGAGGGAGAGCACTTCAACGGGGCTCTCCAAAAGAGGAGGAGCCAAGAGCGCCGCTGAGGGACCCCAGAAGAGGAGGATCAGGGACACTATGCAAAACCAACTGCACAGAGGAGGAGAGTATGACATTTGTTTTGTTTTTTAATTTACCTTTAGATATCCTTTAAAGTGATTTTTTTTTTTTTTTTTAACAACAAACATGCCATACTTACCTGCTCTGTGTAATGGTTTTGTACTGAGCAGTCCCGATTCTCCTCTTCTGGGGTCCCACTTCCCTGCTCCTGGCTCCTCCTTCCTTCAGAGTGCCCCAATAGTAAGCTGCAAACTATAGTATAGAGCACCTCTATAGCAAGGTAAAAAAAAAAAAAAAAATCTTCTGCCTTTAGAACCACTCACTTCCTGCCCAGGACTACATGTCCCATGAGGCATTTCTGCTCACACATTCACAAGTTCTCATGTATGGATAATGTACTGAGCTGTATGTGTGCTGCACTGTATTTCCTGATATGTAAACAAATAATGCATTCTGTATGCAGGCCAACTAATCGGCTGGCTGATTAATCGATTATGAAAATAGGTGACACCTTTTTAAATAAATCGATTAGTTGTTTCGGCCCTATTGGAGTATGCCGTCCAGTTCTGGAAGGATGTGCTGGAACTGGAGAGGGTCCAGAGAAAAGCAACAGAGCCAATAAAAGGGTCTGGAGGATCTCAGTTATGGGGAAAGGTTGCGAGCACTGAACTTATTCTCTTTGGAGAAGAGACGCTTGAGAGGGGATATGATTTCAATGTATAAATACCGTACTGGTGACCCCACAATAGGGATAAAACGCTTTCACAAAAGGGAAGTTAAAAAAAAAAAAAGACACACAGCCTTTCACTAAAATTAGAAGAGAAGAGGTTTAACCTTAAACTGCGTAGGTTCTTTCCTGTAAAAGCCGTAAGGATGTGGAATTCTCTTCCACAGGCGGTGGTCTCAGTGGGGAGCATCGATAATTTAAAAAAAAACTATTAGATAAGCACCTGAGCGACCACAACATACAGGGATATACAATGTAATACTGACATATAATCACACACATAGGTTGGTCTTGAGTCTTTTTTCAACCTCACCTACTATGTAACTATTGGGTTGTGTAGGCCAGTCAAGTTCCTCCACCTCAAACTCCCTCATCCATGTCTTTATGGACCTTGCTTTGTGCACTGGTCCAAATCATTTGGTGAAGGGGGATTATGGTGTGGGGTTGTTTTTCAGGGGTTGGGCTTGGCCCCTTAGTTCCAGTGAAGGGAACTCTTAAGGCGTCAGCATACCAAGACATTTTGGACAATTTCATGCTCCCAACTTTGTGGGAACAGTTTTGGGGATGCCCCTTCCTGTTCCAAAATGACTGCGCACCAGTGCACAAAGCAAGGTCCATAAAAGACACGGATGAGCGAGTTTGGGGTCGAAGAACTTGACTGGTCTGCACAAAGTCCTGACCCTAACCCAAAAGAAAATCTTTGGGATGAATTAGAGTGGAGACTGCGAGCCAGGCCTTCTCGTCCAACATCAGTGCCTGACCTCACAAATGCACTTCTGGAAGAATGGTCAAACATTCCCATAGACACACTCCTAAACCTTGTGGACGGCCTTCCCAGAGTAGTTGAAGCTGTTATAGCTGCAAAGGGTGGGCCAACTCAATATTGAACCCCTACCCATACTTTTGGTAACATACTGTATTTTTATTTTGTTCAGCATCTCACCTCTAAAATCCGGCGGCAGTTCATAAGACTTCAGTCCGGCTGTGGCGGTTCTGTATGTGTTGGGCACACGGCCTGTATGGAGAAAAAGGTCACAATGGTGTGTTACCAAAGAAGAATATCTCTTTGACTAAAACATAGCAGGTCATTTTCTAAACCAAGATATGCTTAAAGAGAACCTGAAAGCTCAACCCCCGGCCCAGTGATGCCTTTCCTGTGTGCAATCACCGCTCCGTTCTTCTGGTGAAGTCCACCAACACTCAGTACATGGGCAAGCGTGTGACCTTCTACCCAATCACCAGCCACTGGATAGGGGGTCATCAACCTTCTATAAGCTCTGACATAGAGAGGACACACAGGTAAGACCCAATGTTCTGCCAGAGGAACGCAGAGACAGGATGGCACTGAGTGGGTGTCAGAGGATGTTCCAGTAAGAGAACCCGTCACTGTACCCTGAATGGGCCAATTAACAGATTTGCTTTAACCGCTTCAGGACCGCCCACATACTGCGACAGTGCGGCCCGGCTGCACGAAACAAAGTACCTGTACGTTAATTGCTTCTTCCGGGTATGGGGCACCCGGCCCCCCCCCCCCCCGGCGACCCGCTCCGATTGGAAACAGCGGGAGCCAATCAGCGATGTTCGCCAGCACCCGGCAATCGTTTCTGAGAGAGGCAGATCGCCATTCTGTTAGTGGGGAAGAGGGAGATCTTGTGTTTCTGCTAAGCATTTCTGCTAACCCATCCCCCACACAGTTAGCAAGCACTCCCTAGGCACACATTTAACCCTTTGATCACCCCTGATGTTAACCCCTTCCCTGTCAGGGTCATTAGTACAGCGACGGTGCATATTTTTAGCACTGATCGCTTTATTGGTGTGACTGGTCCCCAAAAAGGGGTCACTTAGTGTCACATCCGTCCACCGTAATGTCGCAGTCCCGCTAAAAAATAGCTGATCGCTGCCATTATTAGTAAAAATAAAAAATAAAAAAGCCCGTAAATCTATCCCATAGTTTGTAGATACTAGAGCTGCACAATTAATCGTCAACAATCGTTATCGCAATTTTTTCCCCGTTGCGATCTTGACAAAGGGTTTCCCGATCTTCCCGATCTTTGGTATGCAGAGAATTTTCTCTCTGCTCTCAGTTGTCGAAAGTCAAAGTCTGGGCAGTCTGCCAAGTTTTAAAACATTCTATCAGTGGAATTTGAAGTCTAAACATTGTATCAATTTGTCTTTTACATCAAAAGGAATAGACTTCTGTATGTAAATTAGGAACGTTTAACCACTTAAACACTAAGCCCCGGTTCACACTAGGGGCGGCACGACTTGCAGGTCGCCTCAGCGAGGCGTCCTGCAAACGACTTCCGCGGCGACTTGCAAAACGACTTCTGTATAGAAGTCTATGCAAGTCGCCCCCAAAGTAGTACAGGAACCCTTTTCTAAGTCGGAGCGATTAGAACGGTTCCATTGTACAGAACGGGAGGCGACTTGTCAGGCGGCTAGTTCACCTGACAAGTCGCCCCTGTGTGAACCGGCACTTAACCTTTTTCTGACAGTTGTTGTTTTCAAGTCAAAAAACCTTTTTTTTTTTTTGCTAGACATTACTTAGAACCCCCAAACATATACACTATATCTATATATCTCTCTATCTATCTATATATCTATATATATATATATATATCTATATATCTATATATCTATATATATATATATATATATATATATATATATATATATATATATATATATATATATATATATATATATATATATATATATATATATATATATATATATATATATATATATATATATATATATATATATATATATATACATACATATACACACACACACACACACAGGCTTGCGAAAGTATTCGGCCCCCTTGAACTTTTCAACCTTTTGCCACATTTCAGGCTTTAAAACATAAAGATATAAAATTTTAATTTTTTGTGAAGAATCACCAACAAGTGGGACACAATTGTGAAGTGGAACGAAATCTTTTGGATTTTTGAAACTTTTAACTAATAAAAAAATGAAAAGTGGGGCGTGCAAAATTATTCGGCCCCCTTGCGTTAATACTTTGTAGAGCCACCTTTTGCTGCGATTACAGCTGCAAGTCGCTTGGGGTATGTCTCTATCAGTTTTGCACATCGAGAGACTGAAATTCTTGCCCATTCTTCCTTGCAAAACAGCTCGAGCTCAGTGAGGTTGGATGGAGAGCGTTTGTGAACAGCAGTTTTCAGCTCTTTCCACAGATTCTCGATTGGATTCAGGTCTGGACTTTGACTTGGCCATTCTAACACCTGGATACGTTTATTTGTGAACCATTCCTTTGTAGATTTTGCTGTATGTTTGGGATCATTGTCTTGTTGGAAGGTAAATCTCCGTCCCAGTTTCAGGTCTTTTGCAGACTCCAACAGGTTTTCATCCAGAATGGTCCTGTATTTGGCTGCATCCATCTTCCCCTCAATTTTAACCATCTTCCCTGTCCCTGCTGAAGAAAAGCAGGCCCAAACCATGATGCTGCCACCACCATGTTTCACGGTGGGGATGGTGTGTTGAGTGTGATGAGCTGTGTTGCTTTTACGACAAACATATTGTTTTGCATTGTGGCCAAAAAGTTCGATTTTGGTTTCATCGGACCAGAGCACCTTCTTCCACATGTTTGGTGTGTCTCCCAGGTGGCTTGTGGCAAACTTTAGACGAGACTTTTTATAGATATCTTTGAGAAATGGCTTTCTTCTTGCCACTCTTCCATAAAGGCCAGACTTGTGCAGTGTACGACTGATTGTTGTCCTATGGACAGACTCTCCCACCTCAGCTGTAGTTCTCTGCAGTTCATCCAGAGTGATCATGGGCCTCTTGGCTGCATCTCTGATCAGTCTTCTCCTTGTCTGAGCTGAAAGTTTAGAGGGACAGCCAGGTCTTGGTAGATTTGCAATGGTCTGATACTCCTTCCATTTCAAAATGATCGCTTGCACAGTGCTCCTTGGGATGTTTAAAGCTTGGGAAATCTTTTTGTATCCAAATCCGGCTTTAAACTTCTCCACAACAGTATTACGGACCTGCCTGGTGTGTTCCTTGGTCTTCATGATGCTCTCTGCGCTTTCAACAGAACCCTGAGACTATCACAGAGCAGGTGCATTTATACAGAGACTTGATTACACACAGGTGGATTCTATTTATCACCATCAGTCATTTAGGACAACATTGGATCATTCAGAGATCCTCGCTGAACTTCTGGAGTGAGTTTTCTGCACTGAAAGTAAAGGGGCCGAATAATTTTGCACGCACCACTTTTCAGTTTTTCAATTGCTAAAAAAGTTTAAAATATCCAATAGATTTCGTTCCACTTCACAATTGTGTCCCACTTGTTGGTGATTCTTCACAAAAAATTAAAATTTTATATCTTTATGTTTGAAGCCTGAAATGTGGCAAAAGGTTGAAAAGTTCAAGGGGGCCGAATACTTTCGCAAGCCACTGTGTATGTGTAATATATATATATATATATATATATATATATATATATATATATATATATATATATATATAATTAGTTATATATTTTTTTTTTTTTAGTAGAGACCCTAGAGAAGAAAATGGTGGTTGTTACAATATTTTATGTCACACTGTATTTGCCCAGCGGTCTTTCAAATACAATTTTTTGGGGAAAATTACTTTAATGAATTAAAAAAAAAAAACTAACCAGTAAAGTTAGCCCAAATTTTTTTTGTATAATGTGAAAGATTTTACGCCGCGAGAATCGTGATCTTTATTCTAAGCAAAAAAATTGTGATTCTCATTTTGGCCAGAATCGTGCAGCTCTAGTAGATACTATTACTTTTGCGCAAACCAATCAATATACACTAATTGGGATTTTTTTTTACCAAGAATATGTAGCAGAATACATATTGGCCTAAAATTGATAAAAAAAAAAAAAGATTTATTTTTTTTTTTTTAAGACGCATGCTGCTGCCATTCATCGTTCCAGGCAGAAACAGACCTTCCTGGCTAGGAGCTACGCTGAGGCTTTCTCCCCCTTCCTTCTTCAATAGGGTACGGGTTCTATCAGTTGTCTGCCTTTAATTGTGTGGTCCAGTCCTCTTATTGGTATTGTCCTTTTGGGATCTGGCACCCAGGGACAATCTGCACCAGTTGGTTCAACAGATGACGCCTGGCGATTGGCGGTGATTGCTCTATTCTCTTGACTTGTACCAGTAGTTTATATGAATAAATAATGATGAATCAATAATATCGTGTCTAGCCCTGATGAAGCGAAAAGTTCTCTGCGAAACATGTTGGCTGATAGTCACGTATGAATTCTGAAATGTACTACTGTATGGTCATTTAAATGCAATTTGTCATATATTTTCCTTTTGATATTGTAATAAAATTTGTATATTTTTATCAACTTGATTGATCTCTCACCCCCATCAAATCATTCTTTGCAGATATTACCTTTTGTACCACCACCCCCTCCCTTTTAGAATGTAAGCTCTACGAGCAGGGCCCTCCTGTACCTTTTTGTATTGTACTGTAATTGTGTTGTCCCCCTTATACATTGTAAAGCGCTGAGTAAACTGTTGGCGCTATATAAATCTCGTATAATAATAATAATAATAATAATAATAATAATAATAATCTCTACCTACTAATAATGGACAGAGTGTTTCCCGTTAAAATCCCATTTGTTTTGGAGAAGGAGATTCATTTCCTTTCTCCTCCATTTTCTATGTTATATGGTTATTAGGGATTGGGAGACCTGTCTGAACTATCCCCTGGCCATAGTCCAACCACTCATATCTTTTAAGCTAGATACTATAACTTTTGCGCAAACCAATCAATATACACTAATTGGGATTTTTTTACCAAGAATATGTAGCAGAATACATATTGGCCTAAAATTGATAAAGAAATTAGATTTTTTTTTTTTTTTTTAATTATTGAATGTTTATAGCAGAAAGTAAAAAAAAAAAAAAAAATATATTGTTTTTCAAAATTTTCAGTCTCTTTTTGGTTATAGCTCCAAACATAAAAACCGCAGAGGTGATCAAATACCACCAAAGGAAGGCTCTATTTGTGGGAAATAAAAAGGACATCAATTTTATTGTGACCGCGCAATTGTCTGTTAAAGGTGGAGTTCCTCCTTATCTTCACTTTTACTTCTATTGAGAGGTGCACATGGGCAAAACATGCAAGGAAGGTCCCCAGCACACTCCAGGCTAGCCAAAAAAAAAACAAAAAACTTTAATCTGTTAAAACCAGGTTTTCGTTGCAGATCATTATATACAGCAAGGCATAAATTTCTGTCTCCTGTAAATAAGCCATTTTCCCGAAGTCCGCTCTATACTGCCTAACATAAGACTACAGTAAAATGGCCGCTGTCACACAGAATACGGGAGACAAATCGGCGAGCCGCCCCGCCCTCTAGCGGACTGATTCTCCATGTGATCCCTGTCACTTTCCCTGAGAGTCTATGGTAAGCCGCAGGCATGCTGCCGAGTGTTCCTTACCTGTCAGCAGTAGACTTCGGAGCCCCGTTAGGCGGTTCCACAACGGCAGCGCCATCCTCCCGCCAGACGGACACAGAGCCCTCCCGGTCACCAGCAGGAAAGCCAAGCTACCCGGGATGTGACGTCATCAACCTGGGAGGAGCGAACCGGTCAAGGTCAATACTGTGAAGCTCCGCCCATTGCGCCTGCGCAGTACGTGTGAGCTGATGCCGCCTATTCTGACCCATTACGGGGAATATAGGGGCGGTACCAGTGTAGGCTAGGCAGGAGAGAATACATTATATTCATCATCCTATTTTATAGAAAGACTCATTCATATATTTTCAGCATGTTTTTATTCACAATAGGTGAAAGATTTAGTCCCATCACTGAAATGGTATAATTGGATCCTGAAGAAGGAGGCATTTTAGGACCCCTTTCCTGGTAAATGAGGTCCCCAATCCCTCGTATCTGAGGTCCCCTATCCCTCGTAACTGAGGTCTCGTATCTGAGGTCCCCCATCCCTCGTATCTGAGGTCCCCCATCCCTCGTAACTGAGGTCCCCCATCCCTCGTAACTGAGGTCCTCCATCCTTTGTAACTGAGGTCCTCCATCCTTTGTAACTGAGGTCCTCCATTGCTCGTACCTGAGGTCCTCCATCCCTGGTACCTGAGGTCCTGCATCCCTCTTACCTGAGGTCCTTTACCACTCATACCTGAGGTCCTGCATCCCTCTTACCTGAGGTCCTCCGTCACTCGTACCTGAGGTCCTCCATCCCTTGTAATTGATGTCCTCCATCCCGCGTAACTGAGGTCCCCAATCCCTTGTAACTGAGGTCCCCAAACCCTCGTAACTGAGGTCCCCAATTCCTCGTAACTGAGGTCCCCCATCCCTCGTAACTGAGGTCCTTCATCCCTCGTAACTGAGGTCCCCCATCCCTCGTTACTGAGGTCCCCTATCCCTCGTAACTGAGGTCCCCCATCCCTCGTAAATGAGATCCTCCATCCCTCGTAAATGAGATCCTCCATCCCTCGTAAATGAGATCCTCCGTTCCCCGTAAATGAGATCCTCCATTCCTCCTAACTGAGGTCCTCCATCCCTGATAATTGAGGTCCTCCATCCCTCCTAACTGAAGTCTTCCATCCGTGGTAAATAAGGTCTTCCATCTCTCATATCTGAGGTCCTTCATCCCTCGTAACTGAGGTCCCCCATCCCTCGTAACTGAGGTCCCTCATCCCTCGTTACTGAGGTCCCCCATCCCTCGTTACTGAGGTCCCCCATCCCTCGTAACTGAGGTCCTCCATCCTTTGTAACTGAGGTCCTCCATTGCTCGTACCTGAGGTCCTCCATCCCTGGTACCTGAGGTCCTGCATCCCTCTTACCTGAGGTCCTCTACCACTCATACCTGAGGTCCTGCATCCCTCTTACCTAAGGTCCTCTGTCACTCGTACCTGAGGTCCTCCATCCCTCGTAACTGATGTCCTCCATCCCTCGTAACTGAGGTCCCCCATCCCTCGTAACTGAGGTCCCCCATCCGTCGTAACTGAGGTCCCCCATCCCTCGTATCTGAGGTCCCCCATCCCTCGTAACTGAGGTCCCCCATCCCTCGTAACTGAGGTCCCCCATCCCTCATTACTGAGGTCCCCCATCCCTCGTAACTGAGGTCCTCCATCCTTTGTAACTGAGGTCCTCCATTGCTTGTACCTGAGGTCCTCCATCCCTGGTACCTGAGGTCCTGCATCCCTCTTACCTGAGGTCCTTTACCACTCATACCTGAGGTCCTGCATCCCTCTTACCTGAGGTCCTCCGTCACTCGTACCTGAGGTCCTCCATCCCTTGTAATTGATGTCCTCCATCCCGCGTAACTGAGGTCCCCAATCCCTTGTAACTGAGGTCCCCAAACCCTTGTAACTGAGGTCCCCAATTCCTCGTAACTGAGGTCCCCCATGCCTCGTAACTGAGGTCCTTCATCCCTCGTAACTGAGGTCCCCCATCCCTCGTTACTGAGGTCCCCTATCCCTCGTAACTGAGGTCCCCCATCCCTCGTAAATGAGATCCTCCATCCCTCGTAAATGAGATCCTCCATCCCTCGTAAATGAGATCCTCCGTTCCCCGTAAATGAGATCCTCCATTCCTCCTAACTGAGGTCCTCCATCCCTGATAATTGAGGTCCTCCATCCCTCCTAACTGAGGTCTTCCATCCGTGGTAAATAAGGTCTTCCATCTCTCATATCTGAGGTCCTTCATCCCTCGTAACTGAGGCCCCCCATCCCTCGTAACTGAGGTCCCTCATCCCTCGTTATTGAGGTCCCCCATCCCTCGTTACTGAGGTCCCCCATCCCTCGTAACTAAGGTCCTCCATCCTTTGTAACCGAGGTCCTCCATTGCTCGTACCTGAGGTCCTCCATCCCTCTTACCTGAGGTCCTCTACCACTCATACCTGAGGTCCTCTGTCACTCGTACCTGAGGTCCTCCATCCCTCTTAACTGATGTCCTCCATCCCGCGTAACTGAGGTCCCCCATCCCTCGTAACTGAGGTCCCCCATCCGTCGTATCTGAGGTCCCCCATCCCTCGTAACTGAGGTCCCCCATCCCTCGTAACTGAGGTCCCCCATCCCTCATAACTGAGGTCCCCCATCCCTCATTACTGAGGTCCCCCATCCCTCGTAACTGAGGTCCTCCATCCTTTGTAACTGAGGTCCTCCATTGCTTGTACCTGAGGTCCTCCATCCCTGGTACCTGAGGTCCTGCATCCCTCTTACCTGAGGTCCTTTACCACTCATACCTGAGGTCCTGCATCCCTCTTACCTGAGGTCCTCCGTCACTCGTACCTGAGGTCCTCCATCCCTTGTAATTGATGTCCTCCATCCCGCGTAACTGAGGTCCCCAATCCCTTGTAACTTAGGTCCCCAAACCCTCGTAACTGAGGTCCCCAATTCCTTGTAACTGAGGTCCCCCATCCCTCGTAACTGAGGTCCTTCATCCCTCGTAACTGAGGTCCCCCATCCCTCGTTACTGAGGTCCCCTATCCCTCGTAACTGAGGTCCCCCATCCCTCGTAAATGAGATCCTCCATCCCTCGTAAATGAGATCCTCCATCCCTCGTAAATGATATCCTCCATCCCTCGTAAATGAGATCCTCCGTTCCTCGTAAATGAGATCCTCCATTCCTCCTAACTGAGGTCCTCCATCCCTGATAATTGAGGTCCTCCATCCCTCCTAACTGAGGTCTTCCATCCGTGGTAAATAAGGTCTTCCATCTCTCATATCTGAGGTCCTTCATCCCTCGTAACTGAGGTCCCCCATCCCTCGTAACTGAGGTCCCTCATCCCTCGTTACTGAGGTCCCTCATCCCTCGTTACTGAGGTCCCCCATCCCTCGTAACTGAGGTCCTCCATCCCTCGTAACTAAGGTCCTCCATCCTTTGTAACTGAGGTCCTCCATCCCTGGTACCTGAGGTCCTGCATCCCTCTTACCTGAGGTCCTCTACCACTCATACCTGAGGTCCTGCATCCCTCTTACCTGAGGTCCTCTGTCACTCGTACCTGAGGTCCTCCATCCCTCGTAACTGATGTCCTCCATCCCGCGTAACTGAGGTCCCCCATCCCTCGTAACTGAGGTCCCCCATCCGTCGTAACTGAGGTCCCCCATCCCTTGTAACTGAGGTCCCCCATCCCTCGTAACTGAGGTCCCCCATCCCTCGTAACTGAGGTCCCCCATCCCTCGTAACTGAGGTCCCCCATCCCTCGTAAATGAGATCCTCCATCCCTTGTAAATGAGATCCTCCACCCCTGGTAAATTAGGTCCTCCATCCCTCAAACCTGAGGTCCTCCATCTCTCCTACCTGAGGTCCCTCATCCTTCGCAACTGAGGTCTCCCATCCCTCGTACCTGAGGTCCCCCATCCTTTGTAACTGAGGTCCTCCATTGCTCGTACTTGAGGTCCTCCATTCCTAGTACTTGAAGTCTTGCATCCCTATTACCTGAGGTCCTCTATCACTCGTATGTGAGGTCCTCCATCCCTCATAACTGAGGTTCTCCATTCCTCATACCTGAGGTCCTCCATCCCTCGTAACTGAGATCCTCCATGCCTTGTAACTGAGTTCCTTCATCCCTTGTAACTGAGATCCTCCATCCCTCGTAACTGAGATCCTCCATCCCTCGTAACAGAGATCCTCCATCCCTCGTAACAGAGATCCTCCATCCCTCGTAACAGAGATCCTCCACCCCTCGTAATAGAGATCCTCCATCCCTCGTAACAGAGATCCTCCATCCCTCGTAACAGAGATCCTCCATCCCTCGTAACAGAGATCCTCCATCCCTCGTAACAGAGATCCTCCATCTCTAGTAACTGAGGTTCTTCATCCCTCATAACTGAAGCTATTTATCACTCGCAACTGAGGTCCTTCATCCCTTGTAACTGAGGTCCCCCATTCTTTGTAACCGAGGTCCTCCATTGCTCGTACCTGAGGTCCTCCATCCCTGGTACCTGAGGTCCTGCATCCCTCTTACCTGAGGTCCTTTACCACTCGTACCTGAGGTCCTGCATCCCTCTTACCTGAGGTCCTCTGTCACTCGTACCTGAGGTCCTCCATCCCTTGTAAGTGATGTCCTCCATCCCGCCTAACAGAGGTCCTCCATCCCTCGTAACTAAGGTCCTCCATCCCTCATAACTGAAGTCCTCCATCCCTCATAACTGAGGTCCTCCATCCCTCATAACTGAGGTCCTAAATCCCTCGTAACTGAGGTCCTTCATCCCTTGTAACTGAGGTCCTCCATCCAGACCCGACCTAGGACACACACCATTGGGCCTCACGTACACAGACACTTGAACTGAGGTGGATCCCCAGCACTTTGTGGCACAGCCATGCTTGGGTGTACAAAGATGGCTCCTGTTTACTCACGCATGCACCTATGGTGGTTCTCCCCAAACACAGAAGTGGTGCATGTGGTTAGAGGATGCATGCAAGCGCAGGTAAATGCCAGTGAAGAAACTGTCTGCGTTTACCCATGCAGAGCTGCGTACAGCAGCCATTCACTTATATTGGTGGATGTATGCGGCACGGGCGGCTCCGCAGGCATCAGAAAGTGTCTGGGATTTGACACCTTCATGCCCAGATGGGTGAGGCCTTACAAGTAACTTGCTTAGTGATGTATCCCCCTAAGAACTAAACTTCCACCCAGAATAAGACCCTTATAGAACTAGGCTACAACCCAAAGCACCTCACTCCTTTCTCATGCAATCTGCAGATAGGACCCCACACATTTCACCTCTTAGGCAAACCCTCCTTCTTTCCTATGAACTGAAAACCCCTGAACTAGGGTAGAACCAGCAGCCGCTACAAAACTACAACTCCCAGAGTCCTCCAGGGCGGCTGAGCACGTGACACCGCGGGTCTCCAATCTCCGCACAGGAACTCGGCTGCGATAAGGAGGCTTGGAACGCACAGCCACGGAAGCAGCGGCCGTGAAACGCAAGCTCTGCACTTCCGGCGAGCGACTTCCGGCCAGCCTGCTAAAGAGAAGAGCCAAGGCTTGGGGGAAACAGCTGCAGGTTAGTGATGAATGGACGGTGCAGGATGATGGAGATACTTGACGTGTTTATAGAATGAAGGATGCTGTTAATGTTCATTTCCCGCTGACTCCATCTGTAATGACACCAACAGGGTTATTATGCTTAGAGGAATAATGTGCAGAAACCAATCAGGTTTTATTTTGTTGGAGTCAGAGGAATAAGAGCAGAGTTGTGATTGGCTGTTCTAGGTTTTTGTCCCCTTTCGCCATAAAATAAACCCATGCCTGGTGTAGCAACAGCCTCACTTCATGATGGTCCCAGCAGCTCACCTTTTCCTTCAGTCGGTGAGAAAAGAAGGCCTTGTTTAGGTTCCAAGTTGGGTTTGTAACCCTCCCTGCCCTCATGTGACAGCAATGGACTCCTGGGCAGCCAATCACCACTCGCCGGTGCTGTCATGTGGGCACAAGGGGAGTGAGTCACATGCTCCCCTATACCTGGAAGTACTGGGTGTGCTGTTCTACTTCTCCAGGTGAACAGACCAGGACCAAAGATATGTGCTTCCCTGGGGACCAGAATTAAAGGCACAGTCCACATTTTTGCAAAAAAGTATTAAATGCAGCAGCACTGACCTGATGATCGATGTGCGTTTACTACCTTTTTTGCAGTTATTATTATTATTATTATAATACAGGATTTATAGCACCAACAGTTTGCAAAATGAGAGCAGACAGTACAGATACAATTCAATACAGGAGGAATAAGTGGGCCCTGCTTGTTAGAACTTACAATCTATGAGGAAGGGTCAAGCGATACAAAATGTAATGACTGTTGGGGATGAGCTGATAGAGAAAATAAAAGTCGTTGTTAGGTGGAGGCTGGATAGGCTTCTCTGAAGAGATGAGTTTTTTAGGGCTCGCCTAAAAGTGAATAGAGTAGGAGACAGTTGGACAGATTGGGGTGGGGAGTTCCTTAGGATGGGAGAGGCTCGGAAAAAGTCCTGGAGGCAAGCGTGGGAGGAGGTGATGAGGGAACTAGAGAGCAGAAGGTCTTGGGAGAAATAAAGAGAACGAGTAGGTTGGTATTTAGAGGCCAGGTTAGTGATGTAGCTGGGGGCCGAGTTGTGGGTGGCTTTGTAAGTTGTTGTTAGTATCTTGCATTGAATCCATTTTTTGAGCAGAAGCCAATGAAGGTGGATCAGTCTGAGACTGAAGGGGGGATAATCTATGTAAAGGTGACTCAATGAGGAGGGAGTTGCAGTAGTCGAGGCGGGAGATGACCAGGGAGTGAATTAAAGGCTTTGTGGTGTCATGGGTTAGGAAGGGTGTGTTTTGAAGATGTTACATAGGTTGAGGTGGCAAGATTTGGACAGTGATTGGATGTGGGGCTGAAAGTGTAGTTCAGAGAATTGCACCTAGCACCCTGGCATGCGGGGACAGGTTGATAGTTGTGCTATCGATCTTGGCAGAGAAGTCAGGAGAAGAGGCAAGTGGGGGAGGAGATGCTCCTGGAAGACGAAACACGTAGGGTGGAGCTTTAGATGTGACGTTGAGTCTTAGCTCACAGCCAAGAGGTGCTGCAGGAGCTAGTTTAGTTAAAGAAATATTGCAGTTTTATCCAGAGTGGGTTGTGGCACATTGATATGTAAGTGTATGGCGTGATGTTTTTATGCTATGGAGCTCTCTTCCTATCTTTCTCGTTGGGTCCTCCTGTGATCTGAGTATTGACTGAGATTGCCAAAATAATGCTGTAAGGCTCTTCAGGAGACAACAATCTTTCCAAAAAGTGACGTTCCCATGTGAAGTTGTTTGAATGTTTTTTTTGTTGGTGTGCCGAATTACCAACAATTATTTATTTCCGGTGAGTGATTTAGACTGACTGGTGTTGGAGGACACATGTATGATGGATGAATCTGTGGATGGTGGGACTTTTTACTCGTTTCTGCACTGGACACTTTATATAGTAGTAATTCATATTGGCTTAAAGTTATTGTAAAGGTTTGTTTAAAAAAAAATAAATAACAAACATGTCATACCTCCTCTGTGCAAGGGTTTTTGCACAGAGCAGCCCCGACCCTCCTTTTCTGGGGCCCCCCAGTGGTGCTCCTAGCTCCTCCTCCTCATCCATTGCCCCCATGGAGAGCCGCATTCCATGGGGGCGCGCTCCCGAGTCCTGTGTCCATTGACACAGACACTAGGACTCGGCCCCACCCCCGGCTCTCATGTCACTGGAAGCCAATGTCCTGACCAGAGAGGTGAGGAGGATTCTGGGAGGTCACATGACATCACTCTTATCTCTATTAATAAAACATAGAGCTGACCGGAGAGGTGAGGAGGATTCTGAGAGGTCACATGACATCACTCTTATCTCTATTATTAAAACATAGAGCTAACCAGAGAGGTGAGGAGGATTCTGGGAGGTCACATGACATCACTCTTATCTCTATTAATAAAACATAGAGCTGACCAGAGAGGTGAGGAGGATTCTGGGAGGTCACATGACATTGCTTATCTCTATTATTAAAACATAGAGCTAACCAGAGAGGTGAGGAGGATTCTGGGAGGTCACATGACATCACTCTTATCTCTATTAATAAAACACAGAGCTGACCGGAGAGGTGAGGAGGATTCTGGGAGGTCACATGACATCACTCATATCTCTAATAATAAAACACAACCTGACCTGACTATTTGAAAATCTTTTGGTGATATCGCTGTCTAGGTTTTTATTATTTACTTTGCGGGTGTTTTTTACATCTTACTGATAGCAGCTGCACCGTCATAGGATTGTTGCGTGGTCCATGCCACAGATCAAAAAATGATTTTATTTTATTCTTTGTTTGGCTAAATCTAGCTCATTCCCTCATTCCAGATCCACTCTTTCTTTACAGCAACTTCTACACACACTGGAGCATTACAAACAATGGGCAACACAGAAACATGTGACAAGAGCTGCAATCCCGTCACATACATTTTCCAAGCTTTCAGAATCAGTGACTTTAGCTTAGCAGCACTACTTACTGAGGTGGGGAGGGTTCTGGGATCATTGTTTTATTCTTTGCTTTCAGTTGTTTTCCTTTTACTGAGGAATGTTATTACAGTTGTTACAAGTTACATTTTTTTTTTATCTTGCATTTGGGAAATTGTTTATTTTTTCACCTGTAATGTTTTTTCGTTTTGTACCTGAACTAACTTGGTAAAATTTCTTTCCTGTGTGTTTATTTCATACCAGTAAATTGTGCATCAGCTACATTGTGTCATTGGTATACGGGGCCCCAACATTGCCGGCATCATCTAAGGATGGAAAAAGACAGGAGTCACATGACCAAGGAAATATTAAACCTCACTCTGGAGATCATCTATCTATTGACCGGAGAGGTGAGGAGGATTCTGGAAGGTCACATGACATCACTCTTATCTCTAATAATAAAACACAGACCTGACTGGAGAGGTGAGGAGGATTCTGGGAGGTCATGTGACATCTCTATTAATAAAACACAGACCTGACCGGAGAGGTGAGGAGGATTCTGGGAGGTCACATGACATCACTCTTATCTCTATTAATAAAACACAGACCTGACCGGAGAGGTGAGGAGGATTCTGGGAGGTCATGTGACATCTCTATTAATAAAACACAGACCTGACCGAAGAGGTTAGGAGGATTCTGGGAGGTCACATGACATCACTCTTATCTCTATTAATAAAACACAGACCTGACCGGAGAGGTGAGGAGGATTCTGGGAGGTCATGTGACATCTCTATTAATAAAACACAGACCTGACCGAAGAGGTTAGGAGGATTCTGGGAGGTCACCCTCGGATCCGAGTCTGATGACGAGTCAGTGTGGGTGAGATACAGGTTGAACACCGCGGGTCCGCTGTGACCACAATACACCATCGCTTGCTAGTAACAGGAGGATTTGTTTATGCTTGCTTTATTTGGAACTATGTGAGTGCAATAGTTGGAGATCTGTTTTTATTCATTAAATTGTTTTAAGCGTTATTACACTATTGCAGCACTTATTTTATTTTCATGTGGAGAGATCTTTTACCCTATCCACGGTTTGGATATCGGTGAGATGTTTTAACCCTTTGAGGGTAAAAAGTGTATATGCCAAGCATGAGAAGAGTGCAAGGCACCTGAATTCGGTGAGTGCGTTTCTTAAGGGGAGCAGAAGCACCTTCACATGCGGTGTGGTGGAAGACTTGGAATAATACAACTATTTTAGACACATACGTTTGAAGTCACAGAGTCAAAATCTAGACTATTTTATGGACTTTAATTTTGGTCACTTTTAGTACAGTGACCTTCACTTTTCACAGGGTGTTATTGTACTTTATTTTTTTTTATGTTATAGTATTGATTGTTATGATTTACAATACTTTAATATCAGCGCCACTATTTACTTCTATATTTTAGGTAGAGGGTAAATACAGTTTTCAAAACACAGACCTGACCGGAGGGGTGAGGAGGATTCTGGGAGGTCAAATGACATCACTCTTATCGCTATTAACCGCTTCAGCCCCGGAAGATTTTACCCCCTTCGTGACCAGAGCATTTTTTGCGATTCGGCACTGCGTCGCTTTAACTGACAACTGCACAGTGCGACGTGGCACCCAAACAAAATTGACATCCTTTTTTTCCCACAAATAGAGCTTTCTTTTGGTGGTATTTGATCATCTCTGTAGTTTTTATTTTTTGTGCTATAAACAAAAAATAGTGACAATTTTGAAAAAAACGCAATATTTTTTACTTTTTGCTATAATAAATATCCCCCAAAAATATATAAAAAAAACAATTTTTTTCCTCAGTTTAGGCCGATATGTATTCTTCTACATCTTTTTGGTACAAAAAATCACAATAAGCGTATATTGATTGGTTTGCGCAAAAGTTATAGTGTCTACAAAATAGGGGATAGTTTTATGGCATTTTTATTATTAATTTTTTTTATTAGTAATGGTGGCGACTGCGACATTATAGTATTATGGATACACCAAACATTTTTGACACTATTTTGGGACCATTGTCATTTATACAGCGATCAGTTCTATAAAAATGCATTGATTACTTTGTAAATGACAATGGCAGTGAAGGAGTTAACCACTAGGGGGCGATGAAGGGGTTAAGTGTGTCCTAGGGAGTGATTCTAACTGTGGGGGGGATGGGCTTCAAGTCACATGACAGCGATCACTGCTCTCAATGACAGAGAGAAGGGATCTCTGTCATGACACAAGGCAGAACGGGGAAATGCTTTGTTTACAAAAGCATCTCCCCGCTCTACCTCTCCGTGACATCGCGGGCATCGAGCCCGCAGGACCCGCGGTCACAGAGAACGCGGCGGGCACGCGCGCCCGCAGCGCTGCTTCTTAAAGGGGATGTACCTGTACGCCCTTTTGCCCACCAGTGCTATTCTGCTGACGTAAATCGGCGTGCGATGGTCGGCAAGCGGTTAATAAAACACAGACCTGACCGGAGAGGTGAGGAGGATTCTGGGAGGTCACATGACATCACTCTTCTCTCTATTAATAAAACACAGACCTGACCAGAGGGGTGAGGAGGATTCTGGGAGGTCACATGACATCACATAATCAAATACAGCTGTTAGAAATCCTTTGTAGCTACGGCTGTGTTCAGATTTTGTTACTTTAACAATGTTACAATGTTATATGTTTTAACCACAGAAACATATATACACATTTGTATATGCAGGATTATGTACCTTTGAGCAAATCTGATGTGCATATCACAAGAAGCATGAGTTCCCGTGTGTCAGGACGATGGGGCAGAAGTCACAGTCCTATCATGGAGCTTCCATCTCCCTCCCTGATAACTAAGAATAACAAAGACCAGAAGATTCTAGAAGTCACCCAGAAGATCATTGAGCTGCTGACAGGAGAGGTGAGTGGTGCCGGGAATTCTGGGGCATTGTCAAGTAACAGACAAGGGATGTGTCTGGATGGTGACTGTATCATTGTGTGTGTCAGGTTCCTATAAGGTGTCAGGATGTCACTGTCTATTTCTCCATGGAGGAGTGGGAGTATATAGAAGGACACAAGGATCTCTACAAGGACGTCATGATGGAGAACCAGCCACTTCCCAAAATAAAAGGTAAGACAACTCCCAGTAAGTGATGTTTGGTTTATATTAGGGTCAGCTGAGAATTCATCCAAAGCCTATTTAAAAAAAAAATTAGGAGTGCAAGGTCTGCCTCAGACTGGCTTAAAGGTCATTCAACCCAAACTCATAATATTGTTTTGAGGAGATGCTGGAGAGGTAAACTACTGGCGAGATCTCTGGGCTGAGATACAGAGTCTGCGTGCCTGCTGTACCAATTATTAGGTGTTTCCACCATTCATGCTGGAAGCTGGAACACATAAAGTTGGGCGGGAACACCCCATCTCAGACAAAAATTAGGAGGTTCTGACACATAAGCCAATTATGTATTGCGCATTGCTGTCAATATAACATGATTCAAGTTGCTTGGGTTTGGAAAGGGGATTGGTTTGGACAGATTGTGGGAAGAGGAGGTCACCATTGTGGCCTATTAATTGTATGGTGATCATGTAGGCACCAGGGAGGGAACACAGAAAATTGCAGGACTAAATGGTGGTGTTAGAAGAGGAGGAAGCAATGCCCAGATAAGTTCCCCTAGGATGTAGACAAAACTCTAGCTCATGGTGGCCTCCTACCCCGAGGCATAACCTGAGAGAGTAGAATGGAGAGCCGGCAACTTGTTCTTCCAAATAAATGACTTTATTATGACGGGCAGAGAGTACAAATTACAGCAGCTTACGCCTTTCAGCAATAAGCCTTGTGCCGCGTACACACGAGTGGAATTTCCGTCAGAAAAAACTTGGATGGTTTTTCCAACGGAAATCCGCTCAAGCTTGCCTTGCATACACACGGTCACACAAAAGTTCTCTGAACTTTCGACCGTCAAGAACGCGGTGACGTACACATACAGCACTACGATGAGCCAAGAAAATGAAGTTCAATGCTTCCGAGCATGCGTCAAATTGTTTCTGAGCATGCGTGATTTTTTGTGTGTCCGAATTACAGACGAACGCATTTTCGGATAGGAACTTTTATTGACCGAAAAATAGAGAACCTGCTCTCAATCTTTTGCTGGCTGGAGTTCTGCCAGCAAAAGTCTGATGGAGCATACACACAGTCGGAATTTCTGACCAAAAGCTCACATCCGACTTTTGCTGGCGGAGTTTCTGATCGTGTGTACGGGGCATTAGTCATAGCCATCATGGCTATGACTAAGGCTTATTACCAAAGCGTGTAAGCTGCTGTCCTTTGTACATTCTGCCCATCATAATAAAGTAATTTATTCGGAAGAACGAGTTGTTGGCTCTCCATTCTACTCTCTCAAGTCAATAGTGGTGTTACCCTGCTCTAGGCAGTCTAGAAGGAGTTGTGAATCTTACTTTATGAAAAACTTTGCAAATTCTATAGATAGATATAAATATACAGTATTTATAAATGTACACTAAGGAGAGGTTTCTACACCCAGCTGTAATTCTTTGACATAATATTGTGCCAATTATTTGGTGCCAATCCATGGCAGCATATATGCGTTAGTAGTAGCCATGAATGCTGCCATGGATTGGCACCAGGAAAGGCAAATTACAGTAAGTATTTGATATAATTTTCCATTTCCCTGGTGCCAACATGGCAGCATACATGTAGTAGGCAGGGCTACTACTACCACATGTATGCTGCCCTGGATTGGTGCCAGGAAAGGAAAATTACGGTATTTGATACAATTTTCCATTTTTCGTTCTCACAGACTTGAACCTGAAGGATTGTGAAGTAGAGAGTCATACACTGCCCTTGATATCTTCTAATGTAAACAGTAATACAACTCCTCCGCCCAATAAAACCAGCCTAAAAATCTGTAGGAAGAAATGGCCAAGAAAACGGAAGCTGAAGTGGGTAAGAAAGGCCAAAGCAAGACCTGCCATTGGTGAAAAAATGTCAACATTGTTAAATCATGAGTGGTCACAATGTGCATCTCCATTGAAGGCAGCTTCTGCTGCTTGTAGTACTGATGATAACTCTCCAGCAATTAGAAGCCTGTCTGACCCACACACGATTGAACATTTGTCCCATAAGAACATTGATAGGTGTGCCCAGACACAACCAGTATCTAAAAAAATTAAATCAGAGTCCTCCTCTGCCACCAATGCTGACCTCCTGACCTCCGACGTCTTTGAACCTACAGAATACATAGAAACCAAGGTTCAATCTGGAGTCAATGAAGACTTTGGGTCATACTTGACGTCTTGTTACACAGATATTTATGCTTCAACTGATCATCCACAGTGCACCCCTCACATTATAAAGGAGGAACCTGTGTCATGTGGTGAAGAAGGACAGACAGTTTCTCTATCTGATCACTGCACAGCCACATATTATACACAGTGTGTGTCCAATGGTATTAAAGAGGAACCAGATTTATTTTCCATAGGACCTATTGAAGATTATGACCCCGCAGGTGCTGAACATTACAGATCTGATATGGTTGGGATGGAATCTGCCTCCCATGGCGTATGTTCTACACCTACAGATTGTTTGCAAAGACCATGTACAACCATGGAATCCAAGCCAAAACAATGTGCCACTTCTAATCCTGGTAGAACCCCAAATCTTATAGCAAAAGAATGTACAACTGTAGATGCTTCTCCGAGACATTATATAAATACAGAGTTTTCGCCAACACAATGCACAGCCATAAGTCATGCACCAAGATCTTGTCCAAACACAGATCAGTTCAATCTTACAAAGGAAGAAGCTTTCTCTGATAAAGAAAGCTATGATGATCATACCCCTATAGAATATTCAGACACTCATTATTCCTTAGTTCAAGGGAGTCTGAATGACAGAAGTAAAAATCATAGCCAGACAAGGAGCAAAAAGTTGTCTATAGCCAACGGACGTGATTACAACAAAACCTACTGTGAAAAAACGACTCCTTTGGTCCACCAAACCTCCCTACTCTCACAGACTAGCTACGTCTGCTCCGTATGCAAGAAAAGTTTCACTTCTAGCTTTGGCTTAGTCAGGCACCAAACAGTCCACAATGGGAATAAGGTAGCCTGCCCGCAGTGCGGAAAACTGTTCTTCTACAAGTCAAGCCTACTCATCCACCAGCGCATTCACACTGGTGAAAAACTTTTTGGCTGCCCTGTCTGTGGGAAATGCTTCACCAACAATTCGAACCTTATTGTCCATCAACGTATTCACACCGGAGAGAAGCCCTTTTCTTGTCTGGTGTGTGGGAAACGGTTCGGCCATAAGGGCCACCTCAACAGGCATGCGAGGACTCACGGTGCTGAAAAAGTGACAGAAAGCATTGGGGACGATGACTCGAACAGTTGGGTGGCTTGTAAGGTGAACCAGCAGGCTCTCAAAATATTTGACACTAGCTCTTATTCTGCTTACAACAAACGATATCAGAGTGTAGAGTCACCACCACGATGGTAATGCCATCCATTTTCTAAGCTTTTATTGAAAAGAGAATAAAAAGACAGAGGGCACCACATACGTTTTTTAATTTTATGATCTAATAAGCATCTACACTTAGATGGTGGTGCCCTCTGTTCTTCTCTTTTCAGTACATGAGCACAGAGGACCTATCCAATACTCTGATTCAGAGGAGCTGCAGCTATTCAGGAGTGACTATATAATATCCGACTTTGAATAATGAACTTATCCAGAAGATTCCCCCTCTCCTCTCCTTCCCATTTCTCTCCCCATCACTTCTCAGTTTCTTTGCGCCATAAACTGTTGCATTTTTTCTAATTTTTATTACCTATTAAGGGGTGTAGCTACCTTGGGATTCTCCATTTAATTTTATATAAAAAGGATACAACAGTCAATCCCGTACCATGGTACCCCACTGGTGGCCCAAGGACTGCATTTGGCCCCTTGGTACTTATTTTGACTCCAGCAAACAGATGTTGGTGTTTTCTCACCCAGTTATTCTCTCAATCCTAAACAAAATGTCACCTAGTATTTTTGGTGCAGAGTTCCCCCGTGTCATTTAATGTGCTGTAAGAAAGCCAGGAACCCTCACTCTGTTCTAATTGGGGGCTCTCTGTAGCACCATTTTGCCTACGGTGCTGTTTACATGGGTTTGGTTTATTTATTTTACTTAGGGGAGCTGTAGGGACCACAAACAGGGAAGTGCTGATTCGCCAAGAAGCTGTGACAACAGTGCAGTTGTAACTGTCTCATTTGACCTGTCCCCAATCTCTTACCATCTCTTGCAGCATGTGCCCCGTGATCAACCACTTATATCATGTCCTCTGTCTCTGGCAATTTCCAGTAGTATTTGAAAAAAAACTATACCTGTATCATTTCAGTCTCTTACCATCGTCTGCGGTATATCCCCAGTCCCAGTAGCACATCTGCAGTACACAACCATAGTTGTAGCATGCCATAGCCCATTACCAGTAGTATATCTGAAGGTCCTAACCATCTCTTATAATACATTTTCTGTATCTAACCATCTCCCATTGCGTGTCTGCAGCCTGAAACCATGCCTGTATCATGCTGCAGTCTCTTATCATCTCCTGTTGTATGTCTGCTGTGTACAGCCATTTTTTGTTTGTTTAACCACTTAAAGGATCACTAAAGCAATTTTTTTTAAATAACAAACACATGTTATACTTACCTCCACTGTGCAGCTCGTTTTGCACAGAGCGGCCCTGAACCTGGTCTTCTGGGGTCCCTCGGCGGCTGTCTCGGCTCCTCCCTGCAAGGACTCAACACTTTCATGCCAGCTCCCTCGCATGGTGTTGAGTGCTTTGTGGGCGCGCTCCCGTGATACAGCCGGCGCCCATCGCCGCTCACTGTATCATTCGCCGCCGCGTCATTGGATGTGATTGACAGCAGCGCGAGCCAATGGCTGCGCTGTTTTCAATCCATCCACTCTAGGCAATCAACGGCCAGGCTGAGCGGCAAAAAGGATGTCGGGAGCGAGCGCGGGACTTTCGAGGGGTCAGGTAAGTAAAACGGGGGGCTGGGGGGGGGCGGTATTGGCAGGTGTTTTTTCACCTTAATGCATAGAATGCATTAAGGTGAAAAAACTTTTACCTTTTCAACCCCTTTAAGGACCAGCCTCGTTTTGAGATTTTGGTGTTTATATGTTTAAAACAGTTTTTTTTTGCTAGAAAATTACTTAGAACCCCCAAACATTATATATTTTTTTTTCTAACACCCTAGAGCAGCGTTTCTCAACTCCAGTCCTCAAGGCACCCCAACAGGTCATGTTTTCAGGATTTCCCTCAGATAAAACAGCTGTGGTAATTACTAAGGCAGTAAAACAGATCAAATCACCTGTGCAAAATAATGGAAATCCTGAAAACATGACCTGTTGGGGCGCCCTGAGGATTGGAGTTGAGAAACACTGCCCTAGAGAATAAAATAGCGGTCATTGCAATACTTTTTTTCACACCGTATTTGCGCAGCGGTCTTACAAGCGCACTTTTTTGGGAAAAAAAAAATCACTTTTTTGAATAAAAAAATAAGAACAGTAAAATTAACCCAATTTTTTTTATATTGTGAAAGATAATGTTACGCTGAGTAAATTGATACCCAACATATCACGCTTCAAAATTGCACCCGCTCGTGGAATGGCGACAAACTTCATTCTACAGGTTGCATATTTTAAGTTACAGAGGAGGTCTAGGGCTAGAATTATTGCTCTCGCTCTACCGATCGCGGCAATACCTCACATGTGTGGTTTGAACACAGTTTCATTCTGCACGCGAGCTCGTCGGGACCTGGGTGCGTTAAAAAATATATATATATATTGTTATTTATTTTACCTTTTTATTTTTTATTTTTACACTGTTTAAAAAAAAAAAAAATTGTCACTTTTATTCCTATTACAAGGAATGTAAACATCCCTTGCAATAGAAAAAAGCATGACAGGACCTCTTAAATATGAGATCTGGAGTCAAAAAAACCTCAGATCTCATATTTAGACTAAAATGCAATAAACAAAAAAAAATTAAAAAAAGTTTGTAATTTAAAAAAATTATTTAAATAAAATGGCCCTTTAAGAGCTGTTGGCGGAAGTGACGTTTTGACCTTGCTTCCGCCCAGCAATTGTATGGAGACGGGTGGGGGCAATCTTCCCCTCACTTGTCTCCATACCTAACAGGAGACAGGAAGCAATCACCTCCGCCGACTACTGTAAGCGGCGGAGGGCACCAGATCGCAGCGGGAGGGGGGGGCCCTCTCCCGCCTCCGATAAAAGTGATCTTGCAGCGAATCCGCCACAGAGACCACTTTTATCTTGTAGCGGACCACCCACTGAAGACGAGGATACCGGGGTTATGGCAGCTAGCTGCTACCATAACAACGATATCCTTCAAACAGCCGCCGTAAATCTGCATCGGGCGGTCTGTAAGTGGTTAATACAGCCATTCTTAACCAGGAATCCTAGGGTTCCTCCAGAGGTGGCTAGGGGTTCTTTGAGCTGTGGCGAATTGACCTTCGGTTTGATAATGCCTGCATGGTCCAACACCACTTGGCAGAGTCATGACTGTAAGGGTGGCATTCTGACCACTAGTAGTCTTCCCACCAACCACAAACCAAGGGTCATTTTCTCAATGGCAACCAATGGACTAATCTTAGCAGGGGTCCCCTGAGACCTGAAAATTATTGCAAATGTTCTTTTTGAGTTAAAAGGTTAACAAAGACTGGTTTGATATGTAAAGGAAAAGTCAGAAACCCTGTCAGGCTTTTATCTCTGCCTTTGTCCCTACCGGGAAGACTTTCTCTCACTTCCATTTCTGGTGACCACACAAGAAGTGAAGGATAATCTCCTCAGCAAAGGACAGCATTAGAAACCTAACCAAAGTTCTGACTATTCCCCACTCTACTGGAAAGCTTTGGGCTTGAGCCTCCTTTACGTCTCGAGATCACATGACTTGTGCCTAGGTATTTGGTCATTGAATCAGCTGCCAACAGAATAAATAAACATGGTAGATCACTTGTTCCACCTCCAATTATTGGGATGTCTTCTGTTATCTATTTACATGATGATCACTGTAACATTAGATTAGGGTTCCATGGAACTCTAGTATTCCTCCAGAGGTTGCTAGGGGTTCCTTGAGCAATGAGCAATTTCTGCCGCTCAGATAAGTTCCCACTGACAACATTGATCTTTTTAGCTATCTGTAAGGGGGTAATTCATCCCAATGACTAATGCCGCGTACACACGGTCGGACTTTTCAGCTACAAAAGTCCGACAGCCTGTCCGACAGACTTTCGACGGACTTTTGGCGGACTTTCGACGGACTTGCGGCGGACTTTCTAACGAACAGACTTGCCTACACACGATCACACAAAAGTCCGTCGAATTCTTACGTGATGACGTACACCGGACTAAAATAAGGAAGTTCATAGCCAGTAGCCAATAGCTGCCCTAGCGTGGGTTTTTGTCCGTCGGACTAGCATACAGACGAGCGGACTTTTCGACCGGACTCGAGTCCGTCGGAAAGATTTGAAGCATGTTTCAAATCTAAAGTCCGTCGGATTTGAGGCTGAAAAAGTCAGTTGAAAGTCCGGAGAAGCCCACACACGATCGGATTTCCAGCCAGCTTTAGTCCGTCAGCGTCCGTTGGACTTTTGTAGCTGAAAAGTCCGACCGTGTATACGCCCCATTAGAGTGTAAGGAGCATTCTTCCCAATGACCATCACACTAATGTATTATGAGTTGTAGATATAGTCATTTTTAGCAGGGGTTCCCTGAGACTGGAAAGTTATTTCAAGGGTTCCTCTGAGTTGAAAAGTTTGAGAAAGGCTGCCTATATTGAAAGTAAAATATATGTTTATAATTCTTAATCTGAATAGGCATTGCTGGGCCTGTACATCTAAGGACCTTGCTACTGATAAGTCTCTGACAGGAACCCCCCTAAGGCTACCTGACAACATCTTGTTTTGCTATTAGCTATATAATGTATACGTATGTATAAATGTAATCAATTACCACGTAATTGTGAGTAAGCCATCAGAAGAACCCCCAGACTAAATTGCTGTGCACCAAATAGTTGGGGATCATTATTCATTTTCCAAGTAAAAAGGCGCAATGTGCAGATACCTCAAAGTGTAGTGCCCAATAGTCCAAGGGTATAGGTGGGAAGGAATTTTTGTACATGTATGTACACTAGTGAAGGTGTAAGACAGTCATTCATTCAGGGCAGCCACCAAGAAACCAAAAGCGAGTTCCAATGAGCTAGGACAAAAACAAGGAAAAAGGGCGCCTCTGAATGTATATCATAAAACAATTTATTACAATAACAGTATCCACTCACATGAAAGAAAGGGAAGTAGTGATCATGTCCATGCTTGAGAAAGGAATGCGGCTAGTTTTTTCCATCTATAGCCTGCCAGTTCTGAAATGCGTCGCATACTGATGATGTCACGGCTCGGCGCCGGCCTGTGTTTTCTCTCCAAGCCTCGTTTTCATCTGGATACACGGCCGAGTCTCCCTCCACTACACTGAGGCAGTACGAACGCTGTGGAGACACACCACGGCTCGGCCATCCATCCTTGGCGTCCATTCTTCCCCCCCTCCACTGACACCCCTGCCAGCACCAGATTGCCTCTTCCCTCTCCACTGGACTGCTATAGGCATCTGCCAGAAATATTGAACTATACTGGATGGCGCTGTGTTCAGTCATTCCACCTCCTTCTGCCTGGTTGTGATGGAGTGCCAGCCACA
This sequence comes from Lithobates septentrionalis, assembly GCA_037952835.1. Lineage (NCBI taxonomy): Eukaryota > Metazoa > Chordata > Amphibia > Anura > Ranidae > Lithobates > Lithobates septentrionalis. The sequence goes on from JBBDGP010002453.1 coordinate 1,665,095, forward strand.
CTGGAACTGCTGTGACCTACAGTCCCACATCATCCTCTCAGCCCAGATCATGGACCTGAACACTACTTCCCTTTCTTTCATGTGAGTGGATACTGTTATTGTAATAAATTGTTTTATGATACATATTCAGAGGCGCCCTTTTTCCTTGTTATTATTCATTTTCCAACCATCAGAGGGAATATGTTTCATCTCTCATTAGATCCAATATAAGAGGGCTGTACCAAAACTAGTGCAAAAGTGGGCATAACTTGTTTATTAACTTACATAGGTCATTCAAATTTCACAAGTTGGTAGAATAACTCTTCCTCTATAGCAGCATTTATCAACATTTTCATACAGAGGAACCCTTGCATTAACTTTGTTAGCAGGGAACCCCTACTAAAAATGACTATATCTACAACTCATGAACCATTAGTGTGATAGTGTGATGGTCAGTGGGAAGAAAGCTAAAAATATCAATGGTGTCAGTGGGAACTTATCTGGGTGGCAGAAATTGCTCAAGGAGCCCCTAGCAAACTCTGGAGGAACCCTAGAGTTCCATGGAACCCTGGTTGAGAAACCCTGATCTATAGTAACTCTTCTTCTTCGTTGCAGGTAAAGAATGGATTTGAAGCAGAAGCAAGGTGCCATCATTGAGTGCTTGACTAAGGAGGGGTGCAGGCTGTACAACATCCACGGAAGTCAACAGAGTGTTTATGGAAATGACACTAGTGACAAGAGCAATGTCTTGTCATTGGTGACTCTTGTCAATGGTGTCTTCTCGGTAAACACTCTGTTGACTTCTGTGGATGTGGGACAGCCTGCACACCATAGTCTTTTACCATCTCCAGTAGTATGTCTGAAGGCTTTAACCATCTACTATAATACATTTTCTGTATCTGACCACTTCTTCAAGAACTCAATGACGGCACATTGTTTCTGCTTAAAATCCATTTTTTACCTGCAATGAAAACAAGAGTTACTACAGAGAAGTGGTCTCTAAACTGTGGCCCTTTGCTTGCATTTATCTGGCCCTCGGGGCACTATTCCTCCCACTGACACTAACAATTGGGCACAATCCCTCCCAAAGACACCAACAATGGGGCATCCTTCCTCCTAATTTTCCTCCCAGAATGATGGGGCACCTTTCCTCCCAATGACATCGATGATGGGACACTATTCCTCCCAATGACATCATGGATGGAGGGCATTTGTACTCCCGCTGGCCACGGGATCGGTCTGACCCCCCTAAAGCCTGGGGGACAGTAAACTGGCCCTTTGTTTAGAACGTTTGGAGACCCCCGTTATAGAGGAAGAATTACTCTACAAATATGCATAGAAACTATATTTATAGTATAGTTATGGGACTTTTAAGGCTTTGCATTTAGTAGGAAAATAACATTTATTTAATTCACTTGAATTTAGAAAATAGTCCATACAGTAGCAGATTATACTAAAATATATTACAATTGTAAAACAATTGATCCCAAATACTGTGATAATTGCATATAATAGTCATTCAAGCTTATTGCGTTTCTTGGACATGGTCCTCTTCATTAGGCACTATCAATGTAGACTTTATTTGTGCCATCTAAATGGAATGACACGTTTTAATGATATATAAAAAATATAACAAATTGAACACTGTGTAATAGCATTTCCTGGGGGATTTGCGCATGTGGACCTGGACAATTCCTATTTATGGACTCACACATATCTCCCAGGGGTCCCACAAGCCCTTCTCTCCCCTTATCATCCTCCTCCAACCTCCAATATAGTTTCACTTCAATCACTTCTGAGTAGTTTTCATATATCATATAATTTACCTTTTGCTTTAATATCACAATTCCTTTTAGATCAAAAGAATGTGGGAGTTTATTAACTTTATCCTAGGATAGAGAGAATTTATCACAAACTGTTATCATTTTATATCCTACATTAAAGCTGATAGGTAGATTCGTTATAATTATAAAAATGAAATTCTGGCAGATTTAAAAATATACTATTTCTCTATATAAAGGCTTTGAATGATCATAATTCTAATTTTATTGTTGGAGGACCCCAACAGGGTACTCCAATGATATACTGTATATATATATTTATTATATCCTATGGGGCAAGTATCATTTGGCATATTTAAACCTGCATTGTTATTTAGGTCATATTTACCTTCTATGTTGCAGCTTATGGTGTGATGTAAGACATATACATCCTCATTGCTAGCGTGGTGGTAAAGGGTCCGTGGGGCAGATAATTAATGAGCCCCCTTTCTAGATTGAATTTGGTTTCCTCAAGTGGAGTCTATAAAAAAAACAGTGATAATTGTAGTAATAATAATGATCTTATTAATAGTAATTATGAATCCATAATGTAATCCAATTGTATCTCAAATTTTGTCTAATTAGTTATTTAATCATAGCAGATTCCCTATATTAAAGTTAGGACCTACCAGAAAAAAAGAGAGGACAATGCTGGTTACAGATCTTTAAATTCAGCAAACTCCAAAGGTAGCATCATGCTGCTTCATTCAAGCAAAAACTGACACAACCTGCAGGATTAACAGAAAATATACTAGCCATCAGTGATTTCATGTCAGAAACCATGAATGAGACCGAGACAGAAGTGTAGTTAAAATCACACTTGTTTAATAATAGTAAAAGGTAAACAAATCATAGTCAGAGTTCGTTAACCGGAACGGATAGTCAAACAAGCCAGGACGTCAGGGAGCCAGAGATCCGCGTACTTCGGGACAGGCCAGGAAATCAGGAAACCGGAGATACAGTGTAGTGGAACAGCAAGCAGGATCATGAACCACAAGGGACGTCAGCCAAGCAAGTCTTCAACAGGTACACAGGAGAGAGTCTCTGGTTGTGTTGACCAAGGAGAAGGCAGAAAGTAACTGAACTGAACAGCTTAAGTAACCAGCAGGACTGACGAACAGGATATCATCATCAGGTGAGTCACTGTGGAAAAGATTGGAGCTGGCAATTAACCGACAGCTGAGCGGCCTGCTCTGAGAAGGAAGAGCTGAGCCCAGCCCTGACAGTACCCCCTCCTCAACAACCCCTCCCCCTCAGAGGACCACCAGGTTTGAGGGGGAAACGTCTATGGAAAGCACGAAGGAGGACAGGGGCATGTACGTCCGAGGATGAGACCCAAGAGCGTTCCTCAGGACCGTACTCTTTCCAATGCACCAGGTACTGTATGCGCCCACGGAACCTACGGGAGTCAACAATGGACTGTACTTCATACTCCTCATGGTTCTCAACCTGTACTGGGTGCTGTTTTTTTCTTTGTGAAGAAGAGGAGTGGTGAACTGAGACCTTGTATTGATTATAGGGGTTTCAATCGTTTCACGATTAAGAATGCTTATCCAATTCCGTTGAATATGAAGTTAATTGACTGCCTCAAGGGTGCAACAGTATTCACAAAGCTGGATTTGAGAGGAGCATACAATCTTGTGAGGACCAAGGGGGGCGACAAATGGAAAACTGTGTTTAATACCAGAACAGGCCATTATGAGTACCTCGTAATGCCATTTGGCCTTTGCAACGCTCCGGCAGTTTTCCAGGAATTGATCAACGATGTCCTCCAAGATTTGTTGCAGCTATGTGTGGTGGTTTATCTCGACGATATCTCTGTGATATATCTGGCCATGATTACCCACAGATGGATCCCAGCTGGGGCCAGGCGGCCAGAAATAGGATATCCAACCATCCGCCCTGAACAAAGATGGCCACAAGGGCTTCAGGTATACTGGAGCCATGTTGAAAAAGGGCAGATGCCCTAAATTAAAGACCCAAAAATACACACCAAACCCAAAGGGAAAGACCCCCAATTACACAGTGCGATTGAGTCTAATATTGGGATAAAGTCTTTTAATGCTGAGTTTCTTTCCATTGCTGTTTCATACTTAAGGGGAACCCTACGTTATCTCATTAATGTGATCCTATGTGGCACTTAAGGTAAATACAGAAACCACAATGCAAATGGTGGAAGGTTGTCAAAGAAAGGCTACAAGGCTATGTTTAATGCCTGAAGCTGCTTTTGATTTAGATTTTACTCATGTATGGGGGGAAAGGTTTAATTGCTCTACAGCCTTAGTTAGAGAGGCCCAGATACATGGAGAGGATCTTTAAGGGGGAAATTTCTGGGATTCTGATCTGAACTTTTTCCTATTGCTTTCCAATTCTTTATTAGTAGGGTCTGGGGACAGAGAAATCTCATCCGAAACCTCTTTACCCTTCTCGTTGTTATTTAATAGTTGTATACGATCATGTAAGGCTCTAAAATCGGCCATTGTATAGCCTTTGTATTGATCAGCCTCCATTTTGTCCACGATCTTTCAGGTCCGATCTTTGTGGTACAAATATTTAAATGTTAACTTACTGGTGAATAAGTATAGGTCCTTCACTACAATGAATTTATCTGTGACCTCGTCTGGACAAAAATTCAAGCCTTGGTGCAGACCCTGTTCTTCTACCCTAGTAATGCTGCGTACACACGACCGGACTTTCCGGCAGAAAAGGTCCGACGGAATCATTCCAATCGTGTGTGGGCTTCATCTGACTTTTTCTTTCTAAAATGCTGACGGACCTAGAAATAGAATATGTTTCAAATCTTTCCGACTGACTCAATTCCTATCGGGAAAACCGTTGGTCTGTATGCTAGTCCGACGGACCAAAAACAACGCAAGGGCAGCTATTGGCTACTGGCTATTGAACTTCCTTTTTCTAGTCCCGTTGTACGTCATCGCGTTCTAAACGAACGGACTTCGGTGTGATCGTGTGTTGGCAAGTCAGTTTCAGCGGAACTCTGTTGGAAAGACCGTCAGAGTCTACTCTGATGGAAAGTCCGGTCGTGTGTGCGCGGCATAGGGGTGTATGAGGACAGGTCAAGACACTAATTGACTCGATTCCTGACTCAGGCAGGCCACAGGGTTGTCTTGTGGATCTCCCCCCCATCTTTGGGATCCCTCCTAAAGTCTGGGTTAAAATGTCTATATTTAAATGATTCGCTGAAGATTTAGGTACAGTCCCAGGGGTTAAAGGTAGTGCTCCCCTTATATTTATGTGGCTTCCGCTTCAATTTTTGTGCTTGTTGTGGTTTGTAACAGTGTGCCGTACTTATTTAGTGAACCTTGAGTAGTATTTGCTTTCTTATGCCCCGTACACACGGTTGGACTTTGTTCGGACATTCCGACAACAAAATCCTAGGATTTTTTCCGACGGATGTTGGCTCAAACTTGTTTTGTCTACACACGGTCGCACAAAGTTGTCGGAAAATCCGATCATTCTAAACGCGGTGACGTAAAACACGTACGTCGGGACTATAAATGGGGCAGTGACCAATAGCTTTCATCTCTTTATTTATTCTGAGCATGCGTGGCACTTTGTCCGTTGGATTTGTGTACACACGATCGGAATTTCCGACAACGGAAATTTTGTTGTCGGAAAATTTTATCTCCTGCTCTCCAACTTTGTGTGTCGGAAAATCCGATGGAAAATGTCCGATGGAGCCCACACATGGTCGGAATTTCCGACAACACGCTCCGATCGGACATTTTCCATCGGAAAATCCGACCGTGTGTACGGGGCATTAGAGTTTTCCAATTTTTTTTTTTAGTTGAGAAGGACGTTTCTGTGCGCCACCACCTCTCTTACCCGCATTATACCCACCACTAGTGTTATGATACGTGCGTGATCGTTTAGTGTCCGATTGATTAGGCGAACCTCATATTGTAGATCCCGTTTGTGCTAAACAAACAGAAGATAAAGAAGAATCTGATTCATTTTCAGTATCAGCATAATTTCTACTTGCTTTTGCCCCTCTCCTTACTGATCTGTAGGTCATTTCATTTTTCCATTTGTAAGCTGAGCCCTCACTAAAGACAACTGAGTCTCTAACAAATTTTTCTTCCTTTGCATCTATTGTTTATGCTGTTACCTCTTGTACATGTTCCTTTAATCCTTTTTCTTTGGATAACCATGGCTGCCCAGTGAGACCATTGCTAGGCTGTTCTAAGATCTCTTTAATGTGTCCATTGATTCTAATTCTTTATGATGATACTCAATCATGAATTAAACCGTGATGGAAAGAAACTCAGCATTAAAAGACTGTATCTTTATCTCAATATTAGGCTCAATCACCTTGTGTAATTGGGGGGGGGGGGGGGGGGTTCCCTCAGGGTTTGGTGTGTATTTTTGGGCTTTGATTCAGGGCATCTGACCTTTTTCAACATGGCGATTCCAGTTTACTTGAAGCCCTTGTGGCCATCTTGGTTCAGGGCGGATCCATCTAGGGGTAATCATGGCCAGGTATATCACCTGGGCAGTCTCAGGGCCCTTGTCTCCCTTCTTGATAGCCTGGCTGAATGATCATGTCTGCCAGAACAAAACAACTACAGGTAATAAAACTTATGAGAGCTTTTATAAAACAGCCGTATATATTTTAAAAATATTGGAACGAAAAAGGGCTAATTAAAGCGGGGGTCCACCTATCTATCGTTTTTTTTTTTTTTGGAGTTCATTCACAAACTTTTCTTCTCATGATTATCTACTCACATGTTCTGTGTAATAAGTCCGCCTGTGTCCGATTTCGTTGTAAAGAATAACTTATAAAATTCACTGAAGGCGGTTTCCATCTTCATTGTGGGCATTTGAAGCCCACAAGCATGTATTTCCTGGATGCAGTGAATGCTGTGCTCCCAGCATTCACCGAGATGTTGTGATGACGCTGTTGCACAATGCATGCTGGGAAGCCTGAGACTAGCTCCCAGGGGACTGTGGGAGGTCTGGGAGAGGCTAGAAACACGCCTACTCCCATGGGAGGAAAACCAGGAAGTGCCGAGAAGATTAGAAAAAAAAGGTAATTACGGCGATTTAAATTTTTTTACACAGCATGTCAGCATCTAGGCAAGGAAGAGAATGCATAGAGATAATGTTCAAAACTTGGGTGGAACCCCACTTTAAGTCACTGATGGTTAGTATATTTCCTTGTAATCCTGCAAATTGTGTCAGTTTCTGCTTGAATGAAGCAGCATGATGCTACCTTTGGAGTTTGCTGAATTTAAAGATCTGTAACCGACATTGTTCTCTCTGTTTTGCGGTAGGTCCTAACTTTAATATAGGAAATCCGATATGATTAAATAACTAATTAGACTAAATTCGATGTACAATTGGATTACATTATGAAATTATAATTACTATTAATATGATCATTATTATTATTACTATTATCATCGCTGTTTTATATAAAAGCAAAAGGTAAATTATATAATATATGAAAACTACTCAGAAGTGATTGAAGTGAAACTATATTGGAGGTTGGAGGAGGATGATAAGGGGAGAGAAGGGCTCGTGGGACCCTTGGGAGATATGTGTGAGTCCATGAATAGGAGTTGTCCAGGTCCATATGCAGAAATGCTATTACACAGTGGGGGTTATTTACTAAAGGAAAATCCACTTTGCACTGCAAGTGCACTTGGAAGTAAAGTCGCTGTAGATCCGAGGGGGACATGCAAGGAAAATAAAAAACAGCATTTTAGCTTGCACGTGATTGGATGATAAAATCAGCAGAGCTTCCCCTCATTTCAGATCTACCCCTTAGATTTAGAGCGACTGCACTTCCAAGTGCATTTGCAGTGCAAAGTGGATTTTACTTTAGTAAATAACCCCCAGTGTGTGAAATGTTGTTATATTTTTTATATATCATTAAAACTTGTCATTCCATTTAGATGGCACAAATAAAGTCTACATTGATAGCTCCTGATGAAGAGGACCATGTCCAAGAAATGCGTTGCACTTGAATGACTATTATATGCAATTATCACAGTATTTGGGATCGATTGTTTTACAATTGTAATATATTTTAGTATAATCTGCTACTGTATGGACTACTATTGTCTAAATTCAACTGAATGAAATACATTTTATTTTTCTACTAAATGCTATGCCTTGAAATTCCCATAATTATACTATAAATATAGTTTTGATGCATCAAATTCAGGGATGCGGCATATAAATTAAATTATTCTTTTTTTCGGACTACTCTACCAATATGTGAAATTTGAATGACCTATGTAAGTTGGTAAATAAGTTATGCCACTTTTGCATTACTTCCGGTACAGTCCTCATATTAGTCATGAAGAGAAAATAGTTATTCAGTCCTATAGTACGAGCTACATGCAATACCAATTGGTATGCCCTGGCCTTATAGAACAACCCAGGGACAGTTAAATGGATCCTGCCCATGGCAATCATGTTGTGCTCAGACTTGCCGTGTTTGGGGTGATGCACTTGTGTCGGAAATCCTAATTCTGACCCAGCCATCAGAACCAGTTGGTCCACATATTCTACTAACTCTGACCCAGCTATTAGAACCGGCTGGTCCATATAGACTACTAACTCCAACCCAGCTATCAGAACCTGGCTTGTCCATATAGTCTAATAACTCTGACCCAGCTATCAGAACCTGGCTTGTCCATATAGTCTAATAACTCCGACCCAGCTATCAGAACCTGGCTTGTCCATATAGTCTACTAACTCCAACCCAGCTATCAGAACCTGGCTGGTCCATATAGACTACTAACTCCAACCCAGCTATCAGAACCTGGCTTGTCCATATAGTCTAATAACTCCGACCCAGCTATCAGAACTGGCTGGTCCATATAGTCTACAGTCACTTTAGAAGCAAGAACATAATTTAAACCCGGCAGGAGAGAGGTGGTTGGCAAAAAGAAATAAGTCCACCCCACATCCCTACCCCTATCAAATTAGGTAGCATGAAAATGAGCAGTGAAATTTGGAGCTTGTTTTGAACAAGGTGGTTCCAAACTTTTCCCAGCGTGCTTCTCACCAACAGGATAAAACAATACTGCCCAAACAGAAACTTTTCCCAATATTTATTTCATAGCCAATAGCTAAATATGTCTGTATGTCATTTCCTTTCTTGCATTTTATAACTGTTACTTCTGTACATATTTCTACACTGTTCTGCATTTTTGGAATATGAAATATAAAATGAATAAGTTGGCCTTCTGTGTGCTAAGCTATAAATGTACAACCTGTAGAAGGACTGTTAAGCTACCTGAAGGCTTAGTTGTATATTTGCTGCTAACCTGTATGAGATTGCATCATATCACTGCACCCTTGGGTTCTATGCATTTGCAGCCAATCTATTGCATGCAAATTAGCATCAGTACTATGTACCCCATACCCATTTATATAGGGCAGTGGCGGGATCTGGGGGCTCCCTTGTTAAACATGGCTTCCAATTTCCGATTAGTTGCCCAACGCACCACTACACACCACCAGGCCAGGGTTGTGGGGAAGAGGCCCCTGTCCTCATCAACATGAGGACAAGGTGCTTTGAAGGGGGAGCCCCCCCCAACACCCTCCATGTTGAAGTCATGTGGCCTGGTATGGTTCAGGGGGGAGATGCCTGGGATCTGGAGCCCCCTTGTTAAAGGGGCCTTCCTAGTTCTGATAAGATACCCCCCCGCACCCCCACCAGAACAGGGTTGTGGGGAAGAGCCACAACAAATACGTAAGGAAAGATGGCACAGGGATTGGGGCATACACAATGATAAAGGAGGAGGGGCATACAATTAGAAATAATCATAAACTGTAAATAAGAATAAAATTGTAAACATTTTTATTAAAAAGAGTCCCAGTAAATTCAAGTCCAATGGATTACTGTAAGGTGTCAGATGACAGGTTACAAAGCTTCCCCTTTTTCTTAGACCTGAGGAAAAAGCAGAAGCTTTGAAACGCATCATCTGATACGTCCCGTCGTCACTTCCGGTTTCCGGACTTCCCCGAGTGCATTCCACGCTGGTTTGTACACCACAAGGAAGTAATCAGGCCGGCTTTCCCTAACCTCCTTGCTGTCCCACCGCTGCAGCCCGTTGGGATACTATTTTGGACCCGGTTCGGGACTCCTACAGTGACCACAGACATTCTTTGGAATTAAATTCCCATTTTTAACAGACATTATGTGAGTAGCCATTTGGCTGACATGTTAATAAATTTCTTTCTTTTCATACTGCACTTAATCTGGTGCACCTTGTCCTTTTTAAATTGTGGGGAAGAGCCACTTGCACTCATCAACATGGGGACAAGGTGCTTTGGGGGCTTGCAGCCTGGTATGGTTCGGTGGGGGGAGGGATCTGGGGGCTCCCTTGTTAAAGGGGGCTTCCAAGTTCCAATAGGTTACCCCCTGCACCCCTACAACCACCAGGCCAGGGTTGTGGGGAAGAGGCCCTTGTCATCAACATGAGGACAAGGTGCTTTGGGTGAGAGTCCCTCCCCCAAGCACCCTCCCATGTTGAAGACATGTGGCCGGGTATAATTCAGGAGGGGTTCTCATTACCCCCCCACCCCTTTCCTGGCCTGCCAGGCTGCATACTCAGGTAAGGGTTTGGTTTGGATTTAGGGAGGACCCCACTCCATTTTTATTTGTTTCATTTTGGCGTGGGGTACCCCCTCAAATTCCATACCAGACCCGAAGGGCCTGGTATGAATTGGGGGGGGGGGGACGCTGTTTTTCTTTTACATTTTTAAATTCTGGCTCTTCTTCTGTTCACATTCTACTGGCAGCGGGGTATCCCCCAGGATATTTGGGAAAAATGTGTCACCTGACCCAAATACCGCATGTGATATGCTTTAGTGAATGCAGGTTATTGTTTGGAAGATATACAGTATCTGCCAAAAGCAGGGACAGATCTCATGGCCAGCAACAGAGATGTGTTTTAATGGTTGCCCTGCAGACTAGTCAGGGTAAGGTTGTCGCCAGTGTTTAGTAGCCTGGGAAATCATGGGAAGCCCATAACCTAAACATGAGCAACTGCTTCTAATAGGTATGCTACTGCCATCCATAGACGAAGGGCTCCACCTGTACATAAAACGCAAAGGGAGTAAGGGGAAGACAGCGCAAAGACCATAGGGCAGGGTCACCTTTCAATACTCTATATTGAGTATCAATGATTGAACATCAAGGAGTATTGAAAGATATGAGGACAGGTACAGGAGCCACGAGATCACTTCTGAAAGCCAGGACGGCATTGATGGAGCAGATGAACATCGTTCAGACTGCTGTCATGCAAACCGATGGCAGGAGAGCCGCTTGGTATCCTCAACTCCAATCATTCCGGCCCCTTTGATGATGTCGCCATTGAAGCATGCACAGCAGCAGGGCATGCTCCAGGAAACTTCCTCTTCCTCTTCTCTGAGCTCTCTAACACTATTTGAGATTAACTTGGTTTCAGCATCTTGCTGTCTCCATACAGCAGAGCTCAGAGTGGGAGATCGAGAAAATGCACCAGGAGCCAATCACAGGCAACACAGCTCACCAACATATTTCATCTGTAAATGTAGTTGATTGGAGTTCAGCTTTAATATATTCTACCTTCTATCTGTAGTTTACAGCAGTGGTCTCCAAATTGCAGTCCTTCGCTTGCTTTTATCTGGCCCTTGGGGCACTATTTTATCCACTGACACCAACAATGGGGTATAATTCCTCCCAATGACAGTACACAATTCTTCCCAATGATGGGGTATAATTCCTCCCAATGACAGGACACAATTTCTCCCAATGATGGGGTATAATTCCTCCCAATGACACCAATGATGGTGCCCAATTCCTCCCAGTGACACCAATAAAGGGGGCACAAATCCTCCTAATTATCTGGTATATAATTACTCCCAATGATCAGGTATTTAATCCTCCCAATGACAGGGCACAATTTCTCCCAATGACGGGGTATAATTTCTCCCAGTGACACCAATGATGGGGCACAATTCCTCCCAATGATGGGGCACAATTCCTCCCAATGACGAGACATAATTCCTTCCCAATGATGGGTTATTTAATCCTCCCAATGACCAGGCACAATTCCTCTTAATGATGGTGTATAATTCCTCCCAACGACGGGACACAATTCCTCCCAATGATGGGACACAATTCCTCCCAATGATGGGACACAATTCCTCCCAATGATGGGGCACAATTCCTCCCAATGATGGGACACAATTCCTCCCAATGATGGGACACAATTCCTCCCAATGATGGGACACAATTCCTCCCAACGACGGGACACAATTCCTCCCAATGATGGGACACAATTCCTCCCAATGATGGGGCACAATTCCTCCCAATGATGGGACACAATTCCTCCCAATGACGGGACACAATTCCTCCCAATGACGGGGCACAATTCCTCCCAATGATGGGACACAATTCCTCCCAATGATGGGACACAATTCCTCCCAATGATGGGGCACAATTCCTCCCAATGATGGGGCACAATTCCTCCCAATGACGGGGCACAATTTCTCCCAATGATGGGGCACAATTCCTCCCAATGATGGGGTATAATTTCTTCCAATGATGGGTCACAATTTCTCCCAATGATGGGGCACAATTCCTCCCAATGACAGGGTATAATTCCTCCCAATGATGGGGCACAATTCCTCCCAATGACGGGGCATAATTCCTCCCAAAGATGGGGCACAGTTTCTCCCAATGACAGGTTATAATTCCTCCCAATGACGGGGCACAATTCCTCTCAATGATGGGGTATAATTCCTTCCTAAAATGGGGTATAATTCCTCCCAATGACATGTTACAATTCCTCCCAATGACGGGGCACAATTTCTCCCAATGATGGGGCACAATTCCTCCCAATGATGGGGTATAATTCCTCCCAATGATGGGGTATAATTCTTCCCAATGATGGGCACAATTCCTCCCAATGATGGGGTATATTTCCCCCCAATGATGGGGCACAATTCCTCCCAATGATGGGGTATAATTCTTCCCAATGATGGGCACAATTCCTCCCAATGATGGGGTATATTTCCCCCCAATGATGGGGCACAACTCCTCCCAATGATGGGGTATAATTCTTCCCAATGATGGGCACAATTCCTCCCAATGATGGGGTATATTTCCCCCCAATGACAGGGCACAATTCCTCCCAATAACGGGGTATAATTCCTTCCAATGACGGGGCACATTTCCTCCCAATGATGGGGCACAATCCCTCCCAATGATGGGGTATAATTTGCCCCAATGACGGGACACAATTCCTCCCAATGATGAGGTATAGTTTCTACCAATGACACCAATGATGGGGTATATAATTCCTCCCAATGACGAGGCATAATTCCTCCAAATGATGGGGTATTTAATCCTCCCAATGAAGGGGCACAGTTTCTCCCTATGACGGGGCACAATTCCACCCAATGACTGGGCACAAATTCTCCAAATGATGGGGTATATTTCCTCCCAATGATGGGGCACAATTCCTCCCAATGACTGGGTATAATTCCTCCCAATGATGGGGCAGAATTCCTCCTAATGATGAAGTATAACTCCTCCCAATGATGGGGTATAATTCCTCCCAATGATGGGCACAATTCCTCCCAATGATGGGGCATATTTCCTCCCAATGATGGGGCACAATTCCTCCCAATGACAGGGTATAATTCCTCCCAATGATGGGGCACAATTCCTCCTAATGATGGGGTATAACTCCTCCCAATGATGGGTGGGGTATAATTCTTCCCAATGACGGGCACAATTCCTCCCAATGATGGGGTATAATTCCTCCCAATGATGAGGTATAATTCCAGCCAATGATGGGGCACAATCCCTTCAAATGACGGGGTATAATTCCTCCCAATGACGGGGTAAAGAACCTCTCAATGACGAGGCACAATTCCTCCTAATGATGGGGTACATTTCCTCCCAATGATGGGGCACAATCCCTCCCAATGATGGGGTATAATTTGCCCCAATGATGAGGTATAATTTCTACCAATGACGGGGTATATAATTCCTCCCAATGATGGGGTATTTAATCCTCCCAATGAAGGGGCACAGTTTCTCCCAATGACAGGGCACAATTCCTCCCAATGATGGGGTATAATTCCTCCCAATGACGGGGCACAGTTGCTCCCAATGATGGGGTACATTTCCTCCCAATGATGGGGCACAATCCCTCCCAATGATGAGGTATAATTTCTACCAATGACACCAATGATGGGGTATATAATTCCTCCCAATTATGGGGTATTTAATCCTCCCAATGAAGGGGCACAGTTTCTCCCAATGACGGGGCACAATTCCTCCCAATGATGGGGTATAATTCCTTCCAATGACAGGGCACAATTCCTCCCAATGATGGGGTATAATTCCTCCCAATGATGGGGCACAATTCCTCCCAATGACGAGACATAATTCCTTCCCAATGATGGGTTATTTAATCCTCCCAATGACCAGGCACAATTCCTCTTAATGATGGTGTATAATTCCTCCCAACGACGGGACACAATTCCTCCCAATGATGGGGCACAATTCCTCCCAATGATGGGACACAATTCCTCCCAACGACGGGACACAATTCCTCCCAATGATGGGACACAATTCCTCCCAATGATGGGGCACAATTCCTCCCAATGATGGGACACAATTCCTCCCAATGATGGGGCACAATTCCTCCCAATGATGGGACACAATTCCTCCCAACGACGGGACACAATTCCTCCCAATGATGGGACACAATTCCTCCCAATGATGGGGCACAATTCCTCCCAATGATGGGACACAATTCCTCCCAATGACGGGACACAATTCCTCCCAATGACGGGGCACAATTCCTCCCAATGATGGGACACAATTCCTCCCAATGATGGGACACAATTCCTCCCAATGATGGGGCACAATTCCTCCCAATGATGGGGCACAATTCCTCCCAATGACGGGGCACAATTTCTCCCAATGATGGGGCACAATTCCTCCCAATGATGGGGTATAATTTCTTCCAATGATGGGTCACAATTTCTCCCAATGATGGGGCACAATTCCTCCCAATGACAGGGTATAATTCCTCCCAATGATGGGGCACAATTCCTCCCAATGACGGGGCATAATTCCTCCCAAAGATGGGGCACAGTTTCTCCCAATGACAGGTTATAATTCCTCCCAATGACGGGGCACAATTCCTCTCAATGATGGGGTATAATTCCTTCCTAAAATGGGGTATAATTCCTCCCAATGACATGTTACAATTCCTCCCAATGACGGGGCACAATTTCTCCCAATGATGGGGCACAATTCCTCCCAATGATGGGGTATAATTCCTCCCAATGATGGGGTATAATTCTTCCCAATGATGGGCACAATTCCTCCCAATGATGGGGTATATTTCCCCCCAATGATGGGGCACAATTCCTCCCAATGATGGGGTATAATTCTTCCCAATGATGGGCA
Source organism: Lithobates septentrionalis (assembly GCA_037952835.1). Taxonomy (NCBI): domain Eukaryota; kingdom Metazoa; phylum Chordata; class Amphibia; order Anura; family Ranidae; genus Lithobates; species Lithobates septentrionalis. The sequence goes on from JBBDGP010002453.1 coordinate 1,680,347, forward strand.
CAATTCCTCCCAATGATGGGGTATATTTCCCCCCAATGATGGGACACAACTCCTCCCAATGATGGGGTATAATTCTTCCCAATGATGGGCACAATTCCTCCCAATGATGGGGTATATTTCCCCCCAATGACAGGGCACAATTCCTCCCAATAACGGGGTATAATTCCTTCCAATGACGGGGCACATTTCCTCCCAATGATGGGGCACAATCCCTCCCAATGATGGGGTATAATTTGCCCCAATGACGGGACACAATTCCTCCCAATGATGAGGTATAGTTTCTACCAATGACACCAATGATGGGGTATATAATTCCTCCCAATGACGAGGCATAATTCCTCCAAATGATGGGGTATTTAATCCTCCCAATGAAGGGGCACAGTTTCTCCCTATGACGGGGCACAATTCCACCCAATGACTGGGCACAAATTCTCCAAATGATGGGGTATATTTCCTCCCAATGATGGGGCACAATTCCTCCCAATGACTGGGTATAATTCCTCCCAATGATGGGGCAGAATTCCTCCTAATGATGAAGTATAACTCCTCCCAATGATGGGGTATAATTCCTCCCAATGATGGGCACAATTCCTCCCAATGATGGGGCATATTTCCTCCCAATGATGGGGCACAATTCCTCCCAATGACAGGGTATAATTCCTCCCAATGATGGGGCACAATTCCTCCTAATGATGGGGTATAACTCCTCCCAATGATGGGTGGGGTATAATTCTTCCCAATGACGGGCACAATTCCTCCCAATGATGGGGTATAATTCCTCCCAATGATGAGGTATAATTCCAGCCAATGATGGGGCACAATCCCTTCAAATGACGGGGTATAATTCCTCCCAATGACGGGGTAAAGAACCTCTCAATGACGAGGCACAATTCCTCCTAATGATGGGGTACATTTCCTCCCAATGATGGGGCACAATCCCTCCCAATGATGGGGTATAATTTGCCCCAATGATGAGGTATAATTTCTACCAATGACGGGGTATATAATTCCTCCCAATGATGGGGTATTTAATCCTCCCAATGAAGGGGCACAGTTTCTCCCAATGACAGGGCACAATTCCTCCCAATGATGGGGTATAATTCCTCCCAATGACGGGGCACAGTTGCTCCCAATGATGGGGTACATTTCCTCCCAATGATGGGGCACAATCCCTCCCAATGATGAGGTATAATTTCTACCAATGACACCAATGATGGGGTATATAATTCCTCCCAATTATGGGGTATTTAATCCTCCCAATGAAGGGGCACAGTTTCTCTCAATGACGGGGCACAATTCCTCCCAATGATGGGGTATAATTCCTTCCAATGACAGGGCACAATTCCTCCCAATGATGGGGTATAATTCCTCCCAATGATGGGGCACAATTCCTCCCAATGACGGAGCACAGTTCCTCCCAATGACGGGGCACAATTCCTCCCAATGACGGGGCACAATTCCTCCCAATGACGGGGCACAATTCCTCCCAATGACGGGGCACAATTCCTCCCAATGATGGGGTATAATTCCTCCCAATGACAGGGCACAATTCCTCCCAATGACACCAATGATGGGGTATATAATTCCTCCCAATGAAGGGGCACAGTTTCTCCCAATGACCGGGCGCAATTCCTCCCAATGATGGGGTATAATTCCTCCCAATGACCGGGCACAATTCCTCCCAATGATGGGGTATAATTCCTCCCAATGACCGGGCACAATTCCTCCCAATGATGGGGTATAATTCCTCCCAATGATGGGGTATAATTCCTCCCAATGATGGGGTATAATTCCTCCCAATGACAGGGCACAGTTCCTCCCAATAACGGGGTATAATTCCTCCCAATGATGTGGTTTAACTCCTCCCAATGATGGGGGTATAATTCTTCCCAATGATGGGGCACAATTCCTCCCAAGGACGGGGCACAGTTCCTGCCAATAACGGGGTATAATTCCTCCCAATAATGGGGTATAATTCCTCCCAATGATGAAGTATAATTCCTCCCAATGACGGGGCACAACTCCTCCCAATGATGGGGTATAATTCCACCCAATGATGGGGTATAATTCCTCCCAATAATGGGGTATAATTCCACCCAATGATGGGGTATAATTTCTCCCAATGATGGGGTATAATTCCTCCCAATGATGGGGTATAATTCCTCCCAATGATGGGGTATAATTCCACCCAATGATGGGGTATAATTTCTCCCAATGATGGGGTATAATTCCACCCAATGATGGGGTATAATTCCACCCAATGATGGGGTATAATTTCTCCCAATGATGGGGTATAATTCCACCCACTGACACCAATGATGGGGGATTGTTTACTTTGATGCTGGAACATTTTGTACTTTCCGTGGCCTCAGTCCGGCCCCCCTAAAGTCTGAAGAGCAGTAAACTGGCCCTTTGTTTAGAAAGTTTGGAGACCCCCTAGTTTACACCATTTGTTCCATCTATTTAGCGATTGATCGCTACCCTTACGTTGGCCATTAAAGTGGCTGAACTCTGCAGAAAAAAATCAGATCACTTTTGAAGATATCGCTGTTTTTTTTTATTATTCAATCTTGTAATAAGGCACCATTTGTGTGGATGTGTTGGCACACTGGAAATCCCAGAGGCAGGAAATCCACGGATTCCTTCGGCTGGGAGTGACAGTAGTGACGTACTCTGCAATGACAGGCTGTGGGTAGCTGCAGCTATTGGGTCCTGTTCACAAAGCAACAATCAAACCTGTGGCTGATAGTTTTAGTATAGTAGACTGCCACTTATACCAGAAGCTTCCCACTGCAGCTCCGCACCTATCAGCCGCTGTCCTTCCGAACTCTGCAAGTTATGATTGATATGTGACCCGACCAGAGCACCCTCAGAATAGGCAAGTAGAATCGTCTTCCTTCTACAAGGTAGATCATATAGGACAGTGATGGCGAACCTTGCCACCCCAGATGTTTTGGAACTACATTTCCCATGATGCTCCATTACACAGCAGAGTGCATGAGCATCATGGGAAATGTAGTTCCAAAACATCTGGGGTGCCAAGGTTCGCCATCACTGGTATAGGAGTTAGGGCAGTGGGAGTCATTTTAAGCTTAGTTAGTTCTAGTCCATACTTCTACTTTAAGGTACCAAAGATCATTTGCAAGGATGCACCAATACCGATTCTTGTCCAAATCACATGCAATTTCCCCCACTGCTCCGCTGTGTGTGTACAGAGAGGGAAGCGCCATCTAGTGGGCAGTTTATTAAAAATGTTAAAACTCACATCAAAGTGTTACTAAACCCAGTAATATGAAAATAGTTAATCCGCCCCCCGCCGTGCCCACAGCTTCTAAATATTCCGTTTACAGTAAAATACTGCCACTATATACCTTTTTGGCTGATGTGTATACCACGGTCACGTGATAAACTGCAGGGTTTGCCCAAGTGTTGAGTGTTCAGGTAGGAGGAGATTTCCACTATAGCCTGTGTCGTCATGCTGTTATGGGAGGCGGATCACCCATCAATCAAGATGTGACATCCCACCCACTGTGTTCTTTTTTTTAGTTACTGGGCATGGAGGAGGACGGAAGGACTGGGCTGTCATTTAGGATCTGTATACATACCCACATGTGTGACGTCAATACCATGTGACCTGAAAAGCTCAGCTCAACAAGGAAATGTTCTCTACAGCAGGGCTCTCAAACTGGGGGCCCTCCAGCTGTTGTGAAACTACACGTCCCATGGGGCATTGCAAGGCTGACACTTACAAGCATGATTCCCACAGCAGGGGCATGATGGGACTGGTAGTTTTGCAACAGGTGGAGGGCCGCCAGATTGAGACCCCTGCTCTACAGCAATAGAGAACAAACTGAGCATGTGCAGCAGTACTATCCTCACTGTGTATTATCTGGCCTTGCACAGAGACCCTGCAGGAGGGGGAGGATCTGTCCATACAGGATCAAAGAGCCTTTTTACACAATGCAGAGGATTAATCACTTAAAGCGGAGTTCCACACAAAAATGGAACTTCCACTTTTCGGAACCCTCCCCCCCTCCGGTGTCACATTTGGCACCTTTCAGGGGGGAGGGGGGTGCAGATACCTGTCTAAGACAGGTATTTGCACCCACTTCCGGCATAGACTCCCATGGGAGTCTATTCCTCTTCCCGTCCCCACCGCGCTGTCTCCTGGGAAACACACAGCTCCCAGGAGAGAGCGGGGACCACTTGGGACGCGCAGCGTGACTCGCGAATGCGCAGTAGGGAACCGGGAAGTGAAGCCGCAACGCTTCACTTTCTGATTCCCTCACCTAGGATGGTGGCGGCAGCTGCCGAGAACCGAGCGGGTTCTCGGCTTTGCCTGCCGACATCGCTGGACCCCGGGACAGGTAAGTGGCCATGTATTAAAATGTCAGCAGCTGCAGTATTTGTAGCTGCTGGCTTTTAATATTTTTTTTTTTAGGCTGATGTAGGTGGACCCCCACTTTAAAGTGGAGGGCCACCCTGAAAAACAATTACACCAAAAATCCTAAAAAAAAATTTTAAAAAAAATTTGAAAAAAAAAAAAATTAAACTTACCTAAACCCTTGTTGCTAGGCAGTCTTCCTAATCTGCCTCTGCCTTTTCCGCAGCGTCTTCTGCTCCTAGATGAGTGGCCCCGTTGTCTTCTGGGAACTGTGTGTGTTCCCAGAACACCACGGGGCCATTCACAGAGCGCTGCGCCGCTCGCACGTGCGCAGTAGGAAACTGGCAGTGAAGCCGCAAGGCTCCACTGCCTGTTTCCCTTAGCTAGGATGGCGGTGCCGGGACTCGAGAACCGAGGGACGGGTCGGTCTCGGGCGGCCGACATCGCGGGCACCCAGGACGGGTAAGTACTTATTTAAAGTCAGCAGCTACAGTGTTTGTAGCTGCTGACTTTTAATTTTTTTTTTTACGGCCGGAATCCCGCTTTAAGTTTCACAGTGAGTATAACAAGCATGTTATTCTGCACATACAGACAGATTTTACTATTGTTGGTTTACTTACAACTTTAAGTACATATCTGGCCAAATGCAAAATCCCAGCCCCCCCGATGATAGCAAATCATGGCTGCTGGAGGTGCTCAAAGTGCTGGAAGAGATGTAAAGGTGATCTGCCCCCAAGCTGACACCACTTCTGCCCTATACCCAGGGGGTCCCGGAACAACTTCTTCAGCCCTGTGAGCACCCCCTAGCGGCCGTGATTTGCTATCATCGGCGGGACGGGACACCTATACAGATTTTGCATTTGGCCAGATATGTACTCAAAAGCGGAGTTCCAGTCGTTTTTTGTTTATTAAATGTCAGCAGCTACAAAAAGTGTAGACTTTCAATAAACACACACTCACCTGTTCCAGGATCCAGCAAAATGGCTGCCCAAACCCTCGCTTCTCTCCCTCTCCTCTCCCCGGCATTACAAGTGTGGGCATCCGGCTGTTACAGCTTGCGGCTTCATAGCGCGAGTAGCACTGCACCTCAATGGTGGGGCAATCTTCTGGGACCTGTGACGTATCCCAGAAGATTACAGGGAGGAAAGGGGGAGGGGAGAACTTCCCGCTCGGATCGTCTGAGTGGCCCGAACGGAAGTGGGAGGGGATACCTGTCAAAACTAGGTACTTGCCACCCCCGAAAATATTACATGCCTAATGTGGCATGGGGGGGGGGGGGGGGGGGGTGAGTGCTTACAGCAGAACTTCCTCTTTTGGGTGGAGCTCTGCCTTAATGTGAGTTCTAACATTTTTAATAAACTGCCCACTAGATGGCGCTTCTCCCTTTCTACGCACACACACACAGGTGGGAGGAATAGCATTGCATTCCTGTTCAATTCGCATGCAATTTGCACCCATTTATTTTGTATTGGCGCAAATTGCCCCACATGGTGTCGGAACTCAGTATCGGGGAGTGCTTGATCGAAAGTTTTGGTACTCGCACTCGCTAATAAAAAAAAAAATGGTATCGGTGCAACCCTAATCATTTGTGTACCCCTACTTTGAATATAGTCTATTGATGAATCAAGGACAAAATAAACAGAAACAGAATACATTTAACTGGTTTTAATTTAAAGTTATTCATTGCAAATCAGTCATCTATTTCTCCAGCACACCATTTATCACACAAAACATATAGAGACAGGCCCTGTCATAACCAGAACCCCAAACCTCAATCCGTCTGAGAATCTTAAATAAATAGCACCAAACATAACGAAGGTCAGGTTCTGTACACCTCTTCCATTGTCAGCTGTAGAAGTGTTCAAAACAAAGGCGAAGTACTTCTCGGTCAGGTCCAGATCATTTGTATTCAGGAGAGAGCATTCATTACTGGTTTGCAGTGCCAATTGTGTGGCCTATTCCAAGGCAGCAGCAATGGTTTGTCAATTCATTAAGTTTGTTCTATGCAAAAAAAAAGGGACATTTGGGATTTGCTTGATGGTTAGTTTATAGTACAGAAACTTGGTTGAGTATAATGACAAGGGTTGAGGCTCAGTTAGTTAGGTCGAGGACCTAGAGCAGGGGCGCTCAACCTGGGACCTCAAACCAGGGAAGCGCATGCCTATGCTCTGGGATGGTGGGTCAGCAAGCCCAGATCGCAATCAAAGGGTTGCCAACCTACCATTAGAGTGCATGGAGCGGCTTAACCTGCGGGTTAACTGCACTGAGCCATAGACTTCTACCCTGTTTCCCCGAAAATAAGACCTAGTGTGATTGCCAGTGATGGCTGCAATATAAGCCCTACCCCCCAAATAAGCCCTAGTTAAAGACATTGTAGGTCTTATTTTTAGGGTAGGGGTTATTTTCGGGGAAACAGGGTAGGGCTTATATTGCAGCCATTACTGACAATCACGCTAGGTCTTATTTTCGGGGAAACAGGGTATTATCACGTGTCAAACACAAGGCCCGTAGGCCAAATCCAGCCCTCCAGGCCATTTCATGTGGCCCCCGATGTAAGGGGGGGGGGTGCTCTGGACATTTTGTCTTTCAGATACAACCGGCCCTTTGAGGGAAACCATAATGCTGATGCGGGCCGCAATGAAATTGACTTTGACACCCCTGTATTATTTCCTGCAGGTTGGGTGTGCTTTCTGAAAGCACACCAAAACTCCTGAATGCAGAAGTTTTGGTGCCCTTTCAGAAAGTGCGCCACAGCCGCAAGAAAAAGAAGTCTATGGCAAAGCTCAGCTAACCCACAGGAAAGCCGCAAGTGCACTGCACCCGTAGGGAGTATAAGCCGCAGCACATCAGTGTGGTTTGAGGGGCAGTGAAACCCCATAGTTCATTGTAGCTCGCAGCTGGCTACCAAATTACTTAAGCAGCCATCGCTCTTCAAAAGGTTAAGCACCCTGACCTAGAGTTGGGCTTCAGTTCCAGGGTTAGTATTTTGTTTTGGAGTGAACTGGCCATACACTGAGCACCTTATGACATCCAGCGAACCCTAGAGATGCCCCACAATCAAAAACTTTAGTCAAGCTGGCCATGCATGTGCAGTTTGATCAAATGTTTTGTGGAAATCGCAAAGGAATCAGACATAAATTGGGGTTTTCGATCAACCACAAAGCGATGGAAACTGCCCCCAAACGGCAGAAAAAAAAATCAGATTGTTTGAAAATATTGCCATAGTTTTCTTTTCCATTTTTAATTCAATCTCCCACTAAACTGTACTGAACTGAAATTTTGGTTGGCTGATCGAACCCATGGGTAGAAAATCACTTCGTTTCTGGCAACAACATCCAATTCCAATAATGAAAAGTGTTCAAAATTGACTGAAAATTTTCATGTGTATGGCCAGCTTCTCCTGAATCCACTGGAGACAGAACACAGAAAGCATCTTACAGGGGCACTGGGAGTGTACTTCCTTTAAAGTGTAACTAACAGGCAAAAAGGCAAAACTTTTTTTTTTAAGTTTTGTATAGAGTCCGTTTTTATTACTGTCTTGGGCCCCCCCTTAGGAAGATTCCTCCCCCCTATGAAAATTCCTCCTCTCTCTATGTGTCCTGTTTACTGTTATTATTGAAAGAGAAAATAAAAGTAAAATCCTATATTTATTGGTTGACAGCAGAACACTAATAGAGGGGAAATCTTCCAATGGGGAGAATAACATTTTGCCTTTAGTTACTGTGCAAAGCAACCCTCTCTTTTTGCTTCCAATATAATGGATCACAGGTAAATGTGGGTTTGAATCTGACAGATGACTAGGAGATATGTCTAAATACTGATTTTGTTTTACATAAGACTTTATGTATCTAAGAGATAACAAGAAAATCTGCAGTGGGTGTGTTTAGGAACTCCTCTTCCGTATCACAAGCCAAAGTTTTCAGACCACTAAAGAGAGACTGGGATGGACAGTGGTACTAGGATGACGCTTGGATTAAAAATGAAGGGAACTGAGTAGGTAGGTTGTGTGCAAGGATTCATTTTCAGTTTAGACTTGAGTCTTTAGTTAAATGGCTTTATCTCTACTATAACTGAAGTGCTGAAATATCCTTTGCGCTAAAAGTGCCAATTGCAAGACAAACGTAGGCTAGGAACATGTCAAAAAATCTTGCACCGATGCCACATATGAAAGTTAAACTGCCTAGCCATGAATGTGGAAAGGTTAGATGGGTTTGCTACGATACCTCCTAGATACCCCATTACCCATGCTGGTCAAAGTAACGGGTTCACCTTACTGTATGTAGCCTAAAACACCCTGATCACTGCTGAGACCTCACTATATTTTCCAACACATTTAACATGCTGCAGCACTTGGGCCTGGTTTTGGCTGCTCAGACACTAAGAACTCCAATATAGGTAAGAGAATTTACATTCTTTCCTCCGCACACTGAAGTACTGGCTCAGCCGGCAGTGGAGTAAGCGGAACTTAAGAATATGAAAGAATTTCAGCTACACTCCACTTAGCTCCTCTTGCAGTATTTTTTAATAATCGATGAATTGACTACATACAGTAATGTCTCCACTCAAAAAACAACCTTCCTTGATGTGTTCCACCACTTCTGGCTTGCACACAAGGATAGGGGAAGTTCCCCATCTTTTGTGGACAAGAATTGACTACATACAGTAATGTCTCCACCCAAAAACCAACCTCCTTGATGTGTTTCACCACTTCTGGCTTGCACACAAGGGTAGGGGAAGTTCCCTATCCTTTGTGAACATGAATTGACTACATACAGTAATGTCTCCACCCAAAAACCAACCTCCTTGAAGTGTTTCACCACTTTTGGCTTGCACACAAGGGTAGGGGAAGTTCCCTATCCTTTGTGAACATGAATTGACTACATACAGTAATGTCTTCACCCAAAAACCAACTTTCCTTGACGCTCTTCACCACTTCTGGCTTGCTCACAAGGGTAGGGGGAAGTTCCCTATCCTTGTGAGCAAGCCAGGAGTGGTGAAAGGCGTCAAGGAAGGTTGGTTTTTGGATGGAGACATTACTTTATGTAATCAAATTGTGTCCACAAAAGGATAGGGAACTTCCACTACCCTTGTGCGCAAGTCAGAAGTGGTGAAACGTGTCATGGAAGGTTGGTTTTTGGGTGGGGACCTTACTATAGGTAGTCAGTTCATCGATTATGTAAAAATACTGCAAAAGGAGCTAAGAGGCGTGTGGCTGACATTTATTCAAATTCTTAATGGAGCGTGGAGACGGACTACAATGGCCAACACTCAGGATGTCCATGTATAAGAGAGGCCAGTCTTGAACAGAGCTATGGATCTAAGTGAAAGGTAAGTGAGCCTGGTTTAAACGAAATAAATTGTTGCTTAACTGAACCACCTCCTTTTGTTTATATTTTTCCTGCATGGTGGAAGGCAGGCAACTCAGGTAGAGTAGAATCCCTTCAGTAGTGTTAAGATGACCGTTATACAGCAAAAACATCTGGCTAAGCACAATATTATCTCTTACAGTAATATATCAGAACCGCTTTTCATAACAAACTCTCATAGCTGTAGCACAGCTATCAATAACAAAGTGGGTCTCCGGTATGTAATTTACCTTGCATCAACCTAAAGTGGAAGTCTGGTTTAAAAGTATCAAACCCTAAACCAGCTCCCACTCCCATTCTATGTCCTGTACTGACTAGCCTGTAGAGGAAAGATGTCTATACCAGTGTTTCTCAACTCCAGTCCTCAAGGCACCCCAACAGGTCATGTTTTCAGGATTTCCCTCAGATGAAACAGCTGTGGTAATTACTAAGGCAGTGAAACTGATCAAATCACCTGTGCAAAATAATGGAAAGCCTGAAAACATGACCTGTTGGGGCGCCTTGAGGACTGGAGTTGAAAAACACTGGTCTATACTCACTTATTGACAGGGCGCACTGGTCTGGTCACGTGTAAGGCTTCCAGGTCCGGCTTCAGGGGAGAGGAGGGCCAGCCGACAACAGATGCCCCATAGTAAGCCTATGGGTGACGTCACTGTCCAGGCTCTGCAGCTAGCGGTAATCTCTCCTCTCCCCTGAAGCTGGCACTGAAATCCGATAATGTGATCGTGCGGCCTTAAAAAATAGGTAAGTATTGACTTTTCTCCTCCATAAGTTAGTATAGGACTTACAATGGGAGCTATTCACAGGGTGCTGCAATCCAGTCACATGATTAGCTCCCATTGCTGGCTTTAGAGGAGAGGAGGGACAGCCGACAACAGATGTCCCATAGTAAGCCTATGGGTGACGTCACTGCCCAGGCTTGGCAGCCATTGTCGATGATCTTTCCTCTCCCCTGAAGCCGACACTGGATCACGTGACCGGACCGGAGCAGACTTAGAGTAGGTACAGTAAGTGTAGACATCTTTCCTCCGTAGGCTAGTTAGTATAGGACTTAGATTGCTAAGAGTTGTTCTGGTCAGTTTGAAAATAGCATGCCCAAAGCTGAGATTCCCCCGTACAATATAACAGGCACTTCACCAAAAACTCTTTTTCATTTTTTGGAGTAAAAAAAGAACAGTTGTTATTGTCCTCTGGAATTCTGGAGTATTTTTCAAGCCGCTATTACCAGACCTGCAAATCTGCCGTGGTCATTGCAAAGATTATCTTACATTATATAGCAGGAATGGTGCCAGCAGCAGTGGTGGAAACACCACCATGTGACTTTGACTAACAGACTCCACCTGCACCTGATGGACTAACCTTTTAATTAGAGCTTCCTAATTAGATTGGCACATACATCTCCCAGTTTTAGAGCTCTCTTGCTTGCACATAAGTTCATTCTAGCAAAAAGAAGCAAGTTGGAGATGGTTTCGGTAAGGCCTACTGGAATTCCAACATGTCCAAGTAGCTTGCCAAAATTCTGTAAAAGTCTTAACACTTCAGGCTCCAAATCTTTGCTTGTGTTAGTCACCTATTCCTAGAAACCATGCAAATTTTCCCTAATATTGCATATGCTCAAACCCTTGCCCTGTGGCTGATTGGCTAACTAGTGTCTGTCTCTAGTGTGTGTCCTCTCTCCCACAGTTTGTATGAGCAACCTATTTAAATGACAGCAGGCTCTTGCTGATATTGTAATACCTGACACTCTACTGGATCAGTTTTAAACTCAAAGTTCCCAAACAGAAGTTTACTGGCACACCTGACACACATATTAGAAGAGGTTACAGAAAACCTCAAACAGAATACTAAATACTCAATACTTCTCTCTTAGAGCCATTACTAATATACTGGAGTACCCTAATGTGAATTTCTCTGTTAATGCACTGTGATTAGTTGCCCAGTCAGCAGGAATAGCCAATACCACCCCATGGGCAAGTATGCAGATTTGACAACTTTACATGGAAAACTAGTCAAGAGACAGCTTGCAGCCCTTTGAAGAGACAACTTAACAGAATTACAAGAGAGGTCCACAACTCTATGAGGAACATTTGAAGCCAAAGGGTGGTCTGTTGCCCCAAGACTTACATTATCTATACATTGCCAGTTGCCTCTGGAACACAGATACTCCCAACCAAAGATGAATTAAGGCAGAATGGGTCCCCAGGCAAGGTAGCAGCTTTGGCCTTTCCATCCATTTGAATGAGATTGATAAGGATTGCAATAGGCACAGGCAACCTTTCCCATCTGCAAAGTCTGTACTGGCATGGCCCCTCACTATCACACTGGGACGACCTACAACTGCATCCCTTGTAAAGTAGCAAATGAGTGCAGAACTTTTTTCAGTTTTACAAACCCTCTGGTTTCCTGAAGCTGAGTTTGTGGATCTACCAGGCCCATGAGCTTGCTCCCACCAAATCTAGCCTGTACCATTGCTGTCTACACCTGTTCTCTGGTCACCAATTGGCTTTCCAACTGAGATTCAGTTTCCCCTGGCATGCATATCGAACATATTTAGCAACTGCCTTTTGAGTGTCCCATACACACCCATCACACATGAGTCTCCAAGTGCTTCATCAAATAGCCCTTCAGCACAAAACATTCCCCACATTTTGTACATTTATAGGGCTTCTCTTCTGAATGTTGCTTTTCATGAGCCCTAAGACTTGTAAGATCAGAAAACCTCTGACTGCACTGGGAACATGAATGTGGCCCATCTGTCCTCTGAGCATTCCGACTGGCCAATGGACTCGACTGTTGGTCTTCTGATTGATGGTAAAGCTCAGCAGTAGCAATATCCTGCTGTGGCTCCGAGAAACCTTTTGTCTTACTTATCTGGTGAGTTCTTATGTGTAGATAGAGAACAGATGGATCTTCAAAGCTTTTCCCACACTCCGGACACAAAAACAACTGGGGCGTTTCATGATTTTGATTGGAAAACAAATGTGGAGGGTAGTTTTTCGCTCCCGCAACTTGTGGCAGCTGAGCAAAATGAGTCCGGTGGTGCAAAGCAAAGGCTGCAACGTCCAGAAAGACCTGATCGCATTGTGGACAGTTGAAAACGTTCTCCTCAGCATGGGTATTCTTGTGGTGCTCGAGACGTGTCCGGTTGTGAAAACACTTCCCGCATTGGAGGCATTTGTATGGCTGCTCGCCAGTATGCGTTCTTTGGTGGACCACAAGCCCGGAGCGGTCTCTGAACCGTTTTCCACAGTCATCGCATGAATATGGCTTCTCCCCTGTGTGAATCCTTTGATGTATGACCAAGCCTGAGCGGTCAGTGAACCGTCTGTTGCATTCTGAACAAGAAAATGGTTTCTCTCCTGTATGAACACGCTGGTGCCTGTCGAGGTGACAACGGCTTGGGAAGCATTTCCCGCATTCAGGGCATGAAAATGATCTCTTCCGCGTGTAGCCGCTGTAGGGGAAGCATTTGTTGCCCCCTTCAGAGGAGGGAATCCGCTTGCCTCCATTGTGAATTTTTTTATGGTTACTAAGATGTCCTTTCCTGCTAAAGCTTTTACCACAAACAGGACACACGAAAGCCTTCTCTAGACGGTGAACTTTTTGATGCTCCTCAAAGGCAGAGCTGTTGACAAAAGTCAACCCACATTCTGCACATACAATAAGGCCCTCTCTGGAGGAATTCTCTCTCGCAGGTGCATGATGTTTAACATGTACCATCTGATGGGCAATGACATTTGCACGATTGGCAAACTGTTTTCCACATTCAGGGCAAGCAAATGGTTTTTCCGTGGCGTGCAGGCGATGATGTTCTACCAGCTGTGAATTTTTGTGAAAACAATCGCCACATTCGTTGCACACAAATGGTTTCTCTCCTGTATAACTCGTATCCTGCAGCTTAAACACAATCACCTCGTTAAAAGATGACTGGGCAAATCTTGGATCCTCATAAGGGTCAGCTAGGCCTTGGACATCCTCATCTGTCTCCACATCTTCGTACTCCCCAATGTCTCGGTCTGGCGATGACTTAATGTTATTCTCCATCAGACTCATGTGTTTAAAAGGGTCAGTGTTACTAGGTAACTTGTTTTCAACCAGGTTTGGGCACATATCAGCATCTACAACATTGTGACCCTCTTCTAAATTTTTAGTATCTCCGTTCGTAGAGTCTGTTTTTAGATATAAATTCAAGTCTGCTAATTTGTCCTCAATAGAGTTTTGGTCAATCTCTTCCGTAGCCTTAAATGTGACATTGTTGAGCAAAGATGACTCTTCTCTTGGTTGAAAAAGAGCATGTTCCTTAACACAAGTGTCTGGTCTATCCCTGGTCAGGGAAGTGGAATCTCTCATGACTAGAGGTAGGTTTTGGCCTTTTGATGCATTCTTCCTATGATTATAAACGGTTTCCAGACAATGCACTATAGGGGCTAGATCTTTACCGACACCCTGGAAATTTTCAGGGTAGAATGTCTTGGAAGAGCCTTTGTCAAGTCCACCATTTTCTGATAACATATCATCAACATGGCATCCTTCAGGTTTTTCATTCTCTATGGGAAAGACAGAATGCTAATAGTTAGTGTTGTAATCAAAACATCATTGCCTACATAAGAGATGGGCAAAAATAAAATCACCAGTGGGCAAGAAGTGTAAGTCTTTATTGGACATAGTACCATAGAACTATAGCGTCCTCTATCCAAACTGCTACCTACTTGGGCTGCATGGTTTTATTAAACAGCAAAAAACACACAGGAGGGCACAGACGCCTATTGCATTAGCACCATCAAAATTTTAGATCCAAAAGACAAATTAACTCTCACAAACATGATAGGGAAAATACGTGTTCAAATATCAACTCGAGCCGTGAGGTGATGGTGTCCGACTAGATAAACCACAGTTGGAACAGGTTTTGGGGGACATGCCCTCTTTCTTCAGAGCTAAGGGGACATGTCCCCCGAAACCCGTTAGCCTTCCAGAGGTGGTTTATATGGTCGGACGCCATCACCTCACGGCTGGAGTTGATATTTGAATACGCTTGTTCCTTAACATGTTTCTGAGTATTTATTTGTCTTTTGGGTCCAATACATTTTTATGATGGTAATGCACTAGGCGTTTGCGTTCTCCTGTGTGTTTTTTGCAGTTTGTTGAAGATTTCCTGGTCTGAGGAAGACTGCATTGCAATGACACAATTAGATGTTCTACTGTCTGAGCGCTGGAGTGGTTGAATTTTTTGTGCATGTTTTTAGTGCTTACTGGAACTCTGCACTCTACTTAAAAGCAGTCTAGGAAAAGCTGAAAACGAAGATAAAGGTGATGCCTTGTGGGCAGAGTCAGTCCCTGGCTTCTTTTAGGTCTTGGATACCCCCAACAGTGAGATCTTCATACCATAATTCCCAACTCTGTACCTGTCCACTTGGGAGTTAGAAGTGTTTGCACCCAACCTTGTTTGTTACAGTTCCTCCTTTAACTATTTCTATAACATAAGATAAATAAAATCCAGCAGGGATGGTGGAAGCCCCTCATAATGGACACAGCATGTATGCAAACCCAGGAACTCACACCAATAGATCAAATACTAATGCATAGGGAGTTAGGGGTGTCAAGTTATGTACAAATTTCAACCCACAATTTATTTATTTTTTTGATACACAACAAAAATGATAAGCAACAAACGACTTATTATTCACAAATATCTACTTACCCTTTGTTCTATGGGTCACTTCATCCTCCATCATGACATCCTCGTAAATGTCCTTGTGTCCTTCTATATACTCCCACTCCTCCATGGAGAAATAGACAGTGACATCCTGACATCTTATAGGGACCTGACACACACAATGATACAGTCACTATCCAGACACATCCCTTCTCAGTTACTGGATAAGGTCCCAGAATTCCCGGCACCGCTCACCTCTCCTGTTAGCAGCTCAATGATCTTCTGGGTGACTTCTAGGATCTTTTTGTTTCTCTCAGGTCTCAGGGAAGGGGGTGGAGGCTCCATGATGGGGCTTTGATTTCTGATCCATTCTGACATGCTGGTATGGCTGCTGGGTGTCACCTGCTGGTTGGATGACTTTTGCACAGGTCCATAATCCTAAACAATAATGCGTTTCAGTGTTATATCTCAGAATGCATGATTGGTGATGGTATGTGACCTCCCAAAATCCTTCTCCCCTCTCTGGTCAGGTCTGTGTTTTATTAATAGAGATAAGACTGATGTCATGTGACCTCCCAAAATCCACCTCATCTCTCCGGTCAGGTCTATGTTTTATTAATAGAGATAAGAGTGATGTCATGTGACCTCCCAAAATCCTTCTCCCCTCTCTGGTCAGGTCTGTGTTTTATTAATAGAGATAAGAGTAATGTCATGTGACCTCCCAGAATCCTTCTCACCTCTCTGGTCTATGTTTTATTAATAGAGATAAGAGTGATGTCATGTGACCTCCCAGAATCCTTCTCACCTCCCCGGTCAGGTCTGTTTTTTGTTAATAGAGATAAGAGTGATGTCATGTGATCTCCCAGAATCCTCCTCACCTCTCCCGTCAGTAAGTAGATGATCTCCAGGGTGAGGTTCAGTATCATCTCAGTTATACACCTCGGGTCTTTATCCATCCTCAGTAAATCAGTCAGATGTTTTCGGTATGTAAAAATGGCAATGACCCTAAAGTGAAACACCAAAAAATTAACGTACATGAATCATTATGAATAATATAAAAAACAAAAAAAGTGTAGCGCTCAGTGAAATTAAATAAAATATGACACAAATATTCAAGGGGTAAACCAGCAATTTGTGAAACAAAATGATAAAAGGATGATTCAACCACGTTAGGGGAGTATTTCTCACATAAAGTGCAAAAATGAAAAACAATAAGAAATAACAATAGATCATCATAAGTCATAAATAATCCATCCTGAGATAAGTAATAACAGTGATAAAAGTGAAAAGAGTCCATTTGTTGTTGATCAAGGTAGATATACTTGGTGAATAGACTTGATGATAAGTGAGCAAACTTGCTTAAAGTTGAAATCAATAAAAAGTAAGGCTGGCACGCTAACCAGATGGGGTGGACACATATACCGTATAGTACATGGGTCAAACAGGAGATTGGTGAGGATCCTCCGTATGGGAAATGGTGTGTGAACACTGAGTTCCAAGTATGTATATAGAAAAATCCGACATCAACGAACGAAATCCATGGTAGACAGCAAAAAGGTCTCAAAAGTAGTAATCTAGGGCTGCAACTAATGATTATTTTCATAATCGATTAGTTGGCCGATTATTGTTTTGATTAATCGGTTAATAACCTTAAAAAAGTGTGGTGTATAATTTAGTTAAAATGTAAAGTTTAAAAAAAAAAGCAATTTACTCTTAAATATCTCTATACGCAGTGGTAAAAATAAACAACCAACTATCGGTATATGGTTAGGGAGTAAAATCTTTAATCCACTCTGAGAATAGCAGACAGAAGAGATATACTGTATATACTATTAGAGGAGATATACTGTACTATTAGAGGAGATATACTGTATATACTATTAGAGGAGATATACTATATATACTATTAGAGAAGATATACTGTATATACTATTAGAGGAGATATACTGTATATACTGTACTATTAGAGGAGATATACTGTATATACTATTAGAAGTTGAATCTGGTAAACATCATTAGACTCAGATCAAATTTTTTTATTTAAAGAAAAAAAAAGTTAGACTGTTTTGCAGATTTTCAAACAGAACTGTAATATATTATATGCTGGCCATACAAAAACAATGTCTTCCTTCAAAAAAAAAATAAAAAAGGTCATTTTAAGAACGTTCATTGGATTTTCTAATCGTTAGTGGGGTCAAATCGACGTTTGTTTTCAACCACAGTGACGGGAAAATTTAGAAATAATAGAAAACTTCTTGGTCAAATGAATTTTCAGACAGTGGATGTGGTTTTCCTTCAGAAATGACATCCATTTTAAAACAGAATGTTAAAAGCAAGTGAAAATTTCAAACAACATTCTTTCATTCAGCGAATGTACAAAGATTTTTCGTATGAATATTCTCGTCTGAAAATTGATCCGTGTGGCCAGCATAAGGCTCGGTACACACCTATGCAGTTTGCTTTTGATCAGTTTATGCAGTGCTTTTTGCCATGCGTTTTGATTTTTGCGCACGTGATTTTGCTGCGATTTGCGTTTTGTTGTTTTTTTTGGTTTTTTTTATGCCTTTTTTTTGGCCAATTTGTTGTTGGGCAGATTAAAAAACACAAATTGCTGCAAAAACACAACTTCATAGTACAAAAAGAGAAAATAATCGCCACTGTAAGGGGCTCTTCTTTGTTTTTACTGTGCAACAGTGAAAGTAATATTTACAGTAGCGATTATTTGCTCTTTTTGTACTATAAAGGGCTAATTTTAGGTTTTTTTCACCCCATTATGTTACTGGCCGATTAATCGATTATGAAAATAGTAATCGATTAATTTCATAATCGATTAGTTGTTTCGGCCCTATAGTAATACATGTCGTTGAACATGAAAAATAATAGACATAGGGTTTTTTTTACTAAAGGCAAATCCACTTTGCACTGCACTTGGGAGTAAAGTCGCTGTAGATCAGAGGGGGACATGCAAGGAAAATAAAAAAAACAGCATTTTAGCTTACACATAATTGGATGATAAAATCAGCAGAGCTTCCACTCATTTCAGATCTTCCCCTTAGATTTAGAGTGACTGCACTTCCAAGTGCACTTGCAGTGCAAAGTGGATTTACCTTTCGTAAATAACCCCCACTGTGTAACTGTATAATCAAATTTATTGTAAAAAAGGGGGTGCACACTTACAAGAAATCCAGCAAAACAAGCTTTTATGTAAAAACGATTGCCATGAGCATCACCCGACGAGTTTTGTCTCAAACGACATCATCTGAGGTGTGAATATCGTGTGCAATCTTTGTAATGTATATAGAAAAGTACTACCAATAAGGATCTACATCTGCGATTTTTTTAAAATGGCGCCGGCGTGCGTTCCACGCCTCGCCTTCAGACACCACTGTCATTGGACAGAGGTCGGATGTGACGCTGGTGCGTTCCACACTTCCACTCTGAAACACCAATAAAGGCAGGAAGAAGGGAAAGTGACGCGACGCAGCTCAAGCCTCGTTATGAGCCGAGAAGCAGCAACATGGACATGCTCTCTACACCTGCGTCCCATGGGTTATTTTATCTAATTCACGTACTCTATGGATTTCTTGATCTAATTCTAATTGGGAATATCCTTAATCTAAAAATGTGTTTTTAACTAAAGTAGCTTGTACCTCAAAGTCCTGAATATTTAGTACAGTTACGCCGCAACCTCAGAAGTTGGCTGCGTGGAACAGAGCGCAACCAATTTTGATGGTGGCAGCTGTCAACAGGAATGTATGAGTTTCTGTCTGTTGGTTTAAAGTAGGTGCTTGTGACCAGTTGACTATCTGCCACTCTGATAACCAAGTCCAAGAAATTAATTTTTGGATGGACTGGTTTCAAAGGACAGCACGATAACTCCTATTATTATTAAAGGGTGGTCTATCTGAGGACGGATATCGTTGTTATGGCAGCAGCTAGCTGCCATAACCCCGGTATCCCCGTGTTCGGCTGACGGTCGGCTACAAGAAAAAAGTGGTCTCTGTAGCAGATTAACTGCGAGATCACTTTTATCGGTGGCGGGCCCCCCCTCCCGCTGCGAACCGGTGCCCTCTACCGTCGGCAGCGAGCGGATCCTTCCTGTGGCCTGCCATGGAGACGAGTGAGGGCAGGATGGCCCCCATCCGTCTCCATATCATTGCAGGGCGGAAGTGACGTAAAAACATCACTTCCGCCCATAGCTCTTAAAGGGCCTTTTTTTTCTTCTTTTTTTTTTAAATGACAGCATTTTTTTTTTTTTTATTGCATTTTAGTGTAAATATGAGATCTGAGGTCTTTTTTGACCCCAGATCTCATATTTATGAGGTCCCGTCATTTTTTTCTATTACAAGGGATGTTTGGATTTCTTGTAATAGGAATAAAAGTGACACATTTTTTTAAAAAAAACAGTGTAAAAATAAAAAATAAAATAAATAAGAATAATAAAAAAAATTTTTTTTAAATGTGCCCCGTCCCGAAGCGAACACATATGTGAGTAGCGCCTGCATATGAAAGCGGTGTTCAAACCTTGCCACGATCGGTAGAGTAAGACCAATAATTCTAGCCTTAGACCTCCTCTGTAACTTAAAACGTGCAACCTTTAGAATTTTTTAAACGTCGCCTATCGAGATTTTTAAGGGTAAAAGTTTGTCGCCATTCCACGAGCGAGCACAATTTTGAAGCGTGGCATGTTGGGTATAAATTTACTTGGCGTAACATTATCTTTCAAAATATTAAAAAAATGGGCTAACTTTACTGTTGTCTTATTTTTTAATTCAAAAAAAGTGTATTTTTCTTTTTTTAAAGTGCGCTTGTAAGACCGCTGCGCAAATACGGTGTGACAGAAAGTATTGCAACGACCGCCATTTTATTCTCTAGGGTGTTAGAAAACAAAATGTATAATGTTTGGGGGTTCTAAATAATTTTTTAGCAAAAATACGTTTTTAACTTGTAAACAACACATCTAAAAAACAGGCCCAGTCCTTAAGTGGTTAAAGCAACATGAAGTCGGACAATAAAATTAAGCAGATATGGAAAAAATAAAATGGCATAGCATAACAATCCCAAAAAAAGGATTCACTTAATTTGTTTATGACCACCCTTAATAATAATAATAATAGGAGGTATCGTGCTGTCCTTTGAAACCAGTCCATCCAGAAATTAATTTCTTGGACTTGGTTATCAGAGTAGCAGATAGTCAACTGGTCACAAGCACCTACTTTAAACCAACAGACAGAAACTCATACATTCCTGTTGACAGCTGCCACCATCAAAATTGGTTGCGCTCGGTTCCACGCAGCCAACTTCTGAGGTTGCGGCGTAACTGTACTAAATATTCAGGACTTTGAGGTACAAGCTACTTTAGTTAAAAACACATTTTTAGATAAAGGATAATCCCAATTAAAATTAGATCAAGAAATCCATAGAGTACGTGAATTAGATAAAATAAAATAACCCATGGGACGCAGGTGTAGAGAGCATGTCCGTGTTGATGCTTCTCGGCTCATAACGAGGCTTGAGCCGCGTAGTGTCACTTTCCCTTTTTTTTTCTGCCTATATTGGTGTTTCGAAGTGGAAGTGTGGAACGCACCAGCGTCACATACACCCTCCGTCCAATGACAGTGGTGTCTAAAGGTGAGGCGTGGAACGCACGCCGGCGCTATTTTCGAGTACCGCGGATGTAGATCCAGGTGTCCCCTATTGCTAGTTTTGGATGCAAATTATTGGTAGTACAGTAATACCTCAGATTGCGAGTAACCCGGTTAATGAGCGCTTCGCAATATGAGCTATTATTATTTTTTTAAATCCTGACTCGGTTTGCGAGCGATGTCTCGCAAAATGAGTAGGATTCAATCCTCTGCGGTATGCAGTACCGCATTTGGCCCGAGGTGCGGGGGCGCCGATGACATTCAGAGCCGCTCGGGTGGACTAGGAAACACTCTGTTCCAGAGTGTTTCCGAGTGTTTCCGGCGCGCCCCCCACCTCTGGCCACATGCGTTACTGCATACCATAGATTCACTGTGGAACAAATTATCTGAGTCTCCATTGACTTCTATGGAGAAACTCGCTTTGATATACGAGTGCTTTGGATTACAAGCATTCTTCTGGAACGAAGTATGCTCGTAATCCAAGGTTCCACTGTACTTATACATACTGTAGCAGAGCGTCCCAGAGAGAGCCAGGAAAAGTCCTGTTCGGGGTTTATACATCTCCCAGGCTCCTCTCATACAGGTTCAGGGATCTCTGATCCATGGTCCAGTTCTGGTCTTGGTCCTCTCCCCCAGGCTAATTTAAAGCTCACCTGAGCAAGACAGCCTTGCTCTTGGCCTGGGATACTCAGAGAACTTCTGTGTAAGAGTGCAAAAAGGTATGTGGAAACTGGCAAGCTGTAGGCTTGCTCAGCTTAGTAGTTAGGATCTGTAAATATTGTTTAGTTAGTGCCGAGACACGGCTAGGTTTTGTTTTGGCTATTTTTGTTCCTATTTGTTTCTTTTGGAACACTGTACAGCACCTGTAAATAGACTTGTATATATCACAAATAAACACCGCACTGTTTGTCACTATTCCACTGGATTTGGTATCTGTGCCTGAAAGACTGCTCATCCCAGGGAGCTTTGTACCTGCTACCTGTCCCCCAGGTTACATATGGTGGAGACTGCGACCAGCTGTAGTAAGTTACTACTTAAAAGGCCAGTACCTAGAGTGACTAAACATGGAGGAAATCCTAAAACAATTGGTGATATCCAATGCTGCACAGCAACAATCCAATGCTGCACAGCAGAGGCTGTTTGAACAGCTAGCCACTGATGCAAAAGAGGATAGGAAAACCCTGGCTGCGATTGTGGAGACGCTAGCACAGTGGTCACCTGCTAAAGTTAATGTTGTTGGAGACAAGCCCTCAGCCATCCATGTGGGTCGTTTTCTTTCCAAGATGACTACAGATGATGATCCAGAGGCCTTTCTCTTAACCTTTGAACGGACCGCTGAGAGGGAAGGTTGGCCCAAAACCCAGTGGGCAGGACTGGTCGCCCCCTTGCTGTCTGGAGAATCGCAGAAGGCCTACTATGATTTGGAGTCAGCAGAAGTAGGAGACTATGAAAAGGTCAAGCGGGAAATCCTGGCGCGACTTGGTGTCACCTTGGCAGTTCGAGCACAGCGGGTCCACAGCTGGTTCTTCCAAGACGAGAGGCCCCCAAGATCGCAGATGTTCGACCTAATTCACTTGGTGAGGAAATGGCTACAGCCGGAGTCCCTGTCTGGGCCACAAATAGTGGAGCGTGTGGTCATGGACCAGTTCCTGAGGTCACTACCAGTTCCCCTGCAGAAGTGGGTGAGTCAAGGAGACCCCAACTCGGCGGACAACCTCGTGGAACTTGTTGAAAGGTACTTTGCTGCAGAGAACCTGGTCACCACCCCTACAGCCGCACGGACTTTCCGCCCAAAGCCACGGTCTCCCCAGGCAACCGGTAAGACTGTTCCAGGGGAAGTGGGTGGTAAGCATGGCAAGGAAATAGGGGGGAGGATTTTTGGTGCCAGGACTGAAGTTTGGCGTCCCAAACAAGGGAAGCTACTGCCTGTCAGCAAACCCAACTGGGGAAACATCAGGTGTTTTCGTTGCCAAGAACTGGGACATGTTGCAGCAAACTGTCCATTGACAGATGAACCAATGCAGTGCGATCTGTCCATTAGAAGGCAGTCTATGTTTGCTGCTGTTTCATGCGCTGCAGCACCAAGTATGGGAAAACACATGTGCCAAATGACTGTTAATAATAAGCCTATTACGGCCTTGCTAGACTCTGGAAGTCTAGTGACTTTGGTTACAGCTGAGATGGTTGACATTGTGAATTTGCATGCTAAAAAAATTGCTGTGATCTGTGTACATGGGGATACCCGTGAGTATCCTATAGCCACTGTTCAGTTTAAAACTGGCTTAGGTACGGTGACCCATCCGGTCGGACTTGTGCCCCACTTGGTGCACAAGGCCATCATTGGTAGGGACTTCCCTAAGTTTTGGGAACTGTGGGATCGTCCCGACCCGGTCGCAGTAGCTGACTCAGTGACAGAGCCAGAACTCCTGGCCGCTACTGACAATATGGGTTCAGGGGACTCTTCTCAGGGCTCCCCAGGTTTTCCTTTCTCAGTTATGGCAGGAGAGCTGGAGGAGCCTGAGGAGGTCCCCACAACCAGTGGAGCTGGACAGCCATCTGCTGAATCTGAGCCTACGTTGGAGTTTGCTGACCTTAATGTACACAAGGAAAATTTTGGTACCGAGCAGAGAAAAGACCCAACCCTTGCCAGGGCCTGGGAAAATGTAATGGTGATTAATGATGTACCTGTCGAATCAGGGGACAGGCTCTGTTTTCCTTATTTTAGCAGCAATGAGGATTTAATGTATCGTGTATGTAAAAAAAATGATGAAGTGGTTGAACAGTTGGTGGTCCCTAAGCCATACAGACGGGTGGTGTTGGAACTTGCCCATGGGCACTTGCTAGGAGGTCATTTAGGGGTTGAGAAAACTACGGAAAGGGTGTTGCGCAGGTTTTATTGGCCCGGAATACAGAAGGATATTGAGAATTATTGTCAATCCTGTCCTGTGTGTCAGATGTCAGCCCCACTACAACACTTCCGAAGTCCTTTAGTGCCCTTGCCCATTATTGAAGTGCCCTTTGAGAGGATTGCCATGGACCTTGTGGGTCCACTCCCCAAGTCTGCCCGAGGTCATCAGCATATCCTCGTAATCATGGATTATGCTACCCGTTACCCAGAGGCCATTCCCGTACGCACCGCGTCTGCTAAAAACATTGCCAAAGAGCTGTTTATGGTGTTCAGTCGTGTTGGAATCCCTAAAGAAGTCCTTACAGACCAGGGCACCCCATTTATGTCACGAATAACTAGAGAGCTGTGCAAGTTATTTAAGGTGACGCAATTGCGAACCTCAGTGTACCATCCTCAAACGGATGGCTTGGTGGAACGCTTCAATAAAACATTAAAGAGCATGTTAAAAAAGGTTGTTGACAAGGATGGGAAAAACTGGGACTTCCTGATACCATACTTGATGTTTGCCATCAGGGAGGTTCCCCAGTCCTCCACAGGGTACTCTCCCTTTGAGTTGCTTTATGGGAGACACCCTCGGGGACTCTTGGACATAGCCAAAGAAACTTGGGAGGGGGAGCAGACACCCCATAAAAGTGTCATTGAGCATATTGCTCAAATGCAGGACAGGATTGCAGCAATCATGCCGATGGTAAAAGAACACTTACTGCAGGCCCAAACAGCTCAACAGAGGATATACAATAGGGGGGCCCAACTCCGTGTTTTCTCACCTGGTGATAGGGTCCTGGTGTTAGTTCCCACTGTTGAGAGCAAGTTCCTGGCTAAGTGGCAGGGTCCCTTTGAAGTAATTGAAAGAGTTGGGGAGGTCAATTACAAAATATATCAACCAGGAAAAAGGAAGCCCGAACAGATTTACCACATAAACCTGTTAAAGCCCTGGAAGGATAGACTGGCGTTAACTGCGAGGTCCCTCCCGGTAACGCCTAAGGGTACTGAGTCCCCTCTGATCCCTGAGGTCACGATTCCAGACACCCTGTCATATTCTCAAAAGCAGGAAACTAGAGAATTCCTGATAAGAAATAGAGAGAAATTTTCAGAGTTACCTGGCACGACTTCAGCAGTTCAGCATGATATCGTTACTGAACCTGGGGTCCGTGTCAAGCTCAAACCATACCGAATTCCTGAAGCGAGGAGAAAGGACATCAGCGAGGAAGTTAAAAGAATGTTGGAGCTAGATGTCATTGAGGAATCCAATAGTGACTGGTCTAGCCCCATCGTGTTAGTCCCAAAACCGGATGGCACTTGGAGGTTCTGTAATGACTTCAGGAAGCTTAATGCAGTGACAAAGTTTGACACGTACCCAATGCCCAGAGTGGACGAACTTATAGACCGACTTGGCAAGGCTCGCTATCTGACCACTTTGGACTTGACAAAAGGTTATTGGCAAATACCCCTGACTGGTAGCGCCAAAGAGAAGACTGCATTTGTGACCCCGGAGGGTTCCTTTCAATATAAAAAAATGCCTTTTGGGTTGCAAAATGCCCCCGCCACATTTCAGAGGGCCATGGACAGGACTCTAAGACCCCACCGACAATATGCAGCAGCATATCTAGATGACATAGTGGTACATAGCACTGACTGGGAGTCTCACTTGCCCCGTGTCCAGGCTGTCCTCAATTCCCTCTTCAAAGAAGGTTTTACAGCAAATCCAAAAAAATGTGCCATTGGTCTAGAGGAAGCCAAGTATTTGGGCTACACTATTGGGCGGGGTGTCATAAAACCTCAAGTGAATAAAATAGAAGCCATCCAGGAATGGCCACGTCCTGCAAACAAGAAGCAGGTCAGGGCCTTTCTTGGCATTGCGGGGTATTATAGAAGATTTATCCCAAATTTTGCAACTATAGCTGCCCCACTGACAGACCTTACGAAAGGGAAAGACTCTGTAATGGTGAAATGGTCCTCAGTAGCAGAGGAATCTTTCCAAGTCCTGAAGAAGGCTCTTTGTGCACAGCCAGTACTGTACTCCCCCGATTTCTCCAAAGATTTTTTGGTTCAGACGGATGCGTCTGATGTTGGTATCGGGGCAGTACTATCACAGGTACACAATGGGGAAGAACACCCTGTGGTGTACCTAAGCAGAAAGCTCAACGACCATGAGCAAAGGTATGCAGTCATTGAAAAGGAATGTTTAGCCATAAAGTGGGCCGTGGATGCACTCAGGTACTATTTGTTAGGACGCCAGTTTGAGTTAATAACGGACCATGCTCCTCTGAAATGGATGGCCCAAAAGAAGGAGACTAATAGACGGGTGAACCGGTGGTTTTTGGCTCTACAGGATTACTCATTCACTGTAAAACACAGGCCAGGTGTTGAGATGGGGAATGTAGATGCCCTGTCCCGTGTTCACTCCTGTTGGGCTACAGGTGTTCCAACCCTGGGGTTGAAACAAGGGGGGAGGATATGTAGCAGAGCGTCCCAGAGAGAGCCAGGAAAAGTCCTGTTCGGGGTTTATACATCTCCCAGGCTCCTCTCATACAGGTTCAGGGATCTCTGATCCATGGTCCAGTTCTGGTCTTGGTCCTCTCCCCCAGGCTAATTTAAAGCTCACCTGAGCAAGACAGCCTTGCTCTTGGCCTGGGATACTCAGAGAACTTCTGTGTAAGAGTGCAAAAAGGTATGTGGAAACTGGCAAGCTGTAGGCTTGCTCAGCTTAGTAGTTAGGATCTGTAAATATTGTTTAGTTAGTGCCGAGACACGGCTAGGTTTTGTTTTGGCTATTTTTGTTCCTATTTGTTTCTTTTGGAACACTGTACAGCACCTGTAAATAGACTTGTATATATCACAAATAAACACCGCACTGTTTGTCACTATTCCACTGGATTTGGTATCTGTGCCTGAAAGACTGCTCATCCCAGGGAGCTTTGTACCTGCTACCTGTCCCCCAGGTTACAATACATACATACACACACATACATACATACATACATACATACATACATACATACATATATATATATATATATTACAACGATTGCATACAACGTGTACACCTCAGATAATGTCTTTTGAGATGAAACGTGTCGGATGATGCTTGTGGCAATTGTTTTTACATAGAAGCTTGTTTTGCTGGATTTCTTGTAAGTGTGCACCCCCTTTTTACAATAAATTTGATTATACAGAGTTACACTATGTGCGGTCCTTTTTTTTTAATGTTCAACGCCATGGATTACTACCGTTGGAGACCTTTTTGCTGTCTACCATGGATTTTGTTCATTGATGTCGGATCATACTATATACATACTTGGAACTCAGTGTTCACACACCATTTCCCATACGGAGGATCCCATTGAGGTTATCTCCTCAACAATGCCTGTTTGACCCATGTACTATATGGTTAGCGTGCCAGCCTTACTTTTTATTGATTTCAACTTTAAGCAAGTTTGCTCACTTATCACCAAGTCTATTCACCAAGTATATCTACCTTGATCAACAACAAATGGACTCTTTTCACTTTTATCCCTGTTTTTACTTATCTCAAGATGGATTATTTATGACTTATGGTGATCCTATTATTTCTTATTTTTCATTTTTGAACTTATGTGGAAAATACTCACCTAACGTGGTTGAATCATCCTTTTATCATTTTGTTTTACAAATTGCTGGTTTACCCCTCGAATATTTGCGTCATATTTTATTTAATTTCACTGAGCGCTACACTATTTGTTTTTTAGATTTTTCTGCACTTTGTTTCTAGCGGAGTTTTGGCAGCTCCCCATTTTTCTCTTTGCGCAATTATTTTCCCTTTTTTCCATAATAAATAATAGACTCAAGTGTAATCCTTGTTGTCTTCTCAGCTAGGGGAATATATTTTATCATATTTTCGCATGATAAGAATAAGAATAATGTCCGGCATGGGTATTTTATGCATAGGTACATTCAGGTGATTGGCAGGTCATTGTCCTGCCTCTCTACCTCATCCAATCAGAAGCGCTTTACATTTTTTTTTCATTAAAAAATGAACTGAGGGTCCGACTTCCTGTGTTCAGTAAGCAGAGCTTCAGCCGCTCAGCACTTGACCTGGAAGCAAGTGGAGATCATGGGAGTATACGTGTCTACTTCAATGGCTTCCAACTTCCAGGGGCTGATAAACGCTATCCACATGAGCCAAGTAACTCAGAATTTAACCTAATTTTGTTGATTTTGGCAAACCATTGACAGAGCGAAGGAGGCACAGTTTGCTTTCATAGGTCTGGAATACATGCTTGGGCTGCATTCAGCAGATGAACAGAGGGGGCTTATTGTGTGTCATATGTACCTTTTTAACATGCAATAGGTAACAAATGGGGTCTGTAACCACGTTTACAGATGTCAATTAGAGAATCAGTTTGTGGACCTCAGATTATGTGCAAAAGGGAGTTGCAGGATCCTTTTGGTATTGACTTTATATCTTTGGGACCTCAGGGTATATTTTTTTTAACATCACTGGGACTCAGTGCCACCAAAAAAGTGGTTTGTAACCCTGTTCCTGAAAGCGATTAGCGATGGTGGCCTTCAGATTGAGCCTTAAGAACTTTAGAAAGAAGTAATAGCATGTGGGGAACTTAGCTTCTATCTGAGCATTTCTCAAATGGAGATGGGGTCTGGTGTAAATTCTATAGTCAGGTATAGAGTTTGGAAAATGCCTACCTCTGTATGCTGCCCATGGAGGGTGGAGCAGATTTGGCATTTCCTGTTGTTCCAGCCAGCCAGTTCGAGTCATCAAATGGCTGAAACAGGATTTGCCTATTGTCAAGAGGTGTAAAGGGTATTTATTTACAATTCCTGGGGGAAACTCTGGGTTGTTTAATATTGGGATCAAAAGGGGAGGGATGAGGAGATATCATCTATAGGTGGAATGTTTGATGTATAACCCCAATGGTAGCCCCAATGGTTGGTTGTGGCATTCTGTAATGCCTGACCAATAGCGAAGGAAAGAGGACAGCGCAATTGGTCATGAGTGTTGTTCTACCTGTGCCCATAATTTGGATGTTGGTCTGGAACAACAGGTCATTACCCGAGAAAGATGTAATGCTTTGTAGTATTGTGATATATAGGGCAGCCTTAAGCCTCCACAGTGTTTGACGAGCATGAGTAAGGACATTTATGTTCTAGCAGATTTAATTATTCCAGGTTACTTAATACTGGGATCAAAAGGGGAGGGATGAGGAGATACCATTCATAGGTGGAACACTTGATGAATAACCCCAATGGTGGCCCCAAATGGTTGGGTGTGGCATTCTAAAATTTCTGACCAATGGCCAAGGGAGAGGACAGAGCAACCAGTAATGAGTGTTGTTCTACCTTTACCCATAATTTGGTTGTTCGGCTGGAACATCTGGTCACTACTTAAGAGATGTAATGCTTTATAGTAATAGGATATATCAAGCAGCCTTAGGCCTCCACAGTGTTTGGGTTGTCATGCGTAAGAACATTTGTGTTCTATCAGGTTTATTATTCCATAGGTATGTAGATAACAGCTAGCGCAAATGTGCAAAGAATGACTGAGGTATCTTTATGAGTAACACTTGAATTGGGTAAAAGATTTGGCATAAAGTTGTCATTTTAAAGGCGTTACATCACCCAAAGTAGGTAAGGGTCAGTGACTGCCATTTATGGAGGTCTAAGCAGATCTTAGTAAACAGCGGCCCCAAAAAGCTTATTTGGATCTGGAGTAATTGTGGTTCCCAAGTACTTAAGATTGAATTGAGACCAAAGTAATTTGAACATCTGTTTTAATCCTCTCATCCCGTCCAATGACATATTGATGTTCAATGCTTCAAAATAGTTTTAATTTTGACCTTAAATAGGTGCCTATACTGTTTAATAGAATCCAAGAGGGTTGGAAAGGCTGACTCGAGATTGGAAATAAATCAAAGGATATTGTCAGTGTAAGCTGCTATTTTATGTTCTGTATTTAACGTCTTCAAGCCTGGGATAGATCTGGGTTTGCATAATATGGGTTCTAGTGTTAAAATAAGAAATCAAAGGGTATAGAGGGCATCCCTTAGGGGTTTCTTCTGGAAATGGGACAGTATGTGGACCATGTCTCATTGACCCTTACTGCAGCTTGTGGAGTGGAGTACAGGGCTGACATCCATGCCATCATGTACTTTCCCGGGTCAAAGTACACCTCAACAATTTCCAGTCCAAGGTCTTTTACCCATCTGTGGACAAAAGTATGAGTGAGTCCTTGACCAGGTGAAGTGAATGAGGTCAATGCCTGTTGTCCTTCGTCTTCTCATTGCGAGAAAAAGCCCACCTGGTCACTGTGTACTACTCTATGAAAGTATTCTATTTGTTAGAATATTCTAAAACAGCTTGAGGTCAATATTTAATAGGGCTATTAGTCTACAGTTGCTACACCAAGATCTTTTTGTTTTGTGGGGGTTCTGGTATTACACTAATATGTGCCCTTAGCACAGTGGCGGAACTACCAGGGTCGCAAAGGTAGCACTTGTGACCAGGCCCTTGCATTCAGCCACCATGGGGACACCCCAAGACGGCAGGAAGAGGGGCGTTGGCTGTGTGTGTGTCTGCTTGTAGTCTGCGATTGCCAGGAGGAGGGAGAGCTGTGACCGGGGTGTAAGCCTCGGTGAGGGTGCTGGAGCTGTGCCAGGCACTTGCCGACCAACTAGCCGGACTGTAGAGAGCTGCATGTTCCCGGACAGAGCTCAGGATGGAGGTCAGAAACCACAGGTGAGGCTCTGCTCCCAGGTGTATGTGTGTTATAGGCCACTGGTGTTGGATGGCCCCA
Organism: Lithobates septentrionalis; assembly: GCA_037952835.1. Taxonomy (NCBI): domain Eukaryota; kingdom Metazoa; phylum Chordata; class Amphibia; order Anura; family Ranidae; genus Lithobates; species Lithobates septentrionalis. The sequence continues at coordinate 1,711,093 of JBBDGP010002453.1, forward strand.
GGGACCGGCTGCTGGGCACCCATGTCATGGTTTAGGAATGCAGGACTATCCTACTGCTGAGAACTACAACACCCAGCATTGCCAGATCATAACTGCTAAATGATACCGCCCCCTCCAAAACCGATCATCGCCAGGCCATTGTTTGTTCATAGTGATATTAATCGATGACATGGAAAACGGATTTATCATTGTAATTATCCCAATTATGGGTGGAGTGGATTGTAGATACAAGACCAGATTATGAATTAGAGGTGGATACAGTGGCAGAACTCCTGGGGTCACAAAGGTCGCATTTGTGACTGTGCCCTGGCGTTCTGCCACTGTGGAGGGGCCCCAAGATTGCAGGTGAAAAGGTCCCGCTACAGGACCTTAATAAAGGGCCCCGGGACCAGCTGGACAAGGGGGCCCTTCACAGTTTTTTTGCACAGGGGCCCTGAAGGTTCTAGTTGTGATAGAGTTATATGCATGTAGGAAGTAAGGAGTGAGGGTCTCCTGAAAAGTTCTGCAATAACCAAGAAGTAGTCCATTAGGGCCTGGGGCTTTTCCCGTTTTAGAAAAAAGGGATATTTGCCTCTAGTTCTTCTCCTGTAAGAGGGTTTTCTAGTTCCTCCCTGACTTGTGAAGGAAGCACTGGCATGCCCAAGGACTTTATATTAGAGGACTTTAAATTAGATCGAGAGGACAATGACATAGAAATAGAATCTATAATCTATAGTTGGTGATAAAAGTGCTGTAATACCTGGACGATCCATGCAAATCTGTGACTTTAGGTCCGGTAGAGTTGGAAATATGGGTCACAGGGGTCCTCCTTTGAGGGCCTTACAATGCTCCTGCCAGAAGAGTTCCACGGTCTGTTATTAAATTTGTAAAAGGAGCGTTTACATTCCCGTAGTTTACATTTGACCTCATGGTATAGTAGAAGGTGAAGCCTTTCTTCTAAGAACCTGTAATTCCTGTTGTGTAGCTATAAGCAAGTACGTTTTTATGAATACATTCTGATTGTTTGATCGATGAGTAAAAATAACACAGAGAGGAACATTCCTTTTTCATCACCGAGCCCTGTTGGATCTTGCTGGCTAGAAACAATCCGCCTGCATGCATCAGTCCTTATACCTGTAAGGGTTCATTCACACCAGCCGGCACGCTAAAACACGAGAGTGGGAGTCCATCGTGTAGTGGCGGCGAACGCCGAAGCTTTGCGTTGTTATAACACAAGGCATTGTTTACGGTTTACAAAAAAAAAAAAAAAAACTTCATTCCAGTCTATTCGGCAAGTTGCGATGTGTAAAAAAAGACCGTATCTCTGCATTTTTACTCTGTGACCCATCTCAATGCAGCATTATGATGTAAACAGGACACACTAAAATCCATCGTTTTCTCTGTGTTTATCTATGCCTTTTTGACACCTGATTTAACCCTGTAAATGCGCCGCACACACACAATCGGTGGTTTTAGTGCGCCCTCATTAAATCGCATTTAGCAGTGGCATGCCATTTAACCAATTGATGACCAGCAACATACCGGTATTATCACTGGACTTCATGTTGTTATACCGTGATGATGCCTGCAGCCGACGGTTGGCTCTCTTGTGAAAGCAATCCTAGCAGCTGACTAGCCCCCGGATTGCTTTACAAGCAGTGGGAGGAGATGTCGTCCCCCTTCCGCAGCTTTCTCGTACCACCGGGCGACCCGATCAACCAGCCGGAGCTTCTGCCGCTGATCATAGAGGCAAACAGACACCAGAACGGCTCTGCTTATTTCTGTGATTATAGGAAACCAGAGGCGATGAGCTTACATTACTTACTGTTTCCCCAGCTGTAAATGGCTAAATTTTTAATATGAAAAGCATTTGATCTTAGTGTGATCAGATGACTTTAAGGGCAGAGGAGGGATCTCGGCTCTAATAGACCCCAGATCTCTCCATAAAGAGAGTACTGGTCACTGCTTATTGCTATCTCAATTGATGTTTAAATTCCCTGTGATAACAATACAAGTGATTAAAAAAAATTTAAAGAGACTGTAAAAATAAAAAATAAGTAAACAAATAATGAAAACATTTTTTTTTGAAGCGCCCCTCCCCCCCTGCTCACACGCAAACAGCAATCATCCCACACGTGAGGTATCACTGAGAACGTCAGATCATGGGCAGTAAATTCTAGCACCCAACCTCCTGTGTAAATCTAAAGTGGTAACCTGTAAAGACTTACAAAGAGTCACCTATGGATAGTAATAATTATATAATTTGTCGCTGTTGCATGGGCGCCTGCTAATTTTAAGCGTGACATGTTATCTATTTACTCAGCATAACATCGTCTTTTATATTTTACCAAACAATTGGGTAATCTATGGTGTTTTTGTACAATAAAATTTTAAAAAAATGTATTTTTTCCTAAAAAAAAAATTGCACTTGAAAAACTGCTGCTCATAAAAAATTGCAACACCCACCAATGTATTCTCTAGGGCCTCTGCTTTAAAAAATATATATTATTTGGGAGTTTCCAAGTAATTTTCTAGCAAAAAATACTGATTTTTACAAGTAAACAAAAAGTGGCAGAAAAAGACTGGTCTTCAAGTGATTAGCGGCTGTATAGTGTTCATGTAGGAGGTCGGGGAGCAGTAAAACTGCAGCTCAACCTCCTGTTTTTACTGCCCCCCTAACCGTACATTTGAACTAAGCCTAAAGATTCATTCTGACAGGTGTTGACAGACACCCCTCCTGCATGCCAAGTCGTGGTTTTCTGCATCTGCCTTGGATCTGCAGGCAGTTAGCTTATACAGCAGAAGCAGCAGCTGCATGGACACAGCCACATGAAAATTTTTACCATACCTGAAGGAGCGGGTGCACAAATCAAAACGTGTAAAATCCATGCAGCCGAGTGAGGATTAGGCGCCATCTTGGTACACCGCAGATGCAGGGAGTCCCAGGGGTAGCAGTCAGTTGGAGCAACACAAACTCCGGGAGAGCCTTTTCCAACGCCGAGAGTAGCCAACTGAGAGCCCTATGACCGCTAAAGCAGACAAAAATGCATGTGACAGAGTTCAGGAGTGCGCTACGCACAGGGCACAGAGTTCAGGAGTGCGCTACGCACAGGGCGCATAGTTCAGGAGTGCGCTACGTACAGAGTAGAGTTCAGGAGTGCGCTACATGCAGAGAAGAGTTCAGGAGTGCGCTACATGCAGAGTTCCGGAGTGCGATACATGCAGAGTTCCGGAGTGCGATACATGCAGAGAAGAGTTCAGGAGTGCGCTACATGCAGAGTAGAGTTCAGGAGTGCGCTACATGCAGAGTTCCGGAGTGCGCTACATGCAGAGTTCCGGAGTGCGCTACATGCAGAGTTCCGGAGTGCGCTACATCCAGAGTTCCGGAGTGCGCTACATCCAGAGTTCCGGAGTGCGCTACATCCAGAGTTCCGGAGTGCGCTACATCCAGAGTTCCGGAGTGCGCTACATCCAGAGTTCCGGAGTGCGCTACAGAGTTCCGGAGTGCGCTACAGAGTTGCGGAGTGCGCTACAGAGTTGCGGAGTGCGCTACAGAGTTGCGGAGTGCGCTACAGAGTTGCGGAGTGCGCTACAGAGTTCTGGAGTGCGCTACAGAGTTCCGGAGTGCGCTATGTACAGAGCGCAGAGTTCAGAAGTGCGCTATGTACAGAGTTCAGAAGTGCGCTATGAACAGAGTTCAGAAGTGCGCTATGAACAGAGTTCAGAAGTGCGCTACGAACAGAGTTCAGAAGTGCGCTACGTACAGAGCGCAGAGTTCAGGAGTGCGCTACATACAGAGTAGAGCTCAGAAGTGCGCTACATACAGGGTAGAGTTCAGGAGTGCGCTACATACAGAGTACAGTTCAGGAGTGCGCTACATACAGAGTACAGTTCAGGAGTGCGCTACATACAGAGTACAGTTCAGGAGTGCGCTACATACAGAGTGGAGTTCAGGAGTGCGCTACATACAGAGTGGAGTTCAGGAGTGCGCTACATACAGAGTGGAGTTCAGGAGTGCGCTACATACAGAGTGGAGTTCAGGAGTGCGCTACATACAGAGTGGAGTTCAGGAGTGCGCTACATACAGAATAGAGTTCAGGAGTGTGCTATGTAGAGTTCAGGAGTACGCTATGTACAGAGTTCAGGAGTACGCTACATACAGAGTAGAGTTCAGGAGTGCGCTACATACAGAATAGAGTTCAGGAGTGTGCTATGTACAGAGTAGAGTTCAGGAGTACGCTATGTACAGAGTTCAGGAGTACGCTACATACAGAGTAGAGTTCAGGAGTGCGCTACATACAGAATAGAGTTCAGGAGTGTGCTATGTACAGAGTAGAGTTCAGGAGTACGCTATGTACAGAGTTCAGGAGTGCGCTACATACAGAGTTCAGGAGTGCGCTACATACAGAGTTCAGGAGTGCGCTACATACAGAGTTCAGGAGTGCGCTACATACAGAGTTCAGGAGTGCGCTACATACAGAGTTCAGGAGTGCGCTACATACAGAGTTCAGGAGTGCGCTACATACAGAGTTCAGGAGTGCGCTACATACAGAGTTCAGGAGTGCGCTACATACAGAGTTCAGGAGTGCGCTACATACAGAGTTCAGGAGTGCGCTACATACAGAGCTCAGGAGTGCGCTACATACAGAGCTCAGGAGTGCGCTACATACAGAGCTCAGAGTTCAGGAGTGCGCTATGTACAGAGCGCAGAGTTTAGAAGTGCACTATGTACAGAGCGCAGAGTTTAGAAGTGCACTATGTACAGAGCGCAGAGTTTAGAAGTGCACTATGTACAGAGCGCAGAGTTTAGAAGTGCACTATGTACAGAGCGCAGAGTTCAGAAGTGCACTATGTACAGAGCGCAGAGTTCAGAAGTGCGCTATGTACACAGTAGAGTTCAGGAATGCGCTACATACAGAGTAGAGTTTAGGAGTGTGCTACATACAGAGTTCAGGAGTGCGCTACATACATAGTAGAGTTCAGGAGTGCGCTATGTACAGAGTTCAGGAGTGGGCTACATACAGAGTAGAGTTCAGGGGTGCGCTACATACAGAGTAGAGTTCAGGAGTGCGCTACATATAGAGTAGAGTTCAGGAGTGCGCTACATACAGAGTAGAGTTCAGAGTAGAGTTCAGCAGTGCGCTACGTACAGAGTAGAGTTCAGGAGTGCGCTACATACAGAGTTCAGGAGTGCGCTACATACAGAGTTCAGGAGTGCGCTACATACAGAGTTCAGGAGTGCGCTACATACAGAGTTCAGGAGTGCGCTACATACAGAGTTCAGGAGTGCGCTACATACACTACCGTTCAAAAGTTTGGGGTCACATTGAAATGTCCTTATTTTTGAAGGAAAAGCACTGTACTTTTAAATGAAGCTAACTTTAAACTAGTCCTAACTTTAAACAAATATACTCTATACATTGCTAATGTGGTAAATGACTATTCTAACTGCAAATGTCTAGTTTTTGGTGCAATATCTACATAGGTGTATAGAGCCCCATTTCCAGCAACTATCACTCCAGTGTTCTAATGGTACAATGTGTTTGCTCATTGGCTCAGAAGGCTAATTGATGATTAGCAAACCCTTGTGCAATCATGTTCACACATCTAAAAACAGTCTAGCTCCTTCCAGAAGCTACAAAACTGACCTTCCTGTGAGCAGATTGAGTTTCTGGAGCATCACATTTGTGGGGTCAATTAAACGCTCAAAATGGCCAGAAAAAGAGAACTTTCATCTGAAACTCGACAGTCTATTCTTGTTCTTAGAAATGAAGGCTATTCCATGCGAGAAATTGCAAAGAAATTGAAGATTTCCTACAACGGTGTGTACTACTCCCTTCAGAGGACAGCACAAACAGGCTCTAACCAGAGTAGAAAAAGAAGTGGGAGGCCGCGTTACACAACTAAGCAAGAAGATAAGCACATTAGAGTCTCTAGTTTGAGAAACAGACGCCTCACAGGTCCCCAACTGGCATCTTCATTAAATAGTACCCGCAAAACACCAGTGTCAACATCTACAGTGAAGAGGCGGCTGCGGGATTTTGGGCTTCAGGGCAGAGTGGCAAAGAAAAAGCCATATCTGAGACTGGCCAATAAAAGAAAAAGATTAAGATGGGCAAAAGAACACAGACATTGGACAGAGGAAGACTGGAAAAAAGTGTTGTGGACGGATGAATCCAAGTTTGAGGTGTTTGGATCACAAAGAAGAACGTTTGTGAGACGCAGAACAAATGAAAAGATGCTGGAAGAATGCCTGACGCCATCTGTTAAGCATGGTGGAGGTAATGTGATGGTCTGGGGTTGCTTTGGTGCTGGTAAGGTGGGAGCTTTGTACAGGGTAAAAGGGATTCTGAATAAGGAAGGCTATCACTCCATTTTGCAACGCCATGCCATACCCAGTGGACAGCGCTTGATTGGAGCCAATTTCATCCTACAACAGGACAATGACCCTAAACACACCTCCAAATTGTGCAAGAACTATTTACAGCAGAAGCAGGCAGCTGGTATTCTATCGGTAATGGAGTGGCCAGCACAGTCACCAGATCTGAACCCCATTGAGCTGTTGTGGGAGCAGCTTGACCGTATGGTACGCCAGAAGTGCCCATCCAACCAATCCAACTTGTGGGAGCTGCTTCTAGAAGCGTGGGGTGCAATTTCTCCAGCTTACCTCAATAAATTAACAGCTAGAATGCCAAAGGTGTGCAATGCTGTAATTGCTGCAAAAGGAGGATTCTTTGATGAAAGCAAAGTTTGATGTAAAAACAATGTTATTTCAAATACAAATCATTATTTATAACCTTGTCAATGTCTTGACTCTATTTTCTATTCATTTCACAACGTATGGTGGTGAATAAGTGTGACTTTTCATGGAAAACACAAAATTGTTTGGGTGACCCCAAACTTTTGAACGGTAGTGTACATAGTAGAGTTCAGGAGTGCGCTAAATACATAGTAGAGTTCAGGAGTGCGCTAAATACATAGTAGAGTTCAGGAGTGCGCTACATACATAGTAGAGTTCAGGAGTGCGCTACATACATAGTAGAGTTCAGGAGTGCGCTATGTACAGAGTTCAGGAGTGGGCTACATACAGGGTGCAGAGTTAAGGAGTGCACTATGTACAGAGTTCAGGAGTGTGCTACCTACAGAGTATAGTTCAGGAGTGTGCGCTACGTACAGGGTGCAGAGTTCAAGAGTGTGCTATGTACAGAGTTCAGGAGTGCGCTACACACAGGGCGCAGAGTTCAAGAGTGCGTTACCTACAGAGTAGAGTTTAGGAGTGCGCTATGTACAAAGTTCAGGAGTACGCTACGCACAGGACCCAGAGTGCAGAGTTCAGGAGTGCGCTACATACAGAGTAGAGTTCAGGAGTGTGCTACTTACAGGGTGCAGAGTTCAGGAGTGTGCTATGTTTAGAGTTCAGGAGTGCGCTACGCACAGGGCGCAGAGTTCAGGAGTGTGCTACGTACAGGGTGCAGAGTACAGGAGTGTGCTATGTACAGAGTTCAGCAGTACACTACATACAGGGTGCAGAGTTCAGGGGTGAGTTGAGTACAGAGTGTAGGCGAATCTGCCTCACCTTGCAGGGAGATCATTCTCTCCCTCAGATTCTGGAGATCTGTCCCCGCCATGAGCGCATGCAGGGATCTATTAGTTCTGGGAGCCACTGAGAGCAAAGCGGTCCCTTGTAAACACAGAAGACTTCCATGTTTACATGTGACAGCGGGGAGTGGAGGATGAGAGTCAGAGGTGGGGGAATGGAGTTCCGGCTGCAAAACTGGGTGCGAGGGCCACATTACCAGGCCTGGAGGGCCGGATTTGGCCTTGTCTTTGACATCTGTGCCCTAAGGCTTCATTCACAGGTGCGGCCAGTGTGGGGGCCAGTAAAACCAGGCACTAGAGCCCCCCCCCCGCTTCGCCCCAACACTAACATACAACAAAATTTAAACAGCATCTCACTTTCAGCAGGCGGTGCCGCCTCCAAATGTGACTAATGCACTTCTATGAAGCCACAAAGCAACCACACCGCAACCGACAACTTACAGCAATAACGTGGTTAAATCAGGCGGTGCGGGGGTGACATGCCACCTCCTTGTTGCCTGTCAAGAACCTCTGAAAAGCATCCTGAGCGTGGATGAAGGAGCAGCATTCCTTGCCGCACAGCCCAAAAGTTTGGCATGCGGGTGCACGGGGTCCGAATGCACATCGCTGCGTCTGCATGCGCTTGTAGAGGTGTCCTGTGCGCAGCTTCGAGGAGGATGAAGATGCAGGACGGGTGTCAACGCCCCAATGCAACTTTATGGAGACAGCATGAACAAGCCCCTGAGACCACTGCGCACATATATGCATTTAAACGTGCCTACACTATCACTCATGTGAATAAGACCGATGGATCCAGCGTTGTGTTTACCTCTTGTGAAGGGGGGAGGGAGGGGGTGCAGGACTGTTCTCTACCAGGAAGTGGATGGTGAATAGGAGATGGGGACACAGACACAACAGAATAACAAATCTCCATCTCCTGGTCATCTCTCCATGGTGAACAGAGGCAGGATCCTGCTGTGCATGCACAGTGATCCCTCTGGGATGGACCTGGGTGTCCCCCTTCCACACATTCTATGGAAGGGGGGCTCAGGAGACACAGGAAAGGACACCAGGAATCTGCAGATCACCAGAAAAGCCATCATATAACCAGCACACACCCACCACCCCCTCCACTAACCTGAAAACAGCCCCTCTGTCCTCCTTTCTTCAGGATGAGCCCTCCATGGCCGGAAGTCACAGGGTGCTGCCTCTCTCAGCCAATCAGAGAGCTGGGAGGGTGCATGCCAAGCCCTCACTTCCTGTTTCTGGGTTCCAAGCCTCGTTCTCACTCGTGCTACTCATGTGACTCCTTGAGAACTCTGGGAGTTGTAGTTTTGTTAGATTTAAAGGGCCAGTAACAAAAAGTAAAAAAAAAATCTTTTACCGTGAGAAACATTAATGACAATAACAAGCGTGTAATGTGAGAATTCTACAAACAGAAGCTTGTGACTTCTGCACCACCCATTGTTCTTTATTGGCAGCAACTGCACCAAAGTCTCTGTTAGAGGGTTTTTATTCTGTGATTACCGTCCTGATCAGGAAGAAAAATGTTTTCATATGGCAGCTGTACACCCCAACCATCTACTATGTGCAATATACCATTGGAAGCATTTTGTTTTCTACTCTCTTCTACAGCAGTTCATACCTCCCAACATTTTGAGGGGACGTACTAAACTGCATATTGGGATGATGGGATGATTGGATTATTGGCTGCAATACTGATAACTCTCACTAGATGTCAGTGTACCATATACACAAATATATGGTAATGACTCTGTTGTTTCTCAAAATATGTTATTCTTTACTGCAGTGCTTGATACAATGTTGCAAGAAGCAGTTGCTAATGTTTAACTCTTCACTTGCTGATATATAATGCAGCTGTACAACAGGATACAGAAGTAATATAAAAATTACATTTTACCTGTTTTTGATGGGCATATGGGTAGAATTATTATTGCTCATGTGGATTATTGGAGGAATATCATGTTAACACCCGACAATGAACATATTTAATTAACAATAATAATATGCATATACTTTTTCTACATAGGGATTATGGGTGGAATATTGTAGTTAGACATACATAGGAATATATTAAACCTATTTCTGATATAAATATGTATATAATTATTTTTCTACATGGGGATTATTGGTGGAATATTGTTTATAAATAAACATAGCAACATATTAAACGCATTTCTGATGACAAAATGCATATAAATATTTTTCTACATGGGGATTATTGGTGGAATATTGTTTATAAATATACATAGCAACATATTAAACCCATTTCTAAAGAGAATATGCATATAATTATTTTTCTACATGGGGATTATTGGTGGAATATTGTTTATAAATATACATAGCAACATATTAAACCCATTTCTGATGAGAAAATGCATATAATTATTTTTCTACATGCGGATTATTGGTGGAATATTGTTTAAAAATATACATAGCAACATATTAAACCCATTTCTAATGAGAATATGCATATAATTATATTTCTACATGTGGATTATTGGTGGAATATTGTATATAAATATACATAGCAACATATTAAACCCATTTCTGATGAGAATATGCATATAATTATTTTTCTACATGGGGATTATTGGTGGAATATTGTTTATAAATATACATAGCAACATATTAAACCCATTTCTGATGAGAAAATGCATATAATTATATTTCTACATGTGGATTATTGGTGGAATATTGTTTATACATATACATAGCAACATATTAAACCCATTTCTGATGAGAATATGCATATAATTATTTTTCTACATGGGGATTATTGGTGGAATATTGTTTATAAATATACATAGCAACATATTAAACCCATTTATGATATGAATATGCATGTAATTATTTTTCTACATTGGGGATTATTGGTGGAATATTGTTTATAAATATACATAGCAACATATTAAACCCATTTCTGATGAGAATATGCATATAATTATTTTTCTACATGGGGATTATTGGTGGAATATTGTCTAAAAATATACATAGCAACATATTAAACCCATTTCTAATGAGAATATGCATATAATTATATTTCTACATGTGGATTATTGGTGGAATATTGTTTATAAATATACATAGCAACATATTAAACCCATTTCTGATGAGAAAATGCATATAATTATTTTTCTACATTGGGATTATTGGTGGAATATTGTTTAAAAATATACATAGCAACATATTAAACCCATTTCCAATGAGAATATGCATATAATTATATTTCTACATGTGGATTATTGGTGGAATATTGTTGCTAACTATACATAGCAACATATTAAACCCATTTCTGATGAGAATATGCATGTAATTATTTTTCTACATGGGGATTATTGGTGGAATATTGTTTATAAATATACATAGCAACATATTAAACCCATTTCTGATGAGAATATGCATATAATTATATTTCTACATGGGGATTATTGGTGGAATATTGTTCATAAATATACATAGCAACATAGTAAACCCATTTCTGATAAGAATATGCATATAATTATATTTCTACATGGGGATTATTGGTAGAATATTGTTTATAAATATACATAGCAACATATTAAACCTATTTCTGATATGAAAATGCATGTAATTATTTTTCTACATGGGGAATATTGGTGGAATATTGTTTATAAATATACATAACAACATAGTAAACCCATTTCTGATGAGAATATGCATATAATTATATTTCTACATGGGGATTATTTGTGGAATATTGTTTATAAATATACATAGCAACATATATGCATATTCTCATAAGAAATGAGTTTAATATGTTGCTATGTATATTTATAAACTATATTCCACCAATAATCCCCATGTAGAAATATAATTATATGCATATTATTATCAGAAATGGGTTTAATATGTTACTATGTATATTTATAAGCAATATTCCACCAATAATCCCCATGTAGAATTATAATTATATGCATATTCTCATCAGAAATGGGTTTAATATGTTGCTATGTATATTTATAAAAAATATTCCACCAATAATCCCCATGTAGAAAAATAATTACATGCATCTTCATATCATAAATGGGTTTAATATGTTGCTATGTATATTTTTAAACAATATTCCACCAATAATCCCCATATAGAAAAATAATTATATGCACAATCTCATCAGAAATGGGTTTAATATGTTGCTATGTATATTTATAAACAATATTCCACCAATAATCCCCATGTAGAATTATAATTATATGCATATTCTCATTAGAAATGGGTTTAATATGTTGCTATGTATATTTATAAACAATATTCCACCAATAATCCCCATGTAGAAATATAATTATATGCATATTCTCATCAGAAATGGGTTTAATATGTTGCTATGTATATTTATAAACAATATTCCACCAATAATCCACATGTAGAAATATAATTATATGCATATTCTCATTGGAAATGGGTTTAATATGCTGCTATGTATATTTATAAACAATATTCCACCAATAATCCCCATGTAGAAAAATCATTATATACATATTTATATCAGAAATAGGTTTAATATATTCCTTTGTATGTCGAACTACAATATTCCACCCATAATCCCTATGTAGAAAAAGTATATGCATATTATTATTTTTAATTAAATATGTTCATTGTCGGGTGTTAACATGATATTCCTCCAATAATCCCCATGAGCAATAATAATTCTACCCATATTCCCATCAAAAACAGGTCAAATGTAATTTTTATATTACTTCTGTATCCTCTTGTACAGCTGCATATATATCAGCAACTGTTGTACAGCTGCATATATTAGCAAGTGAAGAGTTAAACATTAGCAACTGCTTCTTGCAACATTGTATCAAGCACTGCAGTAAAGAATAACATATTTTGAGAAACAACAGAGTCATTACCATATATTTGTGTATATGGTACACTGACATCTAGTGAGAGTTCTCAGTATTGCAGCCAATAATCCAATCATCCCATCATCCTAATATGCAGTTTAGTACGTCCCCATTTTGAGATGGGAAGAGGGACACCAATCAGCAAAAGTATGCAGGCATAGGACACACCCCCTGCCACGCCCCCTTAAAGGAGAATTGTACAAAAAAACAAGATTGGTTAAACCCAAAAGTGCTTTTTTTTTTACCACTACTGTTCTTATTATTGGCTTTTGGAATTTACAAATGCAGCAATTTAGAAATCAGATGGTTTAGCTCTGGATAACACTTTTTGATAAATGAAAAGTGCATTTTATATACATCTATATGGATCAGACCAAAATGAGGGACACAGGGACATTGCTCCAAATTAGGGACAGTCCCTCAAAATCAGGGACAGTTGGGAGCTATGGCAATTTGATCCAACTGCCTCCATCGATCGGACATCTGAGATGATCCTTGGCTAAAACATAAAGGTCTCCCTCATGCGAGCTTTGGCCTCTAAAGAGCTATTTGCATTCGGATTGCCCTTCAGAGGGCAATTCACAGGCGGTGAGGAGGTGTTGTATCGCCTCCCCGCTGCCTGCTTTAACCCCTTCATTGCCACACTAGCGTTGCATGCAGCATAGCTCCCAACTGTCCCTGATTTGGAGCAATGTCCCTCTGTCCCTCGTTTCTCCTCATTTGTCCCTCATTTTGATCTGATCCATATAGTTGTATATAAAATGTACTTTTTATCTTTCAAAAAGTTTTTTCCCAGCGCTAAACCTTTCATCCAATTTCTAAACTGCTGCATTTGTACATTTTAAGAGCCAAAATAAAGGAATAGTAGTGGTAAAAAAAAGTCCCTTGTGGATTTAATTAACCTTTTTTTGGTTAATTTTCCTTTAAGGGGGTGTGGCAGGGGGCGTGTCCTATGCCTACATACGTTTGTTAGTAGGTGTCCCTCATTCTCATCTCAAAATGTTGGGAGGTATGCATGCAGTGGCAGAGCGGCCCCATTCACTTAAAGCGACTATTATTCCTGCCATGGCCAAAGCAAGCAGCTAAAGGTGATAGTGGCTGAGAGGTAGTAAAGACACAGGTTTTACTGCCCCCCCCCCCCCCAACCTCATGATGTATGAATGAACCCTAAGGCTTCTTTCACATGTGCTCAGAGGGAGCAAACCAGGTGGTTGAGCCTCTATTATACAACCACTCACAGCTGTACACAAGCTGCAGCAATATTTAAACAGCACGCAGCGCCACCGCCGAACGCGACTAATGCAATGCAGGTAATGGTGGCGCGGTAGTATGGGGATTATAGGGTTAAATCAGGCAGAGACACCGCCGAATGCGACTATTGCAATGCAGGCGATAGTGGCGCGGTAATATGAGGATTATAGGGTTAAATCAGGCAGCGCCACCGCCAAACGTGACTAATGCAAAGCAGGTAATAGTGGCGTGGTAATATGGGGATTATAGGGTTAAATCAGGCAGCGCCACCGCCGAATGCAACTAATGCAATGCAGGCAATGGCGCGGTAGTATGGGGATTAAAGGGTTAAATCAGGCAGCGCCACCGCCAAACACGACTAATGCAATGCAGGTAATGGTGGCGCGGCAGTATGGGGATTATAGGGTTAAATCAGGCAGAGCCACCGCCGAATGCGACTAATGCAATGCAGGCGATAATGGCGCGGTAGTATGGGGATTATAGGGTTAAATCAGGCAGCGCCACCGCCAAACGTGACTAATGCAAAGCAGGTAATAGTGGCGCGGTAATATGGGGATTATAGGGTTAAATCAGGCAGCGCCACCGCCGAATGCGCCTAATGCAATGCAGGCAATGGCGCGGTAGTATGGGGATTAAAGGGTTAAATCAGGCAGCGCCACCGCCGAATGCGACTAATGCAATGCAGGCGATAGTGGCGCGGTAGTATGGGGATTATAGGGTTAAATCAGGCAGAGCCACCGCCGAATGCGACTAATGCAATGCAGGCGATAGTGGCGCGGTAGTATGGGGATTATAGGGCTAAATCAGGCAGCGCCACCGCCGAACGCGACTAATGCAATGCAGGCAATAGTGGCGCGGTAATATGGGGATTATAGGGTTAAATCAGGCAGTGCCACCGCCAAACGTGACTAATGCAAAGCAGGTAATAGTGGCCCGGTAATATGGGGATTATAGGGTTAAATCAGGCAGCGCCACCGCCGAATGCGACTAATGCAATGCAGGCAATGGCGCGGTAGTATGGGGATTAAAGGGTTAAATCAGGCAGCGCCACCGCCAAACACGACTAATGCAAAGCAGGTAATAGTGGCGCAGTAATATAGGGATTATAGGGTTAAATCAGGCAGCGCCACCGCCGAACGCGAATAATGCAATGCAGCCGATAGTGGCGCAGTAGTACGGGGATTATTGGGATAAATCAGGCAGAGCCCCCGCCGAATGCGACTAAGGTCCCTTTCACACTGCCACCACTTGAAAGTTGCGCGATTTTGAGGCGATTTCAGGGAATGTTTAAACTTGAGGTCTACGGACCTCAACTCGCATCAAAGTCAGACCAAAGTAGTGCAGAGAGTACTTTGAAGTCGCACAGATATGAACGGTACTCATTGGAAATCATGGGGTATGACTTGTCATGCGACTTTGCAGTCCCAAGTCACAGGACAATTCGCACGAGTGTGAAAGGGGCCTAATGCAATGCAGGTTAAATCCGGCAGCGCCGCCACCAAACGCAACTAATGCGATGCAGGCGATAGCGGCACAGTAGTATGGGGATTACAGGGTTAAATCAGGCACCGCCGCCACCAAACATGACGAATGTGTTGCAGGCGATTGTGGTGCGGTAGTAGGCTGCCTCCTCACCGCCTGTCTCTAAAAAAAGATCCAAGCGTGGATCACTTTTCACAGGAGTGGCGTTCCCTGACACACATGTGAACGAGCTCTAAGGGACATACTGTATGTACAAAGCTGAAAATCTGACATTCAGCAAACATTCTCTGCAGGGGAATCTTCCAGGTACATGTGTTTTACAGGAAAGTGATTGATTCTCCGCAAGAGAACATTTGGTGAAAGTCACATTCACAGCTTCATCAACAGACCCCCAAGGGCTTGTTTACATTTGCAGTTGGGGGGGGGGCAGTAAAACTTTGTCTTTGAGCCTTGTTTTTACCTCCCCCTTCCTTTCCCAAACTGCTTCTTCTTTAGCTGCAGCTGAAGTGGAAGGGGGTGTAAATGCTCTGGCTGCAATACCGTGGTTCATCGCTGCCTGTTGACCAGGATCCATTCAAGTGAATGGGTCCCGGCTGCAACTGTCACATGGTCGCGGCACAGTAGTGCGGCATTTGGAAAATTTCAGGGCTGGATCAAACAAGAGAGCAACTTGCGTCCAAATAAAATCTCATCAGTCCACACCAAAAGTACTGCTTGCATACTGAAGAGTACAGTAGTACCAGTACAGTGTGATTTCTGTCTGCTGTCTCCTTCCTCTGCTATCAGTATGAGTCACTTCTGACAAGTTCTCCTGACACCAAGAGAAAAGGTGACAGAGGAGGGAGCTCCAGCTGATTGACAGCCTCAGCCCTGTTCCTGTGTGATGGGGGCTGTGTCCCTTTCCTCCAATCAGCTCTCAGACCTCTCCTTGCTGAGCTTTGCAGTGTGTAATTTCAGCTCTCTGCCCCTTTTTTTTCTGACAATCTTTATAAATTCTCGACTTTGAACGCCTGTAGAAAAGAGAAGACTGCAGGTAAACAGGTACAACTTATGTAGGGGGATTTGTTTCATCTCTGTGTATCACCTGAGGCCAGTCACTTCACTGGGTGTATGGAAGGGTTTACAACCACATTAAAATAAATGGGCTGCACCTGAACGCACAAAAACGCAGGCGTGCCGTCGCACACTCTGAAGTGTGGACTGAGCCTTGGGTAGGTTAGTTGGTTCTTACATTACATGGTTTTTGTAGGTGTCAGGGCTGGTTCACACTATGCGCTGCAACTGGCGTTTTTCTGCACCTGATCAATGCCGGCCACCACGAGGGCACGTGGAAAACGCCGTCTTGGCGCAGGCGAGGGAAATGTAAGCTGATTTTATATCAGCATGCAGAGCAGAGCAAGGTCAACTTTAACACAGGCTGCCCGAAGACTAAATTAAAAGTCCAGTTTATGAATGTAGTAGTAAGATCAAGCCATCCATAAAATGGAAGTCTTTACTAGCTACATAATAGAACGCAACAGTAACACCCCAATGCCTTTCTTTTTAAACAGCCTTCCTGGTGCTATGAAGAAGGTTATTGTAAGGAAATGCGTTACTGTTGTGTTCTGTTATGTAGACATTAAACTGGTTGTAGGTCCAGATAAAAAAAATTTAAAAAACCTGCAAGACAAGGGCATAATGAGCTAGTATGCATGGCATCAATATGAAATACTTACCTTAGAACGATGCTGATGCAGCAGTCCCAGCACAACGCTGTGACCAGCGGCAAGTCGTCCCGCAGTTATTTCCAGGTTCTCAGGATCCGGCTCTGTGATTGGCCGAAGCCGCGATGACGTCGGCACATGCGGATAGTGGATGTAGCACCCTGGTGGTTAGGCAGGGTTGCTCCTAAATTTACCTGCCAGGTATAGTTACCTTGGCTCATTGTTAGGGATCAACTGAGATAAAGTCAATAAAAGTGTGGTGTTGCGCTAATCCTATGCTCTAAAATAAAAAAAAAATAAAAATTATAACTTAAATAGGAACGCACAGTAGTGGTGGTGATCTCTAAAGTGCAAATGTAGTGCAATCGGCCATCGCAGCCTTGCTGGTGTATATTACTGCAAAAACGTGAAGATAAAACTTCTAACTCGGAGTGCCTAAAACTGTGTATATATCATAAACAGCATAAAACATCAACCGTTTAAACAAAATAATAAGCTAAACATAAAACAAATATATACGTGCTCAACAAAGTGATCCTGAAATCCTTATATAGAAATATTAGTACCACATACAATCTGCTGATGAATAAAAGGAAAACTTGAAAATACAACAGTCTGCTGACTAGGGATGAGCTTCGTGTTCGAGTCGAACCCATGTTCGACTCGAACATCGGCTGTTCGACCGTCCGTCGAATTGCGAATGATATGGGCCGTTCGCGCCAAATTCGTGTGGCGCGTCACGGCCCATAATTCACTGCGGCATCGCAGTGCATTGCTGGCTGATGATTGGCCAAGCATGCACTATGACCCGCATGCTTGGCCAATCACAGCGCCGTCAGTAGAGAGAGCTGTAATTGGCCAAAGCCAGGGTGGCTTTGGCCAATTATGGCTCAGGGGATTTAGTACACGCCCCACACTATATAAGGCCGCCTGCACGGCGGCCCTGTGTAGTGTGTGTTCCGGTGTGCTGAGAGATAGAGAGAGAGAGAGACAGTGTCATTTGATTTGAGTTAGATAGATTAGGCAGAACAGTCAGTCAGTTAGCTGCACTTACAGTGTATTGTGTATATATATGCATCCCAGGTGTTGCATATATATATATACACTGTATTCAGTTTAGCTAGATCCGTTCCTGTTATCTTCTATCTAGACTATTTACATTTAGTGCAGTGCGTCCTGCTCACAGTGTTCAGCTAGATCCGTTCCTGCTATTTACATTTAGTGCAGTGCGTCCTGCTCACAGTGTTCAGCTAGATCCGTTCCTGCTATTTACATTTAGTGCAGTGCGTCCTGCTCACAGTGTTCAGCTAGATCCGTTCCTGTTATCTTCTAGACTATTTACATTTAGTGCAGTGCGTCCTGCTCACAGTGTTCAGCTAGATCCGTTCCTGTTATCTTCTAGACTATTTACATTTAGTGCAGTGCGTCCTGCTCACAGTGTTCAGCTAGATCCGTTCCTGTTATCTTCTAGACTATTTACATTTAGTGCAGTGCGTCCTGCTCACAGTGTTCAGCTAGATCCGTTTCCTGTTATCTTCCTACTGACAGGCAGGCTTGTCTGGTTACAGTATATAAAGCTACCTGAAGAAAATTACAGGTGTTCTATTTGATCCTATTAGTACCACGGTCAGGCAGCTAGACTATTTACATTTAGTACAGTGCGTCCTGCTCACAGTGTTCAGCTAGATCCGTTCCTGTTATCTTCCTACTGACAGGCAGGCTTGTCTGGTTACAGTATATAAAGCTACCTGAAGAAAATTACAGGTGTTCTATCCCAGCTTAGTGCAGCTACAGGCAATTAGTATGTCTGGAAGGCCAAGAAGGAGAGGCAGACAGTCACAAGCCAATAAGAGAGGGCAAGCAGGCTCTGTGTCTAGTGCTGGTCGTGGAGACGGTGCATCCTCATCAGCACGTGGCCATGGGACACGCTTGGCCTTTTTTTCGGCAGCTGGCCGTGTTGAGCCGCAACATGCGGAAGACTTGGTCGAGTGGATGACCAAGCCGTCCTCATCCTCCTCATCCTCTCTCACCCAGGGTGCTTTGTCTGGCAAAGCAGCGGCCTCTTCCCTCAGCTCAATGTCATCAGTGACTCCTTCCAGGCCCGGATTGGCCATAGGGCAAACCGGGCATTTGCCCGGTGGGCCGCGGCCGCTGGGGCCGCCAGGCTGCAAGTCCTTGCATGGCCCGAGGCTTGAGCTTGTGCCGCTCATCCAGCCTCTCCGCGGCTGCCCGGAGCTCAGCCATCGGCGCCGGGGGAGGAGCTAAATGAGACGCCTTCGGCCTCACCACGGCTGCACGGCCGCACGTATAGGTCAGCCGTCAGTGCCGGGGGGAGGAGCCAGAGCAGACACCTTGGAGCTGGTGTTATGTCGAGAGGTGCCGGAACAGAAAACGTAAGTTCAGCCTCCCCTGTGAACTAGATAGGAGGATCGGTGGGGGTGGCTACATATAGAACAATTATTTTCTCCATCTTCCTCCTGCAGTATCGGAATGCCTGTGAGAGGTAGAGGAGAAGCAGGCATTCCGAGACTGCAGGAGGAAGATGGAGAAAATGATTCTTCTATATGTAGCCACCCCCACCGATCCTCCTATCCTGCTTCTCTCTGCTGCTCCCGCAGGGCTCTCCACCGCACCCATACTCTCTGCCAACCCCGTGCTCTCCACATCACCCCCATGCTCTCTGCCACCCCCCATACTCTCCACCTCCCCCCATGCTCTCTGCCACCCCCCATGCTGTCTGCCTCCCCCCATGCTCTCTGCCACCCCCCATGCTGTCTGCCACCCCCCATGCTGTCTGCCACCCCCCATGCTGTCTGCCACCCCCCATGCTGTCTGCCACCCCCCATGCTGTCTGCCACCCCCCATGCACTCTGCCACCCCCCATGCTCTCTGCCACCCCCCATGCTGTCTGCCACCCCCCATGCACTCTGCCACCCCCCATGCTGTCTGCCACCCCCCATGCTCTCCGCCACCCCCCATGCTCTCCGCCACCCCCCATGCTCTCCACCTCCCCCCATGCTCTCTGCCTCCCCCATGCTCTCCGCCTCCCCCCATGCTCTCCGCCACCCCCCATGCTCTCCGCCACCCCCCATACTCTCCACCTCCCCCCAATACTCTCCACCTCCCCCATGCTCTCTGCCACCCATACTCTCCACCTCCCCCCATGCTCTCTGCCACCCCCCATGCTTTCTGCCACCCCCATACTCTCCGCCTCCCCCCATGCTCTCTGCCACCCCCTCATACTCTCCACCTCCCCCCATGCTCTCTGCCCCCCCCCATGCTCTCTGCCACCCCACATGCTCTCCACCTCCCCCCCATGCTCTCTGCCACCCCACATGCTCTCCACCTCCCCCCCATGCTCTCTGCCACCCCCATGCTCTCTGCCACCCCCCATGCTCTCCACCTCCCCCCATGCTCTCTGCCACCCATACTCTCCACCTCCCCCCATGCTCTCTGCCACCCCACATGCTCTCTGCCACCCCACATGCTCTCCGCCACCCCCCATGCTCTCTGCCACCCATACTCTCCACCTCCCCCCATGCTCTCTGCCACCCCCATACTCTCCGCCTCCCCCCATGCTCTCTGCCACCCCCCATGCTCTCTGCCACCCCCCCATGCTCTCCGCCACCCCACATGCTCTCCGCCACCCCACATGCTCTCAGCCACCCCCCATGCTCTCCGCCACCCCCCATGCTCTCCGCCACCCCCCATGCTCTCCGCCACCCCCATACTCTCTGCCACCCCCCATACTCTCTGCCACCCCCCATGCTCTCTGCCACCCCCCATGCTCTCTGCCACCCCCCATGCTCTCTGCCACCCCCCATGCTCTCCGCCACCCCCCATGCTCTCCGCCACCCCCCATGCTCTCCACCTTCCCCCCATGCTCTCTGCCACCCCCCATACGCTCCACCTCCCCCCATGCTCTCTGCCACCCCCTCATAGTCTCCACCTTCCCCCATGCTCTCTGCCACCCCCCATACTCTCCACCTCCCCCCATACGCTCCACCTTCCCCCCATACGCTCCACCTTCCCCCCATACGCTCCACCTCCCCCCCATGCTCTCTGCCGCCCCCCATGCTCTCTGCCGCCCCCCATGCTCTCTGCCACCCCCCATGCTCTCTGCCACCCCCCATGCTCTCTGCCACCCCCCATGCTCTCTACCACCCCCTATACTCTCCACCTCCCCCCATACGCTCCACCTACCCCCCCATACTCTCCACCTCCCCCCATACGCTCCACCTCCCCCCCATGCTCTCTGCCACCCCCTCATAGTCTCCACCTTCCCCCATGCTCTCCACCTTCCCCCATGCTCTCTGCCACCCCCCATACGCTCCACCTACCCCCCATACGCTCCACCTACCCCCCATACGCTCCACCTCCCCCCATACGCTCCACCTACCCCCCATACGCTCCACCTACCCCCCCATACGCTCCACCTCCCCCCATACGCTCCACCTCCCCCCATACGCTCCACCTCCCCCCATGCTCTCTGCCACCCCCTCATAATCTCCACCTCCCCCCCATGCTCTCCACCTCCCCCCCATGCTCTCTGCCACCCCCCAAGCTCTCTGCCACCCCCCATGCTCTCCACCTCCCCCCATACGCTCCACCGACCCCCCATGCTTTCTGCCACCCCCTCATAGTCTCCACCTCCCCCATGCTCTCTGCCACCCCCCCATACTCTCCACCTCCCCCCATACTCTCCACCTCCCCCCATACGCTCCACCTCCCCCCATGCTCTCTGCCACCCCCTCATAGTCTCCACCTCCCCCCATGCTCTCTGCCACCCCCCATACTCTCCACCTCCCCCCGATGCTCTCCACCTCCCTCCATGCTCTCTGCCACCCCCCCATACTCTCCACCTTCCCCCCATACGCTCCACCTCCCCCCATGCTCTCTGCCACCCCCTCAAACTCTCCACCTCCCCCATACTCTCCACCTCCCCCCCATGCTCTCCACCTCCCCCCCATGCTCTCCACCTCCCCCCATGCTGTCCACCTCCCCCCCATGCTCTCCACCTCTCCAATGCTCTCTGCCACCCCCCGTGCTCTCTGCCACCCCCCGTGCTCTCCACATTACCCCCACGCTCTCCGCTTCCCCCTGTGCTCTTCACATTCCCCATGCTCTCCGTTGCTCCCCCCATGCTCTCCACCTCCCCCCATGCTCTCCACCTCCCCCATACGCTCCACCTCCCCCCAATGCTCTCTGCCACCCCCTCATAGTCTCCACCTTCCCCCATGCTCTCCACCTTCCCCCATGCTCTCTGCCACCCCCCATACGCTCCACCTACCCCCCATACGCTCCACCTCCCCCCATACGCTCCACCTCCCCCCATGCTCTCTGCCACCCCCTCATAGTCTCCACCTCCCCCCCATGCTCTCCACCTCCCCCCCATGCTCTCCACCTCCCCCCCATGCTCTCTGCCACCCCCCATGCTCTCTGCCACCCCCCATGCTCTCCACCTCCCCCCATAAGCTCCACCTCCCCCCCATGCTCTCTGCCACCCCCTCATAGTCTCCACCTCCCCCCATGCTCTCTGCCACCCCCCCATGCTCTCTGCCACCCCCCCATACTCTCCACCTCCCCCATACTCTCCACCTCCCCCCATACGCTCCACCTCCCCCCCATGCTCTCTGCCACCCCCTCATAGTCTCCACCTCCCCCCATGCTCTCTGCCACCCCCCCATACTCTCCACCTCCCCCCCGATGCTTTCCACCTCCCTCCATGCTCTCTGCCACCCCCCATACTCTCCACCTTCCCCCCATACGCTCCACCTCCCCCCCATGCTCTCTGCCACCCCCTCAAACTCTCAACCTCCCCCCCATGCTCTCCACCTCCCCCCCATGCTGTCCACCTCCCCCCATGCTGTCCACCTCCCCAATGCTCTCTGCCACCCCCGTGCTCTCTGCCACCCCCCCCCCCCCGTGCTCTCCACATTACCCCCACGCTCTCCGCTTCCCCCTGTGCTCTTCACATTCCCCATGCTCTCCGTTGCTCCCCCCATGCTCTCCACCTCCCCCTATGCTCTCCGCCACTACCCCCTGTGCTCTTCCGGTCTTCCCATCACCCCATGCTCTCCGCCAGCCCTCCTGTGCTGTCCACATCCCCCATGCTCTCCATTGTCCTCCCTGGGCTCTCCACCTCCCCCCATGCTCTCCGCTGCCCCCCTGTGCTCTCCTCTTCCTCCCTGTGTTCTCTGCCTCTCCCCTGTGCTCTCGCCCCACCCCATGTTCTCAAGGTTCTTCCCTGTGCTCTCCAACCCCCATGCTCTTTCCTTGTCGCACCCCCCCCTCCACACCTCTGCTGGGTTCCCCCCTCCCCTCTCTCAGGGGATCTCTCAGGGTGGAGAGTGGGGAAGGGGCCAGTTAACATGTCATGGGCTGCTCAATCCAAAATGCCCGGGCCTATTTTTTGTCCCAGTCCGGGCCTGACTCCTTCCCTAGCTCCACCATGTCCTCCTGAGGATTCCCTCGAACTGTTTGACCACAGTGTTGGGTACATGCTCCAGGAGGATGCCCAGCGTTTGGAAGGCTCTGATGATGATACTGAGCTCGATGAAGGCAGTAACATGAGCACGGACAGAGGGGGTGCCCAAGAAGGACAGCAATCTGGCAGTCATGCTCCCCCTGCTGCAGCATACTGCCAGGTTTGCTCCAGTGATGAGGAGGGAGGGGATGATGAGGTCACTGACTCAACGTGGGTGCCTGATAGGAGAGAGGAGGAGGAGGAGGAGGAGGAGGCGGCACATCACCAACGAGGCAGGATGCCCTCCAGGGGCCAGCCTAAGGGCAGCACATTGACTGCATCACACCCCAAAGCTCCACATGTGCAGGGCGCTGCAGTCTCTGCGCGTTATTCAAAAAGTTCTTTGGTGTGGGCCTTTTTTGAGACGAGTGCATCAGATCGCACCGCTGCTATTTGCAACATATGTCTCAAGCGTATCTCGCGTGGCCAAAACATCTCCCGCTTGGGTACCACATGCTTGACCAGACATATGTTGACCTGCCATGCAGTTCGTTGGCAAGCGTATCTAAAAGAACCACACCAAAGAACAAAGAGGATCTCTCCTTGCTCCTCATCAGCTGAGATTTCCAACCCCACTAGACCTCCAGTCCTCTCTGAGACCTGCAGTGAGAGGAATGAAGGTGTAGAATTAGGTGTGTCACAGCCAAGTACTTGTGGGCAATCTGCTTTTGGTACACCGACGTCAGATTGTACCAGGCAAATTTCCCTGCCCCAGCTGCTGCACCGCCGAAAGAAGTTTGCTCCCAGCCATCCACATGCCCAGCGGTTGAATGCTAGCTTGGCAAAATTGCTAGCACTTCAACTGCTGCCTTTTCAGTTGGTAGACTCTGCCCCCTTCCGTGAGTTTGTGGAATGTGTGGTTCCTCAGTGGCAGGTACCCAAACGCCACTTTTTCTCACGAAAGGCGATTCCGGCTCTCTACCGGCATGTGGAAGGCAATGTCTATGCCTCGCTGGACAGGGCGGTCAGCGGTAAGGTGCATATTACCGCTGACTCATGGTCCAGCAGGCATGGACAGGGACGTTACCTAAGTTTCACGGTGCATTGGGTGACTCTGCTGGCAGCTGGGAAGGATGCAGGACAAGGTGCAGTAGTGTTGGAGGTTGTTCCGCCACCACGCCTCCAAAATGCTGATTGTGACACACCTCTCTCCTCCACCCCCTCCTCTTCTTCTTCCTCCATGGCCTCTTCCTCGGAACCAGCGGTGCTCCGTAGGCGTTCAAGGGGCTACGCAAGTACGCAGGCCAAAAGATGCCATGCGGTGCTTGAGCTGGTGTGCTTGGGGGACAGGAGCCACACTGGGGCAGAGGTTCTTTCAGCTCTGCAGGGGCAGGTTCAGAGGTGGTTGACGCCACGCCAACTTAAGGCAGGAATGGTGGTTTGCGACAATGGCACCAACCTCCTCTCTGCCCTCCGACAGGGACAAATGACCCATGTGCCCTGTTTGGCTCACGTCCTTAACTTGGTGGTGCAGCGGTTCTTGGGCAGGTACCCGGGCTTACAGGATGTCCTGAGGCAGGCCAGGAAAGTCTGTGTGCATTTCCGCCGGTCATATAATGCCAGTGCTCGGCTGACGGACCTCCAAAAGGAGTTTAACCTGCCCAAGAACCGCCTAATCTGTGACATGCCCACCAGGTGGAACTCAACGTTGGCCATGCTGCAGCGGCTGCACACGCAGCAGAGGGCCATCAATGAGTACCTGTGCGACTATGGCACCAGGACAGGGTCAGGGGAGCTTGGTTTTTTTTCCCCACGCCAGTGGGCCATGATCAGGGATGCATGCACTGTCCTGTCACCATTCGAGGAGGCCACGAGGATGGTGAGCACTGACAGTGCATGCATCAGTGACACTGTCCCCCTTGTCCACCTGTTGGAGCACACGCTGCGTGGAATAATGGACAGGGCACTTGAGGCAGAACAGAGGCAGGAAGAGGAGGACTTCCTTAGCTCTCAAGGCCCCCTTTATCCAGACAGTGTTCCTGCGTGCCCGCCGATCACACAGGAAGAGGACGAGGAGGAGGAGGAGGAGGAGGAGGAGGAGGAGGAAGATTGTGTCAGTATGGAGGTGGAGCCTGGCACTCAGCATCAGCAGCAGTCTTTAAGGGATCAGTCCCAAGGAACACATGGACTTGTACGTGGCTGGGAGGAGGTGGCTGCGGACGTTGTCGTCCTTAGTGACCCAGAGGACTCCGGACCGAATGCCTCAGCAAACCTACGCTGCATGGCCTCCCTGATCCTGCAAAGCCTGCGTAAGGATCCTCGTATTCGTGGTATCAAGGAGAAGGACCAATACTGGCTGGCAACCCTCCTTGATCCACGTTACAAGGGTAAGGTTGCGGACCTTATCTTGCCATCGCAGAGGGAGCAGAGGATGAAACATCTTCGGGAGGCCTTGCAGAAAGGTCTGTGCAACGCGTTCCCAGAGACTGGGAGGTTACAAACTCCTGTTTCTGGACAACGTGTTGCTGAGGCTTCGGTCAGTCAAAGAAGGAGCGGTGGAGAAGGTGGCCGTCTGACCGATGCGTTCAGACAATTTTTTGGTCCGCAGCCCCAAGGTATGATCGGTTCCAGCAACCATTGCCAGCGTCTGTTTTACATGGTGCAGGAATACCTAGGGGCAAGATCAGACTTGGACACCTTTCCCACCGAAAATCCTCTGGGTTACTGGGTCTTGAGGATGGATCACTGGCCAGAGCTTGCACAGTATGCAATTCAGCTACTGGCCTGTCCTGCATCCAGCGTTCTTTCGGAACGCACATTCAGTGCTGCTGGAGGCGTGGTAACCGATCACAGGGTGCGTCTGTCCACCGACTCAGTCGATCGGCTGACCTTCATAAAAATGAATCTGTCTTGGATCACCACCAGCTACCAAGCACCTGATGCTGATGTAACCGAATAATTTTTTTTGAAATCTCAGATCCCTTCAAAGACTGCCTATGCTGATGCTGAGTGACTATCCCTGAGTAATTATCCTTTTCCTCCTCAATCATCACGCTGATAGCTTGTAAGAACATTTTTGGTTCTGGGCGCCACCACCAGTGCCTAAGGCACAATTTTTCAGCCCCTGTTTAACAGGGGCGTGTAATTACAATTTTTGATGTAATACTTTGCAGCAGGGCTCGTTCCTGCATTCCAACTAGAGTGTCTGTGAGGGGTTGCAGTGTTGTGGCACCAGCACCAGTGCCTAAGGCCCAATTTTTCTGCCCCTGTCTAACAGGGGCGTGTAATTACAATTTTTGATGCAATACTTTGCAGCAGGGCTCGTTCCTGCATTCCAACTAGAGTGTCTGTGAGGGGTTGCAGTGTTGTGGCACCAGCACCAGTGCATAAGGCCCAATTTTTCTGCCCCTGTCTAACAGGGGCGTGTAATTACAATTTATGATGAAATACTTTGCAGCAGGGCTCGTTCCTGCGTTCCAACTAGAGTGTCTGTGAGGGGTTGCAGTGTTGTGGCACCAGCACCAGTGCCTAAGGCCCAATTTTTCTGCCCCTGTCTAACAGGGGCGTGTAATTACAATTTTTGATGCAATACTTTGCAGCAGGGCTCGTTCCTGCGTTCCAACTAGAGTGTCTGTGAGGGGTTGCAGTGTTGTGGCACCAGCACCAGTGCCTAAGGCCTAATTTTTCAACTCCTGTTCAACAGGGGCATGTAATTACAATTCTTGATCTAATATTTCACAGCAGGGCCCTGTGAGGGCTTACAGTGTTGTGGCCACAGCAACACCTAAGGCCCAAATTTCTGCTGAGTATATAGGGCAGGACCCTACTTTCAAACATCTAACTTACAAACGACTCCTACTTGCAAACGGAAGGAGACAACAGGAAGTGAGATGAAATCTACCCCTAGGAAGGGAAATTCTCTCCTGTAAGAGTTAATATGGGAAAACAATTTCTCCTTTCCACTGATGCTTTCCAATCCTTGTTCCACAAAAAAACCCAAATTTTCAAAAAACATTTTTCATTGGGACAAAAAAGTGAAGTGAAATCTTCTGAAGAGGAGGAAAGACAGCAAAACAAATGTCACAGGGGTGATAACCCTTCCCTATGTTTTCCAAAAAGCTTAAAAAAGATTTTTTTGGCTGGAGCTAAACACGTTAAAAATGTTCAAAATTACAAAGAGATTCTACTTAACAACAAACCTACAGTCCCTGTCTTGTTTGCACCGCCTGTATACTGCTGTTCAGAGTATATAGGGCCTTTCCTTATTTTAATTTGGGTGCGGGGTTCCCCTTAATATCCATACAAGACCCAAAGGGCCTGGTAATGGACTGGGGGGTACCCATGCCGTTTGTCTCACTGATTTTCATCCATATTGCCATGACCCGACATGACATTAAACCCGCAAGCAGTTTTAAATGAGATTTTTTCCTTTAAAAATGACATTTGGTGCAGGGACTGTTCTAAACACGGGAAACACGCGTCACTTTACAGGCATACTATAGACACCCCCCAGGTACGATATTTAAAGGAATATTTCACTTTTTTTTTTTTTTACTTTAAGCATCATTAAAATCACTGCTCCCGAAAAAACGGCCGTTTTTAAAAGTTTTTTTTGCATTGATACATGTCCCCTGGGGTAGGACCCGGGTCCCCAAACCCTTTTTAGGACAATACCATGCAAATTAGCCTTTAAAATGAGCACTTTTGATTTCGAACGTTCGAGTCCCATAGACGTCAATGGGGTTCTAACGTTCGTGCGAACTTTCGGTCCGTTCGCGGGTTCTGGTGCGAACCGAACCGGGGGGTGTTCGGCTCATCCCTACTGCTGACTGAGCAAGTGTGCACCTAGTATCTCTCAGCATATAACTTGGTGCATGTATATAGCATAAAGCGTGCTCTTAAAGTGTGGTAGAGTCCTCTCCTAATTGTGCAAAAATTAGAGTGTATCACTGAAAATATTCTATACAAAGTCCAGAACATGTGATCCACTCAGTGCAAAATAAGCGTGACACAGGTGATAAATCTCTCTTCATGCAGCACGGCACACATTGGTGGGCAGTGGCCCCTTACCTTAAGGTAATGGGGTACTCGCATATATCCACTTTATAGGGATGTCAGCCTTTGGTTGTAAATACCATGGGGTAAGCAAACAGTGGGGGCGGTGGTAGTACACTCCTATCCTGCCTTGTCTCCTGTATAGGCGTACGTCTCTCCAAGTAGTGTCCCGGGGTCACCAAGATAAACCAGAAAGGAAAAATCCACAATAGTATAATATTGTCTGATAACAATAGGATTTTATTGAAGTGTACAGGTACTCACATTAAAAACATGATACTGGGCGGAGATCCGACGAGCAGCGAGCTCGTAATGCAAAATACAAACATAGAGTGCCTTTCCCGTCCCTACGCGTGACGTGACGACCCACGTGACTTCTTCCCCTGAAGAAGTCACGTGGGTCGTGACGTCACGCGTCACGTCAAGGTATTTAGGCGTGACGTGACGACCCTCGTGACTCCTATCTCCCTGTCCCCAATTATTAAGATCGCGCAGGAATACCCCTCATTTGTCTAGGGATCAACTGAGTTCACCCTAATGCCGCGTACACACGATCGCACGTTCCGACAACAAAATCCATGTTTTTTTTCAGAAGGATGTTGGCTCAAACTGGTCTTACATAGTTACATAGTTACATAGTTAGTCAGGTTGAAAAAAGACACAAGTCCATCCAGTTCAACCATAAAAAAAAAAATAAAAAAAAATTTGTACAATCCAATATACCCGATACTATACCCACAGTTGATCCAGAGGAAGGCAAAAAACCCCAGCAGAGCATGCTCCAATTTGCTACAGCAGGGGAAAAAAATCCTTCCTGATCCCCCCAAGAGGCAATCGGATTTTCCCTGGATCAACTTTACCTAAAAATGTCAGTACCCAGTTATATTATGTACACTTATGAAAGTATCCAGGCCTTTCTTAAAGCAATCTACTGAGCTGGCCAGAACCACCTCTGGAGGGAGTCTATTCCACATTTTCACAGCTCTTACTGTGAAGAAACCTTTCCGTATTTGGAGACTAAATCTCCTTTCCTCCAGTCGTAAAGAGTGCCCCCTTGTCCTCTGTGTTGACCGTAAAGTGAATAACTCAACATCAAGTTCACTATATGGACCCCTTATATATTTGAACATGTTGATCATATCCCCCCTTATTCTCCTCTTCTCAAGAGTGAACAAATTCAGTTCCTATAATCTCTCCTCATAGCTGAGCTCCTCCATGCCTCTTATCAGTTTGGTTGCCCTTCTCTGCACTTTCTCCAGTTCCCCGATATCCTTTTTGAGAACTGGTGCCCAAAACTGAACTGCATATTCCAGATGAGGTCTTACTAATGATTTGAACAGGGGCAAAATGATATCTCTCTCTCTGGAGTCCATACCTCTCTTAATACAAGAAAGGACTTTGCTCGCTTTGGAAACCGCAGCTTGGCATTGCATGCTATTATTGAGCTTATGATCTACCAAAACCCCCAGATCCTTCTCCACCATGGATTCCCCCAGTTGCACTCCCCCTAGCATGTATGATGCATGCATATTCTTAGCCCCCAAGTGCATAACTTTACATTTCTCAACATTAAACCTCATCTGCCACATAGACGCCCAATTAGACAGAGCATTGAGGTCGGCTTGTAAATTGGAGACATCCTGTAAGGACGTTATTCCACTGCATAGCTTGGTGTCATCTGCAAAGACAGAAATGTTACTTTTAATCTCAGACCCAATATCATTTATAAAGATATTAAAGAGTAAGGGTCCCAGCACTGAACCTTGGGGTACACCACTGATAACCTTAGACCATTCAGAGTAAGAATCATTAACCACTACTCTCTGAATTCTGTCTTTTAGCCAGTTTTCTATCCATTTACAAACTGATATTTCTAAGCCTGTAGACTTTACCTTACACATGAGCCGTGTGTGCGGAACTGTATCGAACGCTTTTGCAAAATCCAAGTAAACCACATCCACAGCCACCCCTCTGTCCATGGTTTTACTTACCTCTTCATGAAAAGAAATCAGGTTTGTCTGACAACTTCTGTCTTTCATGAATCCATGCTGTCTGTTGCTTAAAATGTTTTTTTTCTAGCAAGAACTCATCTATGTGGTCTTTTATTAAATGCTCCAGTATCTTCCCGACTATAGAAGTTAAACTAACAGGTCTATAGTTACTTGGTAAAGACTTTGATCCCTTTTTAAATATAGGCACCACGTTCGCCCTGCGCCAATCCAGTGGTACTATTCCCGTCATTAATGAGTCCCTAAAAATTAGATACAATGGCTTTGAAATTACAGAGCCCAATTCTTTTAGGATCCGTGGGTGGATGCCATCAGGTCCAGGTGCTTTATCCACCTTTATTCTGTCTAAATATTTCTGGACCATATCCCTTTTGAGCCATTGTGGATCATTGGGGGCTGTGTCACTACCACCCCCATTATGGACATGAGCTTCCCCGTGCTCTTTTGTATACACAGAGCTGAAGAAAGTATTTAATAAATTAGCCTTCTCCTTGTCCCCAGTCACCCACTCTAGATTATTTTGTAAAGGGCCTACATGCTCAGACCTGACCTTTTTACTATTAATATATTTGAAGAATTTTTTGGGGTTTGTCCTACTATTTTTTGCGATCTGTCGTTCATTTTGAATTTTTGCACCCTTGATTTCCTTTTTACATATTCTGTTAAATTCTTTGTAGCATTTAAACGACACTAGTGTTCCTTCATTTTTATATATTTTAAAAGCTCTTTTCTTATTGTTTATAGCTTTTCTAACTTTGACCGTGAGCCACATAGGTTTTATTTTTAGCCTTTTAAACTTATTGCCTTTGGGAATATACTTTGCAGTGAGGTCCCAAACAGTCTTTTTGAAGAAATCCCATTCTGTTCTGTGTTTATCGCTGCCAATATTCCCTCCCAGTCTAATGCTGGCCATACACTATACAGAAAATCGGCCGAGCCCCTTTTCGAAAAACGAACGTTCGACCGTGACCGCAAACGATCGTGCCATCATATAATGACCGATAATCTGTTCAGTGGACATGAATAAATAATTTTGTGTTCGTTTTTTTACATATACCTAGTGCAGGCAGTTCGGACGGGAAACACATTAACCTTGCAATTTATCGTACGTTCGGCAGAAATTTTCCAAACATGCCGTTCGTTTTTTTTCCACAAAAACGTCACAAACGATTATCGATTTGTACCCACTAACTTGCCGAAAAACGAACGAAGTGTCCATACGAACGATTTTTCGGCTGATTTTTCGTATAGTGTATGGCCAGCATAATGCTAGCAACCCTGCTAGCACTCATTTCCCAGTTACAATACAATTACTTAAGGGAAGTTTAAGATGTTACTTACAGATTAGACTTCTGTTTTAACTCCTGGTTTTTAACTCTCCACTTTAGTTCCAAATTCCACTTGTGTTCACAAAATCCACATGCAAGCCACCATCAGCTGGGAGCATACACACGGTCACACAAATGTTGTTGGAAATTCCGAACGTCAAGAACACGGTGACATACAACACATACGATGAGCCGAGAAAAATGAAGTTCAATAGCCAGTGCGGCTCTTCTGCTTGATTCCGAGCATGCGTGGACTTTTGTGCGTCGGAATTGTGTACACGCGATCGGAATTTCCGACAACGGATTTTTTTTGTCGGAAAATTCTGTTTGTCGGAAATTCAGACGGAAAATGTCCGATGGAGCCTACACACGGTCAGAATTTCCGACAACAAGCTACCATCGAACATTTGTTGTCGGAAATTCCGACCGTGTGGACGCGGCATAAGTCTGGAATTGCTGCACTTCTCTCTTCTGCCGCTCGATGGCTGGGTACCTGGTGGCATTAGATATGCGAAGGGCAAAGCAAGGACAGATTTGGAATATATGGGGTATCCCAGCCAATGGGCAGGGGTTTTCTTAAATCCGTGGGCCTGCCGGGAGAACCTAAATATTTGGGTGGAGTCAGGTGATCTTTGTTCTGTGCCACCTGGATGGATGTCTGGGTGGACGTGCGTCGTATTGCCCGGGCTGCTAGGCCAGAGTTTGGGCCTATCCCAGGCACATCTGGCTACTAGGCTGTCTGAGGGCCTGTCCAGAAGCAAGAAAGCAGTGCAGGGTTGGGATTGCGGCTTAATCTCCGACACATACTCCATGCTGTTCTCCAATCACAACCCCGAGTCCGATAAAGTGAGTAGCAAATGGGAACAGGAACTCTACATTGACTTAACAGAGGAGGATTGGGAAAATATATACACACGCATACACAAAGGAACAGTTAATGTTTCTGCCCAGGAAAACGGATTTAAAATTCTCTCAAGATAGTACAGGCAGGGGTGTAACTACCACCATAGCGACCCATGCGGGCGCTATGGGGCCCGCAGCCGAGTGGGGCCCAGTGAGGATAAGAGCACCGCCGGCACAGTCTCCCAGCCAGGGGAAGAGAGAGGAAAGGAAGAGGCGAGCTGTCCGTATCAGCAGAGAGCTGAATTGCCCGATGTAAGAGCTTTCATTAGAACTTCCAGTGTTCCCGGGGCTCACGTCACATAGCTCCACCTTTTGGCCCGGTGCCTTTGATAGACAGAACGCCGATCCAATGCGGGACATGTGACGTCATCAAATGCGTCGGGCCAAGAGGTGGGGCTATGTGACGATGAGCCCCGGGAAGACAGAAAATTCAAATGAAAGCTATTACAGCGGGCAATCCCGCTCTCTGCTGATCCGGGTGGCTTGCCTCTTCTTCTGCATAGGTGGGGCTGTATGGGGCACAGGCAGACCAGGCTGTATTGGGCACAGGTCACGCTGTATGGGGCACAGGTCACGCTGTATGGGGCACAGGTCACGCTGTATTGGGCACAGGTCATGCTATATTGGGCACAGGTCACGCTGCATTGGGCACAGGTCATGCTGTATGTGGCACAGGTTACGCTGCATTGACATTAGGGCAGCTGTGGGGGGGGCTGTTTGCAGGGGGGCCCCATACAACATTTTGCTATGGGGCCCTGCTATTTCTAGTTATGCCCCTGAGTATAGGACTCCCTCACTATTACATAGGATTTACTCTAAGATTTCACCCAATTGTTGGCAATGCAATGACGCTGAAGGTTCACCATTACACATATGGTGGACATGTCCACTAATCTAACCATTTTGGAAGGAAGTCCACTGCCTTACCAACCAGATTAAAACATTTCCCTAATGGGGCGTACACACGGTCGGACTTTTCGGCTACAAAAGTCCGACAGCCCGTCCGACAAACTTTCGACGGACTTTTGGCGGACTTGCGGCGGACTTTCTAACGACCGAACTTGCCTACACACGATCACACAAAAGTCAGACGGATTCATACGTGATGACGTACACCGGACTAAAATAAGGAAGTTGATAGCCAGTAGACAATAGCTGCCCTAGCGTCGTTTTTTGTCCGTCGAACTAGCATACAGACGAGCGGATTTCTGGGTCCGGCGGAGTTTCGACGTAAAGATTTGAAGCAAGTTCCAAATCTAAAGTCCGTCAGATTTGCGACTGGAAAAGTCCGCTGAAAGTCCAGGGAAGCCCACACACGATCGGATTGTCCACCGGATTTGGTCCGTCGGAGTCAGTCGGACTTTGTAGCCAAAAAGTCAGACCGTGTGTACGCCCCATTAGACTTTGCCCCGACACAATTCCTGCTACATCACGCATCCATTTCGCCAAAAACTTACAGCCGCTCTCTAGCCATGCACATGATAAATACAGCGAAAATGTGCATACCATGCCGTTGGTGTAACCCCAACCCTCCCACAATAGCAGAATGGTTTTGACGCATAACAAAAATCCCAGAGATTAAAGAGCTAAAGGAGCTAGTACACCAAGCGAAAGAGACACAATCCAAATTCACCAAGGTTTGGTCCTGTTGGCACCACTTTGTAACACCAGATGAATTTGCTCGACTATCGGCCTAAAAAATAGAATCTCTAACACCCAATACCACCTAGCAAAGGAGAATGGAGTCCCTAAACCCCTTCCCCTTTCATTCCTTTAGCTTTTCTTCCCAGCTTACACCCAAAATGAAGACCGGAATGTTACAGGATATGAAGATTCACATTTGTTGTTTAGCGGATACGAATTTTACGATCCATTACAGTTCACAACCAGAAACTACACCTTTAGAGAAGGAGAGGGGGACAGGGGTTAGTCTATATCCTCGATACAGTTTGAGCCCAATTGGGGTGTCTAGAGGGTACCTGACCTTCCTCCTGACTACCAGTATTGCTCAATGTTTGAAATGTTTATATCTGTGAAGTTGCTAACGCCATAAAAGACCTAAAACTTAACAAAAGACCAGGCCCAGACGGCTACTCGGCTTTATACTATAAAACATTCTCAGAAATACTCTCTCCCATTCTCACTGAAACTTTTAACAAACTTCTAGATGGACATTCTTTTCGGCAAGAAACACTAATGGCAATTGTTTGTATGATCCCAAAACCCCTTTCTGATGATACTTCCTGTGTGAATTATCGGCCTATCTCTCTGTTAAACCTCGATATTAAATTATTAGCAAAAATAATAGCAAAACGCCTCAATAGCATTATAGGAAAATTAATACATAGAGATCAAGTAGGCTTCATGCCAAATAGACAGGCAGGTGATAATATACGCAGGGCAGTGTTATTGGCACATATTGCTAAAAAACGGAAAATCCCTTTATGTTTTCTATCTCTCGATATTAAGAGGGCATTTGACACAGTATCCTGGCAATATATGCAATATTCATTACAAAAATGGGGTTTTGGACCCCACTTTTTAACATGGATCAAAGCATTATATAATAAACCCAAAGCCTATATAAAATATGCTGGAAACAAATCTGAAGCCTTTAATATCGAAAGAGGTACCCGACAGGGTTGCCCATTATCTCCCTTATTATTTGCCCTTATACTCGAACCCATGGCCCAATACATCAGAACAAACCAAACTATAACTGGCATTGAAGTAAGAGGTATTACACACAAATTATGTATATTTGCAGACGATATATTACTTTTTCTATCATCACCACAGGTCTCTGGTCCTAACTTAATACCAGCTCTTGATGGATTTGCAGCCCTATCCGGCCTTATGATTAATCCTAAGAAATGCCTAGTGCTTAATATTTCACTCACAAACATGGAATTGATCCCGGCTAGGGCTGCACTACCATTCACATGGGCAGAAAAATCAATCCCATATCTTGGAATTCATGTAACAGCATCTCATTCTGACTTATTCTCAACCAATTATCCTCCTGTATTAAGACAGATCACAAATCTAATAAAACAATGGTTGCAACTTCCTTTATCCTGGATAGGGAAGATTAATGCAATCAAAATGACTATTCTACCCAAATTGCTTTATCTATTCAGAGTCCTCCCTATTCCAATTCCTTCCTATTTTTTGAGAATAGTACAAAAAAGAGCAACTTCGTTTATATGGGGCTCTTCTAAACCACGTATACCTATACACACACACCACATCTTCCCAAAAATAAAGGAGGCCTGGGATACCCTAATTTTACTAACTACTACAGAGCAGCACATTTGGCCAGTCTGTCCAAATACCATGCAAAACAAGAAATCCCATTATGGGTATTTATAGAGGCTTCAGAAAATGACCCTCTATTAATATCAAATTTATTATGGCTTGATCCTAAAGACCGCTTTAAAATTCATAATCCCATAACTAAACACTTCTTATCTCTCTGGGATAAACTAAAAACCAAATATCAGTTACAATCTCCACACAATCCTCTCCTTTCTTTTATCAGAAATCCGGCCTTTTATCCGGCATGGATGTACCCAAATTCTTTTAAAGCTTGGACAACATCAGGCATTCAGACACTAAATGACTTCATAGCATCTAAATCATTCCTTTCATTCCCATCGCTTAGAGAAAAATATGATCTACCAAACTCTGAGATATTTAGATATCTCCAAATCAAAAATTTCTATACACCATTCCTAAAGGGGGATACACCATTATCCCAATTATCCATTTTTGAATCAATCTGTACAAAAGATCCATTTGCTAAAGGTACAATTTCATCACTTTATAATCAATTATATGGAGTAGCAAATCTTAATAGACCCTCTTACGTTCAGAGGTGGGAGGAGGACCTGGGACGAACTTTAGAAGACACGGACTGGTCTAACATATGGCTCACATCTAAGTCATCTTCACCCAACATCTTAGCACTGGAGACAAATTATAAAGTCCTAACTCGCTGGTACCTTGTACCCGCTAGAGTGGCAAAATATTCACCTAATACCTCAGCTCTTTGTTTTCGAGGATGCCCAGAAATAGGCACATATTTACACATATGGTGGACGTGCCCAGTAATCCAAACCTTCTGGAAGGAAGTCTTCGTGATTGCATCTAAAATATTTAAAAAAATAATACAACCAGATCCATATTTAACTTTACTTAATCTAAAACCGGAATGGTTAACACTCTCTCAATTCAAACTTATGATCCAACTAATAGCGGCTGCAAAACAAACAGTGGCCAAGGCATGGAAATCTCCTACATTGGTACTAGCAGAAACAATTCACAGAATGAATAATACAATGTCCCATGCTAAGATGGTAGCCATCGATCAAAATCAAATTCCAAAATTTGAAAAACTTTGGCACCCTTGGATAAAACAACAGTTCCTGTCAAATTTCAATGACTCTGTCCTGTTGCCATGGTAACAGATTAAATGACTTACAGAGACACCCATTCTAAGGCTTCAAAGAGAACTAAAAAGAATAATAAACTGACGAGCGGGACAACCTTGTGGACCATACCTCTACCTTTCAACCCTTTTTCTTCTTTCTCTTTCCTTTTCTCCACCTTACGATTAAAGCTCATTATCAGAATTTATTTGACCTATATACACTCTACTTGTAAACAATATGTATAGTAGGTATAAATCATTTAAATACCTACAAAAGTAACTAAGGAAATGATATATATCTTTCATTTAGGTTTACGTGAACCCAATGTTTAATATTTGAAATTTCATGATATTTACCTATATAAACCCTACTGTAAAACAATGAGCTTACTTTATAGATCCTTGTAAACTTACTTTATGTATCTTTATAACATTGTATACTCAATAAACTTCTTTTGACAAGGAAATGTTTATATCTGTTTCCATCCAGATAGGTCTTATGTACCTTTACAAACAACATGCTCATTAGATGCTTTCTTGTATGAAAACTGTTTTTTGAATGCATTACTCTTTGTTCTTGTAAAAACTCTCAATAAAAATGTTTGGGAAAAAGAAAAAAAAAATATATATATATTTATATATATATATATATATATATATATATATATATATATACATTTATGTTTTTGGTTGTAACATGACAAAATGTGAAAAATGTCAAGGGGTATGAATACTTTTTCAAGTCATTGTAGTAAGATCAAGCTGGCTACTCCATAAAATGTAAGTGTTTCTTGGCTACATAATAGAACATAAGGAAGGTTGGAAGTGGAAATCCACTCAATATGGATAAAGGTTAACCACTGTCCACTGAAGGAGTCACCAGGGACTGTGCATCCGCCACCTAGATGGGAGCGTAAATACTCTCATGCAGTGTACACACGGTCGGACTTTTCGACCAGACTGGTCCGAACGGACCGAGTCCGGCGGACAATCCGATCGTGTGTGGGCTTCATCAGACCTTTAACGGACTTTTCCAGTCGAAAATCTGACGGACTTTAGATTTGGAACATGCTTCAAATCTTTACGTAGTAACTCCGCCAGACCCAGAAATCCGCTCGTCTGTATGCTAGTCCGACGGACTAAAACCGACGCTAGGGCGGCTATTGGCTACTGGCTATCAACTTCCTTATTTTAGTCCGGTGTACGTCATCACATACGAATCCGTCGGACTTTGGTGTGATCGTGTGTAGGCAAGTCCGTTCGTTAAAAAGTCCGTCAGAAGTCCGTCAAAAGTCCGTTGAAACTCCGTCGGACCAGTCCGGTCGAAAAGTCCGCCCGTGTGTACGCAGCTTTACTGGAATTTGTGGACTCTATTGCCAGCGGCAAAGAGTCAAACAAGCATGAAGATGGAACCGTGGATTGATGCTCTGAGGAACAGTCACTGGAGATCGGTCACCACGGTATGCCACAACTTCTCACCACTGAGTAGAATCTTGGGAGAACAAAGAAATCCAAACCCCGGCGTGGTGTCCAGTCCCAGCAGTAGTCTTGTAATAGAGATCATATAATCTTTCAAAATTGACTGAACCCGCGTAGCTGTCAGATTAGGAGCAAATGACAATGTCAAAAAAGCACAATGCCAATATGGCTACTGTGACCTCACCCTTTTATAGTGAGGCGGCTGGCTTATCCAAAAGCCCTCTTATTTACTCTTTATTGACCCCTATAAGCCAGCTGGAATCTTAGTTCTTTTCCTATTACTATTTGCACCAGAATCTTGGTAGCCTACGGCCTATTTATCTATACTATCCCTTGTTGGAGGCAAAGAGGTATAAAAATCACAATTGCTAATATCAGTCAGTAGGATCGCAGGACGTGAATTCTGAAGACTTTTGGTGGTGTATTTATCATAGTTGTCAACTGTTCCAGATTCTGTGGGGCAGTCCCAGGATATTGGACATTGTCCTGTAGCATTCAACAATCAGTGTAGATGGGCAACAGGGTACCAAGAGCTGGAACATGCTTATTTATTTCAGATACTTATATAGCGCCATCAATTTACACAACACATTACATATATATTGTATATTCAGAACAGTCCCTGCCCTCAAGGAGCTTACAATCTAAGATCCCTAACACACATTCATACATACACCCGCCTTTACACGCACCTGAACTTTAATGGCATCCCAGTCTTAGTCCGTAGGGTTTAATGTTGAGTTGGCCCACCCTTTGCAGCTATAACAGCTTCAACTCTTCTGGTAAGGCTGTCCACAAGGTTTAGTAGTGTGTTTATGGGAATCTTTGACCATTCTTCCAGAAGCACATTTGTGAGATCAGGCACTGATGTGGACGAGAAGGCCTGGCTCCGCTATAGTTCATCCCAAAGGTTTTCTATTGGGTTCCCAGAAGAGTTAAAGCTGTTATAAGCTGCAAAGGGTTGGCCAACTCAATATTGAACCCTACAGACTAAGACCGGGATGCCATTAAAGTTCATGTGCGTGTAAAGGCAGGCGTCCTAATAATTTTGGTAATCTAGTGTATATTAGGACCATCTAACAGCAAGTCTTTGGAGTGTGGGAGGAAACCCATGCAGGCATAGGGAGAACATGTAAGTTCCAAGCAGGCAGTGTCGTGGTTGGGATTTGAACCAATGACCCTTGTGCTGCTAAGCAGAAGTGCTAACCAATTAATGCCGCGTACAAACGATCGGACTTTCCGGCATACTTGGTCCGACGGTCTTTCCGGCGGACTACATAAATGGACGGACTTGCCTACACACGACCGGACTTTCCGGCAGGCTAGGTCCGCCCATCTTCCCGACGGACTTTCGCTGGAGTTACGGCGGACTTTCAGAATGAACGGACTTGCCCACACACGGCCAAGTCCGTCCATTTTGAACGTGACTCGGGTACGACGGGACTAGAAAAGGAAGTGAATCTCGCCGCTTTTATTGCGAGATTGTGAACTTGCGAGCCCCGTCGCAGGGCATACCAGGCCCTTAAGTCTGGTATGAATTATAAAGGGGACCCCTGACGCTGAAAAAACGGCGTGGGGTCCCCCCTAAAATCCATACCAGACCCCGATCCGAGCACGCAGCCCGGCCGGTCAGGAAAGGGGGTGGGGACGAGCGAGCGCCCCCTCCTGAACCGTACCAGGCCGCATGCCCTCAACATGGGGGGGTGGGTGCTTTGGGGGAGGGGGGCGCCCTGCGGGGCCCCCCCACCACAAAGCACCTTGTCCCCATGTTGATGAGGACAAGGGCCTCTTCCCGACAACCCTGGCCATTGGTTGTCGGGGTCTGCGGGTGGGGGGCTTATCGGAATCCGGGAGTCCCCTACCCTATGCCGTCACAGTCCCTGGGCACTGTGACGTTTTAGGGGGCGTGGTCAACATCACCCAGTGACCACGCCCCCTAAAACGTCACAGTCCCAGCATGCCCAGGGACTGTGACGGCATAAGGGGGCGGGGTCTCCGCCTATATAAGTCACAGCGGAGCACTCAGAGAGCAGTCCAGCCGGAGAGACCGTCTTGTCAACATCTGGAGAAGAGAAGAGGGAAGAAGCCAGAAGTCCGGACCTCCACTGGCAAAAGAGCGGCATAAAGACGGCGGAGGAGCCGGCAGAAGAACTGGAACACCGGGAGAAGAGGCCAGAGAGAGTGGAGAAGAACCAACCGGACGCCGGGAGAAGAGGAACCGGAGGGACCCCCGAAGTCGGAAGAAGACCCCCGAAGCCGGAGGAAGACCCCCCGGAGCTGTCTAATAAATTATTTTAAAAACCTGTGTAGTGTGTTTTATTATTGACACTTTTTCCCTAGGTGAATGGGTAGGGGGCTCCCTATCCCTTCCGATAAGCCCCCGCCCGCAGACCCCGACAACCAACAGTCAGGGTTGTCGGGAAGAGGCCCTTGTCCTCATCAACATGGGGACAAGGTGCTTCGTGGTGGGGAGGCCCCGCAGGGTGCCCCCTCCCCCAAAGCACACACCCCCCATGTTGAGGGCATGCGGCCTGGCACGGTTCAGGAGGGGGGGCGCTCGCTCGTCCCCACCCTCTTTCCTGACCGACCAGGCTGCGTGCTCGGATCAGGGTCTGGTATGGATTCTAGGGGCGACCCCACGTCGTTTTTTCAGCGTTGGGGGTTCCCTTTAAAATCCATACCAGAACTAAGGGCCTAGTATGCCCCGCGCTCGCCGCAATAGGAAAATTAATTTTTCCTATTGCAGGGAGCGCGAGATGCAATACCCTGCCCTTGCGTCGTATCTGGTCCGTCGGACCAGCATACAGACGAACGAGCTTTCCGTCAGAAACTGAGTCCGACAGAAAGATTTAAAACATGTTTCAAATCTAGGTCCGGCGGATTTTTGGGAAAAAAAAGTCAGCCGAAGCCTACACACGATCAGATTGTCCGGTGGACCAGACTCCAAGTATGCCGGAAAGTCCGCTCGTGTGTACGCGGCATTAGCCTTTGCTCCAACACTGGAAACCATGCCACCTCTGTTGGGTGGAGTGAAACATCCGTTTCGGGTTGACTCACCCTTTGATGCTGATACAGAAAGGCTTGGGTGAGGTGACCAGTGATGTTATGCAAATAAGCCCAACTTTAAGTATTCCCACATGGTGGGAATACAGGAGGTGTACAGTTGGGTTTTGGTCACAACAATATGCAGGCCAATTCATTTTTCATACTCCCACCTCAGGCGGCCTTAACAGGACAGAAATATAATATACAAACTTATTGGAGATGTATCCTCCAGCAGTGTCAC
Source organism: Lithobates septentrionalis (assembly GCA_037952835.1). Classification (NCBI taxonomy): domain Eukaryota; kingdom Metazoa; phylum Chordata; class Amphibia; order Anura; family Ranidae; genus Lithobates; species Lithobates septentrionalis. The sequence continues at coordinate 1,752,936 of JBBDGP010002453.1, forward strand.
ATTGCTAGTCAATGAGCTCTTCAGGACAACTGATTATGCTGAAGATTACATTGATCTGCAATGATTTACCTGTATCCAATGTGATCCATTGGATCCATACTCCAAAGAATGCAAAAAAAATACCCCCACCCCCCTTTCCCTGGGTTAAAAAATAAGTCTCAAAGCATTTCTTATCCTTTCCACTTTCCAGTGCTGCACCTTTTTGTCCTTCACCAGTCCCAACCGCAGAACCTCTCCTGGAACTCCAAGCATCACTTAGTCCACTTCCTTTTAGCCCAGGGAATCAAGAACACACTTCTTGGAGGTGCATTATGAAGACCCTTAGGCTCACAGGAGAATATTACAGAGAGCAAATCAGGGTTTTCCAAACTTTCTAAACAAAGGGCCAGTTTATTGTCCTGCAGGATTTAGGGGGACCAGATTGTAGCCAGTGGAAGTAGAAAATGCCCTGGTGTCAGTGGAAGTAAACCATGCCCCATCTTTGGTATTAGTAAGAGGGATAGTGTCACTTTCTTAGTATAAGTGGGAGGAATGGTGCCCTGTTGCTGGTATTTAATGGAGGAATGGTGCCCCATTTTTGGTGTCAGTGGGGGGAATGGTGCCCCATTATTGGTGTTAATGGGAGGAATGGTGTCCCATTATTAGTGTCAGTGGGAGGAATGGTGTCCCATTATTGGCTTCAGTGGGAGAAATGGTGCCCCATTATTGGTGTCAGTGGGAGGAATGGTGCTCCATCATTGGTGTCAGTGGGAGGAATGGTGTCCTATCATTGGTGTCAGTGAATGGAATGGTGCTCAAAGGGCCAGATAAAGGAATGCAAAGGGCCTAAGTTTGGGGACTACTGCTCTAAATCATAGAGGACTGCCCACTGCTCCCACAAGAAGAAGAGGATCCGGGATGCCATGTTACTAGACCAAAGACACCTCCAAAAAAGAATACACATAAAAAAAAACAATGGTGGGTATACTCCAGGAGGAGGAAGGGGATGTCTGGTCTAAGGGGAAGAAGAGAATGTGGTCCAAGAGCAGGAAAGGGGGCGTGTACTCCATAGGGAGGAACTTGGGAAGGGGTAGTGTGCTCCAAGAGTTGCATAGGGAGGGGGTGCCCCAAGGGGAAGAACGGGGTGGAAAGGTAACGCCAAAAGGAAGGAAGGGGGTAGTGCTCCAAGAAAAGAAATGGGGGAGCTCCAATTGGAGGTGTGGGGCTGCTGTTTAAAGGGTAGAGATGGGGAAGTATACCAAGGGGAGGAATTGGGGGGAACTCCAAAAGGAGTAATAAAGAATGTGCTCTAAGTGGAGATATAGGAGATCTCCAAGGGTAGGAATGGGGAAGGTGTTCCTCAAGTTGGGCTTTTTGGCTGTACAATTTACAGTACATACATAGAAAGATCAAGTTTCTGGTTCTTACCTGAAGATATACCATCAATGTATCAATAACTAAAATGAAATAAACAACATAATTTCTGCACACCAACTTTTGTGCATTTTATTTGATAAAGCCAATTTAATAACTATATAAAATATTTTTTACAATCTTAATTTACATGGGCAGTCATGACATCAGACATGAACCAATCAATTTAGGATCTATCTGGAATAAGACAGGTCTGGTTCCTTCTACACAAACTGCAACCCTCCTGGGAATGGCGTGTCTTGTAAACCACAATGTGAAGGAATCCCAACTGGCAAGCATAGACTGTACAACTGAAAGCAGATTAATAAAACGTGTGCACTTCTATTAAAGGACATGTAATGATAGGATATTGAGGATGCTGATGGCTGACCTCTCCTTTTGGTCCTACAAATATCTGTTGAGCCTGCCAGTGAACTTTTGAATCCAGAGGATACGTGTGACATCCAGTAAACCAAAATTTGCAGAATGAGTAGTGGCAGTCTGTGTTTCTCCAAGAAAAAGATTCGTTCAAAGTGTATCTCTAGCCAAAACATGTGTTTGTTGGCTTTGGACAAAGCAAGGGATGTTTATAACCCGTCAGGTTTTAAAGAACACCGCACGCCCAGCCCAACTGGAATATGTGTATCAATATAGGACAGCCTCAGACAGCTCTGCTCCACAAACCACGTCCCCCCACAACGTGTTTTGCCCCTGCGTCAGGGGGTGTGGTTTGTGCAGCAGAGCTTTCTAAGGCTGTCCTATATTCCTACACATATTTGGGTTGGGCCAAGAGTGCGATGTTCTTCAAACATAATGATCCTGTCAGTTATGACTCTCCAAATTGAGGGAAATACCCTCCAAGACAGTTGTCACCGAACCAGGTATCTCCATTGAAAGATTGACCCTATGGAGACACAAGTGGTAATAAAAATCTGACAGGCTATGAAGGACCTAACCCACATATATCAAACACAAGGCCCACCAGGCTTTTTTATGTGGCCCTCCCACCCAGTTATGCAGTCAGAACACAGAGAAACTCTATTCTGTCACCTCTGGCTTTCACCCTCCGCTCTGCTCCACTCTGTACATAGCACACCCCTAAACCCTGCACTCCATAGGTAGCGCACCCCTGAACTCTACACTCTGTGCATAGGGCACCCCCAGAACTGCACTTTGTAGCTAGCGCACCCCTGAATTCTGCACTCAGTACATAGAGTACTCCTGAAATCTACACTCTGTACGTAACGCACTCCTGAACTCTGCACATTGTTTGTAGCGTAATTCTGAACCCTGCACTCTGTACCTAATGCACTCCTGAACCCTGCATTCTGTACGTAGCTTAATCCTAAACCCTGCACATTGTAGTGTAATTCTGAACCGTACACTCTGTACATAACGCACTCTGGAACCCTGCATTCTGTACGTAGCGCAATCCTGAACCCTGCACTTTGCACGTAGGCTAATCTGAACTCTGCACGTAATGTAATCCTGAACTCTGCACTCTTTGTGTAGCGTAATACTGAACCGTGCACTTTGCACATAGGGTAATCTGAACTCTGCACTCTATTGGTATCGTAACCCTAAACTCAGCACTCTGTACATAACACTCTCCTGAACCCTGCACTGTGTACGTAGTATATCCCAGATACAACCGGCCCTTTGGGGGGAACCACAGTGTTAATGCAGCCTGCAATAAAACTGAGTTTGACACCCCTGGTCTAAACCTTCTCCACTCTATCCAAAACGTAAAAAAAAAAGTGTTATCTGGGGATACTCTTTGTAAAAGAATCTTTGAGTTGTAGTTTGCCTAGAAAATATCAGATCTGCCCGATTAGCAGTGAACTGATCAGTTCACCTCTAAAGGCTACATTTCACACAATCAAAAAGTTCAAGCGTTTTCCATCACTCGGTCGTGTTTCCTCTTATGGACAACAAGGCCAGAGAGATCAGTGAAGCACCTTCCGCATACCAAGCAAGAATATGGCTTCTCCCCCGTGTGAATTCGTTGATGAACTGCAACAGAGGAGCGGTTGGCGAACTTTTTGTCACAGTAGGAACATGAGAAGGGTTTCTCTCCCGTATGAATCCGTTCATGGCGCTCAAGATGAGAGCGGCTTGGGAAACATTTACTGCAATATGGACATGGCAGTTGCTGCTTTTCTTTATGGGTTTTCTGGTGCAAAAGTAGAGAGGACCGTAACTCGAAACATTTGCCACACTCCAGACATGAATTTGGCTTCTCCACTGGTAGAGTTCTGCAGGGACGGGTTAGATCCTCCTGGCTGGCCAATGCCTCGCCTTCTAAGCAAGGATATGGCTCCTCTTGGGCTTGAAACTTCATCTGACCAACAAAATCTGGAACTCTATCAACACCTTTCTCACAATCTGAACTTGAAGCCTGTATCTTTGCTGAGTGAATCACCTGATGCCTTAAGAAATGGGAATTGGAAGAAAAACATCTCCCGCACTCAGAGCACTGAAACGGCCGCTCTCGAGTGTGGACCTTTTCATGGGCACACAGTCCGGCGATTCTCATGAAACTTTTACCACACTTGGAACACGAGAAAGGTTTTTCACCCGTGTGGATGCGGCTGTGGGTTTCAAGAGCCGAATTACAAGCAAAAGATTTGCCGCAATGAGTGCACGTGAACGGATTTCCTGCTTCGGCTGCCCTTTGGTATATCTTTGACCACCCTGTATTGTCTTGGGAATTTGTCTCTGGAAGACTTGACAACCTTTGGGTACCTCCAGGACATTTTTGGCCAGAGTCAGAGACCTGTCTTAGAGGGCTTGTCATACATTCTTTTGGAATCGCTGGAATCCCATCGCTGTAGTCATCTTCCAAAGTCGACTCCTTTTTTATATAAGTAACCGTACCATCTGCATTGATAATAGACATGGTTTCCATATGAGTGGATATCTCTGCAGAGTAAGGGTTTATTTCCATCAAATTTAGGTCCTCCTTAATTTTAACAGCTATAGTCTCAAAATGTTCATCATCAGATGAAGATGGCTCCTTTTTGATGACCAGCATAGTATCTGGACTTAGATATTGGTCTGGATCATCTTCCATAGACCATTCTGGAGTTCCTAGTCTTGTCTTGGAACTGTCTCTGCTTGTACAATCTCCAGCCTGATCACTGTCACTGCTATCTCCACTTCTATGACCTTCTGCTGACAATTCTACATCACGGCTCTCCACTGTAACAGAAAAAAATTAAAATAATATATATGTATATATAGAAATTACAGAAACATTTAAAGCCACAGAACTTTAAAAGGGCTTGTCGCCGCTGGATCACCTATACGCTATGCACAGACTGTAAAAGACCAGGCTTTATCTTTATCTTTCTAGCATGTTGAAACTCCGCCGCTCTGCTGCGTGTTTTCCACAATTTCAAGTGTGTAGAAGACCCGTTCCCAAGCCACACGTTGTGGTTCTTTCTGTTGGCAGGTACTAACATGTAGTGCAAAGATGATAGGAAGTAGAAACCACCAATAAAAAAGATATACAAGCTCTAGAGCCGATCTGACGGCATGGGAACTTGGCTGGTGAAGTCACACACCGGAAGGCGTGAAGGGGGCATGGCTACGCGTATCACGGGCTTGATATGCATAGCCACGCCCCTTCACACCTCCCAGTATGTGACATTATCGGCCAAGTTCCCATGCTGTGAGATCCGCTCCAAAGCTTGTTTATCCTCTCGTTTGTGGTTATTGGCAAGACTAAGAGTGAGACTGGAGTTCAGCTTAACCACTTGACCTCTGGAAGGTTTTCCCCCCTTCATGACCAGGGCATTTTTTTCCATTCAGCACTGCGCTACTTTAACTGGTATATATACTGGAATTTGCGCAGCTATAAATGCTATGCTAAATAGCAGTGATCAGCAAATTATAGTGGGACGGTGATAGTGTGGTGGCCAATCACTATCTGAGAGGGTCACTAACTGACACTGACATCGCTAGTGACACCAATACAGTGATCAGTGATAATACTATATATACACTGCCACTGTAATAATGACACTGGCTGAGAAGGGGCTAACATCTAGGGGCAGTCAAGGATTAAAGGAGATGCTCCAGTCTGAAAAAAAAAAAAAAAAAGAAGAAAAGTCAGCAGCCCGCTGAGACCACCGCCTGTGGAAGGGAATTCCTCATCCTCTTACAGTAAAGAACCCTCTACATAGTTTAAGGTTAAACCTCTTTTCTTCTAAATTTTAATGAGTGGCCACGTGTCTTATTAAACTCCCTTCCGCGAAAAAGTTTTATCCCTATTGTGGGGTCACCAGTACGGTTTTTGTAAATTGAAATCATATCCCCTCTCAAGCGTCTCTTCTCCAGAGAGAATAAGTTCAGAGCTCGCAACCTTTCCTCATAACTAATATCCTGCAGACCCTTTATTAGCTCAGTTGCCCTTCTTTGTACTCCCTTCAGTTCCAGTACATCCTTCCTGAGGACTGGTGCCCAGAACTGGACAGTATACTCTAGGTGCGGCCGGACCAGAGTCTTGTAGAGCATTATTGTTTTATCTCTGGAATTTATCCCCTTTTTAATGCATGCCAATATTCTGTTTGCTTTGTTAGCAGCAGCTTGGCATTGCTGAGCCTATCATCTACTAGGACCCCCAGGTCCTTTTTCATCCTAGATTCCCCAGAGGAAAACTTTCTGAATGGTCCTGCCGTCTTTTAAAAACACAGAACTCTGTGTGTGATTTCACACAGCCGATCATCAGGTTTCCGCCAAAATCATTGGCTGAAATCTGCTGCCAAACTTGTGCTGTGTCCAATCACAGCACTGGTCCGAACCCGGAGGACAGGCGATGACGTACAGCTACATTTTCTGGCCTGCCAGTGATTCTACTGAGGGAGGGTGTCAAGTAGGTAAATGCAAAATTCCTTTCTCAAAAAGCAACAATAAAGAGAAAATCTTCCCTTTTATTGTTGTCCTGGGAGGATGGAACATCGTTATCACATTTCCCCTCTATTCCTGTTCTGGTGATAAAAATAAATTATTTATAAGTAATAACTGCTAATTAGATGCGATGCAGGGGTAAGCTATTTGCAATCCATTTTTTCCAGCGCATGTCTGAAACCATGGATTCTTGTTTATGCTACTAAGGGAACGGCTTGCCTGGCTTGCTAAAATGATCGAAAAGTTCATAAAACAACCTGCAAATGTTTTCCTGCCCCTGCAGACCCATGTTGAACTTGGTAAGGGGCAAGGAAGTTTAGACACAACTCTGAACCCCTCAGTCCAGGATTTACCAAAGTTACATACAAAAAATGTCTCACCATCTTTGCCCTTTGTATGGCCCTTATCTCTCCTTTGACATCGTAATCTGTGGCGGTAGAGCTTCTGGTCTTCATTACACATGTCACTGTCAGAGTTCATAAGATCTGGTGATTTGTAGGATGGAAGGTTGTCAGGATATGTGTGATGATATAAGTCGAAATTGTGGTTGGTAGGATTTTCCATAAATTCAATCTCTGGCTCCTCAATCACCATCACCTTGGTCTCCTCCTCATCCAATGCCTCCTCCTTTATTAATATGGATGCATGATCACCATCATCAGGGAAGACATCTGACCTACATCCATCCACACTATGGGCTTTGTATCGCTCCACATCATCATCATCCGAAAAACGGTCTCCTTCTGAGGCATCAGCTTCATCATCATCCCCTTCTCCTGTAACATAAACATAATGGGTAAAAACCAAAGGTAGGACACCTGTGAAACTTTTTTTTTACTAGCTTTTGGATAGAGAAGGTTTTTAATACTATCTGTATCCCCTTCGAGGAGAATTCTCATCACTTCCTGTCCCACAGACATGACAGGAAATTAGTAGAAATCTTCTCAAAGTGAAAGAGATAGCTACATTGACAGTTGTCTCTGGTACAGCTGTCCCCTTTAGAGAATTTCCCCTTCTGTCATGTCCCAGTTTTCAATTATTTTGGAGTGTGGGAGGAAATCTGAGGAATTCCATGAAAGCACAGGGGGAACATGCAAACTCCATACAGATAGTGTCCTGGTTGGGATTGGAACCAAAGACCCCAGTGCTGCAAGCTAGAAGTAAAAACCACTAAACCACCATACTGCCATGATGACATGAGTCTGTGTGACAAAAAAAAAAAATCGGAATGTATCCTATCAGTCACCCAAATGTGATGTTTTAGGTGGGCACTGATCTGGGCTCTTATATCTCTGAACCTGATTTCTTAGCTCCACCCACTTGGCCATGACAAGGTCAATTCCCACCAATGCTGTCAGCATGGAGTTTGTATATCCTGCCTGGGTTTCTGTAAGTTTCCTCTTTTAACTCTCCCAAATAACTAGATTTCACCCAAGCTGGCCCAGGGTATGACTAGAGTAGTAATACTACACCGGTGTTACTCAACTTTGGTGCTGTTTGGGTATCCCAGGGGTGCCATGAACAGAGGACACAGTTTGCCCTGGATCAGCATCATATGCTGCCATAGTGTGGGCCAATCACCAGCAAAAAAAACAAAACAAAAAACAATGAAGCTCAATACCCAGCCACCTGCACCATGGCAAATCATGACACCGATCCAGGGCAGATGGCATTCAAGGCCACCTCCAGAATTCAGGTGAGGATGGAGTAGACCTGCTCCTCTTCCTGCCCTCTGCCATGAAGTAAGGTAGGTCTCTGATGGGAAGGGGGACTCTGTTATGGGAGTACTCTGACATGCTGGGGGGGTACCCCCCAGCCCATTATTAAATACTTACCTTAGAACAAAGCTGTTGCAGTGGTCCCCGCACACTGCTGTCACGGCTGACATCTTTCCCGGAGCCTCTTCCAGGTTCACGGGCTCCGGCGCTGTGATTGGCTGAAGCCATGATGATGTCACTCCCGCGCATGCGCGGGAGCTGCCGTGCACAGGCTCAGAAGGACCGGCACACGTGGGCCGTTCCTTCAGAGTGAATGCGCCAGTGATGTCACTGGCTGCATGCACTGGAAATATCTCCTAAACCAGGGATCCTCAAACTACGGCCCTCCAGCTGTTGCAGAACTACACATCCCATGAGGCATTGTAAAACTCTGACATTCTCAGACATGACTAGGCATGATGGGAATAGTTCCTGAACACCTGGAGGGCTGCAGTTTGAAGACCCCTGTCCTTAACTGTACAGGTTTAGGAGATATTTTAATACCTATAGGTAAGCCTTATTATAGGCTTACTTATAAGTAAAAGTTTGCAAAGGAAGTTTACTTCCTCTTTAACTGCTGTGTATGTCCTCCCCTCATAACTCTTCTGCACCACAATTGTACAAAATATGGTGTGTGTGCAGATGCCCTGCTGATGTCTTCCAGGTATCTGGGACCTTGCAGAGGCTGGCGGCCTATCTACTCAAGTGGATGATGGAGTCTGCTCATATGCACAAACGCCACCAGCTCCTGGTGGATTTCCATTACATCGCCTGGTGACATTTGTGCACACGAGCAGAAGATGTGCTGCAAAGTTACAGTTTAGTAACCACACTGCCTCTTGGGATAACTGTGATGTAGCAATCCCACAAGGCAGCAACATCCACCGGCCTCACTCCCTGTAAATTGCACCTCACTTCCTCATACAATGTTAGTAGGTTGGTCTGACAAGAAAGGTCCTTCATAAATCCATGCTGGTTGATACTTATGATATCATTTTCGTAGGCAAATTCTTGAATATAGTCTATTATCATTCCTTACCATACCTTGCATACTATCGATGTATGGCTGACTGGCATACTATCGATGTATGGCTTACTGGCATACATCTCAATCCTTGCTTGGTACCAGTACCACATGTTCTTTGGCCGATTGGTTTGTACCATTACAGTCAATAGAATCTACTTGATAAAAAAGAACAATGGCCTAGATATATAGTGTACATCAGACCATAAGAATGGTATGAAGGTCTACACTGACTACCAGACTCATGAAGCTGAATTAATCTTAGAAAGGCTAATTTCAGAAACGGTCATCCCTCATCCCAAAAGACAGACCCTAAGAAAGGTATGAAGGTCCACACTGACCACCAGACTCATGAAGCTAAAGTAATCTTAGAAAGGCTAATGTGGCATTTGTGTGGACGTGCAGAAATCCACTGTGTGTGCGAAGATGTGCCGCAAAGTTGCGGCTTAGTAACCACACTGCCTCCTGGGACAGCTATGATGTAGCAATCCCACAAGACAGTCATGTCCACTGGCCTCATCCTCTCTAAATTGCTGCTCACTTCCTCATACAGTGTTAGTAGCTTGGTCTGACAAGAAAGGTCCTTCATAAATCCATGCTGGTTGATAGTTATGATATAATTTTTGTAGACAGATTCTTGAATATAGTCCCTTACCATGCCTTCCCATACCTTAACATACTATCGATGTAAGGCTGGCTGGTCTGAAGTTTCCCAGCATACATCTCAATCCTTATTTGGTACCTGTACTACATGAACTCTGGCTAGTTGGTTGGTACCATTCCAGTCAATAGAATCTACTTAATATAAAGGAACAATGGCCTAGCTATATAGTGTACATCAGACCATAAGAATGGTACGAAGGTCCACACTGACCACCAAACCTATGAAGCTGAATTAATCTTAGAAAGCCTAAATTCAGGAAAGGACTCTAGGCAAGATGCTATGGCTAATTTATGTATAGACCTCATCCCAAAAGACATCAGAGTGTAAGAAAGGTATGAAGGGCCACACTGATCACTAGACCCATAAAGCGGATTTAATCTTAGAAAAGCTAATGGGGACTCTAGGAAGGGTTCTATGGTTATTTTATTTATAGCCGTTTTTTACACAAACACGTAAAACGCGTGGTGAACACATTTTAATGATTTTGCTCCAGCCCTAAAGTGAAGGTCAAAACCTGGGAAACAGCTAGGAGAGGCCACCTTACCCCAAAGTGACAATAAATAACAGTTCATCAAACTCTCTTTTACCAAAAGACTTGAGGGATTTGTGATTGTCGACCATGACGTCCTTGTAGAGATCCTTGTGTCCTTCTATATACTCCCACTCCTCCATGGAGAAATAGACAGTGACATCCTGACACCTTATAGGAACCTGACACACACAATGATACAGTCACCATCCAGACACATCCCTTGTCTGTTACTGGATAATAATGTCCCAGAATTCTCGGCACTGCTCACCTTTTTTGTCAGCAGTTCAATGATTTTATTGGTGACTTCTAGGATCCTCTTATCATGATTTCTGCTCAATCTTCTGGAAACGTGGGGACTTAACTTGGGTGTCAGCCGCTCACCAGATTTCTTTAAAATGGTAAAATCCTAAATCAGGGGGAAAAAAAAAAGTTACATGGCCTTGCTGGACCACCTCACAGCAAAATGTTGAACGGTGACACCTCCCAGAATCCTCCTCACCTTTCCGGTCAGGTCTGTGTTTTATTAATAGAGATAAAAATGATGTCATGTGACCTCCCAGAATCCTCCTCACTTCTCTGGTCAGATCTGTATTTTATTAACCACTTCAGCCCCAGAAGAATTTACCCCCTTCCTGACAGGCCATTTTTTTGCGATAGGGCACTGCGTCGATTCAACTGCCAATTACATGGTCGTGTGACACTGTACCCAAGCAAAATTGATGTCCTTTTTTTCCCACAAATAGAGCTTTATTTTGGTGGTATTTGATCACCTCTGCGGTTTTTATTGTTTGGGGGGAGTGGACTGACAGGTAGTAGAGAGACATCGCTTTTCTGGATCACTAGGAACAGCAGATCTCTCTCTACTCAGATGTCAGAACAGGGATCCGCCTTGTTTACGTGCGCCCACACGATCACATGCACCGACCGGCGTACGGGTATGGCGGTTCGCGTAGCCGAGTCGCCTGGCCACAGTATATCTGCGGTGGGCGGTCGGTAAGCAGCTAATAGAGATAAGGGTGATGTCACATGACCTCCCAGAATCCTACTCACCTCTCCGGTCAGCAGGTAGATGATCTCCAGGGTGAGGTTTAATATAATCTCAGTCATGTGACTCCCGTCCGTCTCCAATCTTCTGGGATGATTCTGACATTTTGATAATGGATGATGGAGTTTGTTATGTTGACCATGAAAGCCCTGTGTTTAGTGATACAATCTTAAATTATTATATCAAAATAAAGTGCAATTGAAGAAACTGAAAAATAAAGTCTACTAATAAGGGGTCACAATAGGTATAGCAAGTATAATAAAAATGATAACCAAAGTGTTCTGCCTAATTACCTGGCCACTGGTCTCCTCATGACCATCTATGAAGCTACAGTCAAAACCAGCTCTAAGCACACTTCAAACTGTAGAGTTTATATCAAGAGCCATTCTCGGAGGAAATTTGTTGGGTATTCTAAGGCACATGTGTCAAACACAAGGGCCACGGGCCAATCCTGGCCCACCAGGCCATTTCATGTGGCCCTCACACCTCTCCTCCTCCAGCTGTGGCAAAAAACCCTTGTCTCCTCCCCCACTTTGTCGAAGTAGTCAGCTGCAGAGAGGAGGACAAAACTCCTCCTCCAGATCCTGTGCTTCTCTGTGCAGCCGCAATGAGGCTCGTTTCTTCACACCCCCCCCCCATCCAGCTCAGCAGTCGACAGCACAGAGGAGGACAAAACACCTCCTCCAGATCCTGTGCTTCTTTGTGAAACCACAAAGAGGCTCGTTTCTTCCCCCTCCTACCCATCTCAGCAGTCAACGTCAGAACTCCTCCCCTAGATACTGTTCTCTGTGCAGCTGCGATGAGGCTCGTCTCTGCCCCCCCCCCCCCACCCCCCGCCTCAGCAGTTGCCAGCAGAGAGTAGACAATAAGATTCCTCCTCCAGATACTGTGCTTCTCCAGGCAGCCGTGAAGAAGCTTGTCTCTGCACCCCCGAGCCTCAGCAGTTGGCAGCAGAGCACAGAACTCCTCCTCCAGATCACATGCTTCTCTGTGCAGCCACAGTGAGGCTCATCTCTTTGCCCCCCCCCCCCCTCCTCCATCTCAGCACTTGGCAGCAGAGAGAAGAAAACTCCTCCTACAAAAAATCCTGCGCCTTTCTCTACAGCCGCAGAACCCCCTCGTCTTTTCCTCCCCTGGTCTCACCATTTAGCAGACTCCAGCTCTCCTATAGTCCTCCTCCAGACCCTGCTCTTTTTGCTTCCCAGTGATGCTCCCAGCTTCTTCCTGACAGCATCACAAGTTAAAGTGGAGTTCCACCCACTTTTACAACTCTTCAGCATCCCTCACTAAACTGTGCACTGTAAACAAATTGGATATTTAAAAAAAAATTTTCTCAGCACTTACTGTAAATCTGCTGTATTCATTTTTCCCTTCCTCCTCCCTGGCCGCGGCCCATCGCATCATTTCCTGTTTACAATGCCTTCTGGGAAGGGGCGGGAACTTCCTGTGACACTGCCGTTGCTATGGAAACCTGACCTGAAACCTATTACACTGCTTGTGCTGCACTGAGCATGTGCGAGATCTGCAAGGATGAGATCCAGGAAGAAATACAGTCTGGCTTCAGATGCCCACACTTAAGATGGCCACGGCCTGCTGTAAGTTTATAAAATAACAAACTACTGCTATAAACTAACAAAAAAGACCTTAGTTTACAGACTAACTTTATTAGAATACATTAAGCTTGTGTATTATAGGGGTATTTTTCTTTAAAAAGTATAATTTCGGCCGGAACACCACTTTAAGGGGGGTGCACTGTGACGTAAAGGAAGGGTGGGCGGCTCTTGACATCTGATGTAAGGGAGGGGAAGGGGTGGTCTGGACATCTGCTTATAGTTAATATGAGAATAATACAATTCTATGCCAGGTGAAAAGGAGGGTCACGCATCGCTGGTATCATAAAGAGTAAATACAGTTATATAGTCTTACAGATGGGCAACGATAATGCTGATGCGGCTCGTAATGGAATTGAGATTGACACCAAGGCTTGGAGTTCACGTAGATAGCCCTTAGTTTGGAACTACTCTTCTTGGACCAAGAAGAGCCTATAGGCCTACTAGTGCTGAGGATTCCTCCAGGTCAGAGATGTTGACCAAAACCTAAAAGAAAAGCAAGAAGCTTTGTTGCTTTACCTGCCCACTTGTCTCCACATGACTATCTATGAAACCATCTCTGTCCTCGTCATGCCCCGACCTGTACAATTTATATTCAGAATCAAACTTCGATGAAAGCGGTTGGTCATTCAATGGACCCAAGTCCATGCAGATGATCTTCAGCTTGGAGCTGCCCTTCCCAGAGCGAGAAGAAGCGGCGGTGGGGGTCGGAGTATGGTAGACGTGGTCATGCTGGATCTTCCATGGTTCTCCGCCTTCATTGAACTCAAACTCTGGCCACTGAACCCCTTTGTCCTCCATGTTCTCATGGCAGTCTGTAGAAGTGCTAGCGTGCACCGCGCTCACCATATTGTGCTGGACCGCCGTCTCTGCCGGAAAGTTCGACCAATTTGTTTTCTCGTTGTCAGCAGTGAACACCGTCGGCATGGCATCGTGTCGGAGAGACCTCCTCTTCTCTTTCGTCGAGACGTAGCACTCCGGAGCGAAGTGACTGGAGCAGATGCGAAATGAGCTGTTGTTGCCGCCGTGCAGTATGAGCTGCGCCACGGCGTCCAGATCTTCCACGTCTTGCCGGATACGATGTCTACCGATGGAACGCAGCCATTGTTTTATCCGGTGGAGCTTCCTAGGGAAAGTGTGCATGACTACACCCTCCAGCATTTTGTTCTTGCCCGTTTGGTTGTGGCAGTTGTTAACGCTGCAGTACGGCATCTTGTCCTAATGGAGGAAGGTGCAGAATATTTAAAGGAGAGCTTCACTTTTACTATAAGAGTCTAGACCAGTGGTTCTCAACCTTATTGGTGCCGTGACCCCATGATAAAATTTCCCAAGTTGTGGGGACCCCTAACAGTAAAATAATTTTTGTAGCGTGGTTTGTCAGCACCCAAGCCAAGACAAGTAATTTGCGCCCTTAATTTAGCGCTCTGAGTCCCTTCCATTCGTACAGTATTAAAACCTCTTATGGTACATTTTGGGATGTACCACTCTCTCTTTGTTCTCCTTTCTTTCCCTTTTATCTCTCCCTATCCTAATTTCTGGGAGAGCGGTGCGGGCTTCAGGAACAGCCCAGGATTCAGTGACCCCTGGCAAATCATCGTTCGACCCCGGAGGGGGTCCCGACCCCCAGGTTGAGAACCACTGATCTAGACATTTGCATAACTCCTCCCAACTTGTCTAACTGTCCCATGCTACCTTCGCCTTTGTAAATCTTTGTTCCCATAATACACTGCTTCACTAATGCCCCGTACACACGATCGGACATTGAGCGGACATTCCGACAACAAAATCCATCGGATTTTTTCCGACGGATGTTGGCTCAAACTTGTCTTGCATACACACGGTCGCACAAAGTTGTCGGAAAATCCGATCGTTCTGAACGCGGTGACGTAAAACACGTACGTCGGGACTATAAAACGGGGGCAGTAGCCAATAGCTTTCATCTCTTTATTTATTCTGAGTATGCGTGGCACTTTGTGCGTCGGAATTGTGTACACACGATCGGAATTTAACCGATCGGATTTTGTTGTCGGAAAATTTTATAGCCTGCTCTCAAACTTTGTGTGTCGGAAATTCCGACGGAAAAAGTCAGATGGAGCCCACAAACGATCGGAATTTCCGACAACACAATCCGATCGCACTTTTTCCGTCGGAAAATCCGACCGTGTGTACGGGGCATAACAGTCAATGGTGCGCACACTCTGTCATAGTGAGAAGCTGCAAAATAGGAAAGAAGTAAAAACCATGGGAAAACACTACTGGGAAAATCTAAAGCTAGTCTGAAAATCAAAGACAGAATCCCAAATGACAACTGGGGGAATTTAACAAAACGGCAGCAGACAGAATCTGGAGCAGATGTGCATGGCAACCAATCAGCTTTTATCTTTAGTTTGTTCAGTTAAAGCGGAATTCCGAAAAAAAAAAAAAAAAATGAAAGTCAGCAATCAAAAATACAGTAGCTGCTGACTTTTAATAATAGGAGACTTACTTGTCCACCTCCTGCGATGTCCTCACCCTCACCTCCCAGGTGGAGGCGCCACCATCTTCAGTAAGGGAATCAGGAAGTATAACCTTGCGGCTTCACTGCCTCATTCCCTACTGCGCATGCAACTCACTGGTCCCTGCTGTCTTCTGGGACCTGTGTGTCTCCCAGAAGACAGCAGGGGGGGGGGGGGCGTAGGAGGCGCCAGACATGGCGTAGATCGCCGTGGAATCTTTTGGCGATCTATCGCCAGAAGTGGGAGCAAATACCTGGATTAGACAGGTATCTTCTTCCCCCTCCCACCTGAAAGGTGCCAAATGTGACACCGGAGGGGGGGAGGAACCGGAAAGGCGGAAGTTCCATTTTTGGGTGGAACTCCGCTTTAAGTCTTGAAAATGAAAGCTGGAAGATGATTGGTTACCATAAACAGCTGCTCCAGATTATGGCTAATCCAGTTTTGATAAATTTCCCCTCGAAAGAGTCAGCTAACACACCAGGCTAATGATGCTTATTATTTTTTAAATGACAGTTATTTTCCGTCCAATAAAAAATGACAGTCATTTTAAGGGTCCTTTCACACATGCGGACCGTTTTCGTCTGTCTGTCAGTTTTCCAGGCGGACCTGAACGGACCCTCCATGTACCTCTATGGAGCGACGGATGTCAGCGATGACATGTCCGCTGACACCTGATCCAAACCGCTCCGCTAAATCCAGACGGATGGAAACGCTATTTTCAATCCGTCTGGCGAGTCGGATGAAAACAGACAGGCGGATCCGTTTCCATACGATCCCCCATAGAGGAGAGCGGAGCTTTGAGTCCCTGCACAGTGAGCGGAGACAGACTTGTCATCCGCCGGCTCAGCGGGGATCAACGGAGCCATCCCTGCTTAGCAAACGGAGTCAGTAAAAACGGACATTACTGTGTGAAAGAGCCCTAAGTCCAATAAAAATGATGGGTTCAATTTAAAAAAATGACAGTTATTTTCAGTCCAATATAAAAATGACACTTATCATCGGTTCAATAAAAAACGACAGTTATTTTCAAACCAATTAGGCCTCATTCACACCATGGTGCAGAGGCATTCTGCAAGGGCTCATAGAAAACAATGGTTCTCAATGTGCCCTGTTCACACTACAACGTGCATATTTATTTCTCTTCCACTGATCAGATGGCTCCTCAAATACAGTCCTTATCTCCTCCACTTTCCTCTGACAAAATCACTCATGTTTAAGAATGAAAACTAATAGTGCTCTCCGTACATTAACCATTTGCTGATCTGGCCTTTTCTGGTACTTTCTTTACACGTTTAAATCTGTATTTTTTTTTATAGAAAATAATTTAGGACCCCCAAACATTATAAATATATATATATACACACACACACACACACACACACATATATATATATATTTTTTTTTAACTGAGACCCTGGAGAATAAAATGGTGATCTTTGCAATATCTTATGTCACACAGTGTTTGTGCAGTGGTTATTCAAATGCAAATTTTGGGGGACAAAATACACTTTAATGAATAATAATACAACAAAAAAAAAAACACAATATAATACCCAACTTTTTGGCAAATCATAAAAAGATGATACGCCGAGTAAATAAATACCAAACATGTCATGCTTTAAAATTGCACATTCTCGTGAAATGCCGACAAACTGCGATACTTAAAAATCTCCAAACGCGATGCTTCAAAAAATGTTTGCAGTGACCAGTTTAGAGTTATAGATAAGGGTCAATCGCTAAAATGATTGCCCTGGCTCTAATGTCACATGTGTGGTGCGAATGGCACTTACATATGTACATGCAACTTACGTAGGCATTTGCTTCTGCGTGCAAGTACGGAGGGATGGGAGGCACACTGTGCCTTTTTTTTTTTAAAACTTTTTTTCCTATTACAAGAAATGTAAACATCCCTTGTAATAGAAATAAGGATGACAGGTCCTCTTTATGGAGAGATCTGGGGTCTAAAGGACCCCAAATCTCTCCTCTACCTTTAAAAGCAAAATGATCAAAAAAAATTTTGATCTTTTACTTTAATTTAAAAAAAAAAAGTGTTTACTTCCACCCTAGACCGGAAGTGACTTCATGACGTTGCTTCGGTCCTCCAAGACCATAGAGGCGACCAGAGACGATCTGGCCTTTTATAACCTCTATGGCCAGCTGCGTGAACCGTCGGATCGTTTCTCAGGCGCTCTGGTAAAAACGGTAAAAAAGTAAACAGTAAAATTGTCTCGTTGGTAAAAGCGGTAAGCCCAAGAAACATCGGCAAGCAGCGGAAGGGCAACGACTTCTCCCACTGCTTCTGAATGCGATCCAGCGGCTAATGAGCTGTTCGGACCGCTTTCATGAAAAAGCCAGTCGCCAGCTTAAAGCGGAACTTCAGTCATTTTTTTCATCTTTCCATCTCTTAAATCTTCTGCCCTTGTTGTTTAACCACTTCAATACCAGGCACTTAAACACCTTCCTGCCCAGGCCAATTTTCAGCTTTCAGCGCTGTCGCAATTTGAATGACAAATGACAACAAATGACACTGTACCCAAACAATTTTTTTATCATTTTGTTCATTTCTTTTGGTGGTATTTGATCACCCAAAATTTTGAAAAGAAACAAGTTTTTCTTTGTTTCTGTTAAAAATTTTTGTAAATAAGTATGTTTTCTTCTTCTTCAATGAAGGGCACTGATATGGCTGCACTGATGGGCACCGATGAGATGGCACCAATGAGGTGGCACTAATGAGGTGGCACTGACGGGCACTGATGATAGGCACTGATAGGCAGCACTGATGGGCACTGATAGGTGGCACTGGTATACGGCACTGATAGGCACTCATAGGCAGCACTGATGGGCACTCGTAGGTGGCATTGATGAGTACTTATGGGTGGCACTGATGGGTACTTATGGGTGGCACTGATAGGTGGGCACTGATGGGCACTGACAGGTGGCACCCATGGACACTGATGGGTGGCACTGATGACACTAATGGGAGGCATTGCTGGGCATCACTGATATATAATAGTGCCAGTCAGTGCCCATTTGTGAGCACTGATTGGCACAGATCTGGCATAATTTGGACATGTGGATGGCCATGGGGTACATACCTGGTCATCCACATGTTGCCCCCTTCCCAGGTGGTCCTGGCAGCTTCCCTGGTGGTCTAGTGTGGGCATCCGAGGGGGGGCTGCGCTGATTGACCCCCCCCCTGTCAGGCTCTCCTCTACTTGCGTCTGTCAGATGCGAGTGAGGAAAAGCCGATCAATGGCTTTTCCTATTGACATCGTGATCAGCCGTGATTGGACCAAGATTGGTGTAGCGGTGTGTCAGATTGAGGGCGCGCGGCGGCATGTTATCCTGCTGGATGTCATATGACGCCCAGTCAGGATAACTGAACCACCGCCCGGCCGTCAATCTGCTATAGGCCGGGCGGGAAGTGGTTAAACTTTGGATAGTAAAACATTTTTTTTTCTGCCAGTAAATACCTTATACAGACCACTTCCTGTTTCTTGTCTGGTCATTATCCCAGGCTTATGACATCATGTACAGCTCTCTCTCTCACTCTCGCAAGAGTTTGCCAGGAAGGGAGGGGGTGAGTCATAAGAGGGCCAATGAGAGCTGCAGAGCTGGAGGTGTGCCTCTATGTGTCTGTGTAAATCCAGGAAGTGAACAGGCAGCAGCTTCAGCTGCCCACAGTTAAACTGGCTGCAGCCAGACTCAGTGGAGGGAGATTTCTGCAGCATATTTGGCAAATACAGAATCACAGTATAGATAAAATAATATGCAAAGTGGTTGGAGGGAAGCTTCAGAATGGCAAAGATGTTTTTATTACAAATTATGTGAGCAGACTGCAGTTCCTCTTTAAAAAACAAAAAAACAAAAAAAAAAAACAGGTTTATGGTTGACAGCTTCAGCCATAACCCCAGTAAACCACTTGTAAGCCGCAATATACAGTATATACAGTATTGTAGTTGGCAAGTGGTTTCTTTAAAATAAAAAGATATAAAGCACTGACATGCATGAGCACACTGAGTGCTATGTACAACGCATGGCACAATAAGTTAGCTCTCCTCTCACCACAGGCTCTGATATCTACCACATGACCTCACTGATGTAGCTCCGCCCCATACGCGTTACGTCTGGTCCATAGGCTGTATGTTTTTACACTTTCAATTAACAATTGTATTCTCCCACTATGGCAGTGCCAGAACTGACCGCAGAGTAGGATCACAATCTGTGTAAGTACTTTGCAGAATCTGGGAGGTCCACAGGGGCAAGGAAGGTAAGTGATGGCAGTGGCGGGTGCCATCTACACAGTCAGACGGGGAGTTATATGATTTTTTTTTATTTAATACTGGGTCACTGTAAGGCTGAACTCCAGCAATAAAAAAAATACCTTGCTGCAATACTCACCTGTCTATTGCAGGGTTTCTTTTTGCCACTAGAACTCCTTGGTCTGATGACCAGCATAATACAACCCACTTCCTCTGAGCCCAGGTTGTCCTGGACCCCTTCCCCAGCCTGTGATTGGACAGTGAAAGAAGAAGCAGCACAGTGATTGGCTCATCTCTCTGCTCTTTCTTCCTATCAGCATGCTTGTTGGCAGCACATAAACTGGTTGGCTCATTGTGCTGCTTCTTCCTCTCACACTTCAGCCCTGCTGTACAGGGACTAATACCAAGTCACAGTCAGGTACTCTGATCACATTTAATTAGTTAGTTTTTGTCTTTTATAGCTGCGGGCTCATTGCAGCTGATGATGAACACTGGAGATGATGATGAACACTGGAGATGATGATGAACACTGGAGATGATGATGATGAACACTGCAGATGATGATGATGAACACTGGAGATGATGATGATGAACACTGGAGATGATGATGATGAACACTGGAGATGATGATGATGAACACTGGAGATGATGATGAACACTGCAGAAGATGATGATGAACACTGGAGATGATGATGATGAACACTGCAGATGATGTCCTTAGCAACCAAATCCCCTGATTTATTAACACCAACATCACCGGGTGCCGTTGGTAACAGCTCTGCCCCAGGCAATCTGCAGCCTATTCTAAACTTTCCACCCTGAGAACTGTGTCACCCACAGCAACCAATCAGCTTCTCACATTCATGTTCCAGCATGCATCTAAATAACAAAAGGAAGACTCTGATTGGCTCCCCCTGGCATCACAGACAGTTCTCCTTTCAGGCACTGAGTTGCACAAAGCTCATGATCCTAATTACAGCTGGCTGTGACACCCCACAGAGCCCATCAGGGTCATGTCCACCTCTCACAATGACAGAAGTAAAAAGAGGGGAGCCTACCTGTTACCCCAGGAACCAGCACTGAGCAAACCCCGCCCACTCAGCCCTGTCCTGCAGCTTCTCTCTGACCGGAAGTGACCCTTCGGAAACGCCTTCCAAGCCCAGGCTGAGCTTCCCTGGGTGTAGTGGGCGTGGCTTCCCGGATGCTTTCGGGTTGCGCTGCAAGCCTCGCTACGGATCCGAAGGCTCAGGGCTGTGATTGGCCAGCGGTTGACAGCTGCACAGGGGAGGCGTTGTATTCTGCGCTGAATGTAATAGACTGATTAAAATAAAAGCCCCCCTAGTAGTAATGATCGTATGACAGTGAGCTTATATTGTGTTTGTACCTTACATCAGTTTAATTCTTGTATAAATTATAAATGTATTGTAATACTAAACAATAAAATACAATGAATGGCAAAGCAATCATTACTGTTAGTAACAGATGTGATCAGTCATCAGTATAGTAATGATTTAGGCAATCAGAGTGGATTTATAATTCTTTCATTTTATAATGATATTTAATTAGCTATAAAAAATGAATTGATTAATAATATATTATCTATTAATATTTATTGTGATAATAATTATTACTGACAGTGATGAAGTTGGGTGTTGGAGGGCCATTTGCGCCCATACAAAATGAATGAGTTTAAATCGCACTGCAAAGAATCGCATGCAATGTGAACAGAAATGCGCTGAGATTCCTGTCTGAATTCCCCTCCACTCCTGTGTGAACTCAGGCTTGTCATAGTGATTTCAGCCTCAATAACATTTAAAAAAAAAAAAATAGAATCCATTCATCAATTTAGGCCAATGTGTATTCTGCTACATATTTTCAGTAGAAAAAATCCCAATAAGCGTACATTGATTGGTTTACATGAATGTTATAGCGCCTACAAACTATGGGATATATACTGGAATTTTTATTTTTTTTACACTAGTAATTGCAGTGATGAGCGACTTTTAGCGGGACTGTGACACTGTTATGCCCCGTACACACGATCGGACATTCCGACAACAAAATCAATGGATTTTTTCCGACGGATGTTGGCTCAAACTTGTCTTGCATACACACGGTCGCACAAAGTTGTCGGAAAATTCAATCGGTCTGAACGCGGTGACGTAAACCACGCACGTCGGGACTATAAACGGGGCAGTAGCCAATAGCTTTCGTCTCTTAATTTATTCTGAGCATGCGTGGCACTCTGTGCATCGGATTTGTGTACACACGATCGGAATTTAAACGATCGGATTTTGTTGTCGGGAAATGTTATAGCCTGCTCTCAAACTTTGTGTGTCGGAAATTCCGACGGAAAAAGTCCGATGGAACCCACACGCGATAGGAATTTCCGACAACACAATCCGATCGCACTTTTTCCAATGGGAAAATCCGACCGTGTGTACGGGGCATTAACTGTACTAACAACACAGAATGCGAACAGTGGCGGCTGGTGTTTTATTTTTAGGGGGGGGAGGGGGCGGCAAGCAACCACCCCCAACCCAGCCCACTTGCTGTCTGCCGGTTGCTCCAGCGCTTACCATATCTAGGTGGCGGGCACCGGGCAGCGGCTCCTGTGTCCTTTCCTCCATCTTGGCGGCGGTGTGTCTCCTCCCCTCCAAAAGGATCGCCTTTCTTTTCAGCCAATCGGGTGACGGGTCTGAAGACCCGCTTCCCAATTGGCTGGGAGGAGGATCAGTATATAAATATTCATTTGCTATGGTAACACACCTGGGTGGGCTCGGTTTGCAGTGCTCTGCTGACAGAACGGAGCTCTGTATTGTTTACATTGACTGAGCTCTCTCCTGTCTCCCTTCTCTCTGATCAGCAAGTGTCAGAGGTCATCCGTTGGCCAACACCTGCTGATCAGGCTAATCACTGCACAGTGGGTGTGCCCTCTACCCGGAAGTACCGGATCACGTACTAGGTACATGTTCCAGCACAGGAGAGCCACTCTGCTGCCATACTCCTACGTGAGGCGGTCCGCAATTGGTTAAAGCTCCAATATTGCTTTAAGTCCCTATTTTAGGAAATGTCATAAGAAGACCTGTCACAAGATACTTATGTAGGCACCATTTCCGATGTCCATCCAAAAATACTGACTGCCATGCTGATCCTCTATTCTCAATGCTTTCTATGTCCCTGACTTGGAACATTGGACCTTGCCACACCGATGTTAGCAAGATCCAACCCTTCTTGCTGTGCTATCTACTGCCGGACCTCATCAACTGAAGATGTCCAGCCTGAACTTCCTTCCTTTTGGTAGTTCAACTTCCTCTCAAAGCCGTCACTCCCACTGAAAGCCTGGTTTCAACTTTCAGTTAGTGTGTGGCACTTTTCACGTTATAAAAATGTATACTCTTTTCAACCAAGGTATGCAGAATACCATCTCTGAACGCACAACACTTTGAACCTTAAAGTAGATGGGCTACAGCAGCAAAGACCACACCGGGTGTCACTCCTGTCAGTTAAGAACAGGAAACGGAGGCTACAATTCGCACAGACTCACCAAAATTGGACAATAGAAGATTGGAAAACGTTGCCTGGTCTGATGGGTCTCAAATTCAGCTCTGACATTCATATGGTGGGGTCAGAATTGGGTGTAAACAACATGAAAGCATGGATCCATCCTGCCTTGTATCAACAGTTCAGGCTGGTGGCTCTTTAACCATGTGATCGGCTGTGTCCAATCACAGCCGGTCACATGTAAACACGGAGATGCCGGAAATTGGCTCTCCTCGCCGCACACTGACAGAGTGTGAGGAGAGGAGAGCTGATCAGCGGCATCTCCTCACAGGGGGACAGCTAGGGAAGTAATCAGGGCACTGATCATCAGTGCCCTGATTACAAGATATAGATAAAGTGCCACAAATAAATAAAATGCCATGCCCACCAATGCCAGCATACAGTGCCCACCAATGCCAGTGATCAGAGCCCACCAGTGGCAGCAATCAGTGCCCACACGGCCCACAAGTGCCACAAATCAGTGCCCATTAGCCATGCCAGTCAGTGCTGGCAATTAGTGCCGCCTATCAGTGCTGCCCATCATTGCCCATCACTGCTGTCCATCAATGCCCATCAGTGTCGCCCATCAATGCCCATCAGTGCCCATCTGTACCGCCTATCTATGCCACCTATCCATGCCCACCAGTGCCGCCTCTCAGTGCCCGCCACTGCCGCCTATCAGTGCCCACCAGTGCCACCTATTAGTACCCATCAGTGCCACCTAACAGTGCCCATCAGTGCTGCCTATTAGTGCTCATCAATGCCACATATCAGTGCCACCTATCAGTGCCCATAAGTGTGGCATATTAGTGCCTCCTCATCAGTGCCACCTCATCAGTGCCCATAAGTGCCACCTCATCAATGCCCACCAGTTCAGCCTATCAGTGCCCATCAGCGCACATCAGTGAAGGCGAAAAATGACTTAGTTACAAAATTTACTGACAGAAAAAAAGTAAAAAAACTATTTTTTTTTTTAATTTTTGGTCTTTTTTTTTTTTTTTGTAAAAAATAAATAACCCAGCAGTGATTACATAGCAGCAAAAGAAAGCTCTATTTGTGTGGAGAAAATGATAAAAAATTTGTTTGGGCAAAGTGTAGTATGACCGCGCAATTGTCATTCAAAGTGCGAAAATGGTTTGGGCAGGAAGGGGGTGTTCGTGCCTGGTAGGCAAGTGGTTAAGCCATGCCTTTGCACTTCCTGTTTTCCAGATTATTGTGCTCTCCCCCACGATCATCTCGCTCTTGGTGCTCCTGCTGCCATCCGTGTCTTTGCCACCACTCATTACTGACCTTTGGCTTGGTCCTTGATCACACTTCCTCTTAATCCCAACTTGCAACCAGGCTTGTGGATAAGGAAGTACCACCAGTCCTCCTGTATGGAGCCTGGGCCAGCAGGGGGGCCCAGGCACCAGGGTAAATAGGATGTGGGCAGGAAGAGTGATCGGTGTGGCAGGGGGGCAATTACTGCAACCAATCCCCTGTATGGCTCTCCCTGCATGAGCTGAAAGTTGGCTTATTCTCTCCCGTTGGCTTTCAGCTGCTGCAGAGAGAGCCATTCAAAGGATCTGTTCCAGTAATTGCCCCCCGCACCACACCGATCACCCTCCATGTGCACCAAAAATTGCCCAGCCCCCCCAACCCCGCAGTGCCAGCTTCCTGTAGGCAGCTGCAAGCACACAATAGGATCCTTAAAGGGGTTGTAAAGGTTCATTTTTTATTTATAAAATAACAAACATGTCAAACTTACCTCCACTGTGCAGCTCGTTTTGCACAGAGTGGCCCCGATCCTCCAGTTCTGGGGTCCCACGGCGGCTCTCTCGGCTCCTCCCCGCAATAGTTAACTACCTCGAGAAGCTCTCTCTCAAGGGGGTTACCTTGCGGGCGCGCTCCCGTCTCATACACTCTGCGTCCATAGACCATAGACACAGAGTGCGTGTCTCGGTACTGCCCCCCCCCCCCCCCGGCGGCCGCGTCATTTGAATTTAATTGACAGCAGCACGAGCCACTGGCTGCGCTGCTATCAATCTATCCAATGTAGAGCCGAGAAGACCGGGCTGAGAAGAGCCGAGAAGCCAACGTGTTCTCGACACGGGACTTTCGAGGGCTCAGGTCTTGCTGAGGGCCTGTAACTATCAGATGTTTTTTCACCTTAATGCATAGGATGCATTAAGGTGAAAAAACAGGAAGGTTTAAAACCCCTTTAATGACTGAGAGTTGTGGAAGGGTCCGGTAAATATGTAATATTTACCAGCCCCTTCCTTTCCTGAATGAACACAATGAGTGATTAGTATTGATCACTCATTGTGTTCATTCATAACAGAAGTATTGGCTGTATAGGGCCCCGTGTCAGGTTGTCTGTATGGGGCCCCATGGTTTCTAACAGCAGCCCTGCCTGCAACCACTCGTTACTAGACCTTGACTACACTTTCTCTTAATCCCAACCTGCAACCATTCATTACCAACCTTTGGCTTGTTTATGGACTACGCTTCTGCTTGAACCCTACCTGCTATATCTGCTACTGGACCCTGGATTGCTCACCTCCTGATGGGGCGATCCTACAGACTGCAACCTGACACTAACATGCAGCAAAACCCATCTCCTCCATCAGGAGCTCTGGTGAAGACCGGTTAGTTCTTAGACCTTGCACCTTGGGTGAGCCCATGTCATCCACCGGAGTTATCTGTTTGTATACCTATCCTGCTGGTCAGTGGGTGCCTCTCTACTGCTAAAGCTACTGGTCTCAGAGCCTGACTACTGACCGTGACAACCCGTCCAATGTGACCCAAAGCCTGTCGGTACAGGCCCTAATAGAAGTTTTGACAAGACAGTTTTGGTGTTTCATTTTTGGGGGATCTGTGGCTTTACCAGAGATTTTTTTTTGTGCCCTGACTTGTTTTTAGGAATGGTCAGTGCACCAATGAAAGGGCTAGGCTACCCAATAGTGATGTTTGGAGCCTGCTGAGCTAAGAACGCCCTTGGCTTCTTTTATGTCCTAGAAAGTCTAACAGTGAGATCTCTGTGTCATAGTTCCTGACTGTTCCTGCCTTCTGGGGGTATTCCTGTCCACTTTTGGGTGCTTCAACTACATTCTCCATTGAATAGAATAAATATAAAACCTAGCAGGAAGAGTAGGAGTCCCACATACAGCAGGTGTGCAGAACTCATCATAAAGATCACACCAACAGAGTCCCCCAGAGATAGAAGGTGGTTTAATACTCCAGCATCTACCAAAAACTTGGGTTGACTTGGGTTCCCTTTAGGACAAAAACCCAAAAACTAGTTGTCAAAGTGGTTGTAAACCTGAGGCATGAAATATGAACAAAGCATATCCCTCTATAGTGTGTACTTGTCTCAATCCAGAGCACTGAGTGTAATTTCTCTGTACTGTTCCATTCCTCTGCTTTTTGCATGAATCACTTCTGACAAGTTTTCCGGATACCAAGAGATAAATGATGACAGGGGAGGGACTTCCAGCTGATTGACAGCCTCAGCCCTTTTCCTGTGTGCTATATGAACGGGGGTGTGTCCTTTCCCTCCAATCAGCTCACAGAGCTCTCCTCACTGATCTCTGCAGAGTGTAACTTCAGCTCCCAGCCCCCCTTTTTTTTTAAACTCTTTTAATAAAAGTTTTAAAATTCAGCACATTGAACGGCTGTAAAGTAGAGAAGACTGCAGATCAACAGATACAGCAGAGAGAATGACAAACAGATACAACTTATATAGGAGGATTTGTTTCATCTCTGTGTATCACCTAAAACCAGTGACTTCATTGGGTGTATGAAAGGGTTTACAACCACTTTAAAGACTGGAATTGGACAAGGAGAAATATTATATTAAAGTGGAGTTCCACCCACTTTTACAACTCTTCAGCATCCCTCACTAAACTGTGCACTGTAAACAAATTGGATATTTATTTTTTTTCTCAGTACCTACTGTATATCTGCTGTATTCATATTTCACTTCCTCCTCCCTGGCCGCGGCCCATCGCATCATTTCCTGTTTGCAATGCCTTCTGGGAAGGGGCGGCAACTTCCTCTGAAACTGCCGTTGCTATGGAAACCTGACCTGAAACCTATTACACTGCTTGTGCTGCACTGAGCATGTGCGAGATCTGCAAGGATGAGATCCAGGAAGAAATACAGTCTGGCTTCAGATGCCCACACTTAAGATGGCCACGGCCTGCTGTAAGTTTAGAAAATAACAAACTACTGCTATAAACTAACAAAACAGACCTTAGTTTACAGACTAACTTTACTAGAATACATTAAGCTTGTGTATTATAGGGGTATTTTTATTTAAAAAGTATAATTTCGGCCGGAACACCACTTTAACTCCAACAGATAGAGTGACTACATGGTTGCAGCAAGTGGTCAGAGCTGAGGAGCTAAGGTCTCATCGATGGAGTCACCAACAGGTATGATGATAAGCTCCACACCTGTTAATCAAGGGTTACACCAACACAATGTGCACAAGTAGAAATTCACTGTAGTACTAGCCAGCACCCCTATATCAGAAATATATAACGAAAAGGATCCCCCATATGATGAGACTTTAACGGGGCATTCGGTTCCTTCCACCAGAGAAAGAGAAGGAGAATCTTTATCACAACCCCAGAAAAGGAGAGATCCTCTTTTCCCTGGCTTCCATCCTTGTGAATATGGAGCACTATTTCTGGATGTTGTATAAATGTTTTTTTTTTTTTTGGTATGTTCTAATGTATATTTGATTTTACTATAGATGACTTTGTACTGCTCACAGAACTATCCCTGAGGTAGGAGCCAAATGCCTCCAAAACGCATCGGATGTTCTAAGCGATTCTGACTATGCTTTTTTATGTATAAACAAGTATAAGTATATTGTACCCTTGCATATTTTTCTCATTTATTTTCTTTTTTAATTACTCTTTTATGTGATTACAATAACATTTGTGCTATTTTTAGACCAATATGCTTTTTGAGTCGTTAAAGTCCCATCATATGGGGGATCCTTTTCGTTATATACACCATCAAACATTGAGTGATAAAACCAGGACTTTACAGTGCCTTGAAAAAGTATTCATACCCCTTGAAACTTTCCACATTTTGTCATGTTACAACCAAAAACATAAATGTACTTCTACTGGGATTTTATGTGATAGACCAACACAAAGTGGTACAGAATTGTGAAGTGGAAGGAAAATGATAAATGGTTTTATTTTTTTTTTTTACAAATAAATATCTGAAAAGTGTGGCGTGTATGTGTATGGCGCCCCCCTGAGTCAATACTTTGTAGAACCCCCTTTCGCTGCAATTACAGCTGCAAGTCTTTTTGGGGATGTCTCTACCAGCTTTGCATATCTAGAGAGTGACATTTCTGCCCATTCTTCTTTGCAAAATATCTCAAGCTCTGTCAGATTGGATGGAGAGCGTCTGTGAACAGCAATTTTCAAGTCTTGCCACAGATTCTCAATTGGATTTAGGTCTGGACTTTGACTGGGCAATTCTAACACATGAATATGCTTTGATCCAAACCCTTCCATTGTAGCTCTGGCTGTATGTTTAGGGTCGTTGTCCTGCTGGAAGGTGAACCTCAGCCCCAGTCTCAAGTCTTTTGCAGACTCTAATGCCGCGTACACACGGTCGGACTTTTCAGCCACAAAAGTCCGACAGCCCGTCTGACAGACTTTCGACTGACTTTTGGCGGACTTTCAACTGACTTTCTAACGACCGGACTTGCCTACACACGATCACACCAAAGTCAGACGGATTCGTACGTGATGACGTACACTGGACTAAAATAAGGAAGTTGATAGCCAGTAGCCAATAGCTGCCCTAGTGTTGGTTTTTGTTCGTCGGACTAGCATACAGACGAGCGGATTTCTGGGTCCGGCGGAGTTACAACGTAAAGATTTGAAGCAAGTTCCAAATCTAAAGTCCATCAGATTTGCGACTGGAAAAGTGCGCCGGAGGTCCTGTGAAGCCCACACACGATCGAATTGTCTGCCAGATTTGGTCCGTCGGACCAGCCCTAGCGAAAGGTCTGACCGTGTGTACAGGGCATAACAGGTTGTCTTCTAAGATTGCCCTATATTTGGCTCCATCCATCTTCCCATCAACTCTGACCAGCTTCCCTGTCCCTGCTGAAGAAAAGCATCCCCACAGCATGATGCTGCCACCACCATGTTTCACGGTGGGGATGGTGTGTTCAGAGTGATGTGCAGTGTTAGTTTTCCGCCACACATAGCGTTTTGCTTTTTGGCCAAAAAGTTACATTTTGGTCTCATCTGACCAGAGCACCTTCTTCTACATGTTTGCTGTGTCCCCACATGGCTTCTCGCAAACTGCAAACGGGACTTCTTATGGCTTTCCTTCAACAATGTCTTTCTTCTTACCACTCTTCCATAAAGGCCAGATTTGTGGAGTGCACAACCAATAGTTGTCCTGTGGACAGATTCTCCCACCTGAGCTGTGGATCTCTGCAGCTCCTCCAGAGTTACCATGGACCTCTTGGCTGCTTCTCTGATTAATGCTCTCCTTGCCCGGCCTTTCAGTTCAGGTGGATGGCAATGTCGGATTGAACAGTGCTCTGTGAGATGGTCAAAGCTTGGGATATGTTTTTTTTAACCTAAAATTGCTTTAAAACTTCTCCACAAGTTTATCCCTAACCTGTCTGGCGTGTTTCTTGGTCTTCATGATGCTGTTTGTTCACTAAAGTTCTCTAACAAACCTCTGAAGGCTTCACAGAACAGCTGTATCTATACTGAGATAAAATTACACACAGGTGGACTCTATTTACTAATTAGGTGACTTCTGAAGGCAATTGGTTCCACTAGATTTTAGTTAGGGGTATCAGAGTAAAGGGGGCTGAATACAAATACACACCACACTTTTCAGATATTGATTTGTTAAAAAAATACTTTGGTGCAGTGCCTCATTTGTCCATTGTGGCTTTAAGGTGTGGCATTGCCGAGAGAAGGGCTGTGGTGACATCATAGGGTCCTGGGTGGGTGGTCATTAGGGCCTTTTTCTGGGGGCTGTTGGGGAGGTATAGCTCAGCTCCCTCTGTGGGACTGCATCCACATCCTTTTTCCTGATTCAGCTGGATTTTTTTATTGAGGGTGGGTTTGGGGAGGTTTTGTATAGTTGGAGGGTTTTCTGCAGGGTCAGGAGGTGGAGGTTTTTGTTAGGTTCTTGATGTTGTCATGTGCCCGTTGTCCTACCTCAGCCGTAATAAATTTTCTGGAGGTAACTGTTTGTGTCTGTTTTGTCTTTTCCATTTTTTGTTTTTTAGTTTTCTCTTATATTATTTCTATTCCATTCTATTCTATTGTTTTTTTCTATTCTATTCTTTTATTTTCTATTCTAGTCTTGTCCATTATATTCTATTTGAATTCAAATTCATTCTATTCAAATTTCGGTAGATGGTTATATTTTTATATTCTTTCTATTCTACTGTGTTTTTCTATTCTTTTCTTTTCTATTCAAATGTAATCAATTAGAATTTTGGAAGATGTTATATCCTTTGTATTTTATTATATTCTATTCAGTTTTGATTTTCTCCTGGGCCCTTGTGGCCGCTTTGTGCATTCCTCCTTCTCTCCCCCGGTGTGCACTACTCTGTCGTTGGCTCTTAGTTGGAGACAGTGGGAATTGTGAGTGGTGGCATGAATTAATATGGTAAAATGATATTCAAAATTGTTTTTTCCCTGTCAAACTAATCTTTGATGTTGATGTAAATGTAGTTGTCCTAAACTGTATTCTGTTTTCCATCTAGTGTTACGTCTTGTCATCAATATATCCCCTGAGGAAGCCCTTGGTGGCGAAACATGTCGGGATAACGACAAAACTGTCATCCTCCATGTGACAAGACAATTTTCCTATGATGGCATACTACAAGACAAGTTGTATTGCATATCCATGTTTGTCCTTCTAGAACACATTTTTTAACTGTTTTGTCTTTTGTACTAAAAAAAAAAATACCCTTGTTTTTATATAAAATAAGTTTTGTTTGTAATTATTGCTGCCACCCAGAAAATCCCCTCAAAAAACCTCTCTGTATCTACTGAAATTCAGGGATGCTGATGCCGTTTTTGAGCTTGTCACACGTCCATATTATCACCCCCTCCTATTATATTCTATTGTTTTACTCTATTCTATTATTTTATTTTTTATTCTTTTCTATTCTATTCTAATTCAAATTTATTCTATTCGAAATTTCGGAAGAAGGTTATATTCTTTCTATTTTATTGTTTATTTCTATTCTATTCTATTGTTTTCTATTCTATTCAAATTCATTTTTTTTTTTTACTTGGAATTAAAATTTCAGAAGATGGGTATATTCTTTCTATTTTATTCTATTCTCTGTTTATTCTATTCATTTATTTTATATTCTATTTTATTCTGTTCTTTTCTGCCCTATTTTGTTCTGTTTTACTCTATTCTTTTATTTTATATTCTAGTCCTTTATTTTATATTCTATCCCTTTATTTTCAATAAAATTTTTATATTCTTTTATTTTTTATTGTATTCTTTTCTATTCTATTATATTCTTTTCTATTCTATTCCTTTATTTTATATTCTATTTTATCCTCTTCGGAAATTTGAATTTGGTTTGAAAACATTTCAAATTCGATTTGAAAACTATTTGAATTCTTTTGGAAAACTATTCAAATTTGTCCGAAATTTTGTTTCGTTATTTCGGATTCGTTTAAATTCGTCACTATTAAAGTCCTACTTATTCTTGGGTAGGGAGTTCCTAGGTTCTAGGTTAGTACTGTTATGCCGCGTACACACGATCGGAAATTCGGCCAGCAAAAGACCGATAAGAGCTTTTCGCCGGAAAATTTTGCTGGCCGAATGCCAGCCAGCAAAAGATTGAGAGCAGGCTCTTAAGTTTTTCGGTCGGAAAAAGTTCCTATCCGAAAATGCGATCGTCTGTAGCAATTCCGACGCGCAAAATTCCTACGCATGCTCGGAAACAATTTGACGCATGCTCGGAAGCATTGAACTTCATTTTCTTGGCTCGTCGTGGTGTTCACCGCGTTTTTGACGGTCGGAAGTTCAGTGAACTTTTGTGTGACCGTGTGTGTGCAAGGCAAGCTTGAGCGGAATCCCGCCGGAAAAGCCATCATATTTTTTTCCGATGAGAATTCCGATCGTGTGTACGCGGCATAACAGCATCTAGCTTACAATAACAGCCAAGAAACATGCATTTTCAAAAAGAGGTCTTCAATAGCAAACTCTTATTTTTTTTTTTGTTTCTCAGGGCAAGTTTAATTTAAAGTGCCACATCATAAAAAAAAACAATAAATGGTGTATTACATGCGGTTCATTCTCACTCAGTCACTATGGGATTTGTTTTTTGTATTTTGCAAAAAGAAAAAAAAACTGGTTCATTCTGCTGCTCTCTATTTCCCCCTTCTGTCCATGTCCCCAATTCAGCTAGGGATTTTGCAGCGGGGGTGGCAACTCTGCACATGCTCAGTGTTCAGTGAGCTTCTACAATGATAATCTCCTGCGCATAAGTGTAATAGCCCAGCCAAAAAGAGTCTCTTGGTTGTCAAACAGGATAATTACCTTCCAGCCTTGCTGCCCTCTAGGACTGGGGTTGTCCTCAGAAGTGAACCACTGCAAAGATATATAACCAGAGAAGGCGCACTGGCCTAGTACACTATCCAACACAATTGTTATTTCTATTTTTCTGTCTACAGCAGTGGTTCTCAACTCCTGTCCTCGGGACTCACTAACAGGCCAGATTTGAAGTATTACCTTGGGGAGATGCAGACAAGAATAATGCAATCACTGAGCAGCAAATGAGCTCACCTGTGATGTATTTCAGTTATCTTACAAACCTGGAGGGTCCTGAGGACACTGATCTACAATATATCACAAAAGTAAGTACACCCCTCACATTTTTGTAAATATTTTATTATATCTTTTCATGTGACAATACTGAAGAAATGACACTTTGCTACAATGTAAAGTAGTGAGTGTACAGCTTGTATAACAGTGTAAATTTGCTGTCCCCTCAAAATAACTCAACACACAGCCTTTAATGTCTAAACTGCTGGCAACAAAAGTGAGTACACCCCTACGTGAAAATGTCCAAATTGGGCCCAATTAGCCATTTTCCCTCCACGGTGTCATGTGACTCGTTAGTGTTACAAGGTCTCAGGTGTGAATGGGGAGCAGGTGTGTTAAATTCGGTGTTATCGCTCTCACTCTCTCATACTGGTCACTTGAAATTCAACATGGCACCTCATGGCAAAGAACTCTCTGAGGTCCTAAAAAAAATCATTGTTGCTCTACATAAAGATGGCCTAGGCCAGTGATGGCGAACCTTGGCACTCCAGATGTTTTGGAACTGCATTTCCCATGATGCTCAACTACACTGCAGAGTGCATGAGCATCATGGGAAATGTAGTTCCAAAACATCTGGGGTGCCAAGGTTCACCATCACTGGCCTAGGCTATAAGAAGATTGCCAAGACCCTGTGACTGAGCTGCAGCACGGTGGCCAAGACCATACAGCGGTTTAACAGGACAGGTTCCACTCAGAACAGGCCTCACCATGGTCGACCGAACAAGTTGAGTGCACATGCTCAGCATCATATCCAGAGGTTGTCTTTGGGAAATAGATGTATGAGTGCTACCAGCATTGCTGCAGAGGTTGAAGAGGTGGGGGGGTCAGTCTGTCGGTGCTCAGACCATACGTCGCACACTGCATCAAATTGGTCTGCATGGCGGTTGTCCCAGAAGGAAGTCTCTTCTAAAGATGATGCACAAGAAAGCTGCAAACAGTTTGCTGAAGACAAGCAGACTAAGGACACGGATTACAGGAACCATGTCCTGTGGTCTGATGAGACCAAGATAAATGTATTTGGTTCAGATGGTGTCAAGCGTGTGTGGGGGCAACCAGGTGAGGAGTACAAAGACAAGTGTGTCTTGCCTACAGTGAAGCATGGTGGTGGGAGTGTCATGGTCTGGGTCTGCATGAGTGCTGCCGGCACTGGGGAACTGCAGTTCATTGAGGGAACCATGAATGCCAACATGTACTGAGACATACTGAAGCAGAGCACGATCCCCTCCCTTCAGAGACTGGGCCGCAGTGCAGTATTCCAACATGATTACAACCCCAAACACACCTCCAAGACGACCACTGCCTTGCTAAAGAAGCTGAGGGTAAAGGTGATGGACTGGCCAAGCATGTCTCCAGACCTAAACCCTATTGAGCATCTGTGGGGCATCCTCAAACGGAAGGTGGAGGAGCGCAAGGTCTCTAACATCCACCAGCTCTGTGATGTCATCATGGAGGAGTGGAAGAGGACTCCAGTGGCAACCTGTGAAGCTCTGGTGAACTCCATGCCCAAGAGGGTTAAGGCAGTGCTGGAAAATAATGGTGGCCACACAAAATATTGGCACTTTGGGCCAAATTTGGACATTTTCACTTAGGGGTATAGAAAAGAAGCAGCACTGCTCTAAGGGTAGTAGATTGAATAAAAACACAGCTTTAATAATGTTTAAAATGTGCACTCACATTTGAGTGATAAAAACAGGCATGTATAAGTTCTCCTGAACATGGTGGAGTCTCCTGTGGTTCCAGCTGGGCTGTGATGGGGTCAGACCCCGGCCGCATCCGGTGGCGTTCCGTAGCTCCGAGGTGTGGGGATTCCCTCAGCCAGCGCGTCAGCAGGTATGTAGGATGGTGACGTCACGTGTTGGAGAGCGGGGGGCGTGGCCGTAGCGCTCGCATTCAGCTGTGTTTAGCGTTAAAGCTGTGTTTTTATTCAATCTACTACCCTTGGAGCAGCGCTGCTTCTCTTCTGTTTTGTCTTTCTCATACCACAGAGTCCCTTCTACTCTGAGAAGCTGGCTGCCACTTGCCATATATGCTAAGACTGTTTTTAACTGTTTGTTACCCCCTGGATATACTTTATTGCCTCCTTTCCTGTTCAAACACCACTGCCCCATACAGCAGCATCTGTCAGCGCTCCATTCCCCTCTATTTCTCACTTAGGGTTGGACTCACTTTTGTTGCCAGCAGTTTAGACATTAATGGCTATGTGTTGAGTTATTTTAAGGGGACATCAAATTTACAGTGTTATACAAGCTGTACACTCACTACTTTATATTGTAGCAAAGTGTCATTTCTTCAGTGTTGTCACATGAAAAGATACAGTGGGGACGGAAAGTATTCAGACCCCCTTATTTTCACTATTTGTTATATTGCAGCCATTTGCTAAAATCATTTAAGTTCATTTTTTTCCTCATCAATGTACACACAGCACCCCATATTGACAGAAAAACACAGAATTGTTAACATTTTTGCAGATTTATTAAAAAAGAAAAACTGAAATATCACATGGTCCTAAGTATTCAGACCCTTTGCTGTGACACTCATATATTTAACTCAGGTGCAGTCAATTTCTTCTGATCATCCTTGAGATGGTTCTACACCTTCATTTGAGTCTAGCTGTGTTTGATTATACTGATTGGACTTGATTAGGAAAGCCACACACCTGTCTATATAAGACCTTACAGCTCACAGTGCATGTCAGAGCAAATGAGAATCATGAGGTCAAAGGAACTGTCTGAAGACCTCAGAGACAGAATTGTGGCAAGGCACAGATCTGGCCAAGGTTACAAAAACATTTCTGCTGCACTAAAGGTTCCTAAGAGCACAGTGGCCTCCATAATCCTTAAATGGAAGACGTTTGGGACGACCAGAACCCTTCCTAGAGCTGGCCGTCCGGCCAAACTGAGCTAAGGGGGGGAGAAGAGCCTTGGGGAGAGAGGTAAAGAAGAACCCAAAGATCACTGTGGCTGAGCTCCAGAGATGCAGTCGGGAGATGGGAGAAAGTTGTAGAAAGTCAATCATCACTGCACCGACGCGATCGCACGGGGGGGGTCGGAGTCCGCACAGAGACAGGATACCCCAGCTGTGCCGCCCCAGGCGCCAGGTCGCTAATTCTAGTCGCAAGTGCGACCTGGCACCCAGGGTTTGTCGAGCCCTGCCCTAAGCACACAGCTAAAATAACGAAGGAGTGGCTTCACAACAACTCCGTGACTGTTCTTGAATGGCCCAGCCAGAGCCCTGACTTAAACCCAATTGAGCATCTCTAGAGAGACCTAAAAATGGCCATCCACCAACGTTTACCATCCAACCTGACAGAACTGGAGAGGATCTACAAGGAGGAATGGCAGAGGATCCCCAAATCCAGGTGTGAAAAACTTGTTGCATCTTTCCCAAAAAGACTCATGGCTGTATTAGATCAAAAGGGGGCTTCTACTAAATACTGAGCAAAGGGTCTGAATACTTAGGACCATGTGATATTTCAGTTTTTCTTTTTTAATAAATCTGCAAAAATGTCAACAATTCTGTGTTTTTCTGTCAATATGGGGTGCTGTGTGGACATTAATGAGGAAAAAAATGAACTTAAATGATTTTAGCAAATGGCTGCAATATAACAAAGAGTGAAAAATGTAAGGGGGTCTGAATACTTTCCCTCCCCACTGTATAATAAAATATTTAAAAAATGTGAGGGGTGTACTCACTTTTGTGAGATACTGTATATTCTAATTTTTGAGAATTGTATCTACATTTATACACAGACCGCTAGGAATTACTTTGATTGTGATTCCATCCACTAAAAATCTGCTTTATTTTGCACTGGTCATTCCTATACAGACATCCTTTCCTTCCCTCTAGTCCGGTGTTCTGTCAGATTAGTGAACCCGTCAGATTAGGTAACGGAAGTAACGTTTCGTCAGCTGCGCATGCGTTCCACCACTACCAGGTTTGCTAATCTGACAGAACACCTGTAGTCAAAAGACGGCAGCTGACATCTTACTACACTCAGCTACATCTTGAATTTAGCAGTAATTTTAGCAATAAAGTGAGCGTATATAAATAAATATAAAATGTTGACATGTGTGATGCTGTTTTGATGTTACATTGTGAAAGAAGCTGGATGCCAGCAGTAGGAAGGTGGGGGAGGCCATGTTGGTACACCCCGCATTGCTCAGGACTAATCCTTTAGGCTTTCAAAATTAAATATCCAAACAGAATCACAGATATCAATATACACAGTGCCTTGAAAAAGTATTCATACCTTGAAATTTTTCACATTTTGTCATGTTACAAACAAAAATGTAAAAAAAAGTTATTTTATGTGATAGACCAACACAAAGTGGCACATAGTTGTGAAGTGAAAGGAAAATGATAATAATGGTTTTAATTTTTTTTTACAAATAAATATCTGAAAAAAG
This sequence comes from Lithobates septentrionalis, assembly GCA_037952835.1. Taxonomy (NCBI): domain Eukaryota; kingdom Metazoa; phylum Chordata; class Amphibia; order Anura; family Ranidae; genus Lithobates; species Lithobates septentrionalis. Next base: position 1,790,417 of record JBBDGP010002453.1, read on the forward strand.
TGTGGCGTACATTTGTATACAGCCCCCTTTATTCTAATACCCCTAACTAAAATCTAGGGAAACCAATTGCCTTCAAAAGTCACCTAATTAGTAAATAGAGTCTCATGTGTGTAATTTAATCTCAGTATAAATACAGCTGTTCTCACTTTATTGCTAAAATTACTCTGAAATTCTTTTTTTTTTTTTAACTTTAAATTTTTATTAGCTTTATAAAGAGCAATCCAAGGAGTGTGAACATTCTTAGTTACAGTAAGTATGTTATGGTTAACATTATTTAATAACAAACAACCATAAATTTATAAGTAAAATAATAAACCATCAGACGGTACAAGATCTTGCAGTGAAAAAAGTTTGTATAGTGTCCTTTGATCCGTCTACCCCAATGGGTGCTAACTGTAGACGGATCCAAGTCCACTCTTTATAAAGTTGACAAATACAATAAGAATAATTCAGTAGTATCCAAACTGGTAATTATTATACATTAAAACCTTTTAAATAGTTAGAGGCTCTTTGATTTTAAAGCCATTCTTGCCAGTTTCTTATAAAATGATTAACTGAGGAGTTTTTCCGAGCTAGAAGAAGCTCATATTGGGCTTGAGAGTTTATTCTAGCGACCAACCTTGAAAAGTTAGGAATTTCTGTAGATTTCCACATGCTTGTGATGGTTAGTCTTGCCACTACCAGAGTATTTGTTACTATCGTCCTAAATCATAGTGGGTATCTATCCAGATTCATTCCTAGTAAGGCCATTTCTGGTTTCAAATCTATTAACGTGCCTGTGAGGTCTGCTATAAAAGAGGAGATAGCGTTCCAGAAACTTGTTACATTTTTGCAGGCCCATAGCGTATGGTATAGGTTACCTGAAGACTCCTTGCATCTCCAACATAATGGCGATATGGAGGGGAATATTTTTGCCAATCTATATGGGGGTCAGATACCACCTATTATGGATTTTTTGAGAATTGTCCCAATGCTCAATGCAAGCAGATGCTTTAGTTATTGTTGTTATAGCTTTTTTTCCATTGTTCCCAAGAGAATGTTTGTGAGAGCTCTTTCTCCCATTTCAACATGTTGGGATTGCTCCCATTTGTAGAGATGGATGAAAGGAGGTGATAAAATAAAGATATTCCCTTTTTTTTAATTTAGATGGTTATCTGTTAAGTATTCCCAGATTACTGTGGGGATGGTTATGTCTTCTAGTTGAAATTTTAGGCGATTGTTTTTGTTCTTTTTATTTTCGACTATGTTTTTGAGATGATCTGGTAGATATTGGTAGGTTTGAAATTCTTGCTTTACCCAATCACTTGTTGATATTTTTATTCTACAGTATATTCTGGTCGGAGTTGTTACTTTAGTACAAGGAATTTCTCTGAAATTCAAGACGTAGTTGGGTGTAGTAAGATGTCCGCTGCCGCCTTCTTCTGACTGCAGGTGTTCTGTCAGATTAGCAAACCTGGTAATGGTGGAATGCATGCGTAACTTCCGTTACCTAATCTGACGGGTCCGCTATTCTGACAGATTACCGGCTATGGCTAAATAGTGCTGAACCGGAAACAACGTCAGCATAGTCCACATCTTGGGCCGGAACACATGCCAGCCCTCTAGCTTCCGACTTTGGCAAAATGGTGCTGGGCTATTGTGTCAAAAGAGCCAATTTGTCACAATCTCCAATTAGGTTACTTCCGGTGACTCTTCAGCAGCAGTAATTGCAGATTTAGATGACTTTGCTGTTTTCACAGAACACCGGAAGCGTATACACTACGGTAGTCCGCCCGATACTAACCAACAACATGGCCGCCTCCAAGGCAGCAACAACTTTTTTTACTCCTTAGCCGATGTTCTGTCAAAACATCCAACTTTTCATGTACCGTAGTGTATACGCTGCCAGTGTTCTGTGAAAACAGCCAATTCGTCGAAACCTGCAATTACCACTGCTGGAGAGTCACCGGAAGTGAGGTAATTGGAGATTTTGAAGAGTTGGCTCTTTTGATAGAACACCAGAGATGGGAAGTGACGTCAATGAAGACCGGAAATAGAGGCTGGAAGGCACCTCCGGCCCACATTTCCGGCGGCTACTGTTGGCATGCGCTCCATGAAGTAAAACCAAGGGATGCTCACGGAATACCCGCACCCCAAATGGGATTGTATAAGCTAATCTATCTAAGCTATATGTGTATATACACACACACACACACACACATATGCACTGCTGAAAAATGTGTTAATTTTTCGGGTCATTCGTTATGATCGCAATTCGTAAATTCGAAAATAAGAAAAAAAATCTGAAAATTTTAAAGAATAACTAACTAACTAACTAATAATAACTAACTATTAAATTATAGGTATTGGAATTTCCTTTCAAATTTGACTGTTAGTGAACGTAACGAATACGAATTTATCCAAAGTTACGAATTATCCTAAATAACGAGTGTCACATCTAAAACAAATGGAACGGAACAAATTAATAATAAATACTAACAATAAAAAGTTTTTTATTATTATTATTATTATTAATTCATTCCATTCCTATAGATACGACATTCGTTATTTCGGATAATTCGTAACTTCGGATAAATTTGTATTCGTTACGTTCACTTACAGACAAATTTGAAAGGAAATTCCAAAACCTATAATTTACTAGTTAGTAGTAGTTAAGTTATTATTAGTTAGTTATGTTTTCAGATTTTCTAATTTTCAGATTTTCTAATTTACGAATATTCAGAAAAAATTGTTAAACGGGTTTTCGTTAAGTCGTATATTTCCGAATGAACAAATTTGTCGACATTTGTTGAAAAACAAATTTGGAACGAAACAAATTGCAAATGTCTACTATATTCATTTTTAATCCAATCAGGTTCTACACACTGTCATACTTGAAAAGAGGGCTGTTCTTTCAAGCAAGCATTGTGTTTTTTTCTTTCACATTCCTCCCCATTTCCCTCCCTATGGGAGGAGTCTTGGCTCTCATGCTGTGGGCGTAACAGAAATGATATTGGGGGTATGGATATGGCTGTATGAGGTTGAGTCTTTGGCCACCAGTAGAGGACTAGAAGCTCCTCCTGCCACTGTTTCCCTGCAGGCAGGCTGGGAAAGAGCTGAGTAATGTGACAGATGTATATAGATTCGGAAAAAGGTACTTAGATGTTTTTTTTTTATTAAAATAATTACAGTGCCATTATCCATACACAGAAATAGAAGGGGCAACGTAAACGAAACAGTGTGTGTTTAGTATCACTTTAAGTCACGTAACAGGGACTCTAACTGTGTGCGTTGTTAAATGCCGAGTCAGGTAGTGCTTCAGCACAAAGCATTTGCCGCAGTCCGGGCACTCGTACTGCTTATTGCCACGATGAATCTTCCGATGTGTGATAAGACCTGACTGGTCAGAGAAGCACTTCCCACACTCCGAACAGGAAAAGGGTTTTTCACCCGTGTGAATCCTCCTATGGGTGATGACAGCCGACCGGCCCCGGAAACATTTGCCACAGTCCGGGCAAGAGAAAGGTTTCTCCCCCGTATGGATAAGCTGGTGGCCCACCAAACTGGTTTTACAGTTGAAGCTCTTTGAGCACACGGGGCATGAAAATGGTTTCTCTCCCGTGTGAATCCGCTCATGCCGGATGAGGTGCGAGCGACTTGGGAAACTCTTTCCACACTGGGCACAAGTGTAAGGCTGGATGCCGGTGTGAACCCGTTTGTGCACAGAGAAGCATGAACGGTCTGAAAAACGTTTCCCGCAGTCGGGGCAAACGAACGGCTTCTCGCCAGAGTGGATTCTTTGGTGGGTCTCCAAATTGGTGTTGCTGGCAAACCTCTTCCCGCACTCTTTACAGACGTGCGGCTTCTCTTGTGTGTGCGTCCTTTGGTGCGCCGAAAGGACAGAGCTTCTTGCAAAGCTTTTCCCACACTCTAGGCATGGGAATGGGGTCTCCCCCGTATGGGTTCGCTGGTGGGTGATCAAAAGCGATCGAGTCTGAAAGCGCTTGCCGCAATCTGAACATTCAAAGGGACGCTCCCCGGTGTGGACTCGTTTGTGCGTATAAAGCCCAGACCGATCTGTAAAATGTTTCCCGCAGTCGGCACAGGCGAAGGGTTTCTCGCCTGTGTGGATTCTCTCATGTGCAATCACGCCGGATTGGTTGGTGAACCTCTTGCCGCATGCCGAACAAGCATAGGGCTTCTCCCCCGTATGAATCCTTTGATGGGCAATCAGCTCTGATTTGCGGGTGAAACATTTGCCACAGTCACTGCAGGAAAATGGTTTGTCTCCAGTGTGAACCCTCAGGTGCACCTTAAAAAGTGATATATGGTTATATGACTTCCCACAGTGTGAACATATAAAGAGTTTAGTTGATGTTTTCTGGTCCGGTGAACAAGACCCATCTAGAGGTGACACTAAATGTTCTCCTTGGTGACATTCCTGATGAGTCAGTAGATCATCCCTGCTCAAAAAGAGCTTCTGGCACTTGGAATAAGAACAAATAAAGAGGTCCGCTAACTTCTGTTTATCGATTAGACAAGAACTTTCTAGGGTTAGATTTTTTTTTTTATGACTCTTCTGGTGAGTCTTAAGACCTGCCTTATTTATAAAGTGTCTCTGGCAATCCAAGTAAGTACATATAAAGAGTTCTGGTGGCTTCCCTTCGTCATTTGGACCATCTACAGGTGGCTCCACATCTGCCCCCTTGTGATTCTTCCAATGATCTAAAATATTGGCTTCATTGGAAAAGTGTAAGTTACACTGCAAGCAAACAAACCCTCCTTGTGAAGCCCGGTTGGTAGCAAGTTCCTGCAGGTATTGAGGAACGGAACCATCTGGAACTGTAAAAGTCATAATGTTCCCTAGACCGTCTTCATCAGAAGACAACGTTTCTTCTTTAACTTGAACGGATTCAAAATTGAGCTGGGAAGAATCTGCTGGACTGGTGAAATCCTCCTTATCACCCCAATCTGGCTCTTTTTTAACGAGAACAGAGCTTGGTTCAGCTGCTGTAGAAGTAGCCAGGTCTGTCGGACTCTTCTTGTTTAAAGGGGCTTCCTTTTTTATACGGATCGTTGCCAAACAATCATGTCCACCCGTAGATTGTCTTCTCCTGGATAGGTTAGGTTGTGAGACTGTATCACTATCTTTACATGGTATCCGGTCCCCAGTATCAATGGTCTGCAAGGCACCAGAGGTGACCACATCATATACGTTCCCGGTAGGCTGCCCAGTCCTTGTACATGGCGTCTCTCTATGACTTTCTCTACTGTCGGTGGGGTTGATGTCACTTTTAGATTCCATCACTGAAACATGAAATGCCTCCAACGTACTAAAAGCTGATGATCCATGAAACTGGAAAAGCAAAACAAAAAGAAACAGTTTTAGGAACGCATTTAAGTGATGCATCTGCTATTGGCTTTTCAACATACTTGTTTTTAAACCGTATTATCATATCATTTCTACTAATTAAGGGGTTTATTTACTAATACTAGAGAGTGCAATGTAGGGAACATTGTTCCCACTGACCACCAATGTAAGGAACATTCTTCCCACTGACCACCAATGTAAGGAACATTCTTCCCACTGATCACCAATGTAAGGAACATTCTTCCCACTGATCACCAATGTAAGGAACATTCTTCCCACTGACCACCAGTGTAAGGAACATTCTTCTCACTGATCACCAATGTAAGGAACATTATTCCCACTGATCACCAATGTAAGGAACATTATTCCCACTGACCACCAGTGTAAGGAACATTCTTCCCACTGACCACCAGTGTAAGGAACATTATTCCCACTGACCACCAATGTAAGGAACATTCTTCCCACTGACCACCAATGTAAGGAACATTCTTCCCACTGATCACCAATGTAAGGAACATTCATCTCACTGACCACCAATGTAAGGAACATTCTTCCCACTGACCACCAATGTAAGGAACATTCTTCCCACTGATCACCAATGTAAGGAACATTCTTCCCACTGATCACCAATGTAAGGAACATTCTTCCCACTGCCCCCCAATGTAAGGAACATTCTTCCCACTGACCACCAATGTAAGGAACATTCTTCCCACTGACCACCAGTGTAAGGAACATTCTTCCCACTGACCACCAGTGTAAGGAACATTCTTCCCACTGACCACCAGTGTAAGGAACATTCTTCTCACTGATCACCAATGTAAGGAACATTCTTCCCACTGACCACCAGTGTAAGGAACATTATTCCCACTGACCACCAATGTAAGGGACATTCTTCCCACTGACCACCAGTGTAAGGAATATTCTTCCCACTGACCACCAATGTAAGGGACATTCTTCCCACTGACCACCAATGTAAGGAGCATTCTTCCCACTGACCCCCCAATGTAAGGAGCATTCTTCTCACAGATCCCCAATGTAAGGGACATTCTTCCCACTGACCACCAATGTAAGGAGCATTCTTCCCATTGACCACCAATGTAAGGGACATTCTTCCTACTGATCACCGATATAAGGAACATTCTTCCCATTGACCACCAATATAAGGGACATTCTTCCCACTGATCACCGATATAAGGAACATTCTTCCCACTGACCACCAATGTAAGGAACATTCTTCTCACTGATCACCAATGTAAGGAACATTCTTCCCTCTGATCACCAACATAAGGGACATTCTTCCCACTGATCACCAATGTAAGGGACATTCTTCCCACTGTCCACCAATGTAAGGACCATTCTTCCCACTGACCACCAATGTAAGGAGCATTCTTACCACTGATCACCAATGTAAGGAACATTCTTCCCACTGACCCCCCAATGTAAGGTACATTCTTCCTACTGATCACCGATATAAGGAACATTCCTCCCACTGACCACCAATGTAAGGAACATTCTTCCCACTGACCCCCCAATATAAGGAACATTCATCTCACTGACCATTAATGTAAGGAACATTCTTCCCACTGATCACCAATGTAAGGAACATTCTTTCCACTGATCACCAATGTAAGGAACATTCTTTCCACTGATCACAATGTAAGGAACATTCTTTCCACTGCCCCCCAATGTAAGGAACATTCATCTCACTGACCACCAATGTAAGAAGCATTCTTCCCACTGACCACCAATGTAAGGAACATTCTTCACACTGATCACCAATGTAAGGAGCATTCTTCCCACTGATCACCAATATAAGGACATCTGTGCATGGTAAGCCAATCAGCTTCTAACTTCACTATGTTCACTAAAGCGTTGACAATAAAACCTGGAGGCTGATTGGCTACCATGTACAGCTGCACCAGATTTTGCAATTTCCAGTTTTTGTAAATCAACCCTTAACTGTATTAGGTTAGCTGGTCATTCAGAGTGTACCTAATCCCCAACAATAAACTTCTCTTGTTTGCTCCCTAAGGCCCCTTTCACACTGGGGCGGTGGGGACGTCGGCGGCACAACAGCGCTATTTTTAGCGCTGCTGTACCGTCGTTCTTGCAGCTGTATTCGGCCGCTAGCGGTGCGGTTTTACCCCCCGCTGGCGGCCGAAAAAGGGTTAAAATCCCTCGTACAGCGCGGCTATAGCCGCGGTATTGCCGCGGTATAGCCGCGCTGTCCCATTGATTTCAATGGGCAGGAGCCGGGAAGGAGCGGTGAATACACCGCTCCTTCCCCGCTCCAAAGAAGCGGTTTGCAGGACTTTTTTCACCGTCCTGTCAGCGCACCGCTTCAGTGTGAAAGCCCTCGGGCTTTCACACTGAACAAACAGCGGAGGTTGTTTAGGGGCGGTTTGCAGGCGGTATTTTTAGCGCAATACCGCCTGCAAACCGCCCCAGTGTGAAAGGGGTCTAATGGTCTCTTAACCACTTGCCACCCGCCATATAGCAGAATGATGGCGGCAAAGTGGTTTCAATATCCTGACTGGGCGTCATATGACGTTCGCAGGATATTGAGCCGCTGCGCGCCCCCGAGGCGCGCATCGCGGCGATCGTTGTTGCGGGGTGTCAGTCTGACACCCCGCAACACCAATCTAGGTAAAGAGTCTCTGGCGGAGACTCTTTACCACGTGATCAGCCACGTTCAATCACGGCTGATCACGATGTAAATAGGAAGAGCCGGTGATCGGCTTTTCCTCACTCGCGTCTGACAGACGCGAGTAGATCGGCTGCTCTCCTGACAGGGGAGGTCTGTGCTGATTGTTTATCAGCGCAGCCCCCCCTCGGATCCCACCCAGGACCACCAGGGAAGCCGCCCAGGACCACCAGGGAAGCCATCCACACTGGACCACCAGGTATGCCCCCTAGACCTCCAGGGAAATACTAATCTGTGCTCAGGCAGCTGCCAATCAATGCCCAGGCAGCTGCCAATCAGTGCCCACTCACAATGCCTACCACTGCCAGTGCCACCAGGGATGCCTATCAGTGCCGCGTATCCGTGCCCATCAGTGCCTCGTATCAGTGCCACCCATAAGAACCCATCTTTGCAGCCTTTCAGTGCTCATCAGTGTCGCCTATCAGTGCCCATCAGTGCCCACCAGTGCCACCCATGAGTGCCCATCAGTGCCGCCTATCAATGCCCATCAGTGCTGCATATCAGTGCCACCCATCAGTGCCACCCACCAGTGCCCATCAGTGCCGCATATCAGTGCCCATCGTCAGTGCTCGTCAGTGCCCGCTCATTGGTGCCACCTCATCTGTGCCGCCTTATCAGTGCCTGTCAGTGCCGCCTTATCAGTGCCCATCAGTGAAAGAGAAAACTTACTTATTTACAAATTTTTTTAACAGAAACAAAAGCAAAACTTTTATTTTTTTCAAAATTTTTGGTCTTTTTTTATTTGTTTAGCAAAAAATAAAAACCGCAGAGGTGATCAAATACCACCAAAAGAAAGCTCTATTTGTGGGAACAAAATGATAAAAATGTAGTTTGGGTACAGTGATGGATGACCGCGCAATTGTCATTCAAACTGCGACAGCGCTAAAAGCTGAAAATTGGTCTGGGCAGGAAGGTGTATAGGTGCCCGGTATTGAAGTGGTTAAATACTGTATAGTATGGTGAGTGAATGTTGTCACATTACTGGCAGGATCACCAGGTGAAAGTAAAGAACAAAAAGACTGAAAAATAAAACAAATGTAACCATCAAGGACAGCAATCTGCAATCTATTACATTTTGGATTTTAGCTTTAGATACTTTTTATGTAGATTGCTAAAAGTCAAAATTCTTTTATTGCCGGGATTCTCAACCAGATTTCCTCCTAAGGTTACTAGGGGTTCCATGAGCAAAGAGCCATGGTGGATTGATCCCCTACTGCCCACCAATACAAGGGGACCATTTCCACTACCCAATGTAAGGGGTCACGTGTACTCTGACCACTCGTGTTAGAGGCCATCACAATGTATACTGTCTGCCAGAGGCGTAACTAGAACCTTCAGGGCCCCGGTGCAAGAAAACATGATGGGCCCCCCTTCCATCCGAGCCCCGGGCTTCCAATTTTGGGAGGGTCTCCATGGACATCCTCCCAAAACCGTGCTTCCCGCATGACCCCTGGGACGTGCATCCAGCGCAATCACATCGGCCCTTTACCATGTGATCAGCTGATCACATGTAAACAGACTTGCCGGTTATCCACTGCCCTTTCCTCACACGCTGTGTCTGTGTGAGGAAAGGACTGCCATTAACTGTCAAGAATGTCAGTAAATTGTTTACACTGATAATCAGTGCCATCTATCAGTGCCCATCAGTGCTGCCTATCAGTGCCCATCAGTGCCTTCTATCAGTGCTCATCAGTACCTTCTATCAGTGCTTATCAGTGCCTTCTATCAGTGCTCATCAGTGCCCATCAGTGCCTTCTATCAGTGCCCATCAGTGCCTTTTATCAGTGCTCATCAGTGCCTTCTATCAGTGCTCATCAGTGCCTTCTATCAGTGCCCATCAATGCCTTCTATCAGTGCTCATCAGTACCTTCTATCAGTGCTCATCAGTGCCCATCAGTGCCTTCTATTAGTGCTCATCAGTCAGTGCCTTCTATCAGTGCTCATCAGTGCCTTCTATCAGTGCTCATCAGTGCCCATCAGTGCCTTCTATCAGTGCCCATCAGTGCCTTCTATCAGTGCTCATCAGTGCCCATCAGTGCTTTCTATCAGTGCCCATCAGTGCCTTCTATCAGTGCTCATCAGTGCCCATCAGTGCCTTCTATCAGTGCTCATCAATGCCCATCAGTGCCTTCTATCAGTGCCCATCAGTGCCTTCTATCAGTGCTCATCAGTGCCTTCTATCATTGCTCATCAGTGCCCATCAGTGCTTTCTATCAGTGCCCATCAGTGCCTTCTATCAGTGCTCATCAGTGCCCATCAGTGCCTTCTATCAGTGCTCATCAGTGCCCATCAGTGCCTTCTATCAGTGCTCATCAGTGCCCATCAGTGTTTTCTATCAGTGCCCATCAGTGCCTTCTATCAGTGCGCATCAGTGCCCATCAGTGCCTTCTATCAGTGCTCATCAGTGCCTTCTATCAGTGTCCATCAGTGCTTTCTATCAGTGCTCATCAGTGCCCATCAGTGCCTTCTATCAGTGCTCATCAGTGCCTTCTATCAGTGCCTTCCATCAGTGCCCATCAGTGCCTTCTATCAGTGCTCATCAGTGCCCATCAGTGCTTTCTATCAGTGCCCATCAGTGCCTTCTATCAGTGCTCATCAGTGCCCATCAGTGCTTTCTATCAGTGCCCATCAGTGCCTTCTATCAGTGCTCATCAGTGCCCATCAGTGCCTTCTATCAGTGCCCATCAGTGCCTTCTATCAGTGCTCATCAGTGCCCATCAGTGCTTTCTATCAGTGCCCATCAGTGCCTTCTATCAGTGCCCATCAGTGCCTTCTATCAGTGCTCATCAGTGCCCATCAGTGCCTTCTATCAGTGCCCATCAGTGCCTTCTATCAGTGCTCATCAGTGCCCATCAGTGTTTTCTATCAGTGCCCATCAGTGCCTTCTATCAGTGCGCATCAGTGCCCATCAGTGCCTTCTATCAGTGCTCATCAGTGCCTTCTATCAGTGCCTTCCATCAGTGCCCATCAGTGCCTTCTATCAGTGCTCATCAGTGCCCATCAGTGCCCATCAGTGCCTTCTATCAGTGCTCATCAGTGCCCATCAGTGCCTTCTATCAGTGCCCATCAGTGAATGCTATCAGTGCCCATCACAGTGAATGCTTTTAGATTCCATCAGTGCCGGACAGCACGGCTCTGAGCGGAGATCGTGTGTCATATAACAGAAGCACAGAGAGACACCAGCGGCGGCATTTATGTTCTATTTGTCGGTCCTCTCTGGCATGGATGAGAGAGGACACACAGCTGATCTCACTTCTCCCCCCTCCCCTCTCCTCTGTGCTCCGCGGGCAGTCAAGTGTGAAGCTAAGGAGCTCACATTTCCCGCGGAGCACAGAGGAGAGGGGAGGGGGGAGAAGTGAGATCAGCTGTGTGTCCTCTCTCATCCATGCCAGAGAGGACCGACAAATAGAACATAAATGCCGCCGCTGGTGTCTCTCTGTGCTTCTGTTATATGACACACGATCTCCGCTCAGAGCCGTGTGAAGAGCAACCCCGCTGGGCCCCCCCCCACAGTGGCGGGATGCCGGGCCCCGTCGCAACTGCAACTGTTGCGACCCCGGTAATTCCGCCACTGCTGTCTGCCTTTCTTTTCTGCAGTTAACATTAACCACTTCAATAACGGGCACTTATACATCTTCCTGCCCAGACCAATTTTCAGCTTTCAGCGCTGTCGCAGTTTGAATGACAATTGCGCGGTCATCCATCACTGTACCCAAACTAAATTTTTATCATTTTGTTCCCACAAATAGAGCTTTCTTTTGGTGGTATTTGATCACCTCTGCGGTTTTTATTTTTTGCTAAACAAATAAAAAAATAAAAGTTTTGCTTTTGTTTCTGTTAAAAAAATGTGTAAATAAGTAAGTTTACTCTTTCACTGATGGGCACTGATAAGGCGGCACTGACACGGCCACACCGATGAGGTGGCACCAATGAGCGGGCACTGACGATGGGCACTGATATGCAGCACTGATGGGCACTGGTAGGAGGCACTGATGGGTGGCACTGATATGCAGCACTGATGGGCATTGATAGGCGGCACTGATGGGCACTCATGGGTGGCACTGATAGGCGACACTGATGGGCACTGAAAGGTGGCACTGCTGGGCACTGATAGGGTGGCACTGATAGGCGGCACTGCTGGGCACTGATACGTGGCACTGATGGGCACTGATACGCGGCACTGATATGAGGCACTGATAGGCATCCCTGGTTGCACTGGCAGTGGTAGGGATTGTGAGTGGGCACTGATTGGCAGCTGCCTGGGCACAGATTGGTATTTCCCTGGGGGTCTAGGGGGCATACCTGGTGGTCCAGTGTGGTGGCCATCCTGGTGGTCTTGGGCGGCTTCCCTGGTGGTCCTGGGAGGGATCCGAGGGGGGGCTGTGCTGATAAACAATCAGCACAGACCCCCCCTGTCAGGAGAGCAGCCGATCGGCTCTCCTCTACTCACGTCTGTCAGACGCGAGTGAGGAAAAGCCGATCACCGACTCTTCCTATTTACATCGTGAGCAGCCGTGATTGGACACGGCTGATCACGTGGTAAAGAGTCTCCGTCAGAGGCTCTTTACCTAGATCAGTGTTGTGGGGTGTCAGACTGACACACCGCAACAACGTTCGCCGCGATGCGCGCCCCCGGGGGCGCGCAGCGGCTCATTATCCTGATCACGTCACATGACGTCCGGTCAGGATAATGAAACCACTTTGCCGCCGTCATTCTGCTATATGGCGGGCGGCAAGTGGTTAATTTTAAGAACATAACAAAAAAATCATTTAAAACACAATAATTAATAATAACAATAATTTTAATAATAACAATACTAATAATATTGTAGGGTGCGACACATTACTTAATATTCAATTGAAATATGTTTTCCTCAAAGGATTTACCGCCCCTCAGGGCCCTTACAATTGTGTGAACATTCTTACCGGAAGGAGGGGGATGACCTCATCAGTCTACTGCATCTCTATTATCCAATCACAGGGCGAGGAGAATCCCGGACCCGGCACCATTGTAGTACATTGTGGAGGTGGAAGACCTAGCAGGGCTTCCTGAATCACAAAACTGGCCAAATAAAATAAAAAATAAATTATTAAGTGAAAGCGACTGACTTACATGTTTATTAATTTAGCCATTCTCGTGAAGCTCATTTATAATGAAAATCTTAAAACAAAAATAATAAACAGCATAAAATAATCTGTATTGCACACCTATGATAATAACAGGCAATGGGTGAAATAAAAACGTAAGATAAAAATAATATCACAATAATAGTATGAATATATATAAAAAAAAAACCACTAGGCAGATGACCATAATAAATATTTGTGATATTGATATGATAATTAGGGTTGCACTGATACTAGTATCGCTGCAGATACCGAGTATTTGCACAAGTATCGGTACTCGTACAAATGCTGGGCTCTTTGAGCTGTCAGGGGGTCTTCCCTGTGTTAAAGAAGTCCGGTAATTGGAGCTGTCAAAAAAAAAAAAAGCAGCCGGCAATGTTTATTAACAACATCGCTCAGCCCTGAAGCACTAAAATAAAAAGAAACATTGTTTATTTCTGTACACATCTGTTTCTTCATCTGCAGATCCAAACAAATGTTCCTCTGTTTAACCCCTTAATAACCCCTAATTTACTCTAATCAGCCTTAATTAACTCCCAATTCTCCTCCATTTAATTATTATCTTCATGCTTTTTTTCTTTTGTTCAGGTCTATTTTACAAACAATAAACAATTAAAACTTTTTGATTGTTTGCTTTGTTAGTGAATATTTTTACACACATATATTAACATATTTCACATTGAAAAAGCGCTAAATTAAAAAAAAAATCAATTTATTTAATTTGTAAAAAACTTTTCAATGCTTTGTACCATTGTTGACAGCTGAAGTGAAAACAAAACAGTTGCGGTAATTATCGGTAATTGGTATCGGTGAGTACTAAAAAAAAGTATCGGTACTCGTACTCATTGTAAAAGAAAATGGTATTGGTGTATCCCTACAATATAATAATATAAAAGATTATATTACAATAAAATATGATTATTAAAATAATTATAGATCTTCACTGAGTAGCTAATCTCCATAGGAGCAATATTAATTTGTCAGAATAAGACCACTAATAATAAAAAGAAGAAGAAGAAATCCACTAGGCAGCTGGACATGATAGTTATGGTTTTGATAGGACAGTAAAATCTATTATATCATAATACTGTATAAAGAAATATGATTAAAAAATATTTAAGTATGTAGTGTAATATAGCAACATAATAAAATGATCAATATTAATGATATTGATATGCTGCGATAATAAAAATGACAATAAATATTTATGATATTGATATGCTAATATAACATGATAAAATATAATAATATAATAAGATATTGTATTAAATATTTATGATATTGATATGCTAGTAAAATATATTAAATGTTATTGAATGTTGAAATATAATAAATATTTAGGCTATTGATATGATAGTATAATAAAATAACATATAATAATATATTGAGATATGCTCATAAATAATTAGGATATTGATATGTAGTATAATGTAATAGCATATATTAACATAATGAGATATGATAAATATTCATGATATTGATAGGCTAGTATAATATAATAAAAAATACAAATTACACAGAGAGAGATCTGATTCTCCAAAGACATGCTGGTAGGTTAATTGGCTTCTGTCTAAAATTGGCTCTAGTATATGAATGTGAGTTAGGGACATTAGATTGTAAGCTCCTTGAGGGTAGGGACCGATGTGTATATGTAAAGCACTGCGTAAATTGACAACGCTATATAAAGTACCTTAAATAATAATAATAATAATAAAGAAAAATGTAGGCTATTAATATGACAGTAAAATATAACAACATATAATAAAATAATAATGAGATATGCTAATAAATAATTAAGATATTGCTATGCAGTATAATGCAATAGCATATAATAATATAATGAGGTGTGATAAATATTTAAGATACTGATATGCTAGTATAATATAATACCACAATATCATATAATGAGATATTATATTAAAAATGTATTTTATTGATATGTAATATAATATGATAAAATATAATGAGATATGATAAACATTCATGATACTGATATGCTGGTATAAGATAATACCAAATAATCATATATTATCATAAATATTTATGACATTGGTAAGCTAGTATACTATAATAATATAAGATATGATCTATTTATGACATTGATATGCTAGTATAATATAATAACATATAATAAAATAATGAGATTATGATAATAAATATTTGGGATATTGATATACTAATATAATATTAAAACATATAACAATATAATGAGACACAATAATAAATATTTAGGATATTGATATGACAGCATAATGTAATAAAATATATTATTATAATGAGATATTATCATAAATATTGATGACATTGATATGCTAGTATACTATAATAATATGAGATATGATAATAGACATTGATGATATTGATATGTAGTATATAACATATGATAATGTAATGTGATGTGATAATACATATTTCTATATTTCTGAGGATGACGTCATAGCAGAGTAATAGAAGCTCATTGATCAGCTGATACCCCCAATACCAATGTGAATGTCCCAATAATAATGGATCATGTACTATAGATCTGATCATTGCCCAGTGTTGTCCCCGCAGAGGACAGTTGCAGTCCCCCCCGGGTGGGTCCCGCACATTCCGGCTACCTGATCCAATCACAGCCTCCACCTGGGCTTCTCCGCGGAGCTTCTACCTGGTGACGTCACCAGCCCGGAGCAGACGAGCGCGCGGTACCCTGGGAGTCCCTCTCTATACACGCCGCACTCCTCCTTAACTGCGCAGGTGCGAAAGATCAGTTGCCGTGGCAACGCTGATGCTCTCAGTGTGCGATAGCCAGGCGGCCATGTTTAAATAGGGCCGAAAACATAATTACGATTAAATAGTGAGTGGACGTGTTATACGTCGTAGTAACTGCTTCTATATGGAATAATAACAATTAAAAAAATATCTTTACACAGCAGTAGTGAAAATAAAGAAAAGACATTTTAATGATTCGAATGTGTGGATAATAATTGATAGGTGATCAAATTTAAAAAATCGTTTTTTTCCCTTTTTTTTGGATAGAGTAAGGGAGGGTTATAACCCCATCAGATTTTATTTTTTGTCACCTGTGTCCTATTGGGGAGATTTCCCTTCACTTCCTGTCCCAGAGCCAAAACAGGAAGTGAGAGGAATCATTCAAAGTGAGGGAACAATGGTGTTTCTTCAGTAGTAAAAGATTTTCCTTCTATTCCTGTTCTGATGGAATTTTCTTTCATGTTCAGGATAATGGTAAACAGGACAGATAAATCTCCCTAAGGGGGCACAGATAGCAATAAATACTGACAGGGGTTCTAATCCCTCTCCGCTCAGGAAAAAGTTTTGCCTTTAGTTATACTTAAATTATTTATGAAAATGATATAAATAACACACCCCTGTTATCAGTGGTGTATTTAGGTTTTGTGCTGCCCTAGGCCTGATTAAACTCATGCACCCCCTAATTTAAATACGACCCACCCTTCCTGTCAAGGCCACACCCCTTCCTATTTAAGACACGCCCTGTCACCTGTAAACCACACCCCTTCCTCTTTCAATTGATGGGCACAGTGGCTGCGTTTAAAAACACAGTGGCTGCATTTGATGGGCACAGTGGCTGCGTTTGATGGCACAGAGGCTGCATTTGATGGCACAGGGGCTGCGTTTGATGGCACAGGGGCTGCGTTTTGATGGGCACAGTGGCTGCGTTTGATGGGCACAGTGGCTGTGTTTGATGGCACAGTGGCGGCAATTGATGGCACAGTGGCTGCATTTGATGGGCACAGTGGCGGCAATTGATGGGCACAGTGGCTGCGTTTGATGGGCACAGTGGCTGCGTTTGATGGGCATAGTGGCGGCAATTGATGGGCACAGTGGCGGCAGTTGATGGCACAGTGGCTGCATTTGATGGCACATGGCGGCAATTGATGGCACAGTAGCGGCAATTGATGGGCACAGTGGCTGCAATTGATGGGCACAGTGGCGGCAATTGATGGCACAGTGGCTGCGTTTGATGGGCACAGTGGTGCATTTTCATGGGCACAGTGGCTGCGTTTGATGGGCACATTGGCTGCATTTGATGAACACAGTGGCGGCAATTGATGGCACAGTGGCTGCGTTTAATGGGCACAGTGGTGGCAATTGATTGCACAGTGGCTGCGTTTGATGGGCACAGTGGTGGCAATTGATGGGCACAGTGGTTGCATTTGATGGGCACAGTGATTGCATTTGATGGGCACAGTGGCTGCGTTACTAAAGCTGCCTGGGTATATAATTTATTTAATTGGTCTTGACTCCTGGCTCGCTGTTTCAATCCATCTATATTATATAGATGGATTGAAACAGCGAGCCAGGATTCAGGACCAATTAAAAAGCTTGAATACCCAGGCAGCTTTAGTATATATCTATTCACTCGCTCACATCAATTTGTACCTGAGGGTTTCCACGGCCGCCGCCGCCCTTCTCTCTCTCACTCCTCCTCCTCCGGTAACAGAGAGACCCGTCCTGACTCCCGCCCCGAGCTGGAGAGCATGCAATGATGCCGTACGGAGGTGGGTAGGTGGAGCATTAGGCTCCGCCTCCGTCTCCACCAGTAAAGTTATGTCCAGTGCACCAGGTATGGCCATTGGCCAGTGACACCTAGTCAGTCATGGTCCGTTTTATGGGGGCGGAAGTCGCTCCCCCGCCCCCCCCCCCGCGCCGGCTAAGTACGCGCCCATACTGCCAGTGCTGAGTGGCGATATACAGCAAGGCAAGCTGGGCGCGGGAGGCTATAACTGAGCGGGACGTGGGGAGGACGGGTCGGGGGGGTTTTCGTGCGGGGGGGGCGGCATAAAAGCCGGGGGGCGGCAAATATTTCGCTCTACTCCTCAGCTCATTCCATCAGTCTCCTCACACATCACTAATTTAATAACAGACATATCAGTTTGGTTGTCACACCACTTCCTCAAACTCAATCTATCCAAAAGGAAGCTCATAATATTTCCTCTCCCATGTGCCCCTTCCCCTGACTTCTCTGCCAGGATCGACGGCTCAACTATCAACCCGTCCCCATATGCCAGGGTGCTAGGTGTAATCCTGGACTCTGAACTCTCCTTTCGGCCCCACATCCAATCACTGTCCAAAGCTTGCCACCTCAACCTCCGCAACATCTCCAAAATACGCCCCATTCTAACCAATGGCACCACAAAGCTTCTAATTTACTCCCTGGTCATCCCTCGCCTCGACTTCTCCAACTCCCTTCTCATTGGCTTACCTTTACATAGGCTTTCCCCTTCAGTCCATCATGAACGCTGCTGCCAGACTCATCCATCTTACCAACCGCACAATGTCTACTACTCCTCTCTGCCAATCCCTCCATTGGCTTCCACTCACCCAACAAATTAATATAAAAATACTAACAACTTACAAAGGCATGCACAACTCGGCCCCCAGCTACATCACCAACCTGGTCTTAAAATACCAACCAAACCGTTATCTTTGTTCCTCCCAAGACTTCCTGCTCTCTAGCTCCCTTGTCACTTCCGACCATGCTCACCTCCAGGACTTCTCCTGAGCCTCTCCCATCCTATGGAACTCAGTACCCCAATCTGTTTGACTGTCTCCTACTCTGTCCACTTTTTGGATGATCCCTGAAAATCCTCCCATTCAGAGATGCCTATCCTACCCCTACCTAACAGCTGTACTTTTATTTTCTCCATCAGCTCATCCCCCACAATTATTAACTTTTGTATCACTTGACCCTCCCTCCTAGATTGTAAGCTTTGAGTAGGGCCCTCTGAGTTCTCCTGTATTGAATTGTATTGTAACTCTAATGTCTGCCCTCACGTTGTGTGAAGCTCTGTGCAAACTGTTGGCGCTATATCCTGTATAATAATATCAATATTATTAACCCCCCTCTCCACAATATGGTTTACTCTGGAACCTCACAGGTAATGTACAGCTCAGACTGGCTATGAATTTTTATTATACCATACTAAGGGTCAGAGATAAAGGGTCATGGCATCCAGGTACCATCGCCAACAGTTGGCACAGTAACCCCAGTTAGGGGAGGTAGATGCTGTTGCCATGGGTATAGGTTCACCTCGTAGTTTCCCTGGTATCATGAATAAGGGAAGCTGTTGTGATAGAAGTAACAGAGGCCTTTGTCATGGGTACTTTCTGAACAAGTAGGTGTGGTCATAGATCCAGAAGCACATGATAATGAGATGGGCTTTTTGCCATGCCAACAACTGAAAAGGGCTGCCAAGGATGTAATATTATGTGCTGTGGTAAATGGCCAAGGGGCAGTAGATTCAGCGATGGCAAGATTTTCCCATAGTTGCCATGATACCTGTACTGTATAATGGGAAGAACCTGTCGCGCCATGGCAATATGAGTAGCACAGTACATTAAAGTGGAACTTTAGTCAGAAAATTAAGTCTTATTAGATCACGTCAGGCTGGCCCCATCTTGCAAGTATAGCTATATTAAACAATAAAAATAGGTTCCCATACTGTTCCAGTAATACACTGTCTCACCTTGCTCTGCACATGCTCAGATGCTCCCTATTCTAGGCACTATGCCTAACATCAGAGCCAATAAAGCAGTGATTTTCAACCTTGGGGTCGGGACCCCCTCAAGGGTCGAATGATGATTTGCCAGGGGTCACCAAATCCTGGGCTGTTCCTGAAGCCCGCACCGCTCTCTCTGCCTTCCTGCGGCCGCCCAGCAGGGCTGTTATAGGTGGGTGCAGTGGCCAGTTTTTTTTTACTGTTCGTATATATGGTCCGGGGACCCACTGGGCACCTTCGCTGCCATTGTGCTCTTGCTGGGTGTCCAGTGCGCTCCTGTTCCTTTAAGGGGGCCTGGGCTGCCTCCAGGCTCACCTGCCCCACATCTTTCCATTCCATGCATGTGCTTCCACTGTGGAGACACTTATAAATTTGTAGTGTTAAGACTGTAAGCAATACAGGGTGCCGTGACGAGGCCTTGCAGTTTTCACATGCGTTTGCAAATGTGTGCTAACTAAACCCCTGCTTTTAACAGATGGTTAGACATGTTAATTTGGTTGGTCAGCAGACTGGTTGGTGAGTTGAGCTATGGAATTGTTTTTGTCTTACATGTTTATGGCCCTCCATGTGCTCCTTGCTGTGAAGGCCAATTATAGGTGGGGGCAGTGGCCAGTTTTTTGTTACTGTTCGTATATATGGTCCGGGGACACACTGGGCACCTTCGCTGCCATTGTGCTCTTGCTGGGTATCCAGTGCGCTTCTGTTCCTTTAAAGTGGTTGTAAACCCTTACAGACCACTTTGACCTACAGGTAAGCCTAGATTAAGGCTTACCTGTAGGTCCAAGAAATATCTCCTAAACCTACACGGTTTAGGAGATATTTGCAAAAAGACAGGCACCGCTGCCTATGGCGCATGCGCCGTAGACAGCGGCGCGCAGGCGCACTGAGCATGCCGTTGCTAACGGCGATATGCCGTTAGTGGCGGCTCCCATGCACATGCGTGGGAGAGACGTCATCGCGGCTCCGGCCAATCACAGCGCCGTAGCCACAATACCCGGAAAGAAGATGGACGCTCCGTAGCAGAGGGGACAGCGGTGACATCGCAGGCTCCTGTGTCAGGTAAGTGACACATAATGGGCTACTATGTGATGCATAGTAGCCCATTATGCTTTACCTTTGCAGGGAAAAAAAGAGGAAGTAAACCCATCAGGGTTCTCTTGAAACAAATACAATCTGTGTGCGTATGTACACATCACAAACCCAGTACTGTATTGTAAAGGCATTAGTTCGCATTTGCCAAACAAACTACCTATGCAGGTAAGGAGCACCTATAGATAAAAACAAATTTAACAAAAGTGTAGCGCTAAAATGACGTGCCTAGTGCAGTATACATAAGTGAGTTTTTACAATACTAAAAGTAGACATAAATTTCTAGTGAGTGAATTACATGCAGATAATCATTCTAGATGGTCTATAAATAATATTAAATATAAATAAATATATTCTAAATCTATATGCAGTCTGCAAACCATATGCCAAAATAGCAATGTGACAGACAGAAACAAAAGATAGCAAAAGTGTCCATAAACAATTTTAAGTGCAACAAATTCTCTGTGTAGGTAAAGGTGAAATTCAATCTTGTAAATGGTGAATAGATCGGATTATGAAGAGAAGCATCCCCGGATGAAGGGGAGGCTTACCAGAGAGTTTGAACACGTCAGGGCATATGCTCTAAGTGTTAAACTAGCTTGTATATGTTAGGATGGACTCTGGATTGATGTCCTCAGGCAGGTGTCCCCCAAAGACTAAGTTGGAATGGAATGGAATGGAATTCGCATGGAATGTAATGCAGCAAACAAACCGAAGCTCAGATGTCCTCAGGTATAAACGGTTATCAAAAAAGAAAGCAAAAAGGGACCATAGTGTAATTCCGTATATAAAATTGAATTTAATAAAATGAAATGACACTCACATGATTGAAGATAAAAACAACGCTGATATAAAATCGATATAGGCAACAGTGAGGATCGTCCCGACGCGTTTCGTCTCTACAGGACATCATCTGGGGTGTCCCTCCACTGTTGCCCTCCTTATTATATAGAAAATATGACCCCTATCGTCAGAGTCCAGCCCACAGGCCTTTGCGGTGTATGGGAGGTGTACTTCTGGTGTCTTGAAAATGGCGATCCGGCATGCGTTCCACATCGCTATCCAAGCAGTATGGAGATGTGTTCCACTCGCTACAATTAGCGCCGCAAACATCCGGAAGTACTACGCGAACGAGGATGAACTTCCGCATGTCAATCGGGACACGTGACTCGATGCGCGCGTCTAAAGATCACGCGACCCAAAGTGGGATGTCTAAAATAGACTGGAACCCAATAGTCTCACAGTAGTCGTATTCTATGGACCATGGGTGTGCGTATCACGCACGTAACCAACGTGCGCTCCACCTGTCGACTGACGCACGGCTCAACAGCCACATGTGATCAGCCTCGTATGCCAACAGGGCAATCATTGATAGATATGTTGCCCCTTGGAGGGGAGGGGCTAGAACCAGAGGGGTCTCACAACTCGAGACCTTCTGGATCTACGAACTTTGCTCTTACTCGCCCTTCGGTATGAATACAGAATGGGACATTAACGCCTTTATCAGTCAAGCCTAAATTCTGATTATAGCTTTTTCTTTTCTTTTTTAAGTCCTTGTTTAAGTTTTTATTTCTTATTTTCTCTCTCTTTTTTTTGTGGCTATTATAAATCTTATATTATTGGTGAATTATGTGCATATGGTCCTGCGTGAGAGTCCATCCCACGAGCAACGTACACATTTACTTACAATTTGATGTAAGTAATATTTTGAAGATTTATATTATCAATTTCAAACTTTTTAAATTTTAGGTACAATTTCCATCATCCATCTATTTGGGGATGCATTTTTTATGCATAACTATTATCTAGTAGATCAGATTGAGCTTAATATAAGGATATTGTTCCTAAATTACTAATGGTCGACATGATGTTTAGACTTCCCGATTAGAAATATTATGATTTATTTAAGTATAATTTCCATGACATTTTTTATTTGTCCATTATTTTAACTGAGTTTACGATTGTTCCTAATTTACTAATAGTCGGCATGATGTTCAGACTACCCGATGATTTATTTAATTATAATTTCCGTGACATTTTCTATTTGTCCATTATTTTAACTGAGTTTACGATTATCTCACGCTTGTTGTCACTTGCGTGGTTCACCTTACGTGATCGTCAATGAGCGGTCCACGTTCGCCCTGTTGGCATATGAGGCTGATCACATGTGGCTATTGAGCCGTGCGTCAGTCGACAGGTGGAGCGCACGTTGGTTACGTGCGTGATACGCACACCCATGGCCCATAGAATACGACTACTGTGAGACTATTGGGTTCCAGTCTATTTTAGACATCCCACTTTGGGTCGCGCGCGTCAAGTCACGTGTCCTGATTGACATGCGGAAGTTCATCCTCGTTCACGTAGTACTTCCGGATGTTTGCGGTGCTAATTGTAGCGAGTGGAACGCAGCTCCATACTGCTTGGATAGCGACGTGGAACACACGTCGGATCGCCATTTTCAAGACACCGGAAGTACACCTCCCATACACCGCAAAGGCCTGTGGGCTGGACTCTGATGATAGGGGTCATATTTTCTATATAATAAGGAGGGCAACAGTGGAGGGACACCCCAGATGATGTCCTGTAGAGACGAAACGCGTCGGGACGATCCTCACTGTTGCCTATATCGATTTTATATCAGCGCTGTTTTTATCTTCAATCATGTGAGTGTCATTTCATTTTATTAAATTCAATTTTATATACGGAATTACACTATGGTCCCTTTTTGCTTTCTTTTTTGATAACTGTTTATACCTGAGGACATCTGAACTTCGGTTTGTTTGCTGCATTACATGCCATGCGATTCCAACTTAGTCTTTGGGGGACACCTGCCTGAGGACATCAATCCAGAGTCCATCCTAACATATACAAGCTAGTTTGACACGTAGAGCATTTGACTCTCTGGTAAGCCTCCCCTTCATCCGGTGATGGTTCTCTTCACAATCCGATCTATTCACCATTTACAAGATTGAATTTCGCCTTTACCTACATGGAGAATTTGTTGCACTTAAAATTGTTTATGGACACTTTTGCTATCTTCTGTTTCTGTCTGTCACATTGCTATTTTGGCATATGGTTTGCAGACTGCATATAGATTTAGAATATATTTATTTAGATTTAATATTATTTATAGACAATCTAGAATGATTATCTGCATGTAATTCACTCATTATAAATTTATGTCTACTTTTAGTGTTGTAAAAACTCACTTATGTATACTGCACTAGGCACGTCATTTTAGCGCTACACTTTTGTTAAATTTGTTTTAAATCCATTAATTTCATTTGTGGTGTGTTAGCTGCTATTTAGGAGCAGCTCAGAATTAACTGGTTTTTATTTATAGATAAAAACAAACTGTGCAGCTTTAAATAAAGTTGGATAAAGTCCTGGCCATAGGTGTAGGCCGTTTACGTGCCTCCTCCACCTTGGCTGAAAAACTCCCACAGATTACTTCGTCCTGTCCTGCCTTGTTGCTAGGAAGTTGCTAAGACATTCCTAGCCATAACTGCTCACCCCTACCATCACACGTGTGAGCTCTCAACCCACCCCCGCATATGTGTGTCCACCATCACTGAGCTCAAAGCTACTGCGACAGGGAAGAGAGTCCATGTGAGGGGGTTTGAATTGACTGGGAGTGTCTGAGCATGGTCCTAGCAACATAGCAGGACAGGATGATGCCATCTCTGAGGGTTTTTTGGCTAGGCTTCTGGAGGTGCGTAAATGGCCTACACCTATAGCCAAGACATTATCCAGCTTTGGTCAAAGCTGCTCAGTTCGTTTTTATTTACTGGCACCCCTTACCCGCATAGGCAGTTCTTTGGAAAAAGGTAACGAGAAAGCTTTTTCTCATTCAATTCTTGGCTCCATCGGAAAATGGCCCTCCCCCACAGTCCAGCAGACCTTTCCTGGTCTGGAGCCTGCTAGACATGTGCACAGCCAAAAAATGTGTTCATTTTCGTTTTCGTTTCATTAGTTTAATATTTTTTCAGTTTTTTGGGTCATTCGTTATGATCGCGATTCGTAAATTAGTTCATTTGTAAATTCGTAAATGCGTTCATTCGTACCATAAGTTCATTCGTACATTCGTACATTTTTACATTCGTAAATTCATACATTCGTAAATTCGTAAAATCGTACATTTGTAAATTAGAAAATTCAAATTTGTAAATTCGAAGTTTGAAAATCCAAAAATTCAAAAATCTGAAATAGTAACTAACTATTAAATTATAGGTATTGTAATTTCCTTTCAAATTTGACTGTCAGTGAACGTAACAAATACGAATTTATCCGAAGTTACGAATTATCCAAAACGAATGCTGCATCTAAACAAATGGAACGGAACAAATTAATAATAAATCATGATAATAAAACGTTGTTATTATTATTATTTATTATTATTAATTCATTACGTTCCATTCCGTTTTTTCGGATCATTCCTAACTTCGGATAAATTTGTATGTGTTACGTTCACTAACAGCCAAATTTGAAAGGAAATTACAATACCTATAATTTAAAAGTTACTAGTAATTACTAATAGTTAAGTTATTATTAGTTAACTATTATTTCAGATTTCCGAATTCACTAATTTACTAATGTACGAATGTGCGAATGCCCGAATTTACGAATGACCAATTTTATCGAATTTACGAATATTCGGAAAAAAATTTGTTAAACGGGTTTTCGTTAATTCGTATATTCCCGAATTAATGAATTTGTCGAAATTCGTTAAAAAACGAATTCGGAACGAAACCAATTGCACATGCCTAGAGCCTGCTCTGGGCTTGATGTCATCAGGAACAGTCCATAATTCCAGACTGCTGGGACGTGGTGGTGCTGGACCGGTCTTGTGTTGATGAGAATAGAGGATTAGGTAAGTCCTTTCTCCTTTCCCCTAGACAAAAACGAGCAGTTAACCTATGCAGTGCAGGTACAGCCCCACTGCATGGGAAAACTCTTTTTTGCCTGGAGATGGGCTTTAAATAAACTACCAAATCTCTGAAATTCAGGATTTGGTTAGGGTGGGATACCTTTAACCGTGTGAAAAAAAAAAAAAAGTAAATCATCTACATATCCATCCCGTCACTTTGTGTTGAGATGTGTTCCCCACTACACCACTGATTTTAGAGTTTGCACAAATAAGACATAAGACAGGCTGTAGCATAAAGGAGGGATGTGGACAACCTTATCTGGCCCCATTATGCAAGGAAATATTTTCCAAAGTTAATTACAGAAACTTATTTTACCTGATAATGAAGAATGGGAATCGTAGTGCCAAGCAGTGGTGTATTTAGGTTTTGTGCTGCCCTAGCCCTTACTAAACTTGTGCACCCCCTAATTTAAATGACACACCCCTTTCTGCCAAGGCCACACCCCTTCATGTTTAGGACCCGCCCTATGATCTGTAAACCACACCCCTTCCTCTTTAGGCTGCACCTTGATGGCGCTATATAAGTACCTGAAATAAATGAATAATAAATTAGTACAGTGACAGTGCATATTTTTTTAGCACTGATCACTGTATTAGTGTCACTGGTCCCCAAAAAAGTGACACTAAAGCCTCGTACACACGATCGGATTTTTAGCAGGAAATTGTGTGATGACAGACTGTTTGCCTAAAATCCAACCATTAGTTAGTAATTGTTGGCCAACTTTCCGCCAACAAATGTTGGATGGCCGGCTAGTAAATTTTCGGCAGACAATGGTTTGTTGTCAGATTTTCGCATCGTGTGTACACAAGACCATCACACAAAAGCCCTAAGTACAAACATGCATGCTCGGAATCAATGCTCACCAAACACATTAGCAGAAGGTGCCCAAAGGGTGGCGCTCAAGAGCTGAAATTCCACGTAGTACGTCATTATGTTCGTGTTTGTTGGCCGACAATCGTGTACCGTTTGTATGCAAGACAAGTTCACGGCACACGCCCTTCAGACAAAAGTCTGGCGCATTGTCTGCCTAATATCTGATCGTGTTTACGAGGCTTTAGTGTCCGATTTGTCGCAATGGCGCAGTCCCACCATGTACATGAAGGAGTTACGAGCAGTTTTATATGTGAGTAGCAGCTACTTGTAATGTATTTTTAATCAAATAAAATGGATTTACACTATGGGTGCCCATGCCCCATCTTTACTCTTTCAACATGTACATGGATTAGAGAAGTAAATATAAGGCTGCTGACCCGATCTCCTATCTTTCACAGGGTTTAGATATTTTATTGTTCTGGTGAGTGAGGACACATAGGAGGGGAGCGCAGAGTGTGACACCTTGGGCACTAGAATAATGTATAGAGGCACTGAGCACTTTCATATCACAGCTTATTGTATATTAATTATATATTGATTATAGCACGGAGCACTTTGGAGCATACAAATGTTCACTGAATGCAGACTGTATAATGAATTTGTAGCACGGAGCACTTTATTGCAGTATCTGTATAGTAAAGGGGTTGTAAACCCTCAAGGTTTTTCACCTTAAAGTGGAGTTCCACCCACTTTTACAACTCTTCAGCATCCCTCACTAAACTGTGCACTGTAAACAAATTGGATATTTAAAAAAAAAAATTCTCAGCACCTACTGTATATCTGCTGTATTCATTTTTCACTTCCTCCTCCCTGGCCGCGGCCCATCGCATCATTTCCTGTTTGCAATGCCTTCTGGGAAGGGCGGCAACTTCCTCTGAAACCGCCGTTGCTATGGAAACCTGACCTGAAACCTACTACACTGCTTGTGCTGCACTGAGCATGTGCGAGATCTGCAAGGATGAGATCCAGGAAGAAATACAGTCTGGCTTCAGATGCCCACACTTAAGATGGCCACGGCCTGCTGTAAGTTTAGAAAATAACAAACTACTGCTATAAACTAACAAAACAGACCTTAGTTTACAG
Source organism: Lithobates septentrionalis (assembly GCA_037952835.1). Classification (NCBI taxonomy): domain Eukaryota; kingdom Metazoa; phylum Chordata; class Amphibia; order Anura; family Ranidae; genus Lithobates; species Lithobates septentrionalis. The sequence goes on from JBBDGP010002453.1 coordinate 1,818,092, forward strand.
ACTAACTTTACTAGAATACATTAAGCTTGTGTATTATAGGGGTATTTTTATTTAAAAAGTATAATTTCGGCCGGAACACCACTTTAATGCATTCTATGCATTAAGGTCTGCACCACCAGGGACATTGCTGGAGCCACGTGTTTGCTGGGGACAGACCTATGCAGCATGGATTGGAGCCATTGAAGGTGCTTTTAAAATCCTCCTCAACTCTGTGCTAGCTACACAGATATGACTGACAGGAGGTGGGCAGAGACAGGAGCAAACAATTACATTGTTCAAACTTCTCCTTGTCTACATGCCACACAGGCTTGACAAGTGACAGTAAAATTTGCACTGGACCTAGCGCACTTACATGATTTAGGAGGATGCACGGTGCACCAGTGCTTGCTGAGCGAGCGGGCTGGTTGGGAGTTCCCCTCGTCTTCTCTCCCATCAATTCGACAGAGCTCGGGCTGGAAGGATTCCACAGAGGAAAGTAGGCGGACTATTTTGCAGCAGGACCCGGGTGGAGGAGGGAGATTTTTATCTTGTGGGGGCGGATTTTTTGCCGCCCTAGGCCTGGGCCTTGTTGGCCTAGGCTAAGACACAGCGCTGGTGCCAAGTCATGTGCACATACAGTTGTGCTCAAAAGTTTACATACCCTGGCAGAATTTATGATTTCTTGGCCATTTTTCAGAGAATATGAATGATAACACAAAAATATTTCTTTCACTTACGGTGTTTGGCTGAAGCCATTTATTTTCAACTTTGTTTACTCTTTTTAAATCATAATGACAACAGAAACTAGTTAAATGACCCTGATTAAAAGTTTACATACCCTGGTAACATGCACACAAGTTGACACAAAGGTGTGTGTGTAAGGTCAATGAGTTTCTGGACTCCTGACAGGCCCTTGCATCTTTCATCCAGTGCTGCACCGATGTTTCTGGATTCTGAGTCATGGGGAAAGCAAAAGAATTGTCAAAGGATCTGCGGGAAAAGGTAGTTGAACTGTATAAAACAGGAAAGGGATATAAAAAAAAAAAAAGATATCAAGGGAATTGAGAATGCCAATTAGCAGTGCTCAAACTCTAATCTAGAAGTGGAAAATTAGGGGTTCTGTTGAAACCAAACCACGGTCAGGTAGACCAACTACAATTTCAGCCACAACTGCCAGGAAAATTGTTCGGGATGCAAAGAAAAACTCACATATAACTTCAGATGAAATACAGGACTTTCTGAAAACATGTGGTGTGGCTGTTTCAAGATGCACAATAAGGAGGCACTTGAAGAAAGATGGGCTGCATGGTCGAGTCGCCAGAAGAAAGCCATAACTACGCAAATGGCACAAAGTTTCCCACTTACAATACGCCAAACAGCACAGACAAGCCTCAAACCTTCTGGCACAAAGTCATTTGGAGTGATGAGACCAAAATTTAGCTTTTTGGCCACAACCGTAAACGCTACATTTGGAAAGGAGTCAACAAGGCCTATGATGAAAGGTACACCATTCCTACTGTGAAACACGGAGGTGGATCGCTGATGATTTGGGGACGTGTGAGCTACAAAGGCACAGGAAATTTGGTCAAAATTGATGGCAAGATGAATGCAGTATGTTATCAAAAAATACTGGAGCAACATTTGCATTCATCAGCCAGGAAGCTGCACATGGGACGTACTTGGACATTCCAACATGACAATGATCCAGAACACAAGGCCCGTCATTGGCTACAGCAGAATAAAGTGAAGGTTCTGGAGTGGCCATCTCAGTCTCCTGACCTCAATATCATTGAGCCACTCTGGGGAGATCTCAAACGTGCCGTTCATGCAAGACGGCCCAAGAATTTACAGGAACTTGAGGCTTTACCATCTGAGAAGATAAAGAGACTCATCCACAAATACCATAAAAGACTTCAAGCTGTCATTGATGTTAAAGGGGGCAATACACGGTATTAAGAACTGGGGTATGTAAACTTTTGATCAGGGTCATTTGGGTAGTTTCTGTTGTGATTATGATTTAAAAAGAGTAAACACAGTTAATTGATAATAAATGGCTTCCAAACACTAACCATGAGTGAAAGAAAAGTTCTTGTTTTATCATACATAATCTCTGAAAAATGGCCAAGAAATCATAAATTCTGCCAGGGTATGTAAACTTATGAGCACAACTGTATATGTACACAGGCCTTGAAATTTTACACATGTATTTTAAATGGGATTTTATGTGATAGACCAACACAAAGTGGCACGAAAATGATAAATGGTTTTCAAACGGTTTTACAAATAAATATATGAAAAGTGTGGCGTGCATTTGTATTCAACCCCCTTTACTCTGATACCCCTAACTAAAAACTAATGGAACCAATTGCCTTCAAAAGTCACCCAATTAGTAAATAGAGTCTACCTGTGTGTAATTTAATCTCTATATAAATACAGCTGTTCTGTGAAGCCCTCAGTGGTTTGTTCGAAAACCTTAGTGAACAAACAGCATCATGAAGGCCAAGGAACACACCAGACAGGTCAGGGATAAAGTCGTGGAGAAGTTTAAAGCAGGGTTAGGTTATAGAAAAATATCCCAAGCTTTGAACATCTCACGGAGCACCGCTCAATCCATCATCTGAAAATAGAGAGTATGGCACAACTACAAACCTACCAAGACATGGCCGTCCACCTAAACTGACAGGCCGGACAAGGAGAGCATTAATCAGAGAAGCAGCCAAGAGGTCCATGGTAACTCTGGAGGAGCTGCAGAGATCCACAGCTCAGGTGGGAGAATCTGTCCACAGGACAACCATTAGTTGTACACTCCACAAATCTGGCCTTTATGGAAGAGTGGCAAGAAGAAAGCCATTGTTGAAGGAAAGCCATAAGAAGTCCTGTTTGCAGTTTGCAAGAACCCATGTGGGGGGGACACAGCAAACATGTGGAAGAAGGTGCTCTGGTCAGATGAGACCAAAATTTTACTTTTTGGTCTAAAAGCAAAACGCTGTGTGTGGCGGAAAACTAACACTGCACATCACCCTGAACACACCATCCCCACCGTGAAACATGGGTGGTGGCAGCATCATGTTGTGGGGATGCTTTTCTTCAGCAGGGAAGCTGTTCAGAGTTGATGGGAAGATGGATGGAGCCAAATCCAGGGCAATCTTAAAAAAAAACCTGTCAGAGTCTGCAAAAGACTTGAGACTGGGGCTGAGGTTCACCTTCCAGCAGGACAACAACCTCAAACATACAGCCAGAGCTACAATGGAATGGTTTAGATCAAAGCATATTCATGTGTTATGCTGGCCATACACTATACAGAAAATCGGCCGAACCCATTTTCGAAAAACGAACGTTCGACCGTGACCGCAAACGATCGTGCCATCATATAATGACCGATAATCTGTTCAGTGGACATGAATAAATAATTTTGTGTTCGTTTTTTTACATATACCTAGTGCAGAAAGTTCGGACGGGAAACACATTAACCTTGCAATTTATCGTACGTTCGGCAGAAATTTTCCAAACATGCCGTTCGTTTTTTTTCCACAAAAACGTCACAAACGATTATCGATTTGTACCCACTAACTTGCCGAAAAACGAACGAAGTGTCCATTCGAACGATTTTTCGGCCGATTTTTCGTATAGTGTATGGCCAGCATAAGAATGGCCCAGTGAAAGTCCAAACCTAAATCCAATTGAGAATCTGTGGCAAGACTTGAAAATTGCTGTTCACAGACGCTCTCCCTCCAATCTGACAGAGCTTGAACTAATTTTGCAAAGAAGAATGGGCAAAAATGTCCCTCTCTAGATGTGCAAAGCTGGTAGAGACATCCCCAAAAAGACTTGCAGCTGTAATTGCAGAGAAAGGAGGTTCTACAAAGTATTGACTCGGGGGGGGGGGGGGGGGGGGGTGAATACAAATGCACCCCACATTTTTCACATATTTGTAAAAAATTTTGAACTATTTATCATTTTCCTTCCACGTCACAATTATGTGCCACTGTGTTGGTCTATCACATAAAATCCCAATAAAATATGTTTACGTTTTTGGTTGTAACATGACAAAATGTGGAACATTTCAAGGGGTATAAATACTTTTTCAAGGCACTGTAGCTGATTTTTTTTTTTTTTTTTTAAACTCGCTGTTGAGTTTTTCTATTTTGCATAAAAGGATTTGTAAACCCTCTTTTTTTAACTAAAAATAACAAACATGTTATACTTACCTGCTCTGTGTAAGGATTTTTCACAGAGCAGCCCTGATCCTCCTCTTCTGGGGTGCCCCACCGCCACTCATGGCTCCTCCCCTTCATCTGTTTTTTTGTATTTGCACTTTTCTTCAGTAGTTTATTGAGGAACACAGAACTCCACTCAACTATGTATGGGTATAGCTGACACATCTGGGAGGTCTGGACACTATGTAAAAGCAAAAGAGATCACAGCCCCATCTAGTGGCTATGCTGTTGCATGTGCAGTACAAAATCAGTGGCAAGCAGAACCAAAAAAAAAAAAAAAAAAAAAAAAAAAAAAAAAAAGAAGACAAGGAAATTCCATTTAAACTTGAAATCAAAATTGGAACCATGAATGCTATATCTTTTATTTATTTTTTTTACCCCTTGATCAGATCACTACCAGGCAGGCCTGCAAGGTACCATAAACAAAAGAAAAAAAAACACACCATAGAACACAATAATATTAAAATAAGTAATTAACACTTTACTTAAGATATAAATAACAAACAGTTTTAAGAAGCATCTTTTTAATCTCAGGAATATCTGGATTTCTGCACCAATGGTTCCTACAATATAATAATAAAAAAAAAAACAGTAACAACAATAATATACACCTTTTATATTGTAACATACTTATTTAAAGCTTAACTCCACCCTTATATTTTTACCCAATCTTATAGCAAGCCCTCTTCTGTGTTGAAACAGTTGACTTTTAAATTCCCTGCAAACTTGCATCTCCCCAATATAACCCTTCAAAGCTGCATATGAAAAAAAAAAAAAAAAAAAAAAAAAAAAACACATCCCTGGCTCCCTTTAGATGTGCATACTGAAGCAACCAATCAGCAGAGAGAACAACTAAAGTCTGCACCACCTAGTGGGCAGCAGGGAGGAGCATGCTTGTCTAAAGGGATACCAGAGATGTGTTCATTTATATAATGCTTTTGAAGGAAGATCCGAGGTAAAGAGCTGTGACTTTTACAGGAGTATGTTAAACTAACATATATTCTTATGACAAAATTGTGCTTGAAATGATTGATCTGGACACACGGTCTCTGCAACATATAGTTTAAAGGTGGTCCCTCCCAGGGCAAACAGCTAAATACACATGACATATAGGGTTGCTGGTTTACCTGCCACATCATTTATATTTCTGTCCGTCCAGCCCCGATATTTTACACAGCTTTGCTACATAGCACTGCCCTGTTTAGCGGGTGACGAGACCTCCCCTTCTCTGCTGCAGTCAAGTAACACTAAGGGCTCATTTACACTTGCTTTAAAATGTGGCATTGGACACGCTTTTTTAATTAAAGCACTCTAATGCCAATCAAAGTCCCTGACACTAAATAAAATGGTTACCTTACACGCCTGTTCTCACGTTGTGTTTGCTTTGCTTCAAATATTATACCCCATGTCGCTTTCTTGGTGCTTCAAAGCATCTCCAAAGCCTCCCTAGAAGTCTATGACAACACTTGCTAACAGCACCTGCAGCTTTTGCGAGGCTTTTATTCAGTGTTAACTTTTGTTTTGGAGGTATTGCAGGTATGAGATATAGCACTATGTACTGGCAAACCAACAAGTGAATCAGAAAGACATCAGTCACTTCCGGTGAATATGTATATATTCTGGGAGTGTCTGGTACAGAAATCAGATTTGGCGAGGAGCAGCAGAAAGGCGAGTGGGGTCCGGACCGGAGGGGAGCAACTAGCAGACAGCGCATGTGGTGTGCAACATGGGAATGCTACAGAGGAAGGTGTACGGGGACCGGAAAGAGGACTGAACAGCAGAGGTCCAGCAGAGCTGGGGGGACCAGAGGAGGAGAAACTAGCAGATGTCGCATGTGGTGTGGAGCTTGGAAGCAATATAGCGGGAAGCGAGTGGGGACCGGAGAGAGGAGGATCAGCAGAGCTGAGGGTTATTACTGAGTGGGAGATCAGCAGAGCTGGGGGTTACTACTGAGTGGGGGTGGGGGGGGGGGGAATAAGCAGAGCTGGGGGTTACTTCTGAGTGGGAGACCAGTAGAGTTGGGGGTTACTTCTGAGTGGGAGACCAGTAGAGTTGGGGGTTACTTCTGAGTGGGAGACCAGTAGAGTTGGGGGTTACTTCTGAGTGGGAGACCAGTAGAGTTGGGGGTTACTTCTGAGTGGGAGACCAGTAGAGTTGGGGGTTACTTCTGAGTGGGAGACCAGTAGAGTTGGGGGTTACTTCTGAGTGGCAGACCAGTAGAGTTGGGGGTTACTTCTGAGTGGCAGACCAGTAGAGTTGGGGGTTACTTCTGAGTGGCAGACCAGTAGAGTTGGGGGTTACTTCTGAGTGGCAGACCAGTAGAGTTGGGGGTTACTTCTGAGTGGGAGACCAGTAGAGTTGGGGGTTACTTCTGAGTGGGAGACCAGTAGAGTTGGGGGTTACTTCTGAGTGGGAGACCAGTAGAGTTGGGGGTTACTTCTGAGTGGCAGACCAGTAGAGTTGGGGGTTACTTCTGAGTGGGAGACCAGTAGAGTTGGGGGTTACTTCTGAGTGGGAGACCAGTAGAGTTGGGGGTTACTTCTGAGTGGCAGACCAGTATAGAGTTGGGTGTCACTATTGAGTGGGAGATCAGCAGAGCTGGGGGTACTACTGAATGGGGCATTAACAGAGCTGGGGGGGGGGGGGGGTACTACTAAGCAGGGGATCTACTGAACAAGGATACCAATAAGCTGGGAATCTGTTGAACAGGGGTACTACTTGGCCTTATTAAAACAAATAGAAAATCAGCACACACAGAGCATTTGACAGAGGTCATTAAAGCATCACGAAGCATGTTAAAGAGGAAGGGACTTTAATGTGTTAAAGTGTAAGTAAGCCCTTTCAGGTCTGGTCCCTGCTCAATGCTATGACTGGACAGTGAAAAGAGAAGTATGACACTGATGAGCTCTTCTCCCTCTTCCTAGCAGCAGGTCTCTTGTACTGCAGCACAGCAGGAAGTGAGGGAGATGCTATCTGACTTGAGAAGCTCACAGTGAGAACACAGTAAGCAACTTCAGTACAGGAAAGGAGCCAGTACAACAGAAAGGAAAGCTGGAGTTCATCTTTAACATGTTAAATTCATTTCAAACATTGTTTCCAATCTTTTTAAGTCTGCACCTTTTATTAAAATAATGACTGGTGACTCTGCCATGAAGGTCCACGATGAGGCACTTCCTGGTATGGGGTGACAATGTGGTCCTGGTCTGTTCTGACGCATGCACTCTTGATCTAGACTACAAGCGGTCATGCTGACACGCAATATGCAGGCATGGTCCACCATTGTCACGATCAGTAAACTGGTCCAGAGCAATGATAGGTAGCCAAATGCTGGATCCAGTGCATATAGACCAGACGTGGTTGAAAAAGACGGATAAGATTAACAGTACTGAGATGCAAAAATAGGATGGGGGGAAAAAAAAAGTTAACAACATTACGCTATGGTAAAATAAACCACGTCAGTTGTTTATGATACACGGGGCTTTAGGGATTAGGTCTTCTTTGATTGAATCACTATCAATGCATAGCCAGACATTCTGCAGAAGAATGATGACACTATACTATAGAACTTGCATTGGTCCCTGAACAATTACAATCCCTCAATGCTGTGAGGCAGCAAATCTACTCTCTTTAACCACTTCCCAACCACCTCATATACATATACGGCGGCAGAATGGCACCGCTGCGCGAACTGCCGTATATGTACATCCGCCATAGCAGGCGCGGCCGGGGACCCAATGTGCGTGGCTGGCGGGCACGTTTGCTGCTGGCCACCCGCAATTGGGGGCACGAGAGCGAGAGCCGGGATTTGTGTGTGCAAATACACAAATCCCTGTTCTGTCATGGGACAGGAGACAGATCGTGTGTTTCTACTAAAGTAGGAACAACGATATGGCTCCTCCCCCAGTCAGTCACATCCCAACAGTCTACAGTTAGACAGTCTACATCTACAGTTAGAATCACTCACAAGGAAACAGATTTAACCCCTTGATCGCCTGCCAGTGACATTTACACAGTAATCAGTGCAAATTTATAGTACTGATCTCTGTATAAATGTCAATGGTCCCAAAAATGTGTCCGATCTGTCTGTCGCAATACCGCTGAAAATGGCAGATCAATGCCGTTACTAGTAAAAAAAACAAAATAATACGCTATAACTTTTGCGCAAACCAATCAATATACGCTCATTGCGATTTTTTTTCCCCAAAAAACATGTAGAAGAGTATATATTGGCCTAAACTGATGAAGAAATTTGTTTTTTAAAAATAATTTGGGGAATATTTATTATAGCAAAAAGTAAAAAATAGTGTTTCTTTTTCAAAATTGACGCTTTCTTTTGTTTATAGCGCAAAAAAATTAAAATAGCAGAGGTGATCAAATACCACCAAAAGAAAGCTCTATTTGTGGGTACAGCGCTGCATGACCGCACAATTGTCAGTTAAAGCGACGCAATTCCGTATCGCAAAAAATGGCTCGGTCGGGAAGGGGGTAAAATCTTCCGGGGCTGAAGTGGTTAAACATAATGCTATGTACATATACTAAAACAGCTTAATGTTTGTCTATAGAAAATTGTTCCATTGGGGCTGTGAAAGATCCAGGTGGTCTTCAGAAAACTTGAGGCAGAACCCAATTATTCTTGTTGGGGAGCAGTGTCCTCCTCCATGGTAAAGTCCCATGAACACCACTTGCTCAGAGTTTTCCTTATAGTAGACTCATGAACATTGATATTATCAAGTGCCAGAGATGCCTTCAGGTCCTTTGCCGTCACCGTAGTGTTGTCCCTTATATGTTTGAGGATTGTGTTGCGTGCCTTTGCACCGATCTTTGTAGGACGCCCGCTCCTAGGGAGAGTGGCGACCGTGCTGAATTTTTTCCATTTGTAAATAATCTTTCTGACTGTGGACAGATGCAGATTCAAGTTTTTGGCAATCCTTTTGTAACCCTTTCCACTCTTATGAGCTTCAACAACTTGTTTCCTGAGGTCCTCCGATATCTCTTTGGATCGGCCTAACTTCAACACGTCCTGTTTCTGTTTATGCTGAGTATCAGGAGAGTCTTGAACTAGAAAAGTCTCAGTGTTCCCCAGATCATTTGCTCCAGAAGATGTACCTTCTTCTCTGGAGGACACATGTTCTTCTACTTTCCCTGATGTGTCTGCTTCCCTGGAGGACACGTGTTCTTCTTTCCAGGATAGGTCTTCTTCCCCTGAGGACACATGTTCTTCTTTCACCCAAATGTTTTTCTGTTGGGCTGAAAACCCATCATGTCCATCTAAATTTTCCTCCTCACAAGAGTCAGGATTTAAGGTTTTTGTCTGGTCACTGGGTGCAGTAATGTTGGTACGGAAGGTGGATTCTCTTCCAACAGATGCAGACATGCGAGACGTCCTGCGAGCAGACCGCCTTTTCCGCACTTTTAGCTTATTACTAAGATCATCTTCACAGAGACTGATGTCATTGTCACCTTTATCCTCCATCTTTTTGACGGGACTGTGAAATATCTCCAATGTGTTATTGGTTAAAGTTCCATCTACCAGAAAAAAAAACAAAAAAAAAATATGAAGATGGAAACATTCAATACCAACCATATACAGCAAGGGTAGTGAATTAAAATTCAAGGAGGTCTGGTAACTAAAAATCATTTTTTGGCTGAGGTCCGAATCACAAGTCTGTGACATGAAAGATTGTACGTGTCTACTTTCCTTTTATTTGGAGCAAGCCACGCTCTCTGGTGCTTTTCTTACCGTTTCCTCCACACACTCTGGTAATACTCTGTAAATGTAAAGTCCCCAATAGTGTTCCCCCTTACATCAGGTGTACCTACCAGCGTAATTCATTACATTGGTTGCCCCCCATCAGACTACCCCCATTAATCAGTTGCCACCATCAGAGTATCCCCTTATACAGCTGTCCCCATAAGAGTGCCACTTTACATCAGGTATTCCCGTCAGAGTGCCCTCTTACATCAGGTTTCTTCATCAGAGTGCCCCCTTACATCTGGTGTCTCCCATCAGAGTGCCCGTTACATCATTTGTCGCCATCAGAGTGCCATCATCAGAGTGCCCCTATACATCATGTGTCCCCATCAGAGTGAACCATAACATAAAATAAGGGGCGTGCTGATGGGCACGCTGGCGAGTTGCATTTATTGACTTTAGAGCGTTTTTACAGCTGAAAAACTCCTCTCAGAACCCACTAGATTTGGGGGTTTTTTTTACAGCCCAAAACAGTTGATAACATCCTATGTGTGCATAGATACATAGGATAACATGCTGGAGAGATTATTGACTAGAAAAAAACATCTGAAGCCAAAAACAGCAGCTGTAAAATGTCCAGTGTGCATGAGGCCTGAGAGTCGGTTCACACTAGGGGCGGCACGACTTGCAGGTCGCCTCACCGTGGCGACCTGCACACGACATCCACGGCGACTTGCAAAACAACTTCTGTATAGAAGTCTATGCAAGTTGCCTCAAAAGAAGTATAGGAACCTTTTTCTAAGTCGGAGCGACTTGCGTCGCTCCTATTAGAACGGTTCCATTGTACAGAACGGGAGGGTTCTTGTCAGGCGACTAGGTCGCCTGACAAGTCGCCCCTGTGTGAACCGAGTCTTACACTCCCTACTTTACATTGTAGCAAAGTGTCATTTCTTCAGTGTTGTCACATGAAAAGATTTAATAAAATATTTACAAAAATGTGAGGGGTGTACTCATTTTTGTGAGACACTGTAGATACCCAACATGTCAAATCTAACATTGCATGTAGCTGCGAAACCGTAACAAACTTCAGTACCCCATATTTTGCACAGGCGATGCTTTAGAAGCCCCTACAGGTTCTTGGTTTATCATTAAACGGGACCCAAGACCTCATTCACATTTCTTGCCCAGTAGGAACATGTGTTCCTGCATGCGATTTTGTAGACATTTCCGTGTGTCACGCATAGGGCACCCCTTTCACCTGAATAGGCTGCCCTATACAAGTTTGTTGCAGAAAAAAAAAAAAAAACTCAAATGACCAAATTTATCCAGATGCATTTTGCTGTGATTTTCATGTGATAACTAGGGCAAAAAAAAAAGCATTTTGTTTGGGGTGCCGTTGAAAGTAGGAATGCACCAAATGGGTTTTTGGGTGCCAAAACCGATACCAAAAATAAATCTTCCTTGATCCCGAAAACCAAAACCGATACAGAAAGTGACTGTTTTTAAAAATATTTTTATACAGGAGATGGTCAGAGACTGGGGACATGGTACAGGAGGTGGTCAGAGACTGCGGACATGGTACAGGAGATGGTCAGAGACTGCGGACATGGTACAGGAGATGGTCAGAGACTGCGGACATGGTACAGGAGATGGTCAGAGACTGCGGACATGGTACAGGAGATGGTCAGAGACTGGGGACATGGTACAGGAGATGGTCAGGGACTGGGGACATGGTACAGGAGATGGTCAGAGACTGGGGACATGGTACAGGAGATGGTCAGAGACTGCGGACATGGTACAGGAGATGGTCAGAGACTGCGGACATGGTACAGGAGATCAATGCAGCCTCACCTGTGCCCATCAGATGCAACCAGCCAGTGTCCCCATTGCAGCCAGTGAAGGGAGAGGAGTCGCAGCCTGTTTGATTACAGCGCTGGGAACATCACAGCTTTCATTTCAATAGCTGTGTGTTCCCCTCTGCGCGCAGTCACATACAGCCCCTCCCCCTTGTCCGGGAAACTTTGATAGACAGATCACCCGTCCCAGGATTGGACGGGTGATCTGTCTATCGAAGTGCCCGGACAAGGGGGAGGGGCTGTATGTAACGGCACGCAGCGGGGAACACACAGCTATTGAAATGAAAGCTGTGGTGTTCCCGGCGCTGTAAACAAACGGGCGGCGGCGGCTCTCCTCTCTTTCAATGATATAGGAAGCCCCCCTGATAGGCAGGACCAGGGGTGGGGGCGGATCACCGCCCAGGCCCCGCCCCATTTTCGGCACCAGTATCGGCAAAAATTCTCTTTCGGATTTTTGCCGAAAGGGCCCATTTTCGGCCGATATGTTTCGGTGGCCGAAATTTCGGTGCATCCCTAGTTGAAAGGCATCAAAATGTTAGGTTTAGCTGCGATTGTAGCGCAATTTGGAATTGCAGGCCAGTTCTGCCTGCGATTCCAAACTGCTGGCCTAAAAGTTTACAGAGACCGGCCTGAATCCTGCTTGCCCGAAATGATGGCCTTCTGCACATGTGCAAGAGTGACATCATCCTGCGCCAGCCAATAAAAATGGCCAAAAAATGAAACACAGAAGAAGAAGATGCCGGCGCTGGACAGGGACAGGACCGCTAAAGGAAAAGTGAGTATTTGCTGCCTTCAGCTCTGCTTTTAAGTTGCATTCCCATGTTTCCCAATGAGTACAGTTCATATCTCTGCAACTTAAAGTCGCAGCAACTTTAAAGTAGTTCCTGCACTAATTTGATCTGACATTCACGCCACTTGAGGGCCATAGGGTTCAATGTAAACCCTCAAAAGCTGCACCTGTTATACATGCGACTTGTGTGCGACTTTGAAGAGCCAGTCGATCACATTGGTCAAAGCCAAAAATGCACTCATCTAAAAATCGCGCTTTAAAAGTTGCAATGGAAATTGCGCGATTTTGAAGTCGCACAAGTGTGAGTGGACTCCAACCATCAATAATGGGCCTAGAATGATTGGTCTGGAGTGTGTGGTGCTCTGTAACACGGGCATCGCAATCAATGTTTTTCTCCATAGGCGCCCTGACACGTATTTATGATCGTACGTCCGTGCCTGTATGTATACGGCCCCTATGCAATCTTTTTTTTTTTTTTTTTTTTTTTTTTTGGTGACAGGTTATCTTTATTAAGACATTAGGGATATAACTGACCCCCGATGTCTCATCTATCCTCCAATGAAGCGAATGGAACACAGATTGTGCTTTATTAGCTTCTTCTCAGCTATACTGGCTGGGGACAGTGACACCGGGAGCTGGAGGTGACATTGTACACGTCAATTCCGGGTCGCTAGTAGGAAGGGGAGATCAGCGAACGCATATTCACCGATCTCCCTCCCCTTCACCTATCAGCACCCAATGAGCACAGGAAACACGCGTCACTCCGCCCACACATCCATTCTGTAAATGGGAAGACTACAAGTCTCATCTTCCACCGCGGCCGAGGGATGTGTAGATCTCAATGGAGTCCAGTGAGGTGACACCGTCCATTGTATCTCCATACAAAGCGGGGGGCGGGACAATGCACCCCCCCCCCCTCATACACTGCTCACAGGTGCAATGCTCTGCAGGATCCAATACAAACATGGAATAAATGCACATTGTTTACTTTGCACATGAATGCATTTATCACATTGTTGCGCAAGGTGGACTATCCCTTTAAGAATGGTAAAGTCCACAGACATCCTTCTCTGAGTCAGTGCCATGGCAGAGCTCCCCCAATCACACCAGACACCCCCCACCCCTCCCCCCTTATACCTCCATACTGCACTCCTCTACCTGATTCCACCGCTACCAGTCTCCTCCTTCTCTCTGCCGTCCTTCTACAGGGTGATGTCATCAACCTGGTCCCGCCCCTTCCGGAGGTGCACATGTGATTTGAGCAACATCCGTTATCTCCTGCGCATGTGCGACATTTCTACGGTGTTTCGTCAGATTAGGCGACCCGCGGAGACAGGAAGTAGTTCAGCGGCCATCTTGAAGAAGGGCAAGCTGGAAAGCAGATAGATAAATGCAGGACCATATGCAGTGTGTGATGTGTGCTGTCTAAGAAGTGGCCTTTGTATATCATCTGACTTTACTCAATTATTATTATTACAGCAGGATATTGTAGGAGCTGCTCCTTCTAAACCATCAACAGTGCAAAATATTAGTAATAATAATACAGTTAATAATAGTAATAACAATAAAATGATGGCGAGTATTAACCACGTGCTCACCTGGCACTTTCACCCTCTTCCTGCCCAGACCGATTTTCAGCTTTAAGCGCTCTCACACTTTGAATGACAATTGCACGTCATGCAACACTGTACCCAAATTAATTTTTTATCATTTTTTTCACACAAATAGAGCTTTATTTTAGTGGTATTTAATCACCACTGGGTTTTTTATTTTTTGCTAAAAAAAAAAGACAGAAAATTTAGAAAAAAACAAATTCATAGTTTGTCATAAAATTTTGAAAACAGGTAATTTTTCTCCTTCATTGATGTGCGCTAATGAGGCTGCACTGACGGCCACTTAGTGTTGGCACTGATAGGTGGCACTGATGATCACTGATGGCTGGCACTGATAGGTGACACTGACAGGCAGCACTGATCGGTGGCACTGATGATGAGGCACTGATGGGCATTGATTGGCAGCACTGGTGGGCATTGATTGGCAGAACTGATGGTGGCACTGTTGGGCAAAGGTAGGTGGCACTGTGGGCACTGATAGGTGGCTCTGGTGGGCACAGATGTGGCAGCCATGGCTCTCTGTGTGAGGTACCAATGTCCCTCTGACAGAAGCTGGTGATTGGTTTTTTTTTTTTCTATTAGCGTTAGAAAAAAAAAAAGATTACCGATCTTCTGTTTTCAAATATGCGAAACAATCAACGCCACCCTAAATTAATCAAGTGCAAAGTTGCAGCCGCTATACACTTTAAGTGAAATCACTACACTTTAAAAAAAATACATATATATATATGTGTACGTGAACCAAAAGACGCACATACACACACACACACACACACACACAGTGCAGCGCTACTACAGTGATAATTCAGGCCGGGTTCATCACACTGGTGCGACACGACAGCCGTCCTACTTTGGATCCGACTTTGTCCTGCGACCAGAAGCCGACATGCGTCCGACTTTCAATGAACGGGGATCTGACCCGCCAATACCAGGCACTGTGTTTGGTATGAATCTTAAGGGGGAACTCCATGCCAAATTTTAAATAAAAAAACGGCATGGGTTCCCCCTCCAAGAGCATGGCCCTTTGGTCTGTTATGGATTTTAAGGGGAACCCCCTATGCCGAAAAACCGGCGTGGGGTCCCCCCCCCCAAATCCATACCAGACCCTTATCTGAGAACGCAGCCCGGCAGGTCAGGAAAAGGGGTGGGGACGAGCGAGCGCCCCTCCCCCTCCTGAACCATACCTGAGGCCGCATGCCCTCAACATGGGAGGGTGGGTGCTTTGGGACTAGGGGGGTCGCGCCCTGTGGCCCCCCCACCCCAAAGCACCTTGTCCCCATGTTGATGAGGACAAGGGCCTCTTCCCGACAACCCTGGCCGTTGGTTGTCGGGGTCTGCGGGCAGGGGGGCTTATCGGAATCCGGGAGCCCCCTTTAATAAGGGGGCCCCCAGATCCCAGCCCCCCACCCTATGTGAATAAGTATGGGGTACATCGTACCCCTACCCATTCAGCTAGGGAAAAAAGTGTCAATAAAAAAACACACTAGACAGGTTTTTAAAATAATTTATTAGGCAGCTCCGGGGGTCTCTTCCTTCTTCTCCGCGCTCTCCGGCCTCTTCTCCGCGCTCTCCGGTATCTTCTGCCGGGCTTCTCCGCTATCTCCTGCTCTTTTGCCCACTCTTTTGCTAGCGGTGGCCTGGTCTTCTCCTTTGGCGCTAGGGTGGTGCGGCCCCCTAGCCCCAAAGCACCCACCCTCCCTTTGTTGAGGACATGCAGCCTGGTACGGTTCAGGAGGGGGAGCGCTCACTCGTCCCCACCCCTTTTCCTGACCTGCTGGGCTGCATGCTCGGATAAGGGTCTGGTATGGATTTGGGGGGGGGGGGTACCCCCCACGCGTTTTTTTCGGCATAGGGGGTTCCCCTTAAAATCCATACCAGACCCAAGGGCCTGGTATGCTCTTGGAGGGGGAACCCATGCCAGTTTTTTATTTAAAATTTGGCGCGGAGTTCCCCCTCAAGATCATCTGAGCACAAGTCGCATGCCAAAGTCGGATCATGCGAGACGGCGATCCGACTTTGATCCGACTTTGATAGTCAATGAGCTAAAGTAGGATCAAAGCCGGACCAAAGTAGTACAGGGAGCATTTTCAAAGTCGGACGGACTTGTGTTGGACCAGTTAGGACGGCTCCCATAGGGAAACATTGATTTTCACACGTCATGCGACATGAGCTCCCAATGTCGGAGCGTTTGTCGCACTAGTGTGAACCCAGCCTCAATGCTAGACTTAGTACTTAGTGCTATGTATACATGCAATAAAATTCAAATTCATAAAAAAATTCATAATCAATGTCCCATAGATCAATATCAATCTGATAGTAGTCCTCCAGTGTTATTATCATATCACCGTGCTTCTCAATAATTCTTATTGCTTGTGCAAAACCACCACCAGATATTTAATCTGCTCACCTGAAGGATAAGTCAGGAAGACTCAAATTAACTCTTTATTTTCACTCCCCAAACGTCTTTTCTTTCTCTCAGGACTCAGCTGTTCAATTTCTCCCTTTCACGATCTCCACTCCACCCAATGTATCCCTCACAGGTAGAGGGTTGATCTCCGAGATAATTCAGCTGTTCCTCCACTTCAAAGGACTCATGTAATCAAAAACACAGCTGACATAGTGCTCTCTGCTATAAAACTTTTATTCAAAACCCCACTAAAAGAGGACACTTACTAGATATAAAAACAAAAATCGCTTGTTACATGTATTGCGAGTGTCCGCTCGCTCACCACCGTGGCTGCGCAACGGCAAAGGCTCGGATCCTCTCCTCTGCACATGTATCGAACTCTGAATGGTCTTCCTCAGCTGAGGAGAAGCACAGTGATATGATAATAACACTGGAGCACTACTATCAAGATTGATATTGATTTATGGGACATTTATTATAATTTTTTTATGAATTCGAATTTTATTGCATGTATACATAGCACTAAGTATAGCATTGAATTATCACTGCAGTAGCGCTGCACTGTGTGTGTGTATGTGCGTCTTTTGGTACACATATGTTTAAATAAATATATATATATATATATATATATATATATATATATATATATATATAAAAATAATCAGAAGGGTGAGGTGCACTACAGTCTCAGATGGCCGTGCTTAGTAATCAAGCCCTCCCACAGGCTTCGACATAGAAAAAAATCCAAAAACAAGGGATTGCTGCACAAACCGTATTTACTTTGAAATCTTCAAAAGGACATCATCACGACATCCATAAAATCAGGCATCCATCATAAACGTTTTCGGGCTATTGTAGATAACGCCCTTCATCAGAAGATCATGCCTATCTAATGAATATACATATAGCAATATATATACTCAATGAACAATCAATTAACGAGCTAATCTCCTGGAATCAATCAAATAATCATTTATGTTTAACCAAATCTGTTATCACATACGCATACAATTATCATCAGATGTGAATACAATTTTTTACAATTTAGGAATCAAAGTCACAGGTAGAAAGAAGATTTTACACTTCATGGAATATGGACACAGAAATCCTGAAATTAAAACGGAAAAATAAAAAAATGAAAAATAAAATATTAAAATGTCACATCTATAAAAAGGTATATATTTTTATATGTGCAGATTTGACCCTTATTATATGATCCACAGTGGATACCTATATCTTGCATGTTAAACTATGCACCCTCTCTATACCTCAACAGGTTGTGCATATCAATCCCTGTATTAGACCATACACACCACAACTAGCACCAATCTGATTGCACGAGATACCGATAAATGTGAAAAAAAAATAGAGAAAGTAAACACTGTTAATTGTGATATATATAAATAACATAAATGACATTAATGGCATTGACCACCTCTCCACAAAATTCTAAACTTTCAAAAGAAAAAAAAAAAGAAGTGTATCCAGCCGATGGATCCAACTCACTTCTTTCTTTCTTAGAGACTTTTCTCTGTCCCCACCACATCTATTTATGGTGACACCATCTATCACCATAAATTTTAGCTGTGACACCGTGTGTCCCCGCTCAACAAAATGTCTAGCCAGAGGAAGTTTAACTAATTTGTCCCGAATGGAGTACTTATGACGAGCTATGCGGTCCTTAACCTTCTGTGTGGTCTCCCCCACATAAAGGAGACCGCAAGGGCATTTTATGATATACACCACGAAGGATGACTGGCAGGTGTAGTGATCTCTGATCAAAATATCATAACCCTTAAGTGGGTGGGAAAAACTTTTCCCTTTCATCATGCTGGAGCATTGGATACAACTTAAACATGGAAATGAACCAGTATTTTTAGGACCCAGAAAGGTTACCCGGGGATTTGGTATTGAAAATTGATCAGACTTCACTAACCTGTCGCGTATTGCCCTGCCGCGTCGGTAGGATGGTAATGGGGGATTATTGAATTCTGGAACCGATGGATAAGCACTTTGCAACATAGACCAATGTCCTTCGTGGTGTATATCATAAAATGCCCTTGCGGTCTCCTTAAGGCTCCATTCACACTAGCGCATTTTTTGATGCATTTTGCAGAAATGCATGGAAATTTTTTAACATGGGTTCCTATGGAACATGTTCACATCAATGCCTTTTTGTATCTCTGCATTTTTGGAAAGGGTCAGGGACTTTTTTTCATGCAAAATGCAGCATTTTGCATGTAATAGAATTCAATGGACAAGCATCAAAAACGCAAGTGCACCGTTTTTGCAGCGTTTTTGCAGTGTTTTTGATGCGTTTTTGATGTTTTTTTTTTTTTTATTAATTTTTTTTTTAGACTGTAAAAAAAAAACAAAAACGCAAAACGCGGCAAAAACGCTGCTCAACGTGGCAAGCATGAAAAAAACCCCTCCAAAAACGCTCAAAAGCAACATGCATAGGTGTGAATCGAGCCTTATGTGGGGGAGACCACACAGAAGGTTAAGGACCGCATAGCTCGTCATAAGTACTCCGTTCGGGACAAATTACTTCCTCTTTGTGTTTGTGGAGTGGGGACGTGTCCGCCAGCTAAGGGCCCCTGTGCGATGCACAGAACGATCGTCTGGTGGGGATGTGTTCGCTCTGCAAAGACATTATCGGTTTAACGAGTGTGCTCTCATGTTACCCCTGTGTGCCTGATCAACGCATTTGTGGCCCAATGAGTGTATGCCTGCCGATAATCTCTCGTCCACAAAGACAGTAGAATAATCCAGGTATACATTGTTCTCTGGAACAATGTATAATAGGGATTTCTATCAACGGAAATACGGAAGTCTTTTGGGTTCTGGTTGTAGACAGGGTTAATGTTTGAAAGCCATGTGGCTTCTAAAAACATACAGGCACCCTGTCTCCACTCAGACACACCCATAAGACTCCTGTAGTCATTGTTTATTGGTTGTTGCATTTTCCTGTGTTAAATCCTTATATGGTCATTGATATCCTGTGAGGTCACAAGCTTTGTAAGAGGTGTTATTGGCTGTTGGAGGCCGAACCCTCGAGCTCCGGGACCTCCTATTGATATGCTAATAAAGTGGCTCACTCAGACAGCTGAGGGTGGCTGGCTGCAGTGTGTTTTTGGAACCGGAAGCAGGAGGATGTGATTCTATTTTGTAAGCATGAGACACACACACACACACACACACCAGAGGAGGGTCTACATTAGAAGGAGAGATATATGATCAAAAGGTGAGATGCATTTATATCATTAGATGAAATTGTTATTATGATTAGAAACAGGAGATTTGGCTGTGTACAACCCTCAGCTTCTTTAGCAAGGCAGTGGTCGTCTTGGAGGTGTATTTGGGGTCATTATCATGTTGGAATACTGCCCTGCGGCTCAGTATCTGAAGGGAGGGGACCATGCTCTGCTTCAGTATGTCACAGTACATGTTGGCATTCATGGTTCCCTCAATGAACTGTAGTTCCCCAGTGCCGGCAGCACTCATGCAGCCCCAGACCATGACACTCCCACCACCATGCTTGACTGTAGGCAAGACACACTTGTCTTTGTACTCCTCACCTGGTTGCCGCCACTCACGCTTGACACCATCTGAACCAAATAAGTTTATCTTGGTCTAGTCAGACCACAGGACATGGTTCCAGTAATTTATGTCCTTAGTCTGCTTGTCTTCAGCAAACTGTTTGCGGGCTTTCTTAAGCATCATCTTTAGAAGAGGCTTCCTTCTGGGACGACAGCCATGCAGACCATTTTGATGCAGTGTGCGGCGTATGGTCTGAGCACTGACAGTCTGATCCCCCACCCCTTCAACCTCTGCAGCAATGCTGGCAGCACTCATACAAAGACAACCTCTGTATATGACGCTGAGGACATGCACTCAACTTCTTTGGTCGACCATGGCGAGGCCTGTTCTGAATGGAACCTGTCCTGTTAAACCGCTGTATGGTCTTGGCCACCGTGCTGAACCTCAATTTCAGGGTCTTAGCAATATTCTTAGGCAATCCTTATGTAGAGCTATGATTCTTTTTTTCAGATCCTCAAATAATTCTTTGCAATGAGGTGCCATGTTGAACTTCCAGTGACTAGTATAAGAGAGTGAGAGTGATAACCTCAAATTTAACACACCTGCTCCCCATTCACACCTGAGACCTTGTAACACTAACAAGTCACATGACACCGGGGAGGGAAAATGGCTAATTGGGCCCAATTTGGACGTTTTCACTTAGCGGTGTACTCACTTTTGTTGCCAGCGGTTTAGACATTAATGGCTGTGTGTTGAGTTATTTTGAGGGGACAGCAAATTTACACTGTTATACAAGCTGTACACTCACTACTTTACATTGTAGCAAAGTGTAATTTCTTCAGTGTTGTCACATAAAAAGATAAAATAAAATATTTACAAAAATGTGAGGGGTGTACTCACTTTTGTGAGATACTGTGTATGTATATATATATATATATATATATATATATATATACACACAGATACACACACAGTATTTATAATAGTATCATTATTATTATATTGTAGATGATTTAGAAGGGCCAGCTCCTTAAATATCTAAAATATATTACTGTATTAATAGTAACCATTATTATTAACAATATTGTCATTATTATTATTGTTGTTATTATGAAATTTATTATGATGATTATTATTTTTGTATTGTAGGAGATTCAGAAGGGCCAGCTCCTAAATATATTACTATAATAATAATCATCATCATTACTAATAATACTATGGTTATCATCGTCATTAATATTATTATTTTTGTATTGTAGAGGATTCAGAAAGGCCAGCTCCTCAAATATATCACTATGATAATAATCATTATTATTGATATTGTCATTATTATTATTTTTGTATTGTAGATGTAGAAGGACCAGCTCCTAAAATATATTACTGTAATAATATTTATTAGTATCCTTATTATTATTAATACTATTGTTGTCATTATTTTTGTTTGTATTGTAGATGATTCAGAAACACCAGCTTTTAAAATATATTACTGTAGTCATAATAGATATTGTCATTATTATATTGTAGATGATTTAGAGAAGGACAAGCTTTTAAAATATATTACTGTAGTAATAATAATTATTTTTTATTATTAATATTATTGTCATTAATAATATTAGAATTGTTTTTTTTATTATTATTACCGTATTTTTGTATTGTAGGTAATACAGAAGGGCCAGCTCCTAAAATATATTATTATAACTGTTCCATACCAATCCATCTCTTTACTGGAACACCTCTACACAATTCAAGATCTAGATCAGCCTTTCTCAACTGGTTTACATTAGAGGAACCGTTAAAAAAAGTTTTCAAGTCTCAGGGAACCCCCTACTATAATGAACTCCCTGGAGGTCAGTAGGAAGAGCACCCCTTACTGTGGCGGTCAGAATGCTACCCTTACAGATAGCTCAAAAGATCATAGGTGTCATTCCACTGGCTCTGTGGTGTTGGTCCTGGAACTATGTAGACACCATGAGATGTGAGGTCAATTAGCTACAGCTCACGGAAACTCCTAGGAAACTCTGGAGGAACCCTGGTTGAGAATGCCCAATCTAGACCTATGAACCACTTCCGAAACCCAATATGTATTTGCCCTCATGAGACACTATTAGTCCAAAGCAGGTATCTGAACTCTTTGTACAATTCCAAGGAACATTGGTAAAATTGCAGAAAATAAAATAGCCATGGAAGCCGGTGAATATCCTTGACTAAAGGTCAAAACCGGTCAGAAAATTCAGCAAGGATTCCATTCTAAGAGAAGCGTTTGGGGTGAGGTAGGGAAATGAACATTGTCAGGCTCGACTAATGTCCCTCTAATAGCCTTTTGGAAAAATAATGTTACTCTGAAGGGTTTCTGAACTCTTCTGCTGTGCACCACCCTATACCGCAGTACTATGTAATGAGGGTCCGGGTCGAGCTTTGTTTTCAATAACTTAGAACACGTGTCAAACACAAGGCCCACGGGCTGAATCCGGCCGACCAGGTCTTTTCATGTGTCCCTCAAACCTCTCCTGCAGCTGTGGAACCCCCCTTTGTCTCCTTGCCCACCTTGTCTCAACAGTCAGCAGCAGAGAGGATGACATAACTCCTCCGCCAGATCCTGTGCTTCTCCATGCAGCTGTGGAAAGGCTCATCTTTGTTCCCCCCCCCCCCCCCCACTCAGCAGCAGAGATGAGGACAGAACTCCTCCTACAGATCCTGCACCTCTCTGTGCACCTGCAGCACCCCCTCATCTCAGCCTCCCCTGGTCTCAGCATTCAGCAGACTCCTGGCAGCTGACTCCAGCCTTCCTCTGGTCCTCCTCCAGACACTGCACTTTCTGATTCCCAGCTCCGCCCCCAACTTCTCCATGGCAGCAGCACAAGGTAAGGAGGGTGGTAATGTACTGTAATGTAAGGGGGGGTGGGGTGCTCTGGACATCTAGTCATACAGATACAACTGCCAACCATAATACTGACACAGCCCGCAATGAAACTGAGTTTGACGCCCCTGACTTGGAGGATGGATGAAAGGTTTATTGCAATAGAAGCATTAAATAGCACAAACTGTATATTTATACAGGGCTCAAAATCACATAAAAGGGACATTTGAAGGAAAGGACAAAGTCATCTGTAACTGCAATTTTCATTGTTTTAGGTACCCGATTTCCCAGAAGTCCCCTGTTTCCTAGCTTTTAGTGAATTAACCACTTCAGCCCCAGAAGGATTTACCCCCTTAATGGCTAGGCCATTTATTTGCAATACAGCACTGCGTCGCTTTAACTGACAATTGTGCAGTCGTGCGACGCTGTGCCAAAACAAAATAGATGTCCTTTTTTCCCCACAAATAGAGCTTTCTTTTGGTGGTATTTGATCACAACTATCACATTTATTTTTTGCGCTATAAAACAAAAAAAGACCGTCAAGTTTGAAAAAAAAAAAAAAAAAAAAAAAAAAAAACTATATTTTTTACTATAATAAATTTTCAAAAAAAAAAAAAAAAAATCGTCATCAGCTTAGGCCAATATGTATTCTGCTACATATTTTTTTCGTAAAAAAAAAAAAAAAAAAAAAAAATCGCAACAAGCGTATATTGATTGGTTTGCGCAAAAGTTATAGCATCTACAAAATAGGAGATAGATTTAAGGCATTTTTTTAATAAATTTATTTTCTTACTAGTAATGGTGGTGATCAGCGATTTTTAGCGGGACTGCGATTGGACAATTTTTTGGGACCAGTCACATATTACAGTGATCAGAGCTAAAAATAGCCACTGATCACTCTATAAATGACATTGTCAGGGAAAGGGGTTAACACTAGGGGGTGATCAAGGGATTAAAAGTGTCCTAGGGAGGCGCTTCTAACTGTGGGGGGGAGTATAGCGACTAGAAGAGGAGAGAGATCGCTGTTCCTGATCACTAAGAACTGCAGATCCCTCTCTCCTCCCCTGACAGAACGGGGGGATGTTTGTTTACATTGACAGATCCCCGTTCTGGCACTCTGTGGAGCGATCGCAGGTAGCACGTTCCTGCTAAAGCCTTTAAAAGGGACCGCCCTACCGGTATGGCAAATCGCGCAGCTGAGCCAACCTGCCGCAGTATAACTGCAGCGGCTGGTCGGCAAGCGGTTAAAGTACATAAGCCGTAGTCGAACGTTCTAGGAAAAATTGATTTGTTTTGTACTTGCCTTATTCGATAGTTCATTGAGGGACACAGAACTCCACTCAATCTACACTATATTGTCAAAAGTATTGGGACGCCTGCCCTTACACACACACATGAACTTTAATGGCATCTCAATCTTAAGCCTCGTACACACGGTTCGATTGTTGAAAGGGGATTGTCTGTTGACTGACTGTTGTCCTAAATTCTTACCGTTAGTACGCTCCTTTAGACAATTGTTCTCCAATTTTCGGCCAACAAATGTTGGATGGCAGGCTAGTAAATTTTCGGCGGACAACGGCTCCACGTCTGATTTTCCGTATGGTCAGTACACAAATCCGTCACACAAAAGTCGAAAGTACAAACACGCATGCTCGGAATCAATGCTCACCAAACACGTAATTAACAGAAGTGGACCAAAGGGTGGCGCTCAAGAGCTGAAATTCCTCGTAGTACATCACTACGTTCGTGTTTGTGGCACGGAAATTGTGTAACGTTAGTATGCAAGACAAGATCCTGGCACAAGTCCTTTTGACAAAAATCAGACGCACAGTTGGCCAACAATCGTACCGCGTGTACGAGGCTTTAGTCCGTAGGGTTCAATATTGAGTTGGCCCAACCTTTGCAGCTATAACAGCTTCAACTCTTCTAGGAAGGCCGTCCACAAGGTTTAGGAGTGTGTCTATGGGAATGTTTCATCATTCTTCCAGAAGTGCATTTGTAAAGTCAGGTACTGATGTTGGATGAGACTTTAGTGGGTTATTTTTCAAACTATTTCCTCTTTTAGAAGTTGTTGAGTACCCACTTTTGGAACTTTGACAATCAGTGGCAAAACAGGAAGAAGTTTTATTTCTGAGCCATGGGGTTCCTCTGGATGTCATCTGGAGATCCTGTTTTTCCACTATTTAACCACTTAAGGACTGGGCCTATTAAAATATGTTTGTTTTTTGTGAAAAAGTTACTTAGAACCCCTAAACACACATATATATATATATATATATATATATATATATATAATTTTTTTTTTTTTTTTCAGACACCCTAGACCTAAAAAATAAAATGGCGGGCGCACAGCAGTCTTACAAACGCAATGTTTTGGGAAAAAATACACTTTTTTTAATTAAAAAATAAGAAAAAACTGTAAAGTTAGCCCAATTTTTTTTTTTTTTTTATATTGTGAAAAATGTTACACCGAATAAATTGATACCCAATGACGACAAACTTTGACCCTTAAACATATCCATAGGTGTCATGTAAAGATTTCTACAGGTTACCAGTTTTGAGTTACAGAGAAGGTCTTTTTCTAGAATTATTGCTCTCGCTCCAACGATCACATGGATACCTCACATGTGGTTTGAACACCGTTTACATATGCGGGCACGACTTATGTATGTGTTCACTTCTGCGCGTGAGCACAGAGGAATGGGGCGCTTTAATTTTTTCACGTTTTAATTTTTACACTGTCACTTGGATTACTTTTATTCCTATTACAAGGAATGTAAACATCCCTTGTAATAGAAAAAAAAAAAAAAGCATGACAGGACCTCTTTGATGTGAGATCTGGGGTCAAAAAGACCTCAGCTCTCACATTTACTCTTAAATGCAATAAAATAAATAACATTTAAAAAAAAAAAAATTTTTCTTTCAAAAAAAAAAAAAAAAAAATTAAGTCTCTTTAAGGTCGTTGGGCGGAAGTGAAGTTTGATGTCGCTTCCATCATCCAACGTCATTGAGTCAAGCCATGGGTCCCTCAGTTGACACAGCGCCTCAGAGGGGAAAGGATCAGATCGTCTCCTCCACCACCGACGGCTCCGGTAAATGGCGGAGATGAACAGAATGTGGCGGGAGGGGGGTGGGCACCTCTCCCGCTGCCAATAAAAGTGATCTTGCGGCAAATCCGCTGCGGAGACTACTTTTATCCAAAAGCAGACCGCCTGCCTTCAAGAATATACCGGTGTTATGGCAGCTATCTGCTGCTATAAGAACGGTATTCAACATCAAAGTACCGATGTATAACGACAGCGGGCGCTCCAGAAGTGGTTAAATGTGATGGCTGACGTTGCAAGCTGATCTCCAATCTCAGTTGACGCCTCCTCAGGGGAAAACGCGTTGGAAGGAGCCAGTTGTAATGTCGGAGAGCACAAAGCAAGGTCCATAAAGACATGGATGAGCAAGTTTGGGGCCAGCCAAAGTTGGGAGCATGAAATTGTCCGAAATGTCTTGGTATGCTGACGCCTTAAGAGTTCCCTTCACTGGAACTAAGAGGCCAAGCACAAGCCCAGAAAAACAACCCCACACCATAATCTCCCCTCTACCAAATGATTTGGACCAGTGCACAAAGCAAGGTCCATAAAGACATGGATGAGCAAGTTCAGGGTGGAGGAACTTGACTGGCCTGCACAGAGTCCTGACCTCAACCCAATAGAACATCTTTGGGGTAAATTCAAGCAGAGACCGCCAGCCAGGTCTTCTCATCCTCATCAGTGTCAGACCTCACAAATGTGCGTCTGGAAGAATGGTCAAATATTCCCATAGACACACTCCTAAACCTTGTGGACGGCCTTCCCAGAATAGTTAAAGCGGTTATAGCTGCAAAGGGTGAGGCAACTCAATATTGAACCCCACGGACTAAGACTGGGATGCCATTAAAATTCACGAGCGTGTAGAGGCAGGCATCTCAATAATTTTGACAATATAATGTATGTAAGGGAATAGCCGACACATCTGGGAGGTCTGGACACTATGCAAATCAAATAAGGGCACAGCGCCATCTAGTGGCTGGCTATACCATTGCATGTGGCTGGCTATACCATTGCATGTGCATTACAAGGAGTAGAAAGCAGAACCTCAAAAAATGGAAAACAAGCCAATTACAGCTTCACTTGAGAGCAAACTTGCAACCATGAATGCTATACCTTTTTTTTACCCCTTGATCAGATCACTACCAGGCAGGCCTGCGAGTAAAACAAAAACACATAGAACCCAATAATGTCAACGTAAAAGCCATTAAAACTTTATTGAGATATAAAAAACAGAATCATCTTTTTAATGTCTGGAATATCTGGATGTCTGCATTAACAACTCCTACAACATAACAATAAAAAAAAATAAAAAAATACAGCAACAATAAAATGCACCTTTGATATTGTCACATTTATTTAAAGCTGAACTCCACTCTTATCTTTCTTTCCCAAACTTAACCACTTCATCTCCAGAACATTCCCCTCCCCCCCTTATGACCAGGCCATTTTTTGCTATTTGACACTGCGCTACTCTAACTGGTAATTGCGCAAACATGTAATACTCTACACAAACAAAATTAATATTTTTTTCCCCACAACTAAAGCGTTATTTTGGTGGTAATTGGGTTCTTATTTTTTTTGCGCTATAAACCGAAAAGCAACATACCTATTGAAGAAAAATTTTTTTTTTACTTGTTATAAAACATCCAATAAAATCATTTAAAAAAAAAAAAAAAAAAAAATGTATTCCACTCCATGTCTTTGGTTAAAAAAAAAAAAATCCCAATACGTGTATATTGATTGATTTGCGTTAAAGTTATAGCATCAACAAACTATGAGACATACTGGATTTTTTTTTTTTATACTAGTAGTGGTGGCGATCAGCGACTTATAGCGGGACGGCGGGCAATCTGACACTTTGTGAGAACTGCCAATGACATCTCCAGTAACACGAATACAGTGATCAGTGCTAATAATACACACTGTCACTGTACTAAGGCGCGTGCCTGCCCCCTGCCCCCCTACCCAGAAATGCAGACTCAAGGATATATATATGTACACAAAGCTCTCTCCTGTCAATCGCTCAGACGATCGACGGGTCCCAGTCATAAATCATTGGCTGGGAATTGCTGATCAACATATGCTGGGGCCGCCCCCCCCCCCCCCACGGGAAATACAGACTCACGTGTGTGTATGATTCTGCGCAGCTGGCCCGCACTGCAGCAGTAAAACTAAAGTGCGCAGTCGGCAAGTGGTTAATAGCAAGACCTCTCCTGTGTTGAAACCATTAACTTTCATTTCCCTGCAAACTTGCATCTCCATAATATAACCCTTTGAAGCCACATGTGAAAAACACATCCCTGGCTCCCTTTAGACGTGCATGCTCGAGCAACCAATCAACAGCAAGAACAGCTAAAGTCTGCCCCACCTAGTGGTCAGCAGGGAGGAGCATGCTACTCTAAAGGGATCCCAGGGATGTGTTCTTTTATATAGTGCTTTTGAGGGAAGATCCAAGGCAACGTGCTGTGACTTTTACAAAAGCATGTAAGCACACATATTCTTATGACAAAATTGTGCTTGAAATGAATGATCTGTGGACAGGACCTCTACAACATATAGTTTAAAGGTGGTTTCTGGGAAAACAGATTTACACAGCTCTCCTACATAGCACAGCCCGGTCTAGAGGTGAGGAGACCTCCCCCTGTCTGCTGCAGTCAAGTAACACTTACAGGTCTTTTCCCCCCTCCAACCTGCGACTGGACAGTGAAAAGAGAAGCAGCACATCGACAGGCTCATCTCCCGGCTCTCTCTTCCTAACAGCATGTCTCTTGGCTGCAGCACAGCAGGAAATGAGGCTGGTGCTATCTGACTTGAGATGCTCACAGTGTGCAGCGAAATCAGAGTAAGCAAATCTGGTACAGGAGAAGAGCCTGTAGAACTGTGCAAGACTGAAGGGAAGGTTGGAGTTCATCTTCAACACGTTAACTTGCGGAACGCCCGCACGCAATGTACTGCGAATGGGCGGCCTGTGCAGGCAAATCAACGTACTGGTACATTGCTGCCTGCTTCTGTCAGCAAGTCCTGGCCAATAATTCATGTCCAATCACAGCTCAGAGCCCCACTGTACACAGAAGGAACGATCCCTGTTTCTCAACCCTGCAAAAGGGATAAGAAACAAAAGAGCTCTTAGTAAAAGCAGCACATATTAC
The DNA here is from genome assembly GCA_037952835.1 of Lithobates septentrionalis. Classification (NCBI taxonomy): domain Eukaryota; kingdom Metazoa; phylum Chordata; class Amphibia; order Anura; family Ranidae; genus Lithobates; species Lithobates septentrionalis. The sequence continues at coordinate 1,847,272 of JBBDGP010002453.1, forward strand.
ATATTGTTAAAAGCACATTTAACCCTTTGATTGCCCTAGATGTTAACCTATTCCCAGCCAGTGGTATTAGTACAGTGACAGTGTATTGTATTATCATTGATCACTGTATTAGTGTCACTGGTTATGTCAGCGGCAGTTAGTTGCCCCACCAGTGTCAGTGTCAGATTGACCGCCACACTATCGCACTCCTGTTATAATTTGCTGATCCCTGCCATTAGTAGTATTAAAAAAAAAAAGAAAAAAAAATCATCTATAAAAAAAAAAAAAAAAAAAACACACCACACACACACACCATAGTGTGTAGGCACTATAACTTTCACTTTAGGGTTTATGTCTTTTGATTTTCTCGTGTTTTGAATCACTATCAATGCATAGCTAACCTTATTCTGAGTTTTAGATTCTTTGCAGATACCCAGACATTCTGCAGAAGAACATGACAATACAATACAACTTTCATTGGTCCCTCAACAGATCAGTGCTATGAGGCAACAAACCTATGAAGCTTCATCCACCATGCTTCACAGTTTGGGTGAATATTTGGCGTTCTATATGCTATACTGTATACATATGTTAAAAACAGCTTAATGTAGAAAATTGTTCCATTAGGACTGTGAAAGACCCAAGTGGTCTTCAGAAAAATTGAAGCAGGCCCTAATTATTCTTGTTGAACAGCAGTGTCCTCCTCCATGGTAAAGTCCCTTGAACACCACTTGTTCAGTGTTTTCCTAATAGTAGACTCATGAACGTTGATGTTAGCAAGTGCCAGAGATGCCTTCAGGTCTTTTGCTGTCACCCTAGTGTTGTCCCTCATGTGTTTGAGGATTGTGTTGCGTGCCTGTGCGCTGATCTTTGTAGGACGCCCGCTCCTAGGGAGAGTGACGACCGTGCTGAATTTTTTCCATTTGGAAATGATCCCTTTGACTGTGGACAGATTCATATCCAAGTCTTTGGCAATCTTTTTGTAACCTTTACCACTCTTATGAGCTTCAACAACTTGTTTCCGGAGGTCCTCTGAGATCTCTTTGGATCGGACTACGCCAAACTTCGAAGTGCGACGTTTCTGTTTACGTTGAGTAACAGGAGAGTTTGGAACGAGAACAGTCTTTATATTCCCCAGATCTTTATCCCCAGAAGTTGCGTCTTCTTCTCCGGAGGACACATGTTCTTCTCTTTTCCCAGATGTATCCGATTCCCTGGAGGACACATGTCTGTCTTCTTTCCCTGATGTGTCTACTTCCCTGAAGGACTCATGTTCTCCTTTCCCATAAGTCTCTTCGTCTCCAGAGGACACTTCTTCTTTCACCTTGATGTTAAACTGTTTGGCCAAAAATCCATCGTGGCCATCTAAATTTTCATCCTCACAAGAGTCAGAATTTGAGGTTTTTGTGTGGTGACCAGGTGCAATAATGGTGGTACGGGAGGTGGTTTCTCTTCCAGCAGATGCTTTCCTAGTAGAACGCCTTTTCCTCACATTCCGCTTATTACGAAGACCATCTTCACAGACACTGCCATCTTTATCACTTTTATCCTCCATCTTTTCAACAGGACTATGAAATATCTCCAATGTGTTATTGGTTAAAGTTCCATCTACCAGAAAGAAAACAAAAAAAAAAAAAAAAAAAAACCATGAAGACGGAAACATTCAATGCCAACTATATATACGTGGTGACAAGCTATGGTGGAGCTATGAAACCAGTCGACCCAATCAAGAAATATAATGTTAATCTTATAATACAGATGTAGAACCGATTACCACAATCAAAGATGGCTACTCTACACTGTGCTTTAACCACTTCCATACTGGGTCTATTCTGGCACTCCTCTCCTACATATAAAAATCTAAATTTTGTTGCCAGAAAATTACTCAGAACCCCCAAACATTATGTTTTTTTAGCAGACACCCTAGGAAACAAAATGGTGGTCGTTGCAACTTTTTATGTCGCACGGTATTTGCGCAACAATTTTTCTAACGCTTTTTTTTGGAATGAATTAACACAAAACAATAAAGTTAGCCCATTTTGTTTGTATAATGTGAAAGATGATGTTACGCCGAGTAAATAGATACCCAACATGTCACGCTTTAAAACTGCGCACACTCATGTAACGGCGCCAAACTTTGGTACTCTAAAATCTCCATAGGCGACGCTTTCATTTTTTTTACAGGTTACCAGTTTAGAGTTACAGAGGAGGTCTGATGCTTTCCTGCCGACATCTCAGCTTTGTTTACATCTGCAGGCCGGTTGTGAGATCATAACGTCGCACCCGGGCCTCCGACGGTCATAGAGATGACTGGGGACCATCTGGTCACTGGAAATCTCTATGCTCTTCATCTGGCGGCGGCGGATTGTTTCTCCGGGTCCCCGATGGCATGGGAGAAGCTCCGGAGGGCGGAGTGAGAAGGGGGGATGTCCCCTCCTGCTGGCTGTAAGAACGATGAAGCTGAACTGCCACTATGATCGCTCTTACGGTACACAGAATCGCCAGCTGAAAAAGATGATATCTGAATGATGCCTGCAGCTGCAGGCATCATTCAGACATCACCACTGAAAGTCAAGGACTTAGCTTTCATTAATCTTCTTATACCTTCTCAGTTCCCCAGGACAGAGCTGGGGCAAGGGGTGGACAGAAGGATCACGAGCCCTGGGCGCTCAGCTCTCTAGCTACCCGAATGCCAGGAGTGACGCTGCCGTCATTAAGAGCAGAGCACAGTGCAGACTGCGATAGCTGCTGGAAGGAGGATTTTGTCCCCCCCCCTCCCTTCAGCTGCAGGACTGGATCTCCTTCCCCCTACCTCCTGTGGCAGTTTGAGGCTCTGGTGTAGGATAACCCTGACTCTGAGGCGGTTTGCTGGCTATTGCTGCTTGTTGTGTGGGCAGGATGGGGTTGCGGCCAGAATCTGAGATCCCACCCAACCGCCTAAAAGCGGGAGATGTGAGCTGAGAAAGAGTGAGTGTGTGCTGAGGTAACCGGTGATATCTGATGTCATTGCTGCTCCATGTCCACCACCAGAGCACAGGAAGTAGGGCAGTGGGACTGGAGCAGGCTGGAACTGAGGAAGGGGTTAACATTGTCGTGACCACCAATGCAGGTGGGGGATAGGGGGTTAACTTTCATTGACCACCCCCTGCATTGGTCCACATGGCAGTGTATTTGTGGTAATGTCAGTGAAAGTTAACCCTCTCCCCCCACATTGGTGGTCACTGCAGGGGTTTAATTTTGATGCCGCTGACCACCAATGTGACGCCAATGTTGGGGGGTATTAATGCATCCGCTGACATCAACACTGGGTGATATTAACTCATCCACTGACATTAATGCTGGGGGATATTAACCACTTCAGCCCCGGAAGAATTTACCCCTCCAAACAAAATGTATGTCTTTTTCCCACAAATTGAGCTTTCTTTTGGTGGTATTTGATCACCTCTGTGGTTTTTATTTTTTGCGCTATAAAACAAAAAAGACCGACAATTTTGAAGAAAAAAAATTAATATTTTTTACTTTTTGCTATAATAAATATCCAAATTTATAAAAAAAAAATAAACCCCCCCAAAAAAACAAAAAACTGTTCCCTCAGTGTGTTCTAACTGTAGGGGGGGGGTGTGGGACTGCCTGGGGGAGGAGACCGATCGTTGTACCTATATACTAGGAACAATCGGTCTCCTCTCCCCTCCCAGAAAGGGGATGTGTGTACACACACACACACACACACACACACACACACACACACACACCAGTTCTGGCTCTGTCAGGAGCGATCGCGGCCACCGGGCATGCGCATCAGCTCCTCAGTGATGCGGTGCGCTCTCCCCCCTATACCCCTTAAAGCGGCCGCCATACAGCTACGGCGATTCGCGCAGGGGAACCATTCTGCCGCTGTCAAATTACAGCAGGCGGTCGGCAAGTGGTTAATGTGTCCTCCGATACCTGTATTGGGGATTTTTTTGGACATCCACTGACACCAATGTTGGACGTTATTATGGCGTCTACTGGCACTAATGCTCAAGGTTATTAACACATCCACTAACATTAATGCTGGGGGTAATTCTTTTCTTTTGCACAAGTTTAAAAAAATTATTTGGAGGCCTGAATATCAGTGAAAATCCCCTCAAACATGAAACATTTTCTGAAATCAGAGACCCTAGAGAATAAAATAGTGGTTGTTCTAATGCTTTTGTCACAAAATTAGCGCAATGGTTTACGAAGCTCAAAATGTCAGGAAAAAAAAAAAAAAAAAAAAAAAAAAAAAAAAAAAAACACACACCACACTAAAGTTCATTTTAGGGCAAATAAATGACTCAATTTGGTGATGAAATATAAAAGATGAGGTTGCACCGAGTAAATAGATACCCAACACGTGAAAGCCTAAAATTGCGTGTAGATAAATGTACGTCATTACTTTGGCTGCTAACTGCTGCCATAACCCCGGTATATTTTTTTTTCAGTCACGTGGTTGGCTTTCATATAAAAGTGGTCCCAGTGGTGGATTCGCTGCAAGATCACTTTTATAGGCAGCAGGAGAGGTGCCCCCCACCCCCCGCAACTTTCTGGTGGTCTCCGAGCTTACCGGAGCCATCAGTAAGCCCGGAGCCGATCCGTAACCCTCTGATGCCTTGGCAGAAAAAAAAAAATTCCTTTAAGCATGAGAGGCGGAAATGAAGTCAGACGTCACTCCGCTCCACCAAGGGCATAGAGCCGAGTGGGGGCTAGCTTGCGACGTCAAATGTCACTTCCGCCTCTTGGGCTTAAAAGGGATTTTTTTTCTTCTTTAAGTCAAAATGGCATTTTTTTATTTTTTTTTTCAGTGCTTCTAAAAAGTTAAAACGAGAGAGTTGGGGTCTTTTTAACCCCAGATCCCTCAATAAAGAGGACCCGTCATGCTTATTTCTATTACAAGGGATGTTTGCATACAAGTGAAAAAAAAAAAAAGTAAAAAACAAAACAAAAATGGGGACAGTGTAAAAATAAAAAAGTAAAATAAAAAAATTTTTAGAACGCCCCATCCCTCCAAGCTTGGGTGCAGAAGCGAACACATTTGTAAGCCGCGCCCACATATGTAAAACGGTGTTCAAACCATACGTAAGGTATCGTGGTGTTCGTTCGAGTGAGAGCAATAATTCTATCACTAGATCTCCTCTGAAACTCTAAACAGGTAAAAAAAAAAATACCTTTACTGTTTTTTCAAAAAAATTGCATTTGAAACACACACACACACACACACACACACACACAGTATCTCACAAAAGTGAGTACACACCTCACATTTTTGGAAATATTTTATTATATCTTTTCATGTGGCAACACTGAAGAAATGACACTTTGCTACAATGTAAAGTAGTGAGTGTACAGCTTGTATAACAGTGTAAATTTGCTGTCCCCTCAAAATAACTCAACACACAGCCATTATTGTCTAAACCGCTGGCAACAAAAGTGAGTACACCCCTAAGTGAAAATGTCCAAATTGGGCCCAAAGTGTCAATATTTTGTGTGGCTACCATTATTTTCCAGCACTGCCTTAACCCTCTTGGGCATGGAGGTCACCAGAGCTTCACAGGTTGCCACTGGAGTCCTCTTCCACTCCTCCATGATGACATCACAGAGCTGGTGGATGTTAGAGACCTTGCGCTCCTCCTCCTTACGTTTGAGGATGCCCCACAGATGCTCAATAGGGTTTAGGTCTGGAGACATTCTTGGCCAGTCCATCACCTTTACCCTCAGCTTCTTTAGCAAGGCAGTGGTCGTCTTGGAGGTGTATTTGGGGTCGTTATGTTGGAATACTGCCCTGCGGCCCAGTCTCTGAAAGGAGGGGGATCATGCTCTGCTTCAGTATGTCACAGTACATGTTGGCATTCATGGTTCCCTCAATGATCTGTATTTCCCCAGTGCCGGTGTCTTGCCGAATAAGTTCCTTCGGCGGATAGGTTCCCCCCCTGTACTGCGCAGGCGCAGCGCCTGCGCAGTACGTACTACTGTCGGCCGCCGGAGATAGCCGAAGCTCAAACTCTTCAATCAGCTGTACACGGCGCCTGCGCTCTGGGTCCAGGTTCCTTCCCCTCTATCCAAGTGGACCTAGAGGGGGAAATCTAAAAGTGCCGAGCGAAGAGAGGCCGTGCCCGAAGCGTGGCGAGCGAAGCGAGCCCGCGAGGGGCCCTCATACAGGCGCTGTGTACAGCTGATTTTCAGCTGTTCCGCTATTTCCGCCGGATTCTACTGCGCATGCGCAGTAGAGGGGGGAACTAATCCGCCGAGCGGAACTTTCTCGGCAGAACACCGGCAGCACTCATGCAGCCCCAGAGCATGACACTCCCACCACCATGCTTCACTGTAGGCAAGACACACTTGTCTTTGTACTCCTTACCTGGTTGCCCCCACACACGCTTGACACCATCTGAACCAAATAAGTTTATCTTGGTCTCATCAGATCACAGGACATGGTTCCAGTAATCCATGTTCTTAGTCTGCTTGTCTTCAGCAAACTGTTTGCGGACTTTCTTGTGCATCATCTTTAGAAGAGGCTTCCTTCTGGGACGACAGCCATGCAGACCAATTCGATGCAGTGTGCGGCGTATGGTCTGAGCACTGACAGGCTGACCCCCCCACCCCTTCAACCTCTGCAGCAATGCTGGCAGCACTCATACGTCTATTTCCCAAAGACAACCTCTGGATATGACGCTGAGCACGTGCAACTTTTTTGGTCGACCATGGCGAGGCCTGTTCTGAGTGGAACCTGTCCTGTTAAACCGCTTTATGGTCTTGGCCACCATGCTGCAGCTCAGTTTCAGGGTCTTGGCAATCTTCTTATAGCCTACGCCAGTGATGGTAAACCTTGGTACCCCAGATGTTTTGGAACTACATTTCCCACGATGCTCAACTACACTGCAGAATGCATGAGCATCATGGGAAATTCCAAAACATCTGGGGTGCCAAGGTTCACCATCACTGGCCTACGCCATCTTTATGTAGAGCAACAATTCTTTTTTTTTTTAGATCCTCAGAGAGTTCTTTGCCATGAGGTGCCATGTTGAACTTCCAATGACCAGTATGAGAGAGTGGGAGCAATAACACCAAATTTAACACACCTGCTCCAAATTGATACCTGAGACCTTGTAACACTAATGAGTCACATGACACCGGGGAGGGAAAATGGCTAATTGGGCCCAAATTGGACATTTTCACTTAGGGGTGTACTCACTTTTGTTGCCAGCGGTTTAGACATTAATGGCTGTGTGTTGAGTTATTTTGAGGGGACAGCAAATTTACACTGTTATACAAGCTGTACACTCACTACTTTACATTGTAGCAACGTGTCATTTCTTCAGTGTTGTCACATGAAAAGATAGAATAAAATATTTACAAAAATGTGAGGGGTGTACTAACTTTTGTGAGATACTGTATATAATGTTTAAGATTTCTAAGTAATTTTCTAGCAAAAAAAATTACAGATTTTTACTGACAAAAAATGTCAGAAATAGACCTGGTCCTAAAGTGGTTAAAAAAATAAATTTGAAGCCTGAAGAATAGTGAAAACCCCCAAACATGAAATATTTTCTGAAATCAGAGACCCAAGAGAATAAAATATTAGTCATTCCAATGTTTTTTGTCACAAAATTAGCGTAATGGTTTATGAAGCTCAAAATTTCAGTATAAAAAAAAAAATACACTAAAGTTCATTTTAGGGCAATAAATGACTCAATTTAATGATAAAAAAAAAAAAATAAAAAAAAATGAGGTTGTACCGACTAAATAGATACCCAACATGTCAAAATGTAGCCACGAAATGGTGACAAACGTCCTATGTTTTCCATAGGCGAAACTTTAAAAGCCCCCTACTGGTCATCAGTTTAGAATTAAAATGGGAGGTAAAGGGCCCCCGGCGACATATTGCCTAGGAGGAACGCGCGTTCCCGATTATTGCAGAGCGATTCACAAGTGTTTTCCGTGTGTCGCGCTCAGCGTTGCCCGTTCACCTAAATGGGCTGCCCTATGCATGTTTGTCGCGACGTAGAAGCTGAGGGACCAAATTTGGCTCTGAGGCTGGCGCGTTTTGCCACGATTTTTGTGCATTTTCTCGTGTGACAATCGTTTGGGGTGCCATTCATTCACACGATTGTAGCAAACATTTCCTGAACCAGCCAAAGAAGATGGCGGTAAACAGAAGAAGGCGGAAAACAGAAGAAGGCGCTGGCCAGGGATGGGACTGTTGGGGGCGGGGAGGAGCAATGTGAGTATTTGCCGCCTTCACTATAAATAATGGTCCTAGAATTGTTGCTCTCACTCTGGTGTGCGCGGCGAGAAGTAACATGCGTATCGCAATCAATGTTTTTGTGCGTGGGCCCCCCCCCCCCCCCGACGCGTGTGTTTACAATCGCATGTCCGTGCGCGTGTGTCCCCTATGTGATTTATTTTTGTGATAGGTTCTCTTAAATAAGACATTAGGGGTTTAAAAGGCCCCGGATGTCTCATCTGTCCTCCAATGAAGCTAATGGAACACAGATTGTGCTTTATTAGCTTCTTCCCAGCTATACTGGCTGGGGTCAGTGACACGGGGACATTGTACACATCACTTCCGGGCCACTAGTAGGAAAGGGAGATCTGCGAATGAACATTCACCGATCTCCCTCCACCATCACGGTCCTGATGAGCACAGGAAGCTCGGAAAACATGCGTCACGTCTATTTTGTAAATAGGAAGACTACAAGTCCCATCTGCCAACGCAGTGGAGGGATTTGTAGATCACAATGGAGTCCAATAAGGTGACACCGTCCACTTCGTCCGTACAGAGCGGGGGCTGGAGGGGACATGACATTGCACCCCCTCATACATTGATCACAGGTGAAATGCTCTGCATTATCCAATACAAACATGGAATAAATGCACATTAGTTACTTTGCACATGGTGAATGCATTTATCACATTGTTGTACAAGGTGGACTATCCCTTTAAGAATGGAAAAGCCCACAGACATCCTTCTCTGAGTCAGTGCCATGGCAAAGCTCCCCCCAATCACCCCAGACCCCCCTGTACCTCCATACTGCACTCCTCTACCTGAGTCCACCGCTACCACTCTCCTCCTTCTCTCTGCCGTCCTTCTACAGGGTGACGTCACCAGCCTGGTCCCGCCCCTTCCGGAGGTGCGCACATGATTTGAGCAACATCCGCTGTCTTCTGCGCATGCGCGACAGTTCCACGGCCAGAGGGACAGAGAGGGGTCTGGCTGCAGGACACGGATCATGAGCTGCCTACTGCGCATGTGCGACGGTTCTGCGGCTAAGACAGGAAGCATCACGGCAGCCATCTTGGAGAAGGGCAAACAAAGCTATACTGTACATAGGAAAATATTGTATGCACTGTGTGATGAGTGGTGACTTGTAGCCTTTCTGTATCATCTGACATTACTCAATTATTATTATTACAGTAAGAAATTTTAGGAGCTGGTCCTTGTAAATCATCTACAATACAAAATAAAAATAATACTAATAAAAATAAAATTATTAATAATAAAATTATGTTAATTTTTATCATGAATAATAATGATACGTATTATTAGGATTATTTTTGTTCTGTAGATGATTCAGAATGGTCAGCTTCCAAAAATATTTTACTGTGACAATAATTATTATTGTTATTATTGTCATAGTTATAATTAATGTTAGTGTATTGTAGATTTAGAAGGGCCAGCTCCTAAAATATATTACTGTAAAAATAATAATAATGACACTATTATTATTTTTGTATTGTAGATGACTCAGTTGGGCCCGCTTCTAAAATCAGACTATCAATTACTGTATCTCTATAAGAATAATCTTAGAAACTAATGCAACTAAGTTGGTTACAATAACTATCGTGACACTGACAATGTCAAGCTGTATTGTTAAGAAAATTCCTTCAATAGAAATCTATTGTTTAAAAAAATATACACCAAGCCACAGACAACCCAACAAAATATAGTAAGACATGGGCCTGTTGGAAGCACTTTAGAGACTCCTCAGAGTTCCAAACACTACTATCCAACCCGTGACCTGGAATCCCACTTGGCGACAACCGACCCACCCAACAACCCGCCTACACTAGATTGTGTTGGAGTGTCCGCCATTTCCATTTCCATCCCCACCTAGACCGCCTTATACGCCAAATCCACACACGCTCGCTTTAATTTACTGCCCTTCACCGACTTCTCGTGGATACTTTTGATACTCCTGTATTCTGGCTTAACCCCACAGGAAATTTATTTACTACACACCTTTCACACCTAACCCTATACCCTCCCCCTATTCTAAAGCTGATTCCGTCATCCCCTTTGACCTTCTTCCCCCTCACCCCCCAATTTAATCTCCTAAATATCAAAAGGATATTAACATTTAACACAATATATAAAAATTAGAGGAAATTACACCCCACATGTCGGACCACCACCGACAATATCTTTAATTAAGTTTCTATTACCCTCCCCCCTCGCACAGTTTGATCCCGTTAGGGGTGCAAAGGGAGGGAGTGGTACTGCTACGGTCCACCGATAACTACTACATACACCCTCTTATCACCATCACATACAACTGTTCCATTTGGTCTTCAGACACCTTTCTCTCTCGTTAGACGATTTCAGATCGCTCCTGGTTACTCATTTTTACACATACCTTATAATGGTAATGGACACTATAATTGGTTACGGATCGACTTCTTCCTTACACACTGTCCATCCCGAATTCACATTTGAATTGCATTATTTCAGATGCCTAAAGATTTTATTAACCTGCTGATGGTATAATGTTAAATCTATGCAAACATTACTATGTATTCTTCTCTTGTTGTATTCATTGTTATATCTTGTACTTCTCTTGAATAAAACTTATAAAACAAAAATAAATAAATAAAATCTATTACTGTAATAACAGACATCCCAAGTCTCCTGCGAGGTGCTGGAATCTCCCGCATTTGGTAGCGGGCTCCCGGACACAAGTGCCCTGCGACCTCCCAGCTACAGGGCTGATCCTGGGCGGCAGTGGCATATCATCCATGTGTCCCCCTCTGTTCTCAACCAGCCCACTGTCTTTCTGCGCCCCCCCCCCCTCCGTTCTCCTCCAGCCTGCTGTCCTTTTGCGCCCCCCTCCGTTCTCCTCCGGCCCACTGTCCTTCTTTGGCCCCCCTCCGTTCTCCTCCGGCCCACTGTCCTTCTGGCCCCCTCCATTCTTCTCTGGCCCACTGTCCTTCTGCGCCCCCCTCCGTTCTCCTCTGGCTCACTGTCCTTCTGCACCCCCTTCCGTTCTCCTTCCACCAGCTGTCCTGCGCCCCCCCCTCCGTTCTCCTCCAGCCCGCTGTCCTTCTGCGCCCCCCCTCCGTTCTCCTCGGGCCCACTGTCCTTCTTTGCCCCTCTCCGTTCTCCTTCGGCCCACTGTCCTTCTTTGGCCCCCCTCCGTTCTCCTCCGGCCCACTGTCCTTCTGCGCCCCCCTCCGTTCTCCTCCGGCCCACTGTCCTTCTGCGCCTCCGTTTTCCTCTGGCTCACTGTCCTTCTGCGCCCCCTTCCGTTCTCCTTCCACCAGCTGTCCTGCGCCCCCAGCCGTTCTCCTCTGGCCCACTGTCTTTCTGAGCCCCCCCTCCGTTCTCCTCCGGCCCGCTGTGCTTCTGTGCCCCCTTTCCTCCGTTCTCCTCTGACCCGCTGTCCTTCTGCGCCCCCCCTCCATTCTTCTTCGGCCTGCTGTCCTTCTGCGCCCCCCTCCGTTCTCCTCCAGCCCGCTGTCTTTCTGCGCCCCCCCTCCGTTCTCTGGCCCACTGTCCTTCTGCGCCCACCTCCGTTCCTCTTCGGCCCGCTGTCCTTCTGTGCTCCCCTCCCTCCATTCTCCTCCGGCCTACTGTCCTTCTGTGCCCCCCCTCCGTTCTCCTCAGGCCCGCTGTCCTTCTGCTCCCCCCTTTGTTCTCCTCCAGCCTGCTGTCCTTCTGTGCCCCTCCCTCAATTCTCCTCTGGCCAGCTGTCCTTCTGTGCCCCCCTCCGGCCCGCTGTCCTGTGCCCCCCCCTCCGTTCTCCTCCGGCCACTGTCCTTCTGCTCCCCCCTCAGTTATTCTCTGGTCCGCTGTCCTTCTGCCCCCCCCCTCCGTTCTCCTCCAGCCTGCTGTTCTTCTGCGGCCCTCCCTCAATTCTCCTCCAGCCAGCTGTCCTTCTGTGCCCCCCTCCGTTCTCCTCCAGCCCGCTGTCCTTCTGCGCCCCCCTTCGTTCTCCTCCAGCCTGCTGTCCTTCTGCGCCCCTCCCTCAATTCTCCTCTGGCCAGCTGTCCTTCTGTGCCCCCCCTCTGGCCGCTGTCCTTCTGTGCCCCCCCTCTCCGTTCTCCTCCGGCCACTGTCCTTCTGTGCCCCCGTCCGTTCTCCTCTGGCCCGCTGTCCTTCTGCCCCCCCTCCGTTCCCCTCCAGCCTGCTGTTCTTCTGCGGCCTTCCCTCAATTCTCCTCCGGCCAGCTGTCCTTCTGCGCCCCCCTCCGTTCTCCTCCAGCCTGCTGTCCTTCTGTGCCCCCCCGTTCTCCTCCGGCCACTGTCCTTCTGCGCCCCCTTCCGTTCTCCTCTGGCCCGCTGTCCTTCTGCCCCCCCCTCCATTCTCCTGCAGCCTGCTGTTCTTCTGCGGCCCTCCCTCAATTCTCCTCTGGCCAGCTGTCCTTCTGCACCCCCCCCTCCGTTCTCCTCCGGCCAGCTGTCCTTTTGCGGCCCCCCTCCGTTCTCCTCCAGCCTGCTGTCCTTCTGTGCCCCCCCCCTCCGTTCTCCTCCGGCCACTGTCCTTCTGCGCCCCCCTTCCGTTCTCCTCTGGCCCGCTGTCCTTCTGCCCCCCCTCCATTCTCCTCCAGTCTGCTTTCCTTCTGCGGCCCTCCCTCAATTCTCCTCTGGCCCGCTGTCCTTCTGCCCCCCATTTACTGACCCCTTCCTGTTATGTATTGGACACAGTGAGTGAGATCGCTCCTGTGCCCTGTGATAACTGAGCAGAGTAACCTGTGATTACTATGCTCAGTTTATGAATGGTCTCCTCTCCATTCATCTTTAGTACTGAGAAAGGGATTGGGGAATCAATGTCCTCAGCCTCTTTCTCTGTCTCAAAGTAGAGATGTCAGGGGTCTGTTTAGACCCCTGATAGCGCACCAAAGCCCCCCAACAGGGCTGGCAATAAAAAATATATATATAAAAGAAAATGTAATTGTAAAAAACATTATAAAAAATGTAATTGTAAAAAAATATATACAAAATAAAAAATATTACTGACACCACTCCCCCCGCCCTACCAACACTGTCCACTGCCCCAACCCCCTCCCCCCAAAAAGCATTGTGAAAAAATTAAAAACAAATTCAATTGTAAAAAAAATCAATACGGAAAAATAAGAAACTACGGACACCGTCCACTGCCACATACCCCCTTAGCCAGAAGCACTGTGAGGTTTTTTAAAAAATAATAAACAACAAAACTGTAAAAAAAAAAAAAAAATAGATAAAATAATAAAAAAAAAACCACTGACGCCGTCCACTGCTCTCCTGAAAATGTCCACTACCCCACTCCCCACCCCCAATCATTGTGAAAAACAAAAACACAAAAATAAAGTGTAAAAATAAAATTGTAAATTTTTTAAAAAAAAATCTGAAGCTGTCCACTGCCCTACTGACACCATCCACTGGCCCACAAAAAGCATTTTGAAAAAATGAAAAAAAAAAAAATACTAAAAAATTAAATTGTAAAAAATAAAAATAAAGACCTACTAACACCGTTCACTGCCCTACTGAAACCATCCTGCACATACTACCCACTGCTGTACACTCCACACTCCTCACGTGCACATTATACCCACCTACATACACTCAGCACTCCTCTCCTGCACATAATACTCCTCTTCTGCACATACTACCCACCGCCAGACACTCCGCACTGTACATTCCATATTTAAAATTACTGCATTCTGTAAGTCATCTCAGATTTTTAAGCCCTTTAAGCCACGTCCCTGAAATTAGTTCTTGCAGGTTGGAAAGTCTGTAATAATATTATTATTATCATTATTATTGTAGATGATTCAGAAGGACCAGCTGCTAAAATCTATTACTGTAATAGGAGGCTGCAGCTGCGAGGGGACTCTGTCCCGAAGTAAGAGATACAGAGCCAGAGAGAGAGGATACTGGTCCTTGTATTGGGGGAGTTCCAATAGATCTGGATAAGATACAGACATACCCCTGCTTGGATCTTTGGGTCCCTCTCTTTACCTCGCTTGGCTCATGTGCCCCACATTTTTTCCTGGCACCCATTTTGAAAAGGATACATTTCCCTCCTAGGGAACTTCAAGTGACAGATATTGTGTTAAAGGAGTTGCAAAGGTAGAAGGTTTTTTATCTTAATGCATTCTATGCATTAAGATAAAAAAACCTTTTGTGTGCAGCAGCCCCCCTAATACTTACCTGAGCCCCATCTCTCTCCAGCGATGTCCACGAGTGTCTAAGCCATCCAGGACACTCCTTCTGATTGGCTGAGACACAACAGGGGTGCCATTGGCTCCCGCGGCTGTCAATCAAAATCAGTTAGAGGGGAGGGGGGATAGCAGGCCGGGGCCTCCGTGTCTGAATGGACACAGGGAACTGTGACTCGGCTCCAGTACCCCCATAGGAAGCTGTTGACTGTGGGGGCACCCGATAGGAGGGGGGCGGCCAAGAGCAGCAAAGAGGGACCCGAGAAGAGGAGAATCAGGGCTAATCTGTGCAAAACCATTACACAGATCAGGTAAGTATAACATGTTAGTTATTTTTTAAAATGTACTGAATATTAGGGATGAGCTCGATGTTCGAGTCAAACTTACGTCCGCCGAACAGCAAACAATATGCGGTGTTTGCGGCAAATTCGAAAGCCGCGAAACGCCGTTAAAGTCTATGGGACACTAACATGTAAAATGAAAAGTGCTCATTTTAAAGGCTTATATGCAAGTTATTGCCATTAAAAGTGTTTGGGGACCCAGGATGCAAAAAAGTTTTAAAAACTGACGTTTTTTCGGGAGCAGTGATTTTAATAATGCTTAAAGTGAAACAATAGAAATGAAATGTTCCTTTAAATATCGTGCCTGGGGGGTCTACTTAGTATGCCTGTAAAGTAGTGCATTTTTCCCCTGTTTATAACAGTACCACAGCAAAGTTAAATTTCTAAAGGAAAAAAAGTCATTTAAAACTGCTTGCGGCTGTAATGTATTGTCGGGTCTTGGCAATATAGATAAAAATAATTGAAAAAAATGTCATGGGTTCCCCCCAGTCCATTACCAGGCCCTTTGGGTCTGGTATGGATAATAAGGGGAACCCTGCGCCAAAATGTAAAAAAAAAAAGTGGCGTAGGGGTCCCCCACAAAATCCATACCAGGCCCTTCAGGTCTGGTATGGATTTTAAGGGGAACCCTGAGCTAAAATGTAAAAAAAAATGGTGTAGGCCCCCCCCTAAAATCCATACCAGACCCTTATCAGAGCACGTAACCTGGCAGGCCACAGGAAAAGAGTGGGTGATGAGAGAGCGCCCCCCCCCGTCTGAACCGTACCAGACCACATGCCTTCAACATGGGGAGGATGCACCTTGTCCCCATGTTGATGGGGACAAGGGCCTCATCCCCACAACCCTGGCCCAGTGGTTGTGGGGGTCTGCGGGTGGGGGGCTTATCGGAATCTGGAAGCCCCCTTTAACAAGGTGACACATTTTTAAAAATGACAGTAGACAATTTGGGACAAGTCCTTTATTAAAAAAATAAACTGTCTCGCGATGTCCATTCATCTTCAATCACAGCATCCGATGACCTGATAAAAAAAAAGGAAAAAACTCCACCTCCATGGGAGGTTCCCGCTGACTGAAGCCTCTTTGCGATGACAGCTGTTATATAGCTGAGGGCGGGGCCACCCGGTGACGTAAACGGGTGACCCCACCCCCTTCTGACGTTACCTGACATCACATAGTGTCAGAGGGGACGGGGTAACCCGTTTTTACGTCACTGAGTGGCCCCGCCCTCAGCTATATAACAGCTGTCATAGAGAAGAGGCTTCAGTTAGCAGGAGCCTCCCATGGAGGCAGGGTTTTTTCTTTTTTTTTTATCGGGTCGCCAGATGCTGTGATCGAAGAATTTTAATAAAGGACTTATCTCAAATTGTCTACTGTCATTTTTAACATTTTGACATATTTTGGTGAATGTGTAGGAGTACAATGTACCCGATACCCATTCACATAGGGGGGCTGGGATCTGGGGGTCCCCTTGTTAAAGGAGGCTTCCAGATTCCAATAAGCCCCTGCCCGCAGACCCCCCACAACCACCAGGCAAGGGTTGTGGGGATGAGGCCCTTGTCCCCATCAACATGGGGATAAGGTGCTTTGAGGGGGACCCCAAAGCACCCTCCCCATGTTGAGGGCATGTGGCCTGGTATGGTTCAGGGGGGGGCGCTCTCTCGTCCCCCCTTTTCCTGCGGCCTTCCAGGTTGCGTGCTCGGATAAGGGTCTGGTATGGATTTTGGGGGGGACCCCTACGCCATTTTTTTTTTCATTTTGGCTCCGGGTTCCCCTTAAAATCCATACCAGACCTGAAGGGCCTGGTATGGATTTTGGGGGGGCCCCTACGCCATTTTTTTTTTCATTTTGGCTCCGGGGTCCCCTTAATATCCATACCAGACCCAAAGGGCCTTTTTCCTTTAGAAATGTCATTTTGCTATGTTATCGTTCTAAACACGGGAAAACTGTGTGACTTTACAGGCATACTATAGACACCACCCAGGCACAATATTTAAAGGAATATTTCATTTTTATTGTTTCACTTAACCACTTGCCATCCGCCATATAGCAGAATGACGGCTGCAAAGTGGTTTCAATAACCTGACTGGACGTCATATGACGTCCTCAGGATATTAAGCCGCTGCGTGCCCCCGGGGGCGCACATCGCGGCGATCGTTGTTGCGGTGTGTCAGTCTGACACACTGCAACTCCGATCCAGGTATAGAGTCTCGCTGATTGGCTGCTCTCCTGACGGGGGGGGTTTGTGCTGATTGTTTATCAGCACAGCCCCCCTCGGATGCCACTCAGGACCACAATCATGCTGCCCAGGACCACCAGGATGGCCATCCACACTGGACCACCAGGTATGCCCCCCCTAGACCCCCAGGGAAATAATAATTTGTGCCCAGGCAGCTGCCAATCAATGCCCAGGCAGATGCCAATCAGTGCCCACTCACAATGCCTACCACTGCCAGTGCCACCAGGGATGCCTATCAGTGCCTCATATCAGTGCCACGTATTAATGTCCATCAGTGCCGCCTATCAGTGCCAACCATAAGAACCCATCTTTACAGCCTTTCAGTGCCCATCAGTGTCACCTATCAGTGCCCATCAGGGCCACCCATGAGTGCCCATCAGTGCCGCCTATCAATGCCCATCAGTGCTGCATATCAGTACCACCCATCAGTGCCGCATATCAGTGCCCGCCAGTGCCCGCTCATTGGCGCCACCTCATCGGTACCGCCTTATCAGTGCCTGTCAGTGCAGCCTTATCAGTGCCCATTAGTGAAAGAGAAAACGTACTTATTTACAAAATTTTATAACAGAAACAAAAGCAAAACTTTTATTTTTTTCAAAATGTTTGGTCTTTTTTATTTGTTTAGCAAAAAATAAAAACCAGAGAGGTGATCAAATACCACCAAAAGAAAGCTCTATTTGTGGGAACAAAATGATAAAAATTTAGTTTGTGTACAGTGTTGTATGACCGCGCAATTGTCATTCAAACTGCCACAGCACTGAAAGCTGAAAATTGGTTTGGGTAGGAAGTTGTATAAGTGCCCGGTATTGAAGTGGTTAAAATCACTGCTCCTGAAAAAAACAGATGTTTTTAAAACTTTTTTTGCATTGATAAATGTCCCCTGGGGCAGGACCCGGGTCCCCAAACATTTTTTTTTGCAATAACTTGCATACAAGCCTTTGAAATGAGCACTTTTGGTTTTTCGTGTTCGTGTCCCATAGCCTTTAACGATGTTCCTACAAATTTTTTACCTGTTCGCAAGTTTTGGTGCGAATCGAACCGGGAGGGGGGTGTTCGGCTCATCCTTACTGAATACACAGTTAGGTCCATATATATTTTGACACAGGCACAATTTTCATACTTTTGGCTCTGTATGCCTACAGAATAAAATTAAAACAAAACAATCCAAATGAATTTGAAGTGCAGACTTTCAGCTTTAATTTAAGGGGTTGAACATAAATATAAAGAACAAATTTTAGGAACTGCAACCATTTTTATACACAGTCCCCCCATTTTCAGGGGCTCAAATGTAATTGGACAAATGAATAGAATCATAAATAAAATGTTCATTTTTTATATTTTGTTGAGAATCCTTTAGTGGCAATGACTGCCTGAAGTCTTGAACCCATGGACATTACCAAAGACTGGGTTTTTTCCTTTCTGATGCTTTGCCAGGCTCTAGCTGCAGCTGTCTTCAGTTGTTCTTTGTTTGTGGGTCTTTCTGCCTTCAGCAAGTGAAATGCATGCTCAGTAGGGTTGAGATCAGGTGATTGACTCGGCCATTGCATAATATTCCACTTATTTTCCTTCAAAAGCTCCTGGGTTGCTTTTGCAGTGTGTTTTGGATCATTGTCCATCTGTACTGTGAAGCGCCATCCAATCAACTTTGCTGCATTTGGCTGAATCTATGCTGACAATATGCAGCATTCATAAAACTCCTGAGGAAGCCTACATGGTGAAACATGTAGTGCGAAAGCTGCTGCACTGCTCTTCCAAAACCACAAATCTTTTGTGGTGGTTTATATTTTTCAATGATATTTTAACTTTTGTATTTGTAATAAAATGAGATTGTATTAACCTTATATAAATGTGAAGTAGTCGTTTCTGGCACCTTTAACGTTCCGTAGTGTTTGAATTTTTGATTTCTATTACTGTAATAATTGAGGAAAAATAGCTGCTCTCCCCTCACTTGGTACTGACAGGTAGAAGCACAGCAGTAGCCTGCATGGGAAGGAGAGCTCGGAGTACTGGCTGGGCAGAGAAAAATACTAATGCTGGCACAAGTTTTAAATGGGACCCACCTCCTCAGCTAGGGAGACATTTATGTGACATAGCACAAGAAATTCTAAACTGACCATCTCCCTTTCTATCCACCTTTAGATGATTCCTGAAAATCCTTCTCTTTAGAGAAGCCTCTCCTGCTTCTAACTAATAAACTGTTTTATTTTCTCTATCAGCTCATCCCGCACAATTATTACCTTTTGTATCACTTGACCTTAGATTGTAAGCTCTAATGAGCAGGGCCCTCTGATTCCTCCTGTATTGAATTGTATTGTAACTGTACTGTCTGCCCTAATTTTGTAAAGTGCTGTGCAAACTAGTGGTGCTATATAAATCCTGTATAATAATAATAAATCTGTCTTTGAACATTGCAATCTGTTGCACCTGGCTGTCCTGGAATACAGATGCACAGGACAGGTCTGTAATCATGTCACAAAGACTTGCTGCCTGATTTGTGAGTAATTGTTGCTGTTTGCTGGATAAATGACCCACATGTATCAGCCTCATATTTGCTCCTGTGGACATGTGGCTTGAGGGGGACGATAGAGGAAAGAGTACAACCCACACCTCCTTCTGGCTTCTAGCACTGGCCTGCTGCTGACACTTCTCCTGTCAGATGGTGAAAGTGGAGCTGGAGGAAACTCCCGGAGGCCCGGCCGATATACTGATCAACCAAAGTCCCAGGCAAAATCCAGCGATTTCCCAGCTATGGCCATTATTAGGTAGTAAGGCATTCACATCACACAGAGGTCCTGTTAGGAAATTAAAAGAAAGGTCTCTGTGTAAAGGAAGGTGTTAATACTTACCTGACCCACTACTCATAAAAAGGCAGACTTTCCGACCATGTGATCAGCTGTCACAGCAGTCAGATGATTGAAAGCCCTCCTCACCAGCTTGTCATCATAAACAGCTCAGCCACTGAGTTGGGAGCGCGGTTTCCAAACAGAACAGTGCGGCCGGCTGTGTATGGGCCCACCTGCCACGCTGACGCATATGTCCAATACACTGGTGGGAAGAGGTTAAAAATAAGGATCTGTATCCTGATGTCATCTTTGTGAACTGAGCCAATGTGTTTATATTCTTAATCAAAAAGAAAAACGAGACAAGCACTTTGGCTTACTTCACTGGAGTCAGAGGTTAAAAAAACTGGCACATATTGAGTATTTATTTCTGCTGAAAGCTTTATGAAAAAAAAACATTTTATATATATATTCTTTATCATTTTTTTTTTTTGGAATGTTTTCAAAACAGCAGAGACGCCAAGATGCCGCAGTCATAAAACAAGATCTACACATCATGCCTCCTTCTCATTTGTCTATCTGCAGAGGACTCTCTTGGAGTTGTAGGTTAAAGTGGAGTTCCACCCACTTTTACAACTCTTCAGCATCCCTCACTAAACTGTTCACTGTAAACAAATTGGATATTTTTTTATTTTTTTTCTCAGCACCTACTGTATATCTGCTGTATTCATTTTTCACTTCCTCCTCCCTGGCCGCGGCCCATCGCATCATTTCCTGTTTGCAATGCCTTCTGGGAAGGGGCGACAACTTCCTCTGAAACTGCCGTTGCTATGGAAACCTGACCGAAAACCTGTTACACTGCTTGTGCTGCACTGAGCATGTGTGAGATCTGCAAGGATGAGATCCAGGAACAAATACAGTCTGGCTTCAGATGCCCACACTTAAGATGGCCACGGCCTGCTGCAAGTTTATAAAATAACAAACTACTGCTATAAACTAACAAAACAGACCTTAGTTTACAGACTAACTTTACTAGCATACATTAAGCTTGTGTATTATAGGGGTATTTTTATTTAAAAAGTATCATTTCGGCCGGAACACCACTTTAATAGACTGACACTCACATGATGGATGTCTGTGGCTCTGCGCCAAAGGCGGCTGATGAATAATATGACTGTTTGGAGTGTATTTCTTTGTGAATTCAAAACCAGCTGTGGGTTGGGCACTTGGATTCCGTTGGGTCAGATTAGGTCCGCCTGTTAGTTTTTCAGGTGGACTTGATCAGATGGTCCATTCACCCCTATGGACAGGGGGGGTGTAAATGGACTTGTGTTTGTTAACACCCACCTACCTCTGGATCTGATCTGGTCTGCTATAGTAAAGATACAGAAGGGGGCCCATCCACTTCCATCCGGGTGGATCGGATTAGAGGGTAGTTTGATGTACATGGACAGCGGAGTCCATTTACACCTGGCCGCCCGTAGAGCATAATCTGCCCGCTCTGATCAGCAGGGGAGTACTCCCCATCTGAAAGAGGCCTAAGGCCCCCGTTTTGGGAGATTTCACAACCCCACCACCACCTAACTGCCCCCCTTCTCCCACTCTCCCCCCATCCAGATTGCTTTTTAAAACACTATGCATTTCCTTTTTTTTCTCTTGCTGGCCCATGAAGTTATCCCCAACTTCTCCTGGTGGTGGCAGGGGATGGCATTCTTCCAGGTTTGAGTGATGATCACATAATGATATGCAAGCGCCATTCAGTCTGGGAGTAAGGTGAGCTCCCCCTGGAAGGGGGTATGTAAACAACAGGCTGGGCTTACGACAAATGGGCAAAAGACACAATGCAGTCTATTTATAAAACATTTATTGCACAAAGGTCAGGAATGTTTGGGCAAGTTGAAGGAAATGCCTTGTATTGTTCCACGGTCGTGCACCTTGACCCTGAGGACTACATGAGAACTCACCCACTCCAAGACCCCTTAATTATAGAGACAAAGAAGCTCAAACTGTGCAATTTCTTATGAAGGGTGGTGTTTTCCATTTAAACGTATTTGTCCGAACATAATTGGCTGCACTGGACATGAACGCCCGACAATGTGATCCCTGAAGTATATCTGAACCCTGACGACTGCAGCTCAACAGCTTATGGACGACATTGAACAAACAACACAACATTTCATACTGCCACGTCTTTATTAAACATTGGTTTTCAGCAGACCTCCAGACAAAATTCATATAAAAATTAAGAACCCATTAAAAAATATATATAAACTAAAAAAACGTTTGCTGCATTGTGTGCGGGACTGGTGTAGCTGCGATCGCAGACAGCGGGGCTGGGATCAGGGACACTGGGGCTGGGATCAGGAACACTGGGGCTTGTGTGGCTGGGATCAGGGACACTGGGGCTGGTGTGGCTGGGATCAGGGACACTGGGGCTGGTGTGGCTGGGATCAGGGACACTGGGGCTGGTGTGGCTGGGATCAGGGACACTGGGGCTGGGATCAGGGACACTGGGGCTGGTGTGGCTGGGATCAGGGACACTGGGGCTGGTGTGGCTGGGATCAGGGACACAGGGCTGGTGTGGCTGTAATCAGGGACACGGGGGCTGGTGTGGCTGCAATCAGGGACGCTGGGGCTGGGATCAGGGACACTGGGGCTGGTGTGGCTGGGATCAGGGACACTGGGGCTGGTGTGGCTGGGATCAGGGACACTGGGGCTGGTGTGGCTGGGATCAGGGACACTGGGGCTGGTGTGGCTGGGATCAGGGACACTGGGGCTGGTGTGGCTGGGAACAGGGAAGCTGGGGCTGGGGTGGCTGGGATCAGGGACACTGGGGCTGGTGTGGCTGGGATCAGGGACACTGGGGCTGGTGTGGCTGGGATCAGGGACACGGGGGCTGGTGTGGCTGTAATCAGGGACACGGGGGCTGGTGTGGCTGCAATCAAGGACGCTGGGGCTGAGGTGGCTGCAATCAGGGACCCTGGGGTGGCTGCAATCAGGGACAGTAGGACTGGTATGGCTGCCATCAGGGACAGTGAGACTGGTGTAGCTGAGATCAGGGTCAGTGGGGCTGGTGTAGCTGTGATCAGGGACAGTGGACCTGGTGTGGCTGTGATCGTGGACCTGGTGTGGCTGGGATCAGGGACACTGGGACTGGTGAGGATGGGATAAGGGACACTGGGACTGGTGTGGCTGGGATCAGGGACACTGGGACTGGTGAGGATGAGATCAAGGACACTGGGACTGGTAAGGATGGGATCAGGGACACTGGGACTGGTGAGGATGGGATCAGAGACTGATGTGGCTGGGATCAGGGACACTGGGACTGGTGAGGATGGGATCAGGGACACTGGGACTGGCGAGGATGGGATCAGGGACACTGGGACTGGCGAGGATGGGATCAGGGACACTGGGACTGGCGAGGATGGGATCAGGGACACTGGGACTGGCGAGGATGGGATCAGGGACACTGGGACTGGCAAGGATGGGATCAGGGACACTGGGACTGGCGAGGATGGGATCAGGGACACTAGGACTGGCGAGGATGGTATCAGGGACACTAGGACTGGGGTGGCTGGGATCAGGGACAAGGGGACTGTGGTGGAGCCCTTAAAGTGGATATAAACCCGATTTTTTTTTTTATGTCATAATGTAGAGTATAAGATTTCCTATCATTTAAGCCCAGGTCTTGCCACAAAGAGTTAATCCATCTCTGAGCAATCCTCTTTTATTGTTCAGTGAGATAAATCTTGACAAAGAAAAACTTTGTCAAATCCTCCCCCTTGCTGTGAGTGACAGGTGATTTACATAAATCGTGCACTAGCCTAAGAGACATGCATTATTTTTTAATTCCCTCCCCCCACTCCTTTCTTCAGCAGCTCTGCAAGGATTGGCTGTTCCACACCTCAGCATGATTTGGCGTGCTGAAGTCATGTGGTTACTTTCCTGTCTTTTCACTGGATGTTAGAGATCATAGCAGAAGTTCAGTGTAAGAAATACACAGGAGAAAATTAATATTGACAAGGGGAGTGTAGAGGTGGGCGGGGAGTTTACTGACATCACGACTCCACCCACCGAGCTCCAGACAACAGACCCACCCACAGAATATGCAGTTTTTCGGGTCTCATAACAGACAGAGGGGAGACATTTGACAGGTAAAGATACATGCAGGAGGCATGTATATCCTTATAGATAACCCCTATGGCAGTAGTTTAGAAAGGATGACATTGGGTTTACATGGTTTTTAAGTGAAACCATGCTTTGCAAGCATCCTTCCTGGACCCACCCCAGCTAGTGAAAAGAGAAAACATAGCGATAAGCTCATTTCTCTACTCTCTCCTCCTATCATCGTCAGTACATGAACTGGCTGCCCTACACGCCATGGAAAAGTATTCCCTGGTCCCCTTCCAAAATCGCTCTGCACTGACCCACATGGTGCTGCGGCACAATGCTGTTTGGCGTGCACATTAGCAATAGCATTGGGTATCCATTAAAAATGAATAGCGTCTACCAAAGGGCAACACATTTCTGTGCATGTCGAACGCACCAAAAATCGCTAGATGCAAACCTAGCCTAATAACCTTCACCATTTTTTTTCTCTTTTTAAGCCGTCATTTAGAGCCGCACTCCGGTCAGAAAGTATTTCGGCCTACAAGTCAATAAAGTCATTTGTGGCTCCTACTACTACTTTTTGGTTGCTAAATCTGAATGGCCCAACAGAGTTTAAAGGGATTGAGGTCAGGTCTGTGAGCTGGTCATTCTACATACTGAATGTATTTTCAGATATCCTGTTGTTGAAAGTAGATCTAAACCCAAAAACTCACACTCAGCCTTAAATCAGGAATTCAGCTTCTTTGTAAAAATTGAAGGCACGCTATGATTTAAATCCAAAAATGTGCATGTAAACTCCTGGGCTTATCGCTTTTATTTATATCTGACAGTTTTCTTGCACTCCTCGTCTCAGAAGCTTGACGCTGATGCTTCCGGTCTAAGCATTTAGTAGGTGTAGGTAGGTGAGGTTTAAAAAAAGACACAAATCCATCAACATTAGAGTCGGTGCAGCTGCTTTGCTTGCCCCTTCCCTCCTCCCGGCCAGTCACAGAAGCCTTTGTATCATGTGAACTCATTCATAAAATACAAAGGCTTCTCTGAATGGGCAGCAGAGGGGAGAAGTGGGCATAGCTGATCTGTATGCCCCTCTCTCTCTCTTCTTGCACAGCCTCGAGTGTCAGTGTATACTCTGGCAGAGCCTTAAATCTGTCATATATAAATATTAGAGGTGAGTTTGGGAGATGTCATGCAACTCCTTGGACTTAACTCATAGTGTGCCTTCACTTTTTGCAATGTGGCTGAATTCCTGGAATTCAGCCTTAACATTTTTAGATATTTAGAGTTTTGGATCCTGGGCAAATACCTAGACATTCTGCACAAGAACTTGATACAATTTAGAATTCCCTGATCCCCCACCAATTGCAATCTATCAGTGCTTTGAGGCAACAAATCTATGAAGCTATCTCCACCATGTTTCACACTTTGGATGAATGTTTTGTGTCAGTAGGCTGATTTTTTTTTATTTCTTTATTATGATGCTATGTACATTTACCAAAAAAGCTTAATTGCTGTCTCGACTGCCCATAGAAAATTGCTGTGAAAGCCCAAAGAGGCAAAAAAAATTAAGCCACTGCCCCCCACCTATAACTGGCCATTGCAGCAAGCACCATTGGAAGGCAACATATGTTAGAAAAAAAGCCAAGGATAAATCCAAGGAAAACTCCAAGCTCAACCCCAGAGAGGTCTTCAGAAAACTTGAGGCAAACCCAATTATTCTTGTTGGAGAGCAGTGTCCTCCTCCATAGTAAAGTCCCATGAACACCACTTGTTCAAAGTTTTCCTTATGGTAGACTCATGAACATTTATATTATCAAGTGCCAGAGATGCCTTCAGGTCCTTTGCAGTCACCCTAGGGTTCTCCGTCAAATGTTTGAGAATCGTACAGCGTGCCTTTGCGCTGATCTTTGTAGGACGCCCGCTCCTAGGGAGAGTGGCTACAGTGCTGAATTTTTTCCATTTATAGACAATCTGCCTGACTGTGGACTGATGCAAGTCCAAGTCTTTGGCAATCCTTTTATAACCCTTTCCACTCTTATGAGCTTCAACAACTTGTTTCCTGAGGTCCTCTGAGATCTCTCTGGATCGGCCTATATTAAACTTTAACATGTTCCATCCCTGTTTGTGCCTAGTGACAGGAGAGTCTTGAACGAGAACAGTCTCAAAACTTCCTAGATCTCCTTCCCCAGAAGAAGGGTCTTCTTCAGCAGAAGACACATGTTCCTTTCCTTTTCCAGATCTGTCTGCTTCCCTGGAGGATACACGTTTCTCTCCTTTCCTAGATGTGTCTGCTTCCCTGAAGGACACATGTTCTTCTCCTTTCTCAGCTGTGTCCGCTTCCCTGGAGGACCCATGTTCTTTTCCTTTCCTGGATGTATTTGCTTCCCTGGAGGACACAAATTCTTCTCCTTTCCCAGATATGTCTTCTTCTCCAGATGACGCATGTTCTTCTTTCACCCGAAAGTTTCTCTTTTTTACTACAAATCTGCCACGGCCATCAAACTTTTCATTCTCACAAGAGTCAGGATTTGAGGTTTTTGTTTGGCTACCGGGTGCAGTAACGGTGGTAGGGAAGGTAGTCTCTCTTCCAACAGATGTAGACATGTGGGTTGTTCTCCCAGCAGGCTGCCTTTTCCTCACACTGCGCTTATTACGAAGGCCGTCTTCACAGAGGCTGCTGTCATTGTCACTTTTATCCTCCATCTTTTCGACAGGGTTGTGAAATATCTCCAACGTGTTATTGCTTAGAGAGCCATCTACCAGAAAAAGATGAAGATGGAAACATTCAATGCCAACTATATTTACATATAGGGTGAAACATACAAAAAATGTAAAGCCTACGCTCCCCATAAAAAAAAAAAAAGGGGAGGATGACATGGGACATTACTTACCTTCAATGTGATGCGTCCCTTATGCTTCTGTCCTCTAGTTCATTAGTAACCTTTCTCTTCCGATACCCCCACCCTTTCCATCGTAATCTTCTTGTTTGGTTGGGGGAGCTGTCACAGGCTGCCATCAGTAGAGCCCAACACTGCCCGGCCTTTCCACCCAGCATCTCCATTCATAGAAGCCATACTACAGCGTCTATAAATAAAACACAATCTATGAATAAAGGGGGCGGCCCTTTTAATGGCTTGCCCTTTGTTTATTCACAGAAGCTGTAGTTACAGTTTTTATGAAGGGCGGAGCTGAGCAGAAAGGGTGGGCATACTCTTGATAAGTGCCAATGCAAGCTTCTCGGTTCTATTAACCCCCGCTGCACTGGAGGATTGCGGTGGCAGGGGTGGGCACTGTCAAAGAAAGAGAACTACCGAGATAGAAGACAGAAGCACAAGGGACACATCACATTAAAGGTAGGTAATGTCCCATGTATTTATTTTGCAATTTTTTAACCCCTTGACCTCTGGAAGGTTTTACCCCCCCCCCCCCCCTATTTCCTATTCAGCACTGCGCTACTTTAAATGGCAATTGCGTGGTCATGAAACACTGAACCCAAATTACATTTATATAAAAAAAATAACTTTAACCAGTGTATATTATTTAACTCTGCCAGTAATAATAATAAGCGTATATTGATTGGTTGCGAAAAAGTTATAGCGTCCTCAAACTATGGGATATTTTTATGGACTTTTTTTATTTAAAATTTTTTTTTATTAATAGTAATGGCGGGCGATCAGTGATTTTTAGCGGAACTGCGATGTTGCGGCAGACAAATCGGACACTAAGTAATGCTTTTTTTGGGGACCAGTGACACCGATACAGTGATCAGTGCTAAAAATATGCACTGTCACTGTACTAATGACACTGGCTGGGAAGGGGTTAACACTAGGGGGCGATCAAAGTGTGCTTCCTAACTGTGTGGGAGATGGTCTGACTGGATTTAGACAGTGATCAGGAACACAAGATCTACATCTTCATCTCTGTCAGAACGGCGATCTGCTTACTTACATAGCCAGATCGCCGTTCTACCTCTCTGGGGAACGATCGCAGATGGCCGGTGGACATGGGGGCCACCAGACCCGCTGTTGGCATCCACTGTGTTCAATCAGCTCACGATCGTGCCTACGTCGGCACGCGCTCCACCCAGGGGCTATTGCAGTAAATGACGTACAGGTACCATAGAGCCACCCTGCCGCAGTAAATATGCGGTAGGCGGTCGGCAAGCGGTTAAACAAAGAAAAAAAGATTTTTTTAATTGCACAATCCCTCCCACCCTCACATATATACATGTACAAACGTCGGGGGCACCTACACGTGAAAACGTTGATTGCAATACACGTTACATATCGCCACGCATGCTGAAGTGAGAGCGATAATTGTAGCCCCTCCTCCGTAACACTGAACTGATGACATAGCCTATATCAGTGATGGCGAACCTTGGCATCCCAGATGTTTTGGAACTACATTTCCCATGATGCTCACGCACTCTGCGGTGTAGTTGAGCATCATGGGAAATGTAGTTCCAAAACATCTGGGGTGCCAAGGTTGTCATCACTGGCCTATATGTATGGAAGCATCGCCTATAGAAAATATAGGGTACTGAGGTTTGTGGCCATTTCACAGGCGCACACCAATTTAACCACTTCATTACCCGCCCATAGTCATATGACGTCCACAGATGGGATCTCCCATCCTGGGTGGGCGTCATATGACGTCCTGGGATTCCTGGCCGCCTAGGGGGCGCGCGCGCGCGCCCGCCGCGTTCCTCGGGACCCGGTGCGTGTGCCCGGCGGCCGCGATGTCCGCCGGGCACCCGCGATTGCCGGTTAACCGGACCGGCATGTGGATCTGTGTGTGTAAACACACAGATCCACAGCCTGTCAGCTCTGAGGAGAGCGATCTGTGTTCCCAGAACGGAGGAACACTGATCGGTCTCCTCCCCTAGTGCGTCCCCTCCCCCTACAGTTAGTAATCACTCCCTAGGAAACATATTAACCCCTCCCCGCCCCCTAGTGGTTAACCCCTTCACTGCCTGTCACATTTACACAGTAATCAATGCAATTTTATAGCATTGATCGCTGTATAAATGTGAATGGTCCCAAAAATGTGTCAAAAGTGTCCGATGTGTCCGCCATAATGTCGCAGTCACGAAAAAAAATCGTGATCGGCGCTAAAAAAATAAATAAATATATATTTTTTTAAAACGCCATAAATCTATCCCGTATTTTGTAGACGCTATAACTTTTGCGCAAACCAATCAATATACGCTTATTGCGATATTTTTTTAACCAAAAATATGTAGAAGAATACGTATCGGCCGAAACTGAGGAAAAAATTAGTTTTTTAAAAAAAAAATTGGGATATTTATTATAGCAAAAAGTAAAAAATATTGTGTTTTTTTCAAAATTGTCGCTCTTCTTTTGTTTATAGCGCAAAAAATAAAAACCGCAGAGGCGATCAAATACCACCAAAAGAAAGCTCTATTTGTGGGGAAAAAAGGACGTCAATTTTTTTTGGGTACAACGTTGCACGACCGCGCAATTGACGTTTAAAGTGCGACAGCGCTGAAAACTAAAAATTGGCCTGGGAAGGAAGGGGGTGAAATTGCCCTGTATTGAACCGGTTAAGGGTTGACATGTTAGGTTTCTATCCCCTTTATCTATGGGGAATGTGTCATGTGATATTGTTAGGGCTCCTGACAGCAGCCTCCCTATGATTCTGGGGTAACAGATGTCTGTGTCCCCACCCCCAAGGTTCCGTCCTCTGACCCCTACATAATTAGGACTTGGCAGTGAGGTGGGGTCAGCGGAAGATACCACAACGTGCAGCAGGGGGGGGCGGGGCACAGCCATCAACATCTCCTGGATGTGTTCTAAACAAGACCAATGGCGGACAGGAGCCAAAGTCTTGAGACAGCCTTCTGTTATCTGAGTGTGTGACATGGAAGCTGTCACCTGGGCACAGTACAAGCCATCCATTCAGACACCCCTCACCTGTACCGCCATGACCCCCCCCCTACCTGAGTCCACCGGTCATTCTCTCCCCATTCTTCCCTGTGTTTGTTCTAGCGGATGACATCACTAGCCCGGCCCCGCCTCCGGGCGTTAAACACAGATCATGTGGACAATTTCGACTGTCTACTGCGCATGTGTGAGAGTTCTGCTGCCATAGCGACAGGAAACGCTCCTGACGAGACAGGAAAGAGCACGGCGGCCATTTTGGAGAAGGGCAATTTGGCCAAATGAAGAGATAAATATAGAAATAGATAGAGTGCGTGTGCTGACTTTTAGGAATTGAGCTTTATATCTTTGACATAATGGTAATAGTAACAACAAAAATTATTATAATATTTATCGACATAAGAGGAATATCAAATAAAAAATAACAATAATAAAAATAATAACATAATTATATTAATAATTAGTAGTAGTATATTTATTATTTTTATTATTGTGATTATTATTGTTATTAAAAATAATAGTAGTATATTTATTATTTTGTTTAATATTATAATATTTTTAGTCTTTTATTATTATTATTATTAGTAGTATGTGTATTATTTTTACTATTATTGTTGTTAGTAGTAGTAGTAATAGTATATTTTTATTATTTTTATTAGTAGTAATAGTAGTATTATTTTTATTAATATTATTATCATAATTTATATTATTGTTTTATTATTATTATTATTAGTAGTAGCTAGAAGTAGTAGTACATTTGCTATTTTTTATTATTAGTAGTAGTAGTAATAAGTAGGCCCCGATCTACCTCTTCTGGGGTCCCTCAACGGCGCTGGTGGCTCCTCCCCGCATCGAGTGTCCACGTTGGAGAAGCGCTCTCCTTGGTGGACAACCGTGCGGGCGCGCTCCCGAGTCCTGCATCTGTGTACGTTCACACAGAATGCAGGTCTCGGCCCCACCCCCCCAGCGCCGCGTCATTGGATTTGATTGACAGCAGCAGGAGCCAATGGCTGCGCTGCTATCAATCTATCCAATCAGGACACAAAACACCAGCTACAGATGGTGTGCTCATTCCCGAACGGAGAATGACAGCGTTCAGGTAAGAAAAAACGGGGGCTCTGGGCGGCTGCAGCACTACAGAAGGTTTTTCACCTTAATGCATAGAATGCATGAGGGTTTACAACCCCTTTAAGCCTAAGGTAAAAATGTAAGCCTGAGGTATCTTGTGTGTAGCTTCGTGTGTTGGATATGCCAACCTCCGTGACAGATGGATCAGAAGCCCAAAGATTGGCGCCCCAGCTTCACATCCAATTTGCCAGACCCTCTATAAACCTCACACTCGATCCATTTTATGGATTAAAGCAAAAGGAAGGCTAATTGGGTAATGTGTAAAATTTAGGGATTTATTGAGCTCAGTAGACCATAGAAAGAATCCCCCTTTAGTTGGGATTTTGACAGACCACCAGCTCTTGAGATAAAAATATATATTTTATTGATATACTTAAAAAAGACGTGAAAGCGTCTATAACACACAGGATAAAAAAAACATTCCATACAACATTGATACAAAATCAAAACAGAAAGTATATGCAGGGTGAAAATGGTAGATGTACTCTCATGGGGATGGTGTGCCCCAATAGCCGACGCGTTTCCGGTATTCTGGTACCTTTATCAGGGGTTTGAGAGTTGTGAATGTTTTTTACATGTATGGATTCCAATGGAATGACTTTATGTTTAGGTAGCACCCATGGCCCCAAAGATCAGATAGCGTATTTTCAAATGTGCCAGACCAAAACTCTATAAGAATAGTCTGTGTATTGTGTTGACGATAACAAGTGTTAAGTAGGCCAACCAAGGAGAGACGTTCGTTAGAACCTGTAACATGTCGGCTGTATGCCGGAAGGATAAATATCCAATTACAGTTCCATGGTGGTTGGTTCCTACGTATAGCCCTTTGAATATGCGGGTATAGTGAGGGGTGCCTTCCCCTGATGGTGCTCACGGTGAGCACCAGCATAGTATAACAACAATTTCACCTATGAGTGTTGTTATACAGCCATCAATTTCCTAGATCTTGCAATATTCAGAGAAGTAAATCTACTTCTTACTAAAACACATTATAAAAATACTGATAGGAATGGCTTTATACCCCAGGACAGGACAGTTGCCATCATCCTACATGGTTGAAAGCCATTCCTAAAGGGCAATTTCGTAGGCTTCGGTGGAACTGTTCAAAACAAGAAGACTATGTGGTCCAAGCTAGTATGGTAAAAAACAGGTTTCTCGTGAGGGTCTAGATCATGAGATGGAGAGTGAATTGGACCAGCATACTCTTCTCTCAACTTGGGCTAGGCCAGATAGATCCAACAATTCCTATGAATGGGCTTTTTTAGCCACTTTCTCTAGTCAATACCATTGGGTAAATAGACTTTTGAAAAAACACTGGAGAGTTTTGAAAGGGGATAGAATATTGGGGCCTGTCCTTCCAGCTAAAGTGATCTTTCATAAATCGCAGATTCTTAGGAATGTTCTGGCTCCCAATTTAGTTGACCTGCCTCCTAAACCTAAAATGTTTGGAAAAGTACCGTTTTTTTTCCCATGTAGGAGGTATGCAGGAGTTCTAAAACTCTGTGCACCACTTTGATGGCAACTGTCCTGGGGGTATAAAGCCATTCCTATCAGTATTTTTAAAATGTGTTTTAGTAAGAAGTAGATTTAGTACAATGGATAGATCAACCAGAGATAGGTGGAACAAGGCACCACATCCCAAATAATAAGAAATGGAATTAAAAGTCCCCTCTCTCCCAATTCCATTTTCAAGAAGTATATTTACTTCTCTGAATATTGCAAGATCTAGGAAATTGATGGCTGTATAACAACACTCATAGGTGAAATTAATACCCCATGTATTGGAATTTAAATGGGCCATAAAAACATCTAAGGAGTTAATATCACCTTTCCTTGTGTTGCTGTGACTCCGGTCAACATGGTTATACAATAAACTTCTGGTGTCTCCCAGATCCATCCTCCATCCCCAGACGTAGCCTTTTACGGGGAAAACACGTCATAAGGAGCTGTGACGTGATTATTGTCCGGATCTGCTGTTGATTCTGCGGTCAGATTATCCTCTCTAATGCTTGATTGTTTTTACTTTGTTGGAGATGCAATACTGAGCTCAATAAATCCCTAAATTTTACACATTAGGCGATGAGCCTTCCTTTTGCCTTAATCCATGGAATGGATCGAGTGTGAGGTGTATAGAGGGCCTGGAAAATTGGATGTGGAGCTGGGATGCCAATCTTTGGGCTTCTGATCCATCTGTCACGGAGGTTGGCATATCCAACAGACGAAGCTACACACAAGATACCTCAGGCTTACCTTTTTTTACCTCAGGCTTAACATAATCTCCTATAACGTAGAGATCATGTAGATCTGATAAGAGACACATTTAATTATTACACTGGTAGAACGTGGATTTATTCTCATCTATAATTGTCACTGGGAGCGGTGCATGGTTATTTACTGTTGAAATAAGGCATAAACACATCTCGAATATGGACACCTGATTACTATTGATGTTTTATTTGTTGGAATTATAGTGTTTGGTCGCAATATATCTTGATTTATTTTGTGATTTAATACTTTTATCACAGAGAGCACAATTATATTTTTATATTTTTGGCACATTTTTATTATTATTAGTATACTGATATTTTTATTAGTATAATTATTATTGTTATTCTATTCATTAGTATTTTTTAAATATTATTATTCAATACTGTTATTATTTTCTGTACTGTAAATAATATTAAAAGATCAGCTTCTAAAAATGTATTACTGTTCAAAGGGAACCCGTACGTTCTTAACCTTTAGGCTGGATTCACACCTATGCAGTTTTAGTGCTTTTTGCATTTTGCAGATTTGCACTACAGATCGTGTTCCATAGGAAATCATGTTAAATGGACTGTAGTGCAAATCTGCAAAATGCAAAAAGCACTAAAACTGCATAGGTGTGAATCCAGGCTTAGGGCTTGTTCACACCAGGTGCGCAAATTTGTACGTTTTCCCACACCGCACAAAAACCTTACTTCTTAATGGCACCTCCATACATCTAGCTAACGTGCCTGCGTTGGTGCGCAACAAAACACATGGGACTTCAGTCCCATGTGTTTTGGTGTTGTGCAATTTGAAAAACTACACCAGCGTCTTTTTTTTTTGCGCATTTATCAGGCATAGGGCAGACCAGTTGAAATTCATGGGTTGGATCAGCTGTGTCCAATCACAGCTGATTACAATGTAAACAGAGTTGCCAGTTATCGGCTCTCCTTTCCCTTACACGCAGTCACAGCATGAGGAAAGGAGAGCCAGTAACCGGCAATCCTGACAGAGGACATGCATACAGGTAATCAGGGCACTGATTATCAGTGCTGCATATCAGTGCTCATTAGTGCGGCTGCATATCAGTGGCCATCAGTGCCACCTATCAGTGCCGCCTCATCAGTGCCACTTCATCAGTGCCGCCTCATCAGTGCCGCCTCATCAGTGCCACAAGATAGGTCTGAAGTTTTAAGATGGGATAATTGAACTTATTGATTTTTCCATTTGTTTTTTATTTTAATTGTAATAAACGATCAGAGATCCAACTTAGATACATCAATAACAGTATCCATTTGTCTATTTTAACAGCCTTTCTTAAAATCCCTTGTTAATATGTTGGACTGGTCACAGAAATCCACCATAGTGAAGCAATTTCTCATCATTTTTATAAAATTGCATTTGGGAGTATTTTGTTACCCCTTCAGATACAGGTTTAAATTTGTTGGAATATTTTATTCATCATCCAAGAAGTCTGATGGAAAAGGGAAAAGTCCTGGAAGTCGCACATCTCCGCAAAACCCCATAGGAAATTGTATGACAGCCTCAACCCGGGCTCCAACCAGGCCACGCCCCCAACTAGTTTTACTCCACCCACAGAGCGCAGTCATGGGGATCTCCATGACTAAGCTCCATCGGCGGAGTAAACACATTGGAGGCGTGGCCTGGTTGGCACTCGGGCTGAGGCTGTCATACACTTTCCTACGGGGGTTTTGCAGAGATGTGCGACTTCCAGGACTTTTCCCTTAGATGTCTAGACAGTGGTGGCTGGTGTTTTTTTTTTTGGAGGGGGGCGGTCCTTTCAGCTAATCTGGGGATGGGTATCAGACCCGCTTCCCGATTGCCTGGGAGAAGGATCAGGGTTGCAACACACCTGGGTGGGCTCTGTACACAATGCTCTGCGCTCCCAGCCCACCCTATTTTGAAGCCTATTAGAGCCTCTGGCTCTAATCAGGTGCTTCAAAAAACACACCCCCGCCCACCCCGCCATAGGAATTCATGTGCCCGGCATCCTGAAAGGGTCGGGGCGCATGTATAGGGGATGGCGGCGGCAGGGATAGAGGAGGCGGCGCCTGTGTGCCCACAATGTACAGGCTGCCCCTGTGTCTAGAGCTGGGATGAGCTCAGTCCTTGTCTGCACTCCAAGTGGTTGCTACATAAGAGGACCTGGTGGAGCCTTGAGCGGCACCTGCCAATTTAGTTTGGGTCACATAATCCTAGAAGTGTTTGATGTGAATATTCATTAGGCAGCCGTAGCTGTTTAAGACAGCAAAGATTTCAGGAACCGTCAGTGGCACAGGTGAGTATTTTTGTAATGTCAAACAAGGGGGTATCATTTCTTGTGTGGTGCCATTCATTCTGAATGTATCTTCCCAATGCTCTTGCTTTGCAATGCACATCTGCGTGCATGATTTTGGTCCATTGTGGTGCAATAAAATTGTTGTAAACCTTTGAAATTAAAAATAAATAAAACATATTCTCATAAAGTATGTACTTGCTTTAATCAATAGCCCCTAGTGTGGATCCTGGCTGCTCTCTCCCTTCTCTGCAATCTGCAGGCGCCAATTCTGACAGTTTTTTCCAACACTGGTTAAATCATGGTGATGGCCTCAAGAGTGCAGGTTTCATAGTGAGACTGTGTAGAGGGGGCGTGTCCATTCCCTCCACTCAGGTGTCAGATTACACTCAGCGCTGTGCTGTGGTGGGTGTGATGTCAGATCCCCACCTCCTGAAAGCTGAGAAATACAATGTGATCTGTGAACTTTGGAGGACTCTGGAGGAGAGAGCGCTGCAGATAAAGAGGTACAGCTTATGTGGGAGGATTAGTTTCATCATTGTTGTTCACCTACAGAGTGTCATGTAAAGGGTTATTATCCATGGGTTGCCTTAATACAACACAAGTTAAACGTCCACAATACTTATCTCTGCTTCAACGGTCTGGTGCCCATGAGGTCCTTTGCTGGCATCTTCACCCAAGTTCCTTCTTGGTGCTGGCCTCGGACATCCTGATTAGCTGGTGTGTGATGATGTAATTCCTGCACAGGAGTGCAGTCATCCCAGCACACAGGCAATGTGTAGGAACGTTGACTGAACTGCTCATGCGCAGGTCAGTGTACATTCTACTGAAGACAGCGAGCAGGTAGATGGGTTTATTTTTTTGCAGACTAGACATTGCGTGTCTTTTCTACAATAAAGAGCCTAGCTGCTCACAGTGTTTTCTTTATATTTTAGACTTAAAGAGGAGTTCCGCCCCCCACCAAAAAAATCAAAGTCAGCAGCTACAAATACTGTACCCGCTGACTTTTAATATATGGGCACATACCTGTCCAGGGATCCCGTGATGTCGGCACCCCAGCCGATTTTCCGAACGGCTCTCGGGTGCTGCTGCCACCATTCCTGGTAAGGGAAACTGGCAGTGAAGCCTTTCGGCCAGAGAAGCTGCGCTTTCTAACTGGCCCGGCGGCAGAGGAAGGAGGAGAGGGGCCGAACTGCCTGCAGCGAGGTCTTCTAGAAGTGGGGATGGGTACCTGTCAAAAACAGATACCCACTTCCCCCGAAAAGTGCCAAATGTGGCACCGGATGGGGAGGGGGGGTTATCTTCAGCCTACCACCCCCCATATTTTTTTCAATATCTCCACTTACCAGGTGGTGTTTCAGCCACAGTATGGACACTCACCCAGCCACCAGATCTAGCACTGTCCTGCTGAAATCCTTCTCTCGGTCCTGTGCTGCCATCTTACTTGTGACATCAAGAGGCCTACTGGCTCTTCTGGGTTCAGCCAGCAGGGCCTCGCGATAAAGCACTGCAAGACCTACCTGTCCCTCTCCTACTTACTGAATGAGAGACAAAAGGCCTCCTGGGATATGTGATGTGCATATCCCAGCAGTCCCAGCGAGCACTGTGCACGTCATTCTCCTAGATGAATGATGTGCACGAAGGGGCGGGGCCGTGCTTTAGTTAGAAAAAAAAAAAAAGAAAGACAGCCCTATAGGTGTAGAAGAGGTGAGGAAAGGTTGAGAGGGATGAACTTTACATAAAGTCGAAGATCTACTTTAAAGTGGTAGTAAACTCAGGATTTTGATTTTAACCTAAAGGTAAGTTTATAATAAGGCTTACCTGTGGGTTAAATGGATATCTCCTAAATGTGCAAGTTTAGGGGATAATCGCCTGGTTGGCAGCTGGTGATGTCACCAGCGCATGCGCTCTGAAGGAATGGCATACCGGTGCCATTCCTTCAGAGCTCTGTGTCAAGGCCGTGACTCCCGTGTGCATGGGCAGGAATGACGTGATCCCGACTTGGCCATTTAGCTACCGCTTTAGTACACCACAGGCTGCTGTAAATCCACCCATATGCCTCAAAAAGACACTAGTTAGTGACTGAAATCACCTGACAGGCT
Organism: Lithobates septentrionalis; assembly: GCA_037952835.1. Lineage (NCBI taxonomy): Eukaryota > Metazoa > Chordata > Amphibia > Anura > Ranidae > Lithobates > Lithobates septentrionalis. The sequence goes on from JBBDGP010002453.1 coordinate 1,884,823, forward strand.
ACTCCAGCATGAGGTCCCCATTTCATCCCAGAAGGTGAACTGTCCAATAGGTTAGAGCTGCTCCCGGTACAAATAACACATCACAGCATCTGTCCAACTTTTTCTGTTTATTAACTATAAATGAACTCTAAATAACAAAAGTAAGGAAGAGAGTTTCAGAAACAAGAAACAAAACAGGGCTAAGCTACATGGCAGCTACAGGTCACACATCAGTGTACACATCGAAGCCATATCTGGACTTTGCCATATATAGGAGTCATTCCACCTCCAGGAAGGGATTTCTCAATGACCCAAGTGCTCAAGATATTAGGTCATGTGTATATGATGTGGCCCAAAGTGCAATTCAAGTGAATTTTTTTTTTTGCGAACAGTTAAACATTTTGTACTGATCTATAAATTAGAACCCCCCCCCACGCTAAATACACAAATGTTTGGCTGCTCCCTTCTGGCACTCATGTACAATTCACACTGACATTCTTCCTCTCCAAATACTACGTCAGGGTGCATTAAAGGCAAATTAACAAATGCTCTGATTATCACAAAAAATATGATATTCATAAGTCCTGTGTACAAAGGCTCAAACGACAAAATGAGGGCGGGTTTGTCTTCTACCCGGTCTTTATTGCTATTTAGGACTCAGTGAAGTAAATCTCCCCAAACCCAACATGTCACTTACAATTTAGGGTTGGCTTTTCAAGGCTTTCAGTGAATTCTTCCTATTTCCTTTTGAATTCCTACTAGGGATGCAGGACAAAAACATTCTGTATTATCTGCCCTGTAGGAGTGAATATATCAGGAAAGTCTTGGGCCAGTAATAACAGTAGCTCAACTTTTCCGAAGGTGGGATGTTTTCATGCACCAGCTTTCTAAGTAGCATGGAGAGCTTGAAGGGAATCAAAGCTGTACCCCGAAAACCATTATGGGTGGTAATGCCGTTTATTTAGCATGATGGACTTGGTACCTTAACCACTTGCTGCCCACACACAGTACATTTACTGCGGGCGGAAGCTACAGGGTACGCTGTGGTGCTCATGTACACCAGCTCGCCTCCTGGGGCTCGATCCTGTGACCCCTGTGGACACAGCAGATTACAGTGCACCGTATCTGGCCCCTATGAGCAGTCGGGCTATCATTTAAAACGCTATGACCCTGGAGCTCGATCCTGTAACCCCTGTGGACACAGCAGATCACAGTGCATGGTACCTGGCCCCTATGAGCAGTTGGGGTATCATTTAAACGCTATGACCCTGGGGCTCGATCCTGTGACCCCTGTGGACACAGCGGATCACGGTGCACGGTACCTGGCCCCTTCGAGCGCTTGGGGTATCATTTGATCGCTATGACCCTGGCGCTTGATCCTGTGACCCCTGTGGACACAGTGGATCATTGTGCATGGTACCTGGCCTCTATGAGCGGTTGGGGTATCACTTGATTGCTATGACCCAGGGGCTCGATCCTGTGACCCCTGTGGACAAAGCGGATCACGGTGCACAGTACCTGCCCCTATGAGTGGTTGGGGTATCATTTGATTGCTATGACCAATCATAGCGATTACATGTAAGCAAAACTGTCATTAATAGCTCATTCTGATGCTGAGATCGACCCACAGTTATTACATGGTACCTGGGCCAATCACAGCACCCTGTACCATGTGATTAGCAGTAGCCAATTACTATAGTAAGCACCTTGTCATGAATGAAAGCCAAACTGATCATCTCTGTTAAAAGCAATACTAGTGTAAAATAAAACCCTGACACCCCCCCCCCCAGAGTAGTATAGTGTTACTATGGTGACACTGAACTACTCTGATGACAGGATGTAGATAAAAATTGAAATAAAAGAAAAAAAATTGCAAAAAAAGAAAAAACAAATGTTTAAAAAAAAAATGATTACATTTTTTTTCTTTTTTTACATACTGTCACCAGTCAGTGTCCCTGATCACCGCCACACCAGTCATATGATGACGCTGTACTGTACTGGTGACAGTATGTAAAAAATTATAAGTCCACTCAAATCTTAGTGTGCGGAGATTTCGTCTTCCTGTCCCATAGCCAAAACAGGAAGTGAGAGGAAATCCCAGCTAATTACAGGTCACCAAACCTAGTGTCCCCATTGGAAGATTTTCCCTTTATTACTCTTCCGGCAACCTAAAATGTATGCTTTTACTTTAAATAATAATGATAAACAGGACACATAGAAAGGATGAATATCCCTAACGGGGACACAGACAGCAATAAAAACTGACAGGAGTTCTGATCCATCTCCACTCTATCCAAAACTGAAAAAAAGAGTTTTGCCTTTAGTTATTTTAGGATTTTTGCATAACTCAAAGTGGAGCTCCAGACTCCCTCAGAAAAAAAAGTAAAAGTCAGCAGCTACAAATACTGTAGCTGCTGACTTTTATTATTAGGACACTTATCTGTTCTGGAATCCAGTGATGTCCTCATCCGAGCCAATTTTTCAATTGGCTCTCGCTTGCTGCCGCCATAATTTCTTGCGGCTTCACAGCCGACTCTATACTGCACATGTGCAAAGCTCACTGTGCTTTGTAAATGGCCCGGCGGCCAAACTTCCGGGGTACTTTGCCGCGGCAAAATCACCCGGAAGTGGTAGCAGGTACCTGTCAAAACTCTGAAAGGTGTCAAATGTGGCAGCGGATGGGGGGAGAAAGCAAACAGGCGGAATTTCCACTTTTGGGTAAAACTCCGCTTTAAGCTGCCTAATCTACTATTTATTCTGACAAATGGATTTTACTGAACGTTATCTCTGTTTATATAGCTTTTTATCCAATTTTAAGGTAGTCTGCACTGAGTAAAACAGGGGGCTATCGTTGTTGACTCACTTGCCTTTTATTATGAGAGGGAGAGACTACAGTAGCAGCTTGTGTTGTTGCAAATTACTACACGTTGGTAGTGACATCATTCACAAAAACACAAGCCCACAACAACACATTGCAGCACAACTCCAGCCTTTCTCCCCATAATAGCAGGTAGGTTTTCTGGGCTCAGTTGCCTGAGAGAGACTAGAGTACTAGCTGGCACCTGTTTGCTGTGGGCCTGTGTTGTTGTGAATGATGTCACTACCATTGTGTAGTCATTTACAACACAGGCAGCAAACTACTACTCTAGTCTCTCTCCCCATGATAGCAGGCAGGTGGGTCTTGGCTCTGTTGTCTGTTCCGTCCTTCAGAACAACACAAGCAACCAACTACTACTCTAGTCTCCCTCCAACTCACCAAGAAAGTAACCTGAGGGTCCATGCAGAACAACAGCGGACAAATGAAAATTCCTCACCTCTGCTTCGAGATCCTGTCATTACAGCCCCATTGCTTCACTCTATTTACTATACAAATGGTCAGTATTCCCTTCTCACAGCTTTCAGAGGAGGAGTAAGATGTGGGTCTAGCTCAACATCTACTGCAAAGATCTGAACAGGATTAAGTGCTATGTGGGGAATTCAACAAGAAATTTCAACTGCTCTTAATACTGCTTATTTACGTATATCTTTATTTTAATTGTCTAGATCAGTGGCCTCCAAACTGCGGACCCTTTGCTTGCTTTTATCCGGCCTTTAGGGCACTATTTCATCCACTGATACAAACAATGGGGCATAATTCCCCCCACTGATGCCAATGATGAGACACAATTTCTCCCAATAACACCAAAGATGAGACACAATTCCTCCCAATGATGGGGCACGATTTCTTCCATTGACACCAATGATGAGGCACTATTCCTCCCAACGACCCTAACGATGGGGCACAATTTCTCCCAGTGACACCAACAACAGGGCCAAATTACACCAATGATGGGACACAATTCCTCCCAATGACAACAAAGATGGGGTCTTGTTTTTTCCCCACTGTTAGGACCTTTTCTACTCCCAATGACCGCAGTCCAGCCCCCCTAAAGTCTAAAGGACAGTAAATTGGCCCTTTGTCTAGAAAGTTTGGAGACCCCTGCTCTAGAACCAAAAACCTCCTTCTCACAAAAGTGCAATCAAAATATATTCCAATATAGCTCAGCCCACAAACTAAAGTTCGCTATTAAACATTTCTTCAATCTTCTTCCTTCACCTTAATCACCAGGTCAGGATACACCAAGTTGGCGTAGTTGGCCTGGTGCAGTTTCTGATGCTCGATGAGCTGGCTTTCATGAAGGAAGGCATTACCGCATTCGGTGCATACAAACAGTTGCATCTGCCCATGGTCTACCATGTGCTTATCACAGTCCTCCTTGCAGCTAAAATATCGCCCGCACTGGGAGCAGACGTAATGACTGCCATGGATTCTCTCGTGGAGCCGAAGGCCAGATTTGTGTGCAAACTCCTTCCCGCAGACCAGACACACGTTGTGGTTATCCATTTGGTGAAGCTTCTCGTGTTTGATGAGGCTTTGTTTCAGACTGAATTGCTTCCCGCATTCCAAGCACTCATACGGCTTCTTCTTTGAATTTAACCCATAATGGTTATTGAGACAAACCTGGGATGCGAAAGTCTTCCCGCAACCCATACAGACGAAGGGTCGCTCTCCCGTGTGTCTCATGAAATGGAGAAGGAGAGCTTTCATATTTGAGAATTTTTTGCCACATTCGGAACAAGTGAGGTCGTTCTCGCTTTGGTGCACCCTTTGATAGTGACTGCTGAGATTGCCAAACCGCTTGAATGTTCGCTCACATTTGAAGCAACGGAAGGGCCTCACATTAATCACCGGTTTTTCCTTCAGGAAAGGCTTGAAAGGACACTGATCACCGGGGTCTCTAATCCCGTCCCCACCCTGGGCAGCCTGAGATGGCTCACAAGACGACGGGTCAGACATTATTCTGGTCACAGTCAGGCCGGCCATGGCAAGCCTGATGGGAGTGGTGATCATTTTCAAGCGTTCATAGAAGCGTTGAATATTGTAGCATTCACTGAAGATATTCTGGCTTGATGGATCATCTATCAGAAACGAGAGTAAAGGTTACCAATGATGCAACGGTAAGTGACCAAAGACCAGGAACTACCTAAACACTTTCGAGTTACTCATGAGAAGAGATGGTTTAGTAATTCACAGGCTGCAGCTCATTAACCTCTTCCTGCTGGCCATGTGAATAAATGTGGTAGGGTGGAGAAGGGGCTTCAGTCTGTGCTGCCACATAGTGTATGCGTCTGTTTTGTGCTGAGAGCATGCTTTAAGCGGAACTAAATCCATAGACTTAAGAGTTTCTAAAAACAGTTAGATTACCGGCATGGTAGGATTGCTAACTATCACATTTGCTTGTGCTCTCAACCAAACTATCAAACCATCAAATGGCTGGTGTCATAACTGATCACATGTGCAGCACCACGGCAGTTGCAGATCAAACAAAAGCCAAGATGGCAGCTTCCCTGGCTGAAAAGGATAGGAAGATTTAGTTCTACTTTAAGCATGTGTCCCCAGCACTGTGACTGCGATGTCCCCAACAGCTCCCAATCATACAGTGACAGCTCATGAGCTTGTGATCACTGCAACAGCCAATTACAACAGTCACACGATCAAGGAAGCTGGAGGTATTACAATTTTTTAAAGGGCCAGTTGGAAAAGGTTAATGTACCATCAAGAGATTGTTAGAGCTAAGGGATACTTGAGGTCCAAACCCGATTCACATCTGAGTAGCACCAAGCCTGGATTTGAGAATCTGCAGTTGCCCCGTGTATAACAACTACTGTATCGTAACACTGCTTCTATTTAAAAGAGAATTATGGGGTTTTGTTCTTTTTTTTTTTTAAATCATACTTACCTAGGTGGATGCAGCATCGTTCCAATGCTGCATCTGTCCCCTGCTGGCTCTAAGACTGAGAACTGGGCGATCAAAGACCGCTGATCACTCGGTGCTCAGAGCTCCCTGAGCAAAAAGCTGGTGATTGTCAGTCACTGGCTTTCTGCTCTGCCTCCCCACACTCACTGGAGCGCTGAGCTGTTGAGGCCAAGGCGGTTGCCAGTCCAGGCATGTGGGAGGATCCCGACTCCATTGTCGCGATCTTTCCCCAGCCTGAACCAGCTCTGTGATGTCAGCTAAAACTGGGCTTCAGCCAACTGCCTGCTGAAAACGGGTCACAGGGGTGCATATCGAACTGCTCTCTTGTGATCCACAGAAGTACAGCCAAACGAGCCTTGGCTGTAGGTGAAGGTAAATATTGGCCTGGGCAGGAAGGGGGTGAAAGTACCCAGTAGGCAAGTGGTTAAACCCAACAACAAAACTGTCCTGTAGTGCAGCTTACCAATCCTTAGATGTGGTGGCTTAGCCTATTATAGGCTTTTTTGCCTTTATGTTCACCTGTTGATCCTGCCAGTAACATACTTCCTGTCCTAGGGTAACATGGCTCATTCATCATAAGGTATCTATAGAGGAGCAGCACTGTTACCCTAAGACAGCTCCTCCTCTCCTCACCTCCCAGACATATGTGAGAGATATTCAGTAGTCTACAAAGAGAACTGGGAACAATGCTGACAAAAGTCAGCACAGGAAGTATTTAGCTGACAGGATTCCTGGCAGGACCAACACTTACTTTTTGCACTTATCAGAGAGATAAGGTATTAAAAAAGAATGTAGCACTTTTTTAAAGTGATATAACAAACATATTTACCTACCTTTACGTTAAAGCTAAACTCCAGGAAAAGCTTAAAGTCTTCCTCGCACTGTAAGGGTAAACGCTCATTTAGTCGGAGGGAGGGGTCCCCAAACTTTCTAAACAAAGGGCCAGTTTACTGTCCTTCAGACCTTAGGGGGGCCTGACATTGGTGTGAGTGGGAAAAATAATGCCCCATCATTGGTGTCAGCGGGAGGAATAATGCCAAATCATTGGTGTCAGTGGGAGGAATGATGCCCCACCATTGGTGTCAGTGGGAGGAATGATGCCCCATCATTGGTGTCAGCGGGAGGAATGATGCCCCATCATTGGTGTCAGCGGGAGGAATGATGCCTCATCATTGGTGTCAGCGGGAGGAATGATGCCCCATCATTGGTGTCAGTGGGAGGAATGATGCCCCATCATTGGTGTCAGTGGAAGGAATGATGCCCCACCATTGGTGTCAGTGGAAGGAATGATGCCCCACCATTGGTGTCAGTGGGAGGAATGATGCCCCACCATTGGTGTCAGTGGGAGGAATGATGCCCCACCATTGGTGTCAGTGGGAGGAATGATGCCCCACCATTGGTGTCAGTGGGAGGAATGATGCCCCATCATTGGTGTCAGTGGGAGAAATGATGCCCCATCATTGGTGTCAGTGGGAGGAATGATGCCCCACCATTGGTGTCAGCGGGAGGAATGATGCCCCACCATTGGTGTCAGTGGGAGGAATGATGCCCCATCATTGGGAGGAATGATGCCCCATCCTTGGTGTCAGTGGGAGGAATGATGCCCAATCCTTGGTGTCAGTGGGAGGAATGATGCCCAATCCTTGGTGTCAGTGGGAGGAATGATGCCCAATCCTTGGTGTCAGTGGGAGGAATGATGCCCAATCCTTGGTGTCAGTGGGAGGAATGATGCCCAATCCTTGGTGTCAGTGGGAGGAATGATGCCCCATCATTGGTGTCAGTGGGAGGAATGATGCCCCATCATTGGTGTCAGTGGGAGGAATGATGCCCCATCATTGGTGTCAGTGGGAGGAATGATGCCCCATCATTGGTGTCAGTGGGAGGAATGATGCCCCATCATTGGTGTCAGTGGGAGGAATGATGCCCCATCATTGGTGTCAGTGGGAGGAATAGTGCCAAATTGTTGTTGTGAGTGGGAGGAATAGTATCCCATCATTGGTGTCAGTAGGTAGAATAGTATCTCATCATTGGTGCCAGTGGGAGAAATGATGTCCAATCGGTGTCAGTGGGAGGAATAATATGTCATCATTGGTGTCAGTGGGAGGAATGATGCCCCATCCTTAGTGTCAGTGGGAGGAATGATGCCCGATCCTTGGTGTCAGTGGGAGGAATGATGCCCAATCATTGGTGTCAGTGGGAGGAATGATGCCCAATCATTGGTGTCAGTGGGAGGAATGATGCCCCATCATTGGTGTCAGTGGGGGGAATAGTATCCCTTCATTGGTGTCAGTAGGTAGAATAGTGTCCCATCATTGGTGTCAATGGGAGTAATGATGTCCCATTATTGGTGCCAGTGGGAGGAATGATGCCCAATCGTTGGTGCCAGTGGGACGAATGATACCCAATCGTTGGTGCCAGTGGAAGGAATGATGCCCAACCGTTGGTGTCAGTGGGAGGAATAATATCTCATCATTGGTGTCAGTAGGTAGAATAGTGCCCCATGGTGCGTCATCATTGGTGTCAGTGGGAGGAATGGTGCTTCATCATTGGTGTCAGTGGGAGGAATGGTGCTTCATCATTGGTGTCAGTGGGAGGAATGGTGCTTCATCATTGGTGTCAGTGGGAGGAATGGTGCTTCATCATTGGTGTCAGTGGGAGGAATGGTGCTTCATCATTGGTGTCAGTGGGAGGAATGATGCCCAATCATTGGTGTCAGTGGGAGGAATGATGCCCAATCATTGGTGTCAGTGGGAGGAATGATGCCCAATCATTGGTGTCAGTGGGAGGAATGATGCCCAATCATTGGTGTCAGTGGGAGGAATGATGCCCAATCATTGGTGTCAGTGGGAGGAATAGTATCCCATCATTGGTGTCAGTGGGAGGAATGATGCCCAATTGTTGGTGTCAGTGGGAGGAATAGTATCCCATCATTGGTGTCAGTAGGTAGAATAGTGTCCCATCATTGGTGTCAGTGGGAGCAATAGTGTTTTGTATTAATGAAAGGAACAGGGCCCCAGGGGCCAAATAAGGGCAAGCAAAGGGCTGCATCCAGCCCCCTGGCCGCAGTTTGGGGATCATTGGTCTAGGGGATGGTAAGAGCACTTGGGCCCTGATGTCAGGGGCATCCGACCTCCAGAGTACAGGGAAGAGGGGGCTGCAAAGTCTGGACTACCAGCACAGTTTAGCTAAATATCAGGTAGGTAAAACTGCTTTACCTGGTCCCCCTACACATAAAGGAGTCATCACTTGCAATACAGGCACAGCCCCACTGCAGGTCAGGACTGTTCGTTTTCCTGAAGTTCAGCTTTAGCTTCTTATAAGTAGTGGAGAATTCAAAATGAACCTTTATTTCCCTCACCCAAGGCAAAGCAACAGTGTCAATTAAAGATGTCTACAGCCAATTCTTTTCTCGTTTAGTTTGCATTGAATAGAGAAGGATTAAAATCCTGGCAGTTTTCTTTTGCAGTCTCTGTTTCATTGAGAACAAGTCCTGAAGACACAACAGAAAGTGAGGGGAAGTCATAGCAAAAAATGAGAGAAACTCCCTGTTTACACATCGTTGTCACTGGGACACATGTTCCCGGAGGAAGATCTCACGTCACTTCCTGTTCTGGTGACAAATACATGTGGATTTCCCATCACTTTCTATCCTGATGACCAATAGCACGGTACTGCCCAGGGTCAGCTGACAACTTTTTCTTCAAGTCCATTTGTATAATAGAATGTGCAAGTTTTCATGGGTCCAGTGATGCTGGAGAAAAGGCTCCAAGGCACATTAGTGCACCTAAAGGAGCCCACTTGTAATTGTTGCAGCTGCACCAGGTACAAGTAAAATAGAACATTAAAGAGTAACCCCGCCTTTGTTGAGAAAAAAAACATTCCTCCCAGGGTGATCTATGTACATTGCAGGGATTTTAACAAACTTTGTTGCAGATTCCTACCTTTTGTGAAAAAATAGCTGTTTGTCTGAGTCCATGTACAAAGTGAATGGGAGTGATTTTATAATTATCAATCAGCTGCTGCGCTTGCATGGCTCTAATGATGAAAGTGTCTGGGTCTGCATCGCTGTAGATACGATTTCCTTTTGGGAGCAGCTCACCAAAAATAAAAATTTTGTTGCAGGAGATGCCCAAAATTTGACTTGTATCTTAGTGCAGACTTCTGGGAAAATTGGTGAGCCAATCAAACAAACCGGAAATAACATTTCTGTGTACTTAACTCCTCCAGGTGGCCATATTGCATTGCATTTTAAAGAAAATGACAGCGCTGCAGATTGAAAAGGAAAAGTAGTTTTTAATAACATTCAGTTATAATATGACTTGTGTAGCAATTGTATATGCTATATTATTATTTTTTTTCCATTTGCTATTCTTCCCATGAAAGTGGAGTTACCCTTTAAAACATTAGAGATTTGGATACCAGACAACGCCCAGAGCCCACTACTGACCTCTGCTGTCTGAGTCTGGGAACTGCTTGTGATCAGCCTGCTGTAGGCTCCTTATGCAGATCTCTTCTCCTCTCTCAATCTTTGATATCAACGGGGGTGTTACACTTACCTTCCCTGTATATAAAACACAACAACATTCAATTAGCAACCATTCCCTCTCAGTGCAGGTAACTTATGCTGGCCATACACTATACGAAAAATCGGCCGAAAAATCGTTCGAATGGACACTTCGTTCGTTTTTCAGCAAGTTAGTGGGCACAAATCGATAATCTTTGTGACGTTTTTGTGGTAAAAAAACGAACGGGAAGTTTGGTAAATTTCTGCCGAACGTACGATAAATTGCAAGGTTAATGTGTTTCCCGTCCGAACTTTCTGCACTAGGTATATGTAAAAAAACGAACACAAAATTATTTATTCATGTCCACTGAACAGATTATCGGTCATTATATGATGGCACGATCGTTTGCGGTCACGGTCGAACGTTCGTTTTTCGAAAATGGGTTCGGCCGAATTTCTGTATAGTGTATGGCCAGCATTAGACTGAAGGGGAATAACATGTGAAGTCTCACCAAAAGCCCAGCTGTTTAGAGCCAGAGGAAGGCAAAATAAACCCCCTATGACGATTGTAGCCAACTTTGTTTAAAGGGATGGATAAGGATTGGAGGGGGGGGGGGGGGGCATTAAAGTGGCAAGCCCTTGCATGGTTTTAAAATCCATCCCTCAGTCCCTTGAAGCCCCCCCCTAGGCACACAGGGATTCCACTTATGTCCACCTCAAGATTACCCTTCAGGTCTCCAAAGGTATAAAACCATCAGCTTCCTGCCACAGAAGTTCCATTATACTCCCCTCTGGAGGTCTGAGGCAAGGATTTCAATTAACCGACACTCTAATGCCCTGTACACACGGTCGGACATTGATCGGACATTCCGACAACAAAATCCATGGATTTTTTCCGACGGATGTTGGCTCAAACTTGTCTTGCATACACACGGTCACACAAAGTTGTCGGAAAATCTGAACGCGGTGACGTAAAACACGTACATCGTGACTATAAACGGGGCAGTAGCCAATAGCTTTCGTCTCTTAATTTATTCTGAGCATGCGTGGCACTTTGTGCGTCGGATTTGTGTTCACACGATCGGAATTTTATAGCAAGCTCTCAAACTTTGTGTGTCGGAAATTCCGATGGAAAATGTGTAATGGAGCCCACACACGGTCGAAATTTCCGACAAGGTCCTATCACACATTTTCCGTCAGAAAATCCAACCGTATGTACTGGGCATAAGAAGTGCCAAGAGGCCTACAGAATGTGCAGCACTGGAATAGAGGGAAGGTAGGAGACATGGGCCATCAGAGAGGCAAGTACACGCCGTCTTCTACTGCAGGGACCAGACAGTTTTAAATTTTGAGAGATCCGAAAGTTCACTCTATCCTGGCGCTAAGTCCTGCTCTGTCATTCAACTGTCAAACGTGGGACTTCAGTAGGCAAAAGAAGCTCTGCCATTTGACAGATGAACAGAGAAGGAGCTCAGTGCCAGGGGGAGAAAGTCTATATGGTTTTTAAGCATCTATATTTATTTATTTGTTTTACCATTTGTATAAAATCTAATTAATCAATTTATAATTTAGTGTAGACCCAATACCAGCAACAAAGTGTTACATGTTTTCTAAGAAGGGCAATGCAGAATCTGTTTGCCTTTAGACTCTCTCCCTCTATCTGGAAATACAGGGACTGGGTCTATACCAGTGGTGGTGAACTTTCTTGATATGGGGGGGCTCAAGTGCAGCCCTCAACATATCCAAGAGATTATTAGAGACTGTGGACATAATACAGGAGATTTCCAAAGACTGTAGACATGAAACAAGAGATGGCCGAAGACTGTGGACATGATAAAGGTGATGGTCAGAGACTGTGGACATGATACAAGAGATGGTCAGACTGTGGACATGATACAAGAGATGGTCAGACTGTGGACAAGATACAAGAGATGGTCAGAGACTGTGGACAAGATACAAGAGATGGTCAGAGACTGTGGACAAGATACAAGAGATGGTCAGAGACTATGGACAACATGATACAAGAGATGGTCAGAGACTATGGACAACATGATACAAGAGATGGTCAGAGACTTCGGACAACATGATACAAGAGATGGTCAGAGACTATGGACATGATACAGGAGATGGTCAGAGACTGTGGACATGATACAGGAGATGGTCAGAGACTGTGGACAGGATACAGGAGATGGTCAGAGACTGTGGACAGGATACAGGAGATGGTCAGAGACTGTGGACAGGATACAGGAGATGGTCAGAGACTGTGGACAGGATACAGGAGATGGTCAGAGACTGTGGACAGGATACAGGAGATGGTCAGAGACTGTGGACAGGATACAGGAGATGGTCAGAGACTGTGGACATGATACAGGAGATGGACAGAGACTGTGGACATGATACAGGAGATGGACAGAGACTGTGGACATGATAAAAGAGATGGTCAGAGACTTTGAACATGAAATGGTCAGAGAGTGTTAACAAAATACAAGAGCTGGTCAGAGAGTGTGGACATAATACAGGAGGTGGTCAGAAAATTCTGATATGATACAAAAGATGGTCAGAGACCGTGAACATGCTATAGGAGTTGTTGGAGACTGGAGACATGCTTGGGGAGACAGTCACAGACTGGAAACACATTACATGAGATTGCTAGAAATCACTGCTATAACAGGGCAATAGAGAAACACAAATTAGTGTCTGCAGGGAACCAGAGGGAAACACAAAGAGTTCCAAAGGGCTGCAGTTTGGGAAGCAGGGGTCTAAACAGAGCGGGTATGGAGTGGGAGGAGTCACTGTTCTGACATTTTCCCCTGTGTGTGTACATTTTATCCCGTGCAACAGACATTTCTCAACACAGCTGTAAAGAATACACAGGTCAACATTTTAGCCCCCAAAACATAAAATATATAAAAGAGAGAGTAGCATTGTCACTTTGTAAGTAACAGGCGGAGAGTCAGGTTTTTGGCAGTGAAAGGGTGCTTGGGCAATCAGAACGCACAGCTCAAGAATGGATTCCAGTTAAAGACAGATGAGGTTTTTGCTTACAAATGGGAAAAGCCTGCAGTCATTCAGAGACCTATAGAGACCGGGTCCAGGCCTGTCTGGTCCTACTGGTACCCTAACCAGCATGACATGTGACGGAAATGCCATTAGGACCCCATCAAGGCCGGGCTTGAACAGGCAGAAAGAGCCAGCCTAGACCAACCAACAGCAGGTGTCAGTGACCTTACTTTTCTCCTATGCAGTTAAAGGATAAGTTCACCTTTGTAAAAATAAATAAGTACACATCTTTTTGCAGGTATGAAAATGTGCATTTATTATTTTTTTACTAGGAGCCTGCAAAGCATTGTACGTTCCATGCAGGGATCTTGCAGACAGTCTGTGTAGCTGTCTGCCAGTACCTTGTACAGACTGGCAGATTTGTGGTACAATGTTGTCTGGAGTTCAGCTTTGGTAAACATCAAATGGATTGTGAAGATCTGTATGGACTTGATCACCTATAACATGAACGCAACTACGTTACCTACAGCCACGAGGTTCCAGTAATTGTCCATCATCACCTTCTTATACAGGTTTCTTTCTTTATCGTTTAAACACGCCCACTCCTCTTCTGTGAAATAAACTGCTATGTCATCAAAGTGTGGGTGTTCCTAAGGAGAGACCAGATTATGGGGAGACTCTTGTCACCGTATGCCTAAAATTGTCCAAAAAGGAAAAAAAGAAAAAAATCTATTTCACGTTTATGAACTAGGTCTTATTTAGTCTGAAGGGCATGACTTCATTTTCCCGAGCCAATAAATATTACTATGTGTAGTCACTGCTCTGCCTGTTTGCCACCTATAAGACCCCCTCAGTTACCAAGACCACGACTTGGTGGTCTATGAATTTTGCAGGGAGGATGGAGAAAACTAAGCCTCACTCAGAGGGTTCCACCACCACCAAGTGTAAAGCAACCTTCTTCATTTCCCATATGCAATGTCATGGTGGAAGTGACGAAACGCATCAGTGCGGGGCTTTGTGACGTCATTGCGCTACCCGGAGGAACCGGTGGAATTACACAAGTGGTTATGCTGTTTCCTTGGATTTAAAGGGGGCATGTTCCTTATTACTATATGAAAACCTTTTAGGCCCCCTTTCACACGGCCAGTTTGTTGCAGATTATTGCTGCAGGAATGATAAGGTTAGACGATTAGCATTGGCGGCTCAGCCCATTTAAACTAATGGCGGGCTGACAGCTGCCGTCGCTTATTGCACGTAGCCGCACACGAGCCTGGACGCAGCCATAGTTAGTAGGGCTGCACCGATACCACTTTTTTAAGACAGTGCAAAGTACCGATACTTTTTTCCCCAAGTACTCGCAGATACCGATTACCATTACTTTTTTTCATGTCGTGACAGTTTTCAAAGCACAATTTTGTAAATAAGTAATTTTTCTCCATATAGTTCACTAACTATATGGGCTGGGTGTAACAAGATGTCCGCTGCTGCCTTCTGACTGTAGGCTTACTGAGGCTGAGTGCAGGGTGTACCAAGATGGGCGTCATAGCATTTGTACTAGGCTACTACTACTAGCATTGAAAAAGCCTTCCTTTCCAAGTTGTATGCATTCTCTGCATTAAGGTGAAAAACCTTTTGTGCTGCAGCAGCACCCAAGAACCCCCCTTTTTCTTACCGCAGCTCGATTGTTCCAGCGACGGGGATGAGCACAGCAGCTCCAGAGGCTTTCTCGGGTCCTCATTGGATATTGATCCGTTGGCTCCCACTGCTGTCAATCAAATCCAGTGACACGGGACCCGGGGTCGAGTAATGCTGTCTGTGTCAATGGACGCAGCAGCAGGACTCAGGAGCGCACCCGCATTGGTGCCCCAATGGAAAGCGGCTCTCCGTAGGGGCACTCAAGAAGAGGAGGAGCCAGGAGCACCACAGGGGGACCCCAGAAAAGGAGGATCGGGGCCGCTCTATGCAAAACCCTTGTACAGAGCAGGTAAGTATGACATGTTTGTTATTTAACCACCTCAATACAGGGCACTTACACCCCCTTCCTGCCCAAGCCAATTTTCAGCTCTGTCACTTTTTAAATGACATTTGCATGGTCATGCTACACTGTACCCAAACTAAATTTTTATAATTTTGTTCCCACAAATAGAGCTTTCTTTTGGTGGTATTTGATCACCTCTGCGATTTTTATTTTTTGCTAAACTAATAAAAAAAGACCGAAAATTGTGAAGAAAAAAAATTTTTTTCTTTGTTTCTGTTATAAAACTTTGTAGATAAGTAAGTTTCCTCCTTCACTGATGGGCACTGATAAGCTGCACTAATAAGGCGGCACTGATGAGGTGGCACCAATGAGAAGGCGCTGATGAGGTGGCACCGATGGGCACTGACAATGGGCACTGATGGGCATTGATAGGCACTGATAGGCATCACTGGTGGCACTGGCAGGCATTTTTAATTGCCACTGATTGGCATATCCCTGGTGGTCTAGGGTGGCATACCTGGTGGTCCAGGGTGGTGGCTATCCCTGGTGGTCTTGGCGGCATTCTGGTGGTCCTGGGCAGGCATCCGAGTGGGGGCTGTGCTGATAAACAATCAGCACAGACCCCCCTCTGTCAGGAGAGGAGCCGATTGGCTCTCTTCTACTCGCGTCTGTCAGACGCGAGTGAGGAAAAGCCAATCAACGGCTCTTCCTGTTTTCATCGTGATTAGCCGTGATTGGACACGGCTGATCACGTGGTAAAGAGCCTCCATCAGAGGCTCTTTACCGAGATCAGTGTAGCGGCGTGTCAGACTGACACAGTGCACCACCAATCGCCGCGATGCATGCCCGCCGGCTGTTATCCTGCTGGACGTCATATGACGCCCAGTCGGGATAACTGAACCACCGCCCGGCCATCATTCTGCTATAGGCCGCACGGGAAGTGGTTAAAAAATAAATTAAGCTTTACAATCACTTTAAAGGGAGTGCTCCTAATCTCAGCTTGTCACCTGTATAAGAGACACCTGTCCACAGAAGCAATCAATCAGATTCTAATCTCGCCACCATGGCCAAGACCAAAGAGCTGTCTAAGAAAGTCAGGGACAAGATTGTAGACCTACACAAGGCTGGAATGGGCTACAAGACCATCACCAAGCAGCTTGGTGAGAGGGTGAAAACGGTTGGTGCGATTATTCGCAAATGGAAAAAACACAAAATAACGGTCAATCTCCCTCGGTCTGGGGCTCCATGCAGGATCTCACCTCGTGGAGTTTCAATGATCATGGGAACAGTGAGGAATCAGCTCAGAACTACACAGGAGAATCTGCTCAATGATCTCAAGGCAGCTGGGACCATAGTCACCAAGAAAACAATTGGTAACACACTACGCCGTGAAGGACTGAAATCCTGCAGCGCCTGCAAGGTCCCCCGGCTCAAGCACATGTACAGGCCCATCTGAAGTCTACTAATAAACATCTGAATGATTCAGAGGAGAACTGGGTGAAAGTGTTGTGGTCAGACGAGACCAAAATCAAGCTCTTTGGCATCAACTCAACTCGCCGTGTTTGGAGGAGGAGGAATGCTGCCTAAGACCCCAAGAACACCATCCCCACCGTCAAACATGGAGGTCGAAACATTATGCTTTGGGGGTGTTTTTCTGCTAAGGAAAGAAGACATCACCGCATTAAAGGGATGATGGACGGGGTCCTCAAATCTTGGGTGAGAACCTCCTTCCCGCAGCCAGGGCATTGAAAATTGGTAGTGGATGAGTATTTCATCATGAGAATGACCCAAAACACAAAGCCAAAGCAACAAAAAAGTGGCTCAAAAAGAAGCACATTAAGGTCCTGGAGTGGCCTAGCCGGCCTCCAGACCATAATCCTATAGAAAATATGTGGAGGGAGCTGAAGGTTCGCGTTACCAAACGTCAGCTGCGAAACCTCAATAACTGGGAGAGGATCTACAAAGAGGAATGGGACAAAATCCCTCCTGAGATGTGTGCAAACCTGGTGGCCAACTGCAAGAAACGTCTGACCTCTGTGATTGCCAACAAGGGTTTCGCCACCAAGTACTAAGTCATGTTTTGCAAAAGGGTCAAATACTTATTTTACTTATTAAAATGCAAATCTATTTACAACTTTTTTGAAATGCGTTTGTAACAGACTCACCCAAGACAGAGACTATTGGAGGGGACTGAACGCTAGCCTGTTGCCTTTTGATTATGGGCCCTGGATTTTCAATGGAACGGTGCTCTTTGTGGGGTGAATTGGAGGTCCGGTTTGAACTGTATTAATCGGACTCAGTCGTGTATATATGTATATTTTGTTGGTTGTGTGATTCTGTTGGGGACTCCTTGCTGTGGATCTGTGTCCCTGAAGAGGGAGGGGGGGTTCCTCCAGCAGCCCCCTGCTGATAAGACTGATTCATTCTGTTGGGACACATCATGTGAGGAGATGCTGGTGTCAACCTGTGTTTATGTTAATTGAATGAGCTAATGACATTGTCCTCTATACAATGTAGGAGACGGGACGACTCCTATTGGAGCTCATGTTAATTAGGTTAGCTTTGAGTCATCCTGGTGTATAAATGTGTGGGAGATCTCAAATAAAGGTAGTTCTGATGTACTCCAAGACTGGTGTTGTCTAGTTCTTGGGGTTCCTATGGCCAGATCTATTGGACTCGTGTTCCAGAACTTAGGAAGTGGTATATGACGGAAGCACTCAAGCGGAGTGTGGGACGTTCCGTGACATTGGTGGCAAGCAGCGGGAAAGCTTCCTGAAGTCTGGGACATCCAAACCTCCAACTGGATCCAAGATCAGCATAGCAGACTTCAGTCACCCCAGCGGACATATGGACCTGGCATCAGAGTTCCCGGGGCTGCTGCGGATCATCCTTTCAACATACACCAGGACTGTGTCTGAGGATGAATACCTGGAGCTTAGGCAGCAAATTCGGGTGGAGCTCTGGATTGCAGCCCTCCGTCTCGCTGGTATAAAACAGGGCAAGTGCTTTCCAACCCAAGAGCAACGGGCCAGTGACCAACGGGCATTGCGGATGGCACTCCTGGGAGAGCAGCCCCAGGAGCAATGGGTGACTGAGTTGGACAGGTTGGTCCAGCAGGAGATAGAGCTGGACAATCATTATCGGGCTCTGCAATGGCACGCAGAGGAGGGATATTTAGGGGAGACAACAGAATGCTCTCCGGAGGGATATGACTTTGGCGGCCCTGGATTGCTGTGGGAGAACCTTACAGATCTTTTTATGTTTGGCGATGAGGGGGAACCTGACCTTGAGGACATGAGAGACTATAGAGAGTCTATGCTCGGTCTTGCAGGGGTCTCAGAGCTCAAACCTGATCTGGACCATTTGCTAAGGAAGGAACAGCATCTGGAAAGGGCATACAGGAAACTGCTAGAACAAGTTCAGCAGCATGCCAGAGAATCGGCAGTGGAAAATCCGGAGATTGCCGTCCCCAAACCTGAAGTGCTGACAACAGGGCAGAGATCTGCTAACCTCTGCCCAGAAATGATAGCATCTTCTGGGTTCCATGGACAGGAGATGGTGAACCTCTATCCCTGGACATCAGTTGCAGAGACATGGGATTTGATAGACTTTTCTGCTGAGGAAGAACAACCTGATGAGCCTCCAGCAGAAGAGCTGCTATCAGGGCCAAAGTTCACTGTGTTCTGCCCAGCACCAACAGTGGCTTCAGCCTTCTTGAGAGAAGAGGTGGTCGGCCTTTCTCCCACAACACTGACAGGGACATGTGATTTTCTGCCAGCAGCATCTATGGAGTTAAAACAAACTTCTCCAGCTGAAGATCTGGTAACTGAACAGAGGGTCCAAGACCTCTGTCCCACACTTTTACCACTTCCAAAGACTGGGGATTTAATAGACGTTTCTGTAGAGGAGGAACCACCTAGCAAACCCCCAGCAGAAGTGCTGGCAACCGGACAGAGGGTCCAAGACCTCTGCCCCACACCTGTGGCAGTTTCGGAGGCTCAGGGTGAGAAGGTGGCAATCACTTCCCAGCAGCAGATACAGGGGGAGAAGGGAGAGGAGGTGTGTGTTGTCCCTCCCCAACAGTTGGCCAGGGTGGAGGAAGCGGGCTTTCCTCCCCAGCAAAGATTCGTGTACCTGGGAGACAGTACCATCGACATGTCGTCCCAGCAGCCAGATGAGGGAATGGAAATGGAAGCAGCCGGCTCCCTTTTCCAATGGCAACTACACAGTTTGGGAGTGGAGGAAGCCAGCCTCCTGCCCCAACGGTTAGCTGGAGCGGAGGATGCAGAGTCCCCAGCAGAAGTGCTGGCAACAGAGCAGAGTGCTACCAACCTCTTCCCAGCACCGGCAACAACTGTGGAGTTCCAGGGAGCCGGGGCAGTTGGCCCCTCTCTCCGACGACAAGCTGATGTAGTGGAGCTGCTACTCCCAGCTGAATCGCTGGCAACAGGGCAGAGCACTGCTGGCCTCTGCATAGCACCTAGTGTCCCTCTACAGCAGGGGTCTCAAACTGGCGGCCCTCCAGCTGTTGCGAAACTACAAGTCCCATGAGGCTTTGCAAGGCTGACAGTTACAAGCATGACTCCCACAAGCAGAGGCATGATGGGACTTGTAGTTTCACAACAGCTGGAGGGCCACCAGTTTGAGACCCCTGCTCTACAGCTTCAAGAAGCAGGGGTGATTGGCCCCTCTGCCCAGCAGCAGACCGAGCCCAGGAATGTTAAAAACAATCCAGCTGAAGCCCTGGCAGCCAGACAGAGAGTAAATGACCTCTGCCCCACACCTACTGAGGTCAACTATTCCTTGCAGCCAAGAATGGAGATCATGCGGGAAGACTATGTGAGTTCACTCTGCCTGACTAATGTATGTCCAGACCAGGTGGAGGTCTGGGACCTTGTTAGTCAACCTTTGATGGGGGAGAAATGTGACAGACTCACCCAAGACAGAGACTATTGGAGGGGACTGAACGCTAGCCTGTTGCCTTTTGATTATGGGCCCTGGATTTTCAATGGAACGGTGCTCTTTGTGGGGTGAATTGGAGGTCCGGTTTGAACTGTATTAATCGGACTCAGTCGTGTATATATGTATATTTTGTTGGTTGTGTGATTCTGTTGGGGACTCCTTGCTGTGGATCTGTGTCCCTGAAGAGGGAGGGGGGGTTCCTCCAGCAGCCCCCTGCTGATAAGACTGATTCATTCTGTTGGGACACATCATGTGAGGAGATGCTGGTGTCAACCTGTGTTTATGTTAATTGAATGAGCTAATGACATTGTCCTCTATACAATGTAGGAGACGGGACGACTCCTATTGGAGCTCATGTTAATTAGGTTAGCTTTGAGTCATCCTGGTGTATAAATGTGTGGGAGATCTCAAATAAAGGTAGTTCTGATGTACTCCAAGACTGGTGTTGTCTAGTTCTTGGGGTTCCTATGGCCAGATCTATTGGACTCGTGTTCCAGAACTTAGGAAGTGGTATATGACGGAAGCACTCAAGCGGAGTGTGGGACGTTCCGTGACAGCGTTTTTCTGGATATTTTTGTTATTATTCTGTCTCTCATTGTTAATTATAGACAGATCATTTCTTTGTCAGTGGGCAAACGTACAAAATCAGCAGGGGATCAAATACTTTTTTCCCCTCACTGTAGAGCACCTCTGCACTCTGTACATAGCGCAGCGCACCTCTGAACTCTGCCTGTAGCACATCCCTGAACTTTGCACATAACACATTCTTGGTCTTTATTGCCCCTTAAAGATCCTCCCACTGTTAGTGCAATTTGGCCACACCCACCATTCAATGCAGTTCATCGTTGGGCGTGGTTGAGCTCTTGAAACTATTCTCTGAGAAAAAAAACATGCATAAATATATATAGTCTAATAGTAAAGGCTGGCCCTTTGAAGACACCCATAATGCTGAAACTTAGTTTGACAACCCTGACATATGGGAAGTGAAGAAGGTTGCTATAAACTTTATTTACACATCATCACAGGATCTTACTAGAGATGTTCCCATTTGCTTGCCATTCTTCCTTTAATTTTTGGAAGGCATACTTACAGCCTCATAAGATTTGTGTATCCACTTCTCTGCTCCTTCCATGTTCCACGCTTCATTGCGGTCCCTGAGAGAAGCCCCAAAAAAAAATACGCTGACGTTCTCTGGTTCGGGATCTCGTACGATATCAACTTTGTAGGGGTAAAATTCTCTGCTCTGCCGAAAACCATCTTCTCCAGGCCAGAAGAATTCTTCAGACTGTGTAGAACATTCCTGGTAGGTCGGCACTTTAGGTTCACCCAAACTGTTCTCCGGAAACTGAATGGCTTGACTTTTACTCTTTAATGCAATTTTCGCTTGCGTCCCAATGCTTTTGCTCATCTTGGTTGTGTTAGTGCAAGCGTGCTTCATTTTTACTAGATTGTAGGCTGAACACGCAGCGTCAGTGTATTTAGGGGCGTCTTGCTGACATTTGGATCCTTTCTTTGTTAAGGAATGTGTGTTCTTTTTGGTTAAAGCAGAAATTTTAGCATTTTCTTGGGGAGTCAAAGTGTGGAGTCTACCAGCATGCCCCAACGAAGGTTGGAATAGGCTTGGCTGAATTGTTGGGGTACTAAAACTAATCACATTGGCAGTTTCTGCATAACGTCCGCTAGCTTGGATTGTTAGAATCTTAATCTCAGCCGACTCTTCAAGTCCAGGCTCTGTCTTAAATGTGGCATGGGCCTGGGAAAATTCAGTCTGTATTGGAACGGCACTTGTAACTTGGGCCGAGGAAGACTGAAGCCTACCAAACTGGGCAATCCTGGGCTGAAATCTTCCAGTCTGACTTGAGGGTGGCATTGTTCCACTGTTCTGAACTAGAGCAGGATGAAAAGTTTTTTCTGTCATAGTCTGAATGTTGATTTTGCTGGTTTTAGCTTTCACCATTCCCAGAGGAGTGGTAGAACCCACCTGGACTGAGGAAGTCACATGGCCACCAATCTGGACAGTCCTTGGTTGAGCTCTACTAGTTTGCGTTAAGAGAGGCATAGCACCACCAGTCTGGGTTATAACTGACTGAACTCTGTCCTCAACTAAAGACTTACTCGTAAATTTGGGAGCACGAATTTGCAAAGTTGCCGATCGAGGTGGAACTGTATGTCCACCTTGAACCGATGAAGACCGCTGCTCACCAACCTGAACTCTAGTGTCAAGTGGACTGATGGACTGAGATGGTTTAAATCTTAGCTCATTGGCTTGGACGGTTTGTGGCTGAACACCAGGGCCAAGCTGTATAGTAGCAGGCCGAGGACCACGTATCTGGACAATGTTGGGCTGAACTCTTCCAGTTTGGTTAAAGACAGGTTTGCTTCCACCAACCTGACTGAAAGCTGGTTGAACACACCTTACTTGAAGCTGTTCCTGGGGTCCACCGGTCTGTAATAAGGATGCATCAGGTCCACCAACTGGTACCAAATTAAGTCCAAGACCCTGCAGTGGAGACGATGGTTGCCCTGAGGTCAATATCAGAAAAGACTGACCACCGACTTGCAAGATGGAAGCTTGCTGCCCTGAATCTAGAGGCAACGATGGATTGTTTATGGTTGATGACTGGTTAGTGCTCTGTGACTGAGATGCATTGTTTCCACTATGCCGATCCATCGTTCAGTTAATCTGTTGGCAATAAAATTTCACACTATTTAGTATTTGCTAACCAGACCTTTTCAACTAATGCCTAGTACACATGATCAGAAAACTGGACAAAAAATACCCCTTTCGTAATTTTTCTTACGATAATCTGCTAATTAGTACACAGCTTTCGAGGGCCGATCATGACAGTTTATCCAAAATTATGCGAAGGGACAAACATTAAAATTTTGCCAGTACAATAGCAGAATGTACGATTTTCGTTTATTCAGTACAGTGTTCGTCCAAAAAAATAAAAAAAAATAATTCGGAAGACCAAGACCGTACATGCACGGAAACTAAAGAATACATTACAATACAACACATTACATCACTTCTGAAGTTGTATTCTGTCATACAAGAATTTTCGTAACTTTAGTTACCTCTTCATTTTCAATATGAGACTAGCATGCAAGAAAAACCCAAAAAACCGGCAATTATTAGTCCAATTTTCTCATTGTGTGTACGAGGCTTAACTCACAGCAGGTCCAAACGTAATATCCCCCACGCACACGTTCCTGAAAATGGCTGTAGTAATGCTGGGTGCTGTAATGACCATCGTCTGGAAACCATAGGCAATCCAAAGGGTAGAAATGTCATCAGCACACCAAGAATTCCTCAGAAGGATCCAAAGCTTTATATACATGGTCACACGGTACACATACGGCAACGTTTCGGAGCCACGCAGGGCCCCTTCGTCAGGCAAGTGACACCACTTGCCTGACGAAGGGACCCTGCGTGGCCCCCTGAAATGTTGCCATATGTGTTCCGTTTGACCATGTAAATAAAGCTTTGGATCCTTCTGAGGAATCCTTAGTGTGCTGATGACATTTTTACCCTTTGAACTCACAGCAGAGCTCATTTACAAAAAGCAAAGCAACTAGATCAAAAAGCATTTGCCCACAGAAAGGGACAGCAGCCCTGACTCTGGAAGGTTCCCCCCTCCCACTTTATGACCAGGGCATTTTTTTTGCTATTCAGCACTGTGCTACTTTAACTAATAATTGCGCTGTCAGGCAACACTGTACACAAATTAAATTTTATAATTTTTTTTACACACAAATAGAGCTTTCATTTGGTCGTATTTGATCACCACTGGGGTTTTCTATTTTTTATTACATGAACAAGAAAATACAGACAATTTTGAAAAAGAAACAATACTTTCTACTTTGTTATAAAACATATCCAATAAAAAACTAAAAAGTCATAAAATTTAGGCCAAAATGTATTCTGCTACATGTCTGTTTAAAAAAAAACTCCAATCAGTGTATATTATTTATTGTGTGTGAAAGTTATAGAGTCCACAAACTATGGTATACAGTATCTCACAAAAGTGAGTACACCCCTCACATTTTTGTAAATATTTTATTATATATTTTCATGTGACAACATTGAAGAAATGACACTTTTCTACAATGTAAAGTAGTGAGTGTACAGCTTGTATAACAGTGTAAATGTGCTGTCCCCTCAAAATAACTCAACACACAGCCATTAATATCTAAACCGCTGGCAACAAAAGTGAGTACACCCCTAAGTGACAATGTCCAATTTGGGCCCAATTAGCCATTTTCCCTCCCCGGTGTCATGTGACTTGCTATGCCGTGTACACACGGGCGGACTTTTTGGCAACAAAGGTCCAACAGTCTTTCCGACGGAGTTCCGACGGACTTTCTAACGAACGGACTTGCCTACACACGATCACACCAAAGTCCGACAGATTCGTACGT
The DNA here is from genome assembly GCA_037952835.1 of Lithobates septentrionalis. Classification (NCBI taxonomy): domain Eukaryota; kingdom Metazoa; phylum Chordata; class Amphibia; order Anura; family Ranidae; genus Lithobates; species Lithobates septentrionalis. Next base: position 1,909,466 of record JBBDGP010002453.1, read on the forward strand.
GATGATGTACACCGGACTAAAACAAGGAAGTTGATAGCCAGTAGCCAATAGCTGCCCTAGCGTCGTTTTTTGTCCGTTGGACTAGCATACAGACGAGCGGATTTTTCGACCGGACTCAAGTCCGTTGGAAAGATTTGAATCATGTTCCAAATCTAAAGTCCGTCAGATTTTCGACAGAAAAAGTCAGCTGTAGGCCCGATGAAGCCTACACACGGTCGAATTGTCCGACAGATTCGTTCCATCGGACCAGTCCGGTCGAAAAGTCTGCCCGTGTGTGCACGGCATAAGTGTTACAAGGTCTCAGGTGTGAATGGGGAGCAGGTGTGTTAAGTTTGGTGTTATCGCTCTCACTCTCTCATACTGGTCACTGGAAGTTCAATATGGCGCCTCATGGCAAAGAAATCTCTGAGGATCTGAAAAAAAGAATCTTTGCTCTACATAAAAATGGCCTAGGCTATATGAGAGTTGCCAAGACCCTGAAACTGACCTGCAGCACGGTGGCCAAGACCATACGGCGGTTTAACAGGACAGGTTCCACTCAGAACAGGCCTTGCCATGATCGAGCAAAGAAGTTGAGTGCACGTGCTCAGCGTCATATCCAGAGGTTGTCTTTGGGAAATAGACGTATGAGTCCTGCCAGCATTGCTGCAGAGATTGAAGGGGTGGGATCAGCCTGTCAGTGCTCAGACCATACGCCGCACACTGCATCAAATTGGTCTGCATGGCTGCCGTCCCAGAAGGAAGCCTCTCCTAAAGATGATGCACAAGAAAGCCCGCAAACAGTTTGCTGAAGGCAAGCAGGTCAAGGACACGGATTACTGGAACCATGTCCTGTGGTCCGATGAGACCAAGATAAACTTATTTGGTTCAGATGGTGTCAAGCGTGTGTGGCGGCAACCAGGCGAGGAGTACAAAGTCAAGTGTGACTTGCCTATAAGTCAAGCATGTTGGTGGGAATGTCATGGTCTGGGGCTGCATGAGTGCTGCCGGCACTGGGGAGCTACAGTTCATTGAGGGAACCATGAATGCCAACATGTACTGTGACATACTGAAGCAGAGCATGATCCCCTCCCTTCAGAGACTGGGCCGCAGGGCAGTATTCCAACATGATAACGACCCCAAACACACCTCCAAGATGACCACTGCCTTGCTAAAGAAGCTGAGCGTAAAGGTGATGGACTGACCAAGCATGTCTCTAGACCTAAACCCTATTGATCATCTGTGGGGCATCCTCAAATGGAAGGTGGAGGAGATCAAGGTCTCTAACATCCACCAGCTCTGTGATGTCATCATAAAGGAGTGGAAGAGGACTCCAGTGGCAACCTGTGAAGCTCTGGTGAACTCCATGCCCAAGAGGGTTAAGGCAGTGCTGGAAAATAATGGTGGCCACACAAAATATTGACACTTTGGGCCTAATTTGGACATTTTCACTTAGGGGTGTACTCACTTTTGTTGCCAGCGGTTTAGACATTAATGGCTGTGTGTTGAGTTATTTTGAGGGCACAGCAAATTTACACTGTTATACAAGCTGTACACTCACTACTTTACATTGTAGCAAAGTGTCATTTCTTTAGTGTTGTCACATGAAAAGATAGAATAAAATATTTACAAACATGTGAGGGGTGTACTCACTTTTGTGAGATACTGTATATTCGAAAACTGATCAATTCTGATGTACTGATCTCATTTCTTAAGGGCCCTAAAATGCCAGGATAGTACAAATATCCCCCAAATGACCCCTTTTTGGAAAGTAGACAGTCTGAGGTATTTAGTAAGAGCCATGGCGAGTTTTTTAAAGTTGTAATTTTTTATCACAATTTTTGGGGAAATTAAGGCTGGCCATACACTATTCAATTTTCCTGTTCAACTTTCCTTTAGATTTACCAAAACCATATAAATAGGAGGTCAAACCTAAACACTTTCAATTTCGATGCAATCAGGCAGGCCCTTGTACTACATAGTTGAAGGTAAATCTAAAGAAAATTGAACAGGAAAATTGTATGGTGTATGGCCAGCTTAAGAAATTAAATACATTTTTTTCACATATTGTCACCAGTTTATAGTGTCATCATATGACAAGTGTTGCGAGGATCAGAATACTGACTGGTGACAGGATGTAATAAAAAAAAAGTAAATAAAAAAAGAGTAAATTTTTTATTCAACGCTTTTAAACTTTTTTTTTTTTTCTTTTTACATCCTGTCATCAGAGTTGTTCAGTGCTACCACAGTGGCACTATATTACTTTGGAGGGGGGTGATCAGGGATTTTTTTTTCTTTTGGGGCTGGTTCACATCACAAAAACACACTCCAGATCCGTTCCGGATGCGTTTCTGCATGCACGTTTTTAATGTGTTTTTGGTGCATTTCCGGAAGCATTCCAAATGTGTTTTTTCTTCTCTTTTCCTGTTCTTTTTCACTGTACTGGGGTCCGGTGCGTTTTTGATGCTTTCCAGTGCATTCCAATGCCTTTTACCACATTCCAGTACGGTCCAGTGCAAAAAAAAATGCAGCGAGTTCTACTTTTTTTTTCTGAAACTGGAACGCCCTGGAACTGACTGCACTGGTGTGAACTATGCCATTGGAAACCATACAACCTACTTTCCATGCATTTTTGATGCAGAAAGAAAACGCACTGGACTGCATGTGGTGTGAACTGGCTCTTACACTGTGATTGCTTGTTATAGAGATGATCACTGTAACAGCAACCATTTGAACTGTCGTGAACGGCTTTCATTCATAACTCATTATTTACTATGGTGATCTGTGATTGGCCTACAGCTATCACATGGTACAGGCTGCAGTGATTGGCCCAGGTACCATGTGATCACTGGGGACCAATTACAGATCAGACACAATAGTAAACAATGATGCCATGAATGGATTCTATTTATGACTGTTTACTGGGCGATGTGATCGCACAGCAATCATGTAATATCTGGAATGACCACAGTGCCCAGATACCGAGCAATGCAATCTGCAGTTTGTTCTCGGATTGTGCCACTGCGCGTGCCAGGGGTGTACACGGTAGCAGGGCAAAGTACGGGTAAGTCGCGGTGCCTGCTCAAGACGCTGGGCAGCAGTAAAGTTACTGTTGGCCGGTTGGCAAGTAGTGAATGTCTTTTCTCTACCTGGCAATAAAACATATAACAAGACCTTTACAATGGACACTAACCAACTTTGCACTGTACAACTAGGAGCTAGGCCTGACAACTCACCGCCACGGAGAACCACTGGTCTCAACTTATGACCAGCAACCAGTGTTGTTCCTGATCATGTCATCACCATGACAGCCAATAATGTGGTTTGTTTACAAACAAGCCTGCTGTCTGCAGCTTTAAGAGCCCTTGCACACTGGGGCGGGGGGCGGCGTCGGCGGTAAAACGCCGCTATTATTAGCGGCGTTTTACCGTCGGTTTGCGGCCGCTAGCGGGGCGGTTTTACCCCCCGCTAGCGGCCGAGAAGGGGTTAAATACCACCGCAAAGCGCCTCTGCAGAGGCGCTTTGCCGGCGGTATAGCCGCGCCGTCCCATTGATTTCAATGGGCAGGAGCGGTAAAGGAGCGGTATACACACCGCTCCTTCACCGCTCCGAAGATGCTGCTGGCAGGACTTTTTTTACCGTCCTGCCAGCGCATCGCTCCAGTGTGCAAGCCCTCGGGGCTTTCACACTGGAATGACAGTAGCTGCATTTTCGGGGCGGTTTGCAGGCGCTATTATTAGCGCAATAGCGCCTGCAAACCGCCCCAGTGTGCAAGGGCTCTAAGGCTCCATTCACACTTGTGCAATTTGTCATGTGACTTGGCACATCAATGTCGCATGACAAGCAATACTCCATTCTTTTTCAATAGCAACCCTTCAAGCAGCGATTTTGAAAAGGTGCCTGCACTACTTTGGTGCGACTTTCATTCCTGGAACGTAATGTCGGATCAAAAATGGCACCAAAAGTCATATCAAAGTCGCACTGGAAACCCAGCGACTTTGGAGACGCAATAATGTGAATGGAGCCTGAGTGCAATACACTTGTTGCATTAGTTTTAAAAATTCAATAACGACATGTAATATAAAAAAATGATCTCAATCTATTAATAGAAACAAAGGTAGGTAGCAATACATTGTTTAAGCCCTGGTTCACACTAGGGTGACTTTGAGGCCGACATCCCTGGACAACTTTCTAGCGGCTTGTATACAACTTCTTTACCAGAAGTCAAGTTGAAGTCGCCCCAAAGTAGTGCAGGAACCTTTTTTTAAAGTTGGAGCGACTTGAGTGGCACTGATTAGAAGGGTGTCATTGCCGTTAATAGGGCGCGACGTGTAATGCGACTTTGAACTTTCAAGTTGCGGCAGTTTTGGCCATCCAACACAACCCATAGAAGTATGGACTCCACTAGACCTGTGAAGGTCCGCTGTGGTATCTGGCACCAAGCTGTCAGTAGCATTTCATTTAAGTCCTGTAAGTTGGACTTAAATGGATCAGACTTGTTTCTCCAGCACATTCCACAGATACTATTGGATTGAGATATGAAGAATTTGGAGGCCATGGCAACTCCTCCAACTCGCTGTTATGTTCCTCAAACTATTCTTGAGTTCATCAGACCAGGTCACCTTCTTCCATTGCTCCGTGGTCCAGTTCTGATGAACATCTGCCCATTGTAGGTGGTTTTGGATATGGACACGGGTCAGCATGGACACCCTGACCGGTCTGCAGCTACAAGGCCCTATACACAACAAACTGTGATGCTCTGTGTGTTCTGACACCTTTCCATCAGAACCAGCATTCACTTTTTCAGCAATTTGAGCTCCAGGAGCTCTCCTATTGGATCTGACTAAATGTGCCAACCTCCGCTCCCCATGTGCGTCAACGAGCCTTCGCTCCCCATGTGCGCCAACGAGCCTTCGCTCCCCATGTGCGCCAACGAGCCTTCGCTCCCCATGTGCGCCAACGAGCCTTCGCTCCCCATGTGCGCCAACGAGCCTTCGCTCCCCATGTGCGCCAACGAGCCTTCGCTCCCCATGTGCGCCAACGAGCCTTCGCTCCCCATGTGCGCCAACGAGCCTTCACTCCCCCATGTGCGTCAACGAGCCTTCACTCCCCCATGTGCGTCAACGAGCCTTCCCTCCCCCATGTGCGTCAACGAGCCTTCCCTCCCCCATGTGCGTCAACGAGCCTTCCCTCCCCCATGTGCGTCAACGAGCCTTCCCTCCCCCATGTGCGTCAACGAGCCTTCCCTCCCCCATGTGCGCCAACGAGCCTCCCCCCATGTGCGCAACGAGCCTCCCCCCATGTGCATCAACGAACCCCCCCCATGTGCATCAACGAACCCCCCCCCCATGTGCATCAACGAACCCCCCCATGTGCGTCAACAAGCCTCCCCCCCACGTGCGTCAACGAGCCTTCGCTCCCCATGTGCGTCAACGAGCCCTCGCTTCCCCATGTGCATCAACGAGCCTTCGCTCCCCATGTGCGTCATCGAGCCATCCCTCCACATGTGCGTAAACGAGCCTTCGCTCCCCATGTGTGTCGAGCCTTCCTTCCCCCATGTGAATCAACGAGCCTTCCCCCTCCCCCATGTGCGTCAACGAGCCTTCCCCCTCCCCCATGTGCATCAACGAGCCTTCGCTCCCCATGTGCGTCAACGTGCCTTCCTTCCCCCATGTGAGTCAATGAGCCTTCCCTCCCCCATGTGCGTCAACGAGCCTTCGCTCCCCATGTGCGTCAACGAGCCTTCGCTCCCCATGTGCGCCAACGAGCCTTCGCTCCCCATGTGCGCCAACGAGCCTTCGCTCCCCATGTGCGCCAACGAGCCTTCGCTCCCCATGTGCGCCAACGAGCCTTCGCTCCCCATGTGCGCCAACGAGCCTTCACTCCCCCATGTGCGTCAACGAGCCTTCCCTCCCCCATGTGCGTCAACGAGCCTTCCCTCCCCCATGTGCGTCAACGAGCCTTCCCTCCCCCATGTGCGTCAACGAGCCTTCCCTCCCCCATGTGCGTCAACGAGCCTTCCCTCCCCCATGTGCGCCAACGAGCCTCCCCCCATGTGCGCCAACGAGCCTCCCCCCATGTGCATCAACGAACCCCCCCCCCCCATGTGCATCAACGAACCCCCCCCATGTGCGTCAACAAGCCTCCCCCCCACGTGCGTCAACGAGCCTTCGCTCCCCATGTGCGTCAACGAGCCCTCGCTTCCCCATGTGCATCAACGAGCCTTCGCTCCCCATGTGCGTCATCGAGCCATCCCTCCACATGTGCGTAAACGAGCCTTCGCTCCCCATGTGTGTCGAGCCTTCCTTCCCCCATGTGAATCAACGAGCCTTCCCCCTCCCCCATGTGCGTCAACGAGCCTTCCCCCTCCCCCATGTGCATCAACGAGCCTTCGCTCCCCATGTGCGTCAACGTGCCTTCCTTCCCCCATGTGAGTCAATGAGCCTTCCCTCCCCCATGTGCGTCAACGAGCCTTCCCTCCCCCATGTGCGTCAACGAGCCTTCGCTCCCCATGTGCGTCAACGAGCCTTCCCTCCCCCATGTGCGTCAACGAGCCTTCCCTCCCCCATGTGCGTCAACGAGCCTTCCCTCCCCCATGTGCGTCAACGAGCCTTCCCTCCCCCATGTGCGTCAACGAGCCTTCCCTCCCCCATGTGCGTCAACGAGCCTTCCCTCCCCCATGTGCGTCAACGAGCCTTCCCTCCCCCATGTGCGTCAACGAGCCTTCCCTCCCCCATGTGCGTCAACGAGCCTTCCCTCCCCCATGTGCGTCAACGAGCCTTCGCTCCCCATGTGCGTCAACAGGCCTTCGCTCCCCACGTGCGTCAACGAGCCTTCACTCCCCACGAGCGTCAACGAGCCTTCGCTCCCCACGAATCTGTTGCCGATTGGCCGGTTTTCCTTCCTTGGACCACTTTTGAAGGGTCCTCACCCCTGCAGATCAGGAACATCCCACAAGAGCTGCAGTTTTGGAGTTGCTTAGCCCCTGTTCACCCAGCCATTACAACTCAGTCCTTATCAAAGTCACCCAAATCCTTACACTTGTCCATTTTGTCTGCTTTCAACTTCATGGACAACATGTTCACTTGCTGCCTAATATATCCCACCCACTTTCAGATGCCACTGTAATGAGATAATCAATGGTATTCACTTTACCTGTCAGAGGTCATAACATTATAGCTGATCAGGCTTTTAATTTGTGCAGTTTGAACTACTTCCGGACTTCCCGCCGCAGTTGTACGTCAGCTGTTTGAAGTGGAATACCATTGGTATGGCAGCAGATAGCTGCCATAACCCCGGTATCCTCTTCAACAGCGAGCGGTATGTTTTCAGATAAAAGTGGTTTCTGTGGCGGATTTGCTGCGAGATCACGTTTATCGGGGGCGGGAGAGGGCCTCCCGCCGCGCTCCAGGGAAAAAATTGAAAAGGGGATTTTTTTTTTTTTTTTATTGCATTTTAGTATAAATGTGAGATCTGAGGTCTTTTTGACCCCAGATTTCATATTAAAGAGGTCCTGTCATGCTTTTTTTCTATTACAAGGGATGTTTACGTTAAATTTTTTTACATTAAATTTTTTGACATTATTTATTTTATGTTTTTTAAAAGGACGGTGTAAAAAAATAAAATAAAAAGTAAAATAAATAAGGAAAAAAAATGATAATTTTAAGCACCCCGTCCCGCCGAGCTCACGCGCAGAAGCGAAGGCATACGTAAGTCATGCCCACATACGAAAACGGTGTTCAAACCACACATGTGAGGTATCGCCGCGATCGTTAGAGCGAGAGCAATAATTCTAGCCCCAGACTTCCTCTGTAACTCAAAATTGGTAACCTCTAGAAATTTTTAAACGTCGCCTATGGAGATTTTTAAGAGTAAAAGTTTGTCGCCATTCCCCGAGCGGGTGCAACTTTGAAGCGTGACATGTTGGGTATCAATTTACTTGGCAAAACATTATTCTTTCACAATAGAAAAAAAATATTGGGCTAACTTTACTCTTACTCTATTTAATTCAAAAAAGTGTATTTTTCCCACAAAAATTGCACTTGTAAGACCTCTGCGCAAATACGATGTGACAAACGCCATTTTATTCTCTAGGGTTTGTGAAAATATATATATATATATATATGTTTAGGGGTTCTAAGTAATTTTCTAGCAAAAAAATAAAATGGATTTTAACTTGTAAACACCAAGTCTGATAAATAATCAAGTACTGTAAAATACAGAGGGGGGTCGGAGCCGTTTCCTCATCCTTTCTCAGCCTGTCCCTCATTCCTCCAGTGGGGGGCGTAGCTGGGAACCCTCTACAGGACACAGATGTCCAGCAGTACTTATATACTTATCTTTGCAGCCAGAGACCAGTCACATGACCACTGATCTGATCACATGATCAGCGCTGAAAAGAATGTATCTCAGTGTTTTTAAAATGGAATCCTCAAGGCGCCCCAGCAGGTCATGTTTTCAGGATTTCCCTCAGATGAAACGGCTGTGGTAATTACTAAGGCAGCGAAACTGATCAAATCACCTGTGCAAAATAATAGGAAGCCTGAAAACATGACCTGTTGGGGCGCCTTGAAGTCTGGAGTTGAGAAACACAGATGTATGTGAATTTTGGTCATGTGACCGGCAGTCTAGGCACACGATGACGTCACCGGCCGCCCCGGGATCCCGTTCTAAGGAGGACTTCCGTTAAAGTTCATGGCTTTTCGGGGTCGTCAGTTGATGCCCCAATCCTGATGTCACCCCCATGAGACCTGTGTGAGAATTGCATTGAAGACCCAAAGCATGTCGGTCTACCTCATGTCCCCGAGACAGAACAGGCACTGACCCCCATTCCGAACACCCCCTGACCACCACTGACTGTATGAAGTTCAACATCAGTATTGGGGGGGGGGGGGTAATGGGAGCCCTGGACGCAGAGGGACTACAACTCCCAGCATTCCCTGCCTCTCTCCAGCTCAGTGGGGCATTCTGGGACATGCAGTCCTTCCAAAGCTCAGGTGTCTGACGGTTCACACGTTTTACCTGAACAATAGAGAGGAAAGACCGGGCCGAGGCATTTGCAGCCCGCTGACGGGGGAATTACCGGCTTATCCGGGCTCCTGCCAACGGCTCACACCTGCAACCATCCGCACCGGAAGTGCCTCTGCTACCATTTAGGAGCGGCGCGGGTAGAGGCGGCTCGTGACGTCACGGCAAGGAAGCGGCTGAGCCGCCATCCTGGTTTTGGGCGAAGCTGCCCGTGATGAGTGGCTTATAAAAGGGCCAAGTATATTATATAGGATAGCAATATAATAATAATAATAATAATAATACGTGTTATAATAACTCATATTTTACGAGTATTTAGCAAGCATGTCCTGAATCCCACAGGACTGTCCCAGCATTTAAAGGACTAGTTCATTTTTACCACAAAAATTGCCTGTCCAGATAAAGGACCTCTGTAAGATACCTTTCACACTGGGTCCATGTTAGCGCTAAAGTGCCACTCGTTGCAAGCTGCGTTTTAGCATTGTTTAAGCTGCGCTTTTCAGCCACTAGAAGGGGTTAAAAGCACCCGTGTTGCTGCAATTTAAAATCGCTTTTCAGGCGATTTGGAAGCCCTGCGCATTCATTCCAATGGGCAGGGTGTTTTGGGAGCGCAAAATACAGCGTTCCCAAACTGCCCCAAAGATTCTGTTTGTAGGACTTTTCCTAACATCCCGCCAGCGCACCGCCCCAGTGTGAAAAGTCACACTGAAATAAATGAGAGGTGTGAAAGGGGTCGAAATTAAAACAAGCTGCGTGACTCTGACTAAAGTTGAATAAGGCCAGTGTCCCCTCACATTAGGCGACTCGGGTACTCTGATGGCCTGGTGACAGGTACTCGGGTACTCTGATGGGCTACAGATAGGTACTCGGGTACTCTGATGGGCTACAGATAGGTACTCGGGTACTCTGATGGGCTACAGATAGGTACTCGGGTACTCTGATGGGCTGGTGACTGGTAATTGGGGTACTCTAAAGGGCGGTGACAGGTACTCAGGTACTCATATGGACTGTGACAGGTACTCAGGTACTCATATGGACTGTGACAGGTACTCATATGGACTGTGACAGGTACTCAGGTACTTGGGTACTCAGATGAACTGTGACAGGTTCTCAGGTACTCATATGGACTGTGACAGGTAGTCGGGTACTCTGATGGACTGTGACAGGTACTTGGGTACTCTGATGGACTGTGACAGGTAGTCGGGTACTCTGATGGACTGTGACAGGTACTCGGGTACTCTGATGGACTGTGACAGGTACTCGGGTACTCAGATGAACTGTGACAGGTACTCATGAATTGACAGGTACTCAGATGAACTGTGACAGGTACTTTGATGAGTGGTGACAGGTCCTCTTTATTGGGGGGGCAATCAGTGTGATTGGTGTACACTGTAAGCGGTAATGTTACCGCAATCTCCTTCTCACACACGATCGGTGTGTGAGGAGGAGAACCCGGTAACATCTCGTTACCGCGATTTGTTGATATTTAGTGATCGACTGTGAAAGGATCACAGCCGATCACGTGGTAAACAGCCGCCGGTCAATTGTTGTTTACCAGCGTCGGTGACGAGCAATGTTCCCGGGAAAACGCCGCCACCAACGTGCAGTGCGCTCGAGATCGTGTGCATGCGCCGTGCAAAGTGGGGCGGTACCACCTGTGATCGGCCGTGACTTCATCACGGGCGATCACGTGGTAAACAGCCATGCCCAATGGCTGTTCACCCCCCTCGGTGGCGAGCGGTGTCTCCGTGACACGCCGCCACCGAAAGAACAGGAATGCGTGCACACGATCGCACGCACTCCCTTTTTAAATGGAGGGCCGTCATATGACACCCTCCCAGAACGAGAGATGCGCCGCCTGGCCATAATATGACGGACGGCGGGTGGCAAGCAGTTAAGGGGAGAGAAAGAACGCGTGTGAGATTGAATCAGAGTGATGGTGGAGGTGAGCAGTAACGACTAGGACTCACTTAGCACATCCTGGGAGTTTTGCAGTCAGGCTTCATGAGGTAAGTACACGGCCCACACCTATAGCAAGGGCATAATTCAACTTTGGTAAAAGCCGCACTTGTATGTATATAGGGCGTATGTCATTTCCGGAAACGGATGGATACTGCGGCAGGGCAGCCCCGCTGTGCTGAATCACGTATATGTACGTGATGCAGCATCTCCAGGTAGGGGTGCACGTGGTTGTGCCCAGCGCTCCATCTGTGCTGTGATTCGCTACAGCACAAGTCGGTTAGCAGGTCCTGGCCAATGGGTGTGAACTGCTGATTGGCTTAGCGAATGACAGCACAGAGCCCTGTGTTTAATGACACACAGTTAACCCTTTGATCGCCCCTAGATGTTAACCTCTTCCCAGCCAGTGTCATTAATACAGTGACAGTGTTTAGTATTAGCACTGATCACTGTATTAGTGTCACTGGTGATGTCAGTGTCAGTTCCTACTCAGTGCCAGTTAGTGTTAGATTGCCCGCTGCGCTATCACAGTCCCACTATAAGTTGCTGATCATCGTCATTACAAGTGTGAAAAAAACTTATGAAAATTCCAGTATATATCCCATATAGGGATGGGCGAATGGTTCAGCCCGAGCATAAGGCCGGACCGAACTTTCGTTGTTCGGATGTTCCAGCGAACATCCGAACAAACGGGTCGCTCGACCGTGTGTTCGCCCCCCGAACCGACCACAATGCATTGTGGCGCTGAACAGTGCATTACAGGCCGTGATTGGCTGAAGCAGTGAAAGCTTCAGCCAATCAGGGCACAGAGCACTGTCAGAGTCATGATTGGACACTGTCATCATGACTTTATCCAATCATGGCTCATTCCCGCCCCACAGTATAAAAGTTCTTTCAATGGCAGCCATTTTCAGTGTGATTTCGGCGTGGAGAGAGATAGAACAGGGCTCTGTTCAGTGCTGTTAGTGAGTGTGCTATACTGTGCTATTTGCTTCAATTTTCAGTGTAGAATATTAGTTTAGTGTCAGTCTAGGGATAGTGTGAGTGTAGTGAGGAGGACCATCATTCAGCTTTGCATAGTGTGCAGCTAGAGTAGGGACAGCTCAGATAGTTTCACTGTAGTGTAGTGAGACCATGGGGTTGATTTACTAAAGGCAAATCCACTTTGCACTACAAGTGCATTTGGAAGTGCAGTCACTGTAGATCTTAGGGGAAGCTCTGAAATGAGGGGAAGCTCTGCTGATTTTATCATCCAATCATGTATAAGCAAAAATGCTGTTTTTTTATTTTCCTTGCATGTCCCCCACAGATCTCCAGCGACTGCAATTCCAAGTGCACTTCCAAATGCAGAGCAAAGTGGATTTGCCTTTAGTGAATAAACCCCATCATGTCAGTAATCTTTACATTAGTGTATAGCTAGAGTAGGTAAAGTTTAGATAGCAGTGTAGTGACGGTTGAACACCGTCTATTTAATTGTTTTACTGCCAGTTTAACGCCAAATAGTTTTGTGCGCGTTACTGCCAGTTTAACGAAATATAGTTCTGTGTGCGTTACTGCCAGTTTAACGCCATATAGTTCTGTGTGCGTTACTGCCAGTTTAAGGCCATATAGTTTTGTGTGCGTTACTGCCAGTTTAACGCCATATTGTTTTGTGCATAACTGCAAGTTTAAAGCCATTTACTTCTGTGTGCGTTACTGCCAGTTTAACGCCATTTACTTCTGTGTGCGTTACTGCAAGTTTAACGCCATATATTTTTGTGCGTTACTGCAAGTTTAATGCCATATAGTTTTGTGCGTTACTGTCAGTTTAACGCCATATAGTTCTGTGTGCGTTACTGCCAGTTTAACACCATATAGTTCTGTGTGCGTTACTGCCAGTTTGACAGCATATAGTTTTGTGCGTTACTGCAAATTTAACGCCATTTACTTCTGTGTGTGATACTGCCAGTGTAAGGTCATATAGTTCTGTGCGTCACTGTACATTTGGCGCATTATATTGCAGTATATTATAGTGTATCCGTGGAGTGTGTCTGTGTAGTGTGAGTACTCAAATTAAAGTGCACCAAATACCACTTTACATCGATTAAAGTGCATATACGTACAGATTTCCACTTCTTCTTTACATTTGCTTATAAGTACCGCCCCCTCCCTCCCAATAATGTTTGGGAGGACAACAAGGAGAGGAAAACGTTCCCTTGGCACTGTAAGGGGGCCAGCAACAAATGTGTCCACAGGCAAAGGTGGACATTGTCGTCAGTCCTCAGGCAGAGCATCATTTCCTCTGTTTAGTGAGTTTGCCCGTTCTATCCAGCGTTCAAAGGGCTCTTCCATGAGTCATGCTAAAAGGTGCCATGCAGTGCTTCAGCTGGTGTGTTTAGGGGACAGGAACCACACCGGAGCAGATTCTTGCAGCTCTGCAGAGACAGGCCCAGAGGTGGTTCACACCACGCCAGCTGGAGCCAGGAATGGTGGTGTGCGATAATGGCTCAAACCTCCTGTCCGCCCTTAGACAGGGAAAGTTGACACATGTGCCATGCCAGGCACATGTCCTCAATTTGGTGGTTCAGATTTTCCTAAATACATACCCAAGCGTTGCAAGATGTGCTAAAGCAGGCCAGAAGAGTCTGTAGCCATTTCAAGCAGTCATACACAGCCAGTGCTCGGTTGGCTGAAATTCAGCGGGAATTCCACCTGCTCGTAAACTGCCTGATTTGTGACATGCCCACCAGGTGGAACTTGACTTTGGCAATGCTGCAGCGGCTATGCATGCAGCAGAGGGCCGTCAACGAGTACCTCTGTGAGTACGGCACGACGGCAGGCTTAGGCTGCCTCTGCTTTTTTTTCCCACGCCAATGGCTGATCATTAAGGATGCATGTACTGTATTGTCACCATTTGAGGAGGCCACAAGGGTGGCGAGCCATGACAGTGCATGCATCAGTGACACAATCCCTGTTGTGTTCCTGCTGGAGCAGACTCTGCGTGGCATTATGGACAGGGCACTGGAGGCAGAGCAGCAGGAGGAAGAGGAGAACTTCCTTTCCTCTCAAGGCTCACTTTATCCAGACACCATCATTCCTATGTCACAGAACACACAGGAGGAGGGAAGGGAGGAGGATGAGGAGGAGGTTTCTGGCACTTTCATAGGCTTCGAAGAAGAGGAAGGCATGCGTCAATCTGTAAGCGATGGCTTTGCAACCCCAGGACCCTTGGGAGTAGTACGTGGCTGGGAAGAGGAAGTTCCAGATGCTGTCATCCTGAGTGACCCCGAGGAGTCTGCTTCTCAAACCTCTGCAAATTTGAGGCGCATGGGCAACCTTATGCTTCAAAGCCTGCGAAAGGACCCAAGAATACGTGGCATAAAGGAGAAGGATGATTACTGGTTGGCAACCCTCCTTGACCACCGTTATAAAGGGAAGGTCTCAGAACTCATCCCGTCCCCACAGAGATTGCAGAAGATAAAATCTCCTGAGGACATGTTATAGAGGATTTTATTGAATGTTTTTCCTGACTCCAGTAGGTTGCAGTGTCGTGGAAAACATTGTTTTGAGTCTTCTGTTGGTCAAGAGAGGAGCGTTGGAGAAGGGGTCCACCTAAGTGAGGCATTTCGGATTTTTTTTTAGTCCTCGCCGCCCAGGGCTGTCAGCTTCAACATCCCATCGGTAGCGTCTGCATCACATGGTGGACAATTACCTCGGGGCCAAAACAGAGATGGAGAGCTTTCCAGCTAACAATTCACTGACTGACTGGGTCATGATAATAGACCACTGGCCAGAACTTGCCCAGTATGCTATTAAGTTGTTGGGCTGCTCTGCATCCAGTGTGCTTTCAGAACGGGCATTCAGTGCTGCAGGAGGTTTAGTTACTGATCATAGAACGCGTCTGTTCACAGACTTTGTGGACCGTTTGATGTTTAGAAAAATGAACCAGTCCTGGATTACCAGCTATGAAGCCCCTGATGCTGATATCACTAATTAAGTCTTTTTGGGATGTCCAATCTCTGCAGGACTTCGAGGCTGCCTAGCCTTGAGGGTGTTCAGTCATTCCAAGAATGTTTTTGGTATAGGTTTCATGGGCACAATTAACATCCAAAGCCCAATTTTTTAGCACCTGTTTGACTGGTGCATATCATTGCAATTTGTTTTTGCCTTCATCAAGAGCACCTCTATAGGGTTACAGTGGGAAGGCGCCCCCAACACCCAAAGAGTAATTTTTCTGTACCTGTTTGACAGGTGCATATTATTGCAATTTTTTACAGCAAGTCCAATTCTTGCTTTCATCAAGAATACCTGTTTTTCACAAACCTTTTTTTTATATTGATACATGTCCCATAGAGCAGGACCCAGACCCCTATAACCATTGTATGTCAAATTACTTGCATAAAACCCTTCACAATGGGCACTTTTGATTTTTGACGTTTGGGTCCCATTGACTTTAATGGGGTTCGTTATTTGGGTCCGAATTTTCTCGGTGTTCGAAAGTTCTGGTGCGAACCGAACAGGGGTCCATTCGGCCCATCCTTATAGATGCTATAACTTTCACACAAACCAATCTATATACACTTATTGGGATTTTTTCTTTACCAAAGACATGTAGCAGAATACATTTTGGCCAAAATGTATAAAGAATTTAGATTTTTTTTTCTTTATTGGATATGCTTTCTAGCAGAAAGTAAAAAATATATTTTTTTTTCCCCCAAAACATTTTTAGTGTTGTTTGTTTTTATAATAAAAAACCCAGTTGTGATCCAACACCACCAAAAGAAAGTTCTATTTGTGTGAATTTTTTTATATAAAACGTCACTTGGATACAGTGTTCCATGACCATGTAATTGCCAGTTAAAGTAGCGCAGTACTGAATAGCAAAATATGCCCTGGTCATGAAGGGGGTAAAATCTTCTAGAGCTGAAGTTGTTGGCCCCCGGTTCACACTGAATCCGACTTTGAAGTCGCACGAGTTCAAAGCTGCAGCTCAGTGCAACTTCAGGTACAACTTGGCTGACATCTGTGCGACTTAATGCACAGATGTCTAAGCAAGTTGCACCTGAAATTGCAAAAAATAGTGCAGGAACCTTTTTGTTTTTCAAATCAGTGCGGCACCCCAAAGCGGAGTTGCACCGATTTAAAGTTTCATTGCCAGCAAAAGGGGTGCGACTCATCATGCAAGTTGGACCTGTCAAATCTTATAACAAGTCACACCGGTATGACTGGGGGCTTAAAGTCGAAGAAAAGCCTAACTTAAAAATGTTCCCTCCTCCTACCTATCCTGCCCACCCTGTATAAAAAAACATTTGTGTACTTACGTTTCAATCTGCTCTGGTCCGGTCACGTGATACCGCAGCTCTGTGTAAGCCAGGGGTGCCTATCCGCTGGCCCACGGGCCACATGTGGCCTGGGCGCCCTCTGATGTGGCCCGCCACCTCCTGCTTTGGGATTAGCGGTTTGGCAAGCCCAGATCGCGGGTTCTTGACCCACCATCCCCAAGCATCAGAACAGAGCCGACGATAGAGGAAGCAGAGCCGATGCTTCCTGTATACCACCAGCTCCTGTCACAAACGGAGTGATACCAAATGTACCTCGCCTGTGACAGGAGTGATATAGGAAGCATCGGCTCTGCTCTTTACTGCAGCCACATGCTTCCTCTAGCGCCGGCTCCTGTCAAACTGATGCTCGGGCATGGTGGGTTGGGAACCAGCCAGCAATACCCAACAGTACCCACCAGCAGTACCCACCAAAAGTACTCGCCAACAGTACCAACCAGCAGTATCCACCAGCAGTACCAGCCAGCAGGGCCCACCAGCAGTACCAGCCAGCAGTACCCGCCAACAGTACCCACCAGCAGTACCAGCCAGCAGGACCCAGCAGCAGTACCAGCCAGCAGGACCCACCAGCTATACCAGCCAGCAGTACCCACCAGCAGTACCAGCCTTGGAGGACAGCCAGTAGCAGCCACCAGCCATACCTGCCTGGGGGACAGCAGCAGCCAGCGATACCTGCAGGAATCCTGAGGAAGAAGTGACGATTACGGTCAGTTGAGGTGCAGGTAAACCACAGTGCATCAGTGTGAAAGCAGCCTTAGGTCCCTTTCACATGATCGGGTCCACCTGTCTGTTTTTCAAATGGACCCAGTCGGACCCTCCATTGACGGTCCTCTATAGAGTGCCAGATGTAAATGGACTTGAGTCCGTTTACACCAGCCTATCTCCAATCTGATCAAAAACAGAAGGGGATCTGTCCTGCTCTCTCCCAGGGTGGTTTTGTTACATTGCTGTATCTTTAGTGGTTCCTGGGTGTTGCTTGCCTGGTGATTCGCTCTGACCTCATTGCGCCACCTTTCTTTTTCCCTTTGTTGGAAATTACTTTGTCGATCACTGATTGCTTAATGTGTGATTCCTTTCGCAAGTATTACACTATGGTCAGTTCTTTTTCATTCACATGCCTTTGAGACGAGAGTTTGGGGTCCCTGCTATATCCTCTTAGCCACGCTGTATGCAGTCAAGTTACACCAGCTGGACTTCCCATACCAGGACGGAATACAGGCTGTTTTTTGCTTGCCTTGTGGTAAGCGTAATATTTGTGTGGCGGCGGATCATTGAGTGTGGTGTTTCTCTCATCTCTACCACTGAGTCTTGTTGTGTCCATTTATGGGTTTCTCTCTGGGACTGATTCTGGTCAATTATTACACATAAGGATTCCCATCTACTACATATGGACATGAC
Source organism: Lithobates septentrionalis (assembly GCA_037952835.1). Lineage (NCBI taxonomy): Eukaryota > Metazoa > Chordata > Amphibia > Anura > Ranidae > Lithobates > Lithobates septentrionalis. The sequence goes on from JBBDGP010002453.1 coordinate 1,927,147, forward strand.
CTTTTGATTCACAGTTATATGCATGGACTTATATATATTTTTCTGATTATTGTAATGGTTCACATACATACATGAACTTTTCAACAGGAGTCCTTGGGACATGGTTATAAGAATATTTCACATATCTTATTCATTCATTTTAGCGCGGTTATTTTTTTTTCTTTTTTTCATCTGTCCACTTCTGTCTGGGCGGATCAGATCGGGGGGCCCATAGAGTAGAGTGGGCTGCGTACGTGTCTGCTCTGCATATGCAAGGTGGACACAGACCTGTCATCTGCCCGCTCCGCTCTTTGTGGCTCACGACCGGTTACCAAGTTACTAAAGTGGCCCTCGCTCCTCAAAAGGTTGGGCACCCCTGGTGTAAGCCTTTGCTCGCATCTCTGCGTGCCCATGTGGCTGTGCGTGCGTCACATGTAGGGCTCCGCCCACATTGCTACACCTAGTAGTCTCATGCCCCTTCCTACATAAATACAGCATCCTCCTCATTAGTTACATGACTTGAGAAAGAGGCAGGTGCCTTGAAACACATAGCCATGCCCACTCTGAGTGTCCCGTTACATCACTTCCAGCTGAAACCCCTTGCGTCCTGTTTCTCAGTTACTTGGACACGGTACACTACCTGAACAGTGGGGGTGATTCTTGGATGGTTGACCTGCATAACAAATATTCCTATCGCCACCACCATGATCTACAAACATGCGCTATGTTTCCTGAGTGTACTGCCACTTGTTTTGTTACATCCTATATCACTATATTGCTGCACTTTTGGTGCCCCCTCAGCTTTTTCAGGTATTGAACATCTGCCCTACCCTGTGTGCCTGCAGAAGCTGCATCGTAGCACCATACCTTGCTAAGAGCCCCAGTCCAGTTTGGTGATGATTGATGGTAAGCAGACAAGTGCAATTCGTTTCAATCCAAATGTAAATCAGTGATGTCACAAGGGGGCAGGTTCACCCCTTAGCTATTTAAGAAATGTCAGACGGAGGAGCGGGCAGTCGGCGGGGAGCCTGCGACGAGACCAGAGTTGTTGTTTTTTTCGGGTGCGGCGGGCTGTGTGATTGAGGCTGGATCTACATCGGGGGACCTTGTCTTTGATTTTTCAATAAAGGAATTGTCAAAAACTTCTGTAGTGTCTTTTTTCACTTTTTTGGTAAATGGGTAGTGGTACTATGTACCCCATACTCATTCACATGGGGGGGGGATCGGGATCTGTTTGTCCCCTTTGTTAAACGGGGATTCCAGACTTTGATAAGCCGACCACCCAGGGTTATGGGGATGAGGCCCTTGTCCTCATCAACATGGGGACAAGGTGCTTTGGGGTGGGGGGCGGAGCCCCCCCGTGCCAAGGCACTCCCCCCATGTTGAGGGCAAGTGGCCTGGTATGGTTTGGGGGGAGGGGTGCTCGCTGACAGCCTGCCAGGCTGCATGCTCAGATAAGGGTCTGGTTTTGGGGGGGGGGGACCAAAACATTTTTTTTTTTTATCTTGGCGTGGTGTTCAACCTTGAAAACCATACCAGACCCGAAAAGGCCTGGTATGGACTGGGGGGACCCCACTCAGTTTCTTTCCAGAATTTTCTATTGTCAGCATTTTTTTATTTCCATTCATCTGTCAGTGGGGAAGCCCGCTGACAGTTGATAACTCATCAGTAAGGACGTGGTGGCTGGCTTCTCAGACTGTTACTTAACAACCTGCTATTCTTCTCACAGAATTCAAATTGGTCAATTTTTTTCGACTGATCCAAATTCGAATCGTTCTGAAAATTTGGAATTAGTTAGAAAATTATTAAACGAAACGAAATTAAACTAAACAAATACTGAAACGAATCAAAGAAATGAATTTAGCAACGTAACAAATCTATCCGAAACGAAACAAATGTTTCCGTTCTGCACATGTCTAATGGTAAGCATGCTTTAACTGTCTCCATAAGGGTTGCCACTTGTCTCTTTTTTATAAAAATGTAGTGTATCTGTGGGGGTGCTTCAGATGTTAATATGGCTGTGTATGGCCTCAGCCAGCGCTGCTTCGGTCATGCCCCCCTGACATGTTTTGCCCCACCCTTTCAGGACTTGGGGCGAAGCATGTCAGGAGGCGTGGTCATAAACAGCCAAATTCACATCTGAAGCACTGGGTCGGTTTTGAGCGGCGTCTTACCCCACATACAGTGGATATAAAAAGTCCACACACACACCCCTGTTAAAATGGCAGGTTTCTGTGATGTAAAAAAAATGAGACAAAGATAAATCATTTCAGAACATGTTCCACCTTTAATGTGACCTATAAACTGTACAACTCAATTGAAAAACAAACTGAAATCTTTTAGGGGGGAGTAAAAATTAAAAACTAAAATACCGAGGTTGCATAAGTGTGCACACCCTCTTATAACTGGGGATGGAGCTGTGTTCAGAATTAAGAAATTACATTCAAACTCATGTTAAATAGGGCTCAGTACACAACTGCCATCATTTAAAGTGCCTCTGATTAACCCCAAATAACCCCAGTCATGTCTTTCCTGACATTTTCTTAGTCGCATACTACAGCAAAACCCATGGTCCGCAGAGAGCTTCCAAAGCATCAGAGGTATCTCATTGTTAAAAGGTATCAGTCAGGAGAAGGGTACAAAAAAATTTCCAAGGCATTAGATATACCATGGAACACAGTGAAGACAGTCATCAACAAGTGGAGAAAATATGGCACAAAAGTGACCTTACCAAGAACTGGACGTCCTTCCAAAATTGATGAAAGGATGAGAAGAAAACTGGTCAGGGAGGCTGCCAAGAGGCCTACAGCAAAATTAAAGGAGCTGCAGGAATATCTGACAACTACTGGTGGTACATGTGTGGTACATGTGACAACAATCTACCATATTCTTCATATGTCTAAGCTATGGGGTAGAGTGGCAACATGGAAGCCTTTTCTTACCAAGAAAAATATTCAAGCCCGGCTAAATTTTGCAAAAACAATCTGAAGTCTCCCAAAAGCATATGGGAAAATGTGTTATGGTCTGATGAAACCAAGGTTGAACTTTTTGGCCATAATTCCAAAAGATATGTTTGGCGCAAAAACACTGCACATCACCAGAAGAACACCATACCCATTGTGAAGCATGGTGGTGGCAGCATCAGTTTTCTCTGGTGTGTTTATCTGTTACCTAGGGTGGTCTGCATGCAAATACACCCTGCCTAGGATTGCCCACTTCTCCTGCCTGACACCCACCCAAGACATTTCTGTAATTTCATAACTCCTCCCAGGAGCCAGCCCACTGCTTTCATCAGGGTTGAGGGCTTGAGAGGAGTACTGAGGCAGGGTGATGTAATGTTGTCAGGAAGCTACATGCATCACCCTACTGGCCCCTCCCATCAACTATGATCTGCCTGCATTGTATACTAAAGCACAGAGACTTAGTAATGATGCTTAAAGCAAGGCATGCAAGGTTTTGTTAACTAAAAAAAATAATAAATAAATAAAAAGGGCAAAACTTAACCACTTTAGCCGCGGAAGGTTTTACTCCTTACTGATCATGGCATTTTTTGCGATACGGCACTGCGTCGTTTTAACTGACAATTGCGTGGTCATGCGACGCTGTACCAAAATATAATTGATGTCATTTTTTTCCCACAAATAGAGCTTTGTTTTGGTGGTATTTGATCACCTCTGCGGTTTTTATTTTTTGCACTATAAACAAAAAAAGACAGACAATTAAAAAAAAAACACAATATTTTTTACTTTCTGCTATAAAACATATCTGATAAAAAAAAAAAATATAAAAGAACAAATTTATTCATTAGTTTAGGCCAATATGTATTCTGCTACATATTTTTGGTAAAAAAAAAAGACAAAAAAAACGTATTTTGACTGGTTTGCACAAAAGTTATAGCATCTACAAACTATAGGAAAGATTTATGGACTTTGATATTTTTTTTAATGTTTTTACTGGTAATGGCGGCGATCTGTGATTTTTAGCAGGACTGCGACATTGTGGCGAACAAATCTGACTCTAAGTGACACTTTTTGGGGACCAGGGACATTATTACATTGATCAGTTACACAGAGGCAGAACGGGGATTCGCCTTATTTACGTAGGCAGATCCCCGTTCTGCCTCTATGTACCGCGATTGCGGGTCGCTAGCGGACATCGAGTCCGAGGGACCTGCTGCGTGCAGCAGAGGTGCGCTCCCACAGTGTCACATGCACGGAACACCATATGGGTACGGCAGTTTGCGCAATAGAGCCGACCTGCCGCCGTATATATATATATATATATACAGTGGCTGGTCAGCAAGTGGTTAAAGAGGAGCTTCAGTCTGGGCAAAAACTGTAGCTGCAGACTTTTAATAGGACACTTACCTGTTCAGGGATCCCCTGGATCACTGCACATGCTTGAAGCATATTAACTGCTTCCCACCCGGCCTATTGTGGGAGCTCTCCTATCCTGGGTGGACCTCATATGATGTCCTCCCAGAATTGCAATTCGCTGCAGCGCGATCTGTCCACCAGACACAGTGGATGACAAATCATTGTAGTGGGCCACTGCCAGTACCATGTGATCGCAGTGACCAATCACAGCAAATCACCTGACAGTTGAACACAATGACTGGCTTTCATTCATAGCCATTCATTGTGTAATCTTGTGTTGATCTCTGTGATTGGTCACAGTGATCACATGGTACAGACATGGCCAATCACAGTGAATCTGTACCATGTAAAAGCTGTGGCCAATCACAGCTTCACAATTAGGGATGAGCCGAACACCCTCCGGTTCGGTTCGCACCAGAACATGCGAACAGACAAAAGATTTAAAGTCTATGGGACACGAATGTGAAAAATCAAAAGTGCTAATTTTAAAGGCTTATATTGAGGTTATTGCCAAAAAAGTGTATGGGGACCTGGGTACTGCCCCAGGGGACATGCATCAATGCAAAAAAAAGGTTTTTAAAACGGCTGTTTTTTCTCCTGGCCTTTTACTTTTTTGACACTTTTTTAGCGAATGGGTAGGGATACAATGTACCCCTACCCATTCACATGGGGGGGGCGAGTTCTGGGGGCCAGATTCCGATAAGCCCCCCTGCCCGCAGACCTTCACAACCACCGGGCAAGGGTTGTGGGGATGAGGCCCTTGTCCCCGTCAACATAAAAAAAATTGGCGCAGGGTTCCCCGTAACCACTTCAATACACTGTGTTATATAAACTACACTGCCTGCACTGACTGAATATAGAACCTACACTGAATATCTAGTCTACACTAAATGCAAAGTATATATACAGTCATATGCAAAAGTTTAGGAACCCCTGACAATTTCCATGATTGTCATTTATAAATATTTGGGTGTTTGGATCAGCAATTTCATTTTGATCTATCAAATAACTGAAGGACACAGTAATAATTCAGTAGTGAAATGAGGTTTATTGGATTAACAGAAAATGCGCAATATGCATCAAAACAAAATTTGACAGGTGCATAAATTTGGGCACCCTTGTCATTTTGTTGCTTTGAATACCTGTAACTACTTAGCACTGATTAATTTGAACACACAATTGGTTTGGTGAGCTCATTAAGCCTTGAACTTCATAGACAGGTGCATCCAATCATGAGAAAAGGTATTTAAGGTGGCCAATTGCAAGTTGTTGTTCTCTTTGAGGTATAGGGGGGGAGGTGCTGCGCTAACCAGAAGAAAGCTGTAAATCTCTGTCTGTGGTCAATTAATAAAATGACATAAAATCGCATAATAAATCGCATAAATCGCATAAATAAGTGTTGACACTAAAAACATTCAAGTCTTAATAATCAGCATCATGTGTATGTGAAAAAAAGTGCATAAAAAAATCCTTTTCAGTTGGTATATACTAAATGACAAAAAAATCGCATGTAAAATCGCATAAATAAGTGTTGACACTAAAAACATATAAATCTAGATAATCATGTGTAGGTGCACAAAGGGACATAAACACTACTTCATGTGAATAATTCTAAATAAAAATACATAGAATAAATCAGAAATAACCATCAAAAACATATCCTTATAAATGGTGCAAAACGTACAAAGTGCCAGTGCTTAAAGGTGATCTAGATATCGCAAATAAAACACATCAATCCAACGCAATATGGATAATAAATAATATAAATAAATGTCCCAATAATAGTGATATAAAATATATTGTGCTGGCCTGCAAAACAAATGACCAATGACATGCCAGTAAGTGCAGCAAACTTAAAGTGCCAGTGTAAAAGTCATTGAAGGTGCAAAAGCAAGTTCTGGTGTATTCAACAAAACAACAGTGGGGTGTCTGGGATGCAATTCACTCAGTGTCCTCTTCGTGCATAAAACACTAATGTAAGCAGTGGCCCCTTACCTAGCGGTGCTAGGTCAACCGCATGAATTGTAGCTAAAACGCCAGGTCTTGAGCCTCCATCGCGTCCCTATATCCACGCTTGCCGGTGTTGGGTTATCCTAATGGCAGCTGATTACAAGTGGCTATGGTCCTATCAGGGGTCCTGGACCAGCGCGGATCCTAGCTCAGCCTCCACATCTCAGGTATATATGTACAGGAATATGCAGGACAAAGGTACTTGATAGTGAAGTATGTCTTAACCAGGTAATGCTTTATTAAAAATCTTTAAGTAGATGTACTTAAGTCACCGATCACGTGACTTCTTCAGGGGATGATCATCCCCTGAAGAAGTCACGTGATCAGTTGACACGCGTAGGGACGGAATAGGCTGTTTCACATTGCTAGACACAGAACGAGTTCGCTGCTCGTAGGAGAGAGGTTTACTCTGCATTGTTTTTATGTGAGTACATCTACTTAAAGATTTTTAATAAAGCATTACCTGGTTAAGACATACTTCACTATCAAGTACCTTTGTCCTGCATATTCCTGTACATATATACCTAGAATGTGGAGGCTGAGCTAGGATCCGCGCTGGTCCAGGACCCCGGATAGGACCATAGCCACTTGTAATCAGCTGCCATCAGGATAACCCAACATCGGCAAGCGTGGATATAGGGATGCGATGGAGGCTCAGGACCTGGCGTTTTAGCTACAATTCATGCGGTTGACCTAGCACCGCTAGGTAAGGGGCCACTGCTTACATTAGTGTTTTATGCACGAAGAGGACACTGAGGGAATTGCATCCCAGACACCCCACTGTTGTTTTATTGAATACACCAGAACTTGCTTTTGCACCTTCAATGACTTTTACACTGGCACTTTAAGTTTGCTGCACTTACTGGCATGTCATTGGTCATTTGTTTCGCAGGCCAGCACAATATATTTTATATCACAATTATTGGGACATTTATTTATATTTATTATCCATATTGCGTTGGATTGATGTGTTTTATTTGCGATATCTAGATCACCTTTAAGCACTGGCACTTTGTACGTTTTGCACCATTTATAAGGATATGTTTTTGATGGTTATTTCTGATTTATTCTATGTATTTTTATTTAGAATTATTCACATGAAGTAGTGTTTATGTCCCTTTGTGCACCTACACATGATTATCTAGATTTATATGTTTTTAGTGTCAACACTTATTTATGCGATTTTACATGCGATTTTTTTTGTCATTTAGTATATACCAACTGAAAAGGATTTTTTAATGCACTTTTTTTCACATACACATGATGCTGATTATTAAGACTTGAATGTTTTTAGTGTCAACACTTATTTATGCGATTTATGCGATTTATTATGCGATTTTATGTCATTTTATTAATTGACCACAGACAGAGATTTACAGCTTTCTTCTGGTTAGCGCAGCACCTCCCCCCCTATACCTCAGTTTGATTTTGGGCTTATGTCTGACCCTTGCTTCGGTGCATGCAGCTGCCCAGTCGCATGTGTGCGTTTTTACTATTTTTCTGAGTACTTGTTTTCTTTTCTTTTTCTTTTTCCAATTGGGTAGCGCAGGAATATTCCTATTACGTTGTTCTCTTTGACTCTCCTCTGAAGAGTGGCAACATGGGGGCCTCAAAACAACTCTCAAATGACCTGAAAACAAAGATTGTTCTACATTATGGTTTATGGGAAGGCTACAAAAAGTTATCACAGAGATATAAGCTGTCAGTATCCACTGTGAGGACCATAGTGAGGAAATGGAAGACCACAGGCACAGTTCTTGTTAAGGCCACATAAAATATTGGAGAGGCGAAGGATGGTGAGAATGGTCAAAAACAGCCCATGGACCACCTCAAAAGACCTACAACATCAACTTGCTGCAGATGGTGTCACTGTGCATCCTTCAACAATTCAGCGCACTTTGCACAGGGAGAAGCTGTATGGGAGAGTGATGCGAAAGAAGCCTTTTCTGCACACACGCCACAAATGGAGATGCATGAGGTACGCAAACGCACATTTGGACAAGCCAGCTTAATTTTGGAATAAGGTGCTGTGGACTGATGAAACAAAGATTGAGTTATTTGGTCATAACAAGGGGCGTTATGCATGGCGGCAAAAGAACACAGCATTCCAAGAAAAACACTTGCTACCCACAGTAAAATTTGGTGGAGGTTCCATCATGCTGTGGGGCTGTGTGGCCAGTGCTGGTACTGGGAATCTGGTTAAAGTTGAGGGTCGCATGGATTCCACTTAATATCAGCAGATTTTTGAGAATAATGTTGAGGAATCAGTCACAAAGTTGAAGTTACGCCGGGGCTGGATATTTCAACAAGACAACGACCCAAAACACTGCTCAAAATCTACTTGGGCATTTATGCAAAGGAACAAGTACAATGTTCTGGAATGGTCATCCCAGTCCCCAGACCTGAATATCATTGAACATCTGTGGGGTGATTTGAAGCGGCTGTCCATGCTCGGCAACCATCAAATCTAAGTGAACTGGAGATGTTTTGTAAGGAGGAATGGTCCAAAATATATTCATCCAGAATCCAGACACTCATTACAGGCTATAGGAAGCGTCTAGAGGCTGTTATTTCTGCTAAAGGAGGCTCTACTAAATATTGATGTGATTTTTCTGTTGGGGAGCCCAAATTTATGCACCTGTCTAATTTTGTTTTGATGCATATTGCGCATTTTCTGTTAGTCCAATAAACCTCATTACACTACTGAAATATTACTGTGTCCTTCAGTTATTTGATAGATCAAAATGAAATTGCTGATCCAAACACCCAAATATTTATAAATGACAATCATGGAAATTCTCAGGGGTTCTTAAACTTTTACATACGACTGTATATGTCAAATACACTGCCACTAACTAACCTGCCTGATCTAGCTCAATCTCCATCCACACACTATACACGGCCACTATGTAAGCAGCCTTATAGTGTGGGGCGTGGACTTAGTCCCCCTGAGCCATGATTGGCCAAAGGCACCCTGCCTTTGGCCAATTGTGGCTCTCTCAGCAGAGTGCGCTGATTGGCCAAAGCATGCAGATCTGGTGCATGCTTTGGCTAATCATCATACAGCAATGCAATGCAATCTCGCAGTGCATTATGGGGCGCTCGAATTTCCCGCAAACGCTCCATAATATTCGCTGTTCGGCGAACGGGCGTGCAACCGATGTTCATCGAGCTCGTCCCTGTTCACATTAGTACACACTGGCTGAATGGACGCCATTCATAAAAAAGATTGCTTAAAAGGAATCATAGTGTGTAAAAAAAAAAAATCCTGATTACTTCCTCACTTACTACAGTAACACTGTATTGCTCTGGTCACAGTGTGTAAAAAGAAAAAGAAAAAGGAAAAAAAGTTATTCAAAATTGAAAAAAAAATCTTAATTCTTTTTTTTTTTTGCATACTGTCACCAGTGTCCCTGACCACCACCACACCAGTTATATAATGATTCTGTACTGCACTAGTAACATTATGTAATTGAAAAAAAAATGTTTTTATTTCAAAAAAATGCGTCAAAAAAATTACAACTTAAAAAAACTCATGATGCCTGTTACTAAATACCATGGGCTGTCTACTTTCCAAAAAAGGGTCATTTGGGAGATATCTGTACTGTTCTGGCATATGTACAATTAATATACAATTAATATATCTTTGGGATTTCTTTTTTTTTTACCAAAGACATGTAGTAGTATACAGTTTGGCTTAAATTTATGAAGAAATTAACTTTTTTTTCTTATTTTGTTTATATATATATGCTCAGTGGTGATCAAATACCACCAAAACAAACATCTATCTGTGTAAAAAAATTATATAAATTTTATTTGTGCACAGTGTTGCATGACTGCGCAATTATCCAGTTAAAGTAGTGCAGTGCAGAATAGCAAAATATACCCTGGTCACGAAGTGGGTAAAATCTTCCAGAGCTCAAGAAGCAATAACAAACTCTGTAGCAGACTAAGAAATATGAACGTGTTTATTTTATTTATTTCTCCATATAAAAGAGAATTCATGCAACTTACATTAAAACAAAAAAAAAAAAGAAAAAGAAATATATATATATATATCAAAATGAGAAAAGTTAATAGTCACCGTATAAACATAACATTCCTTATAACTTTTATCTGTGTTAAATAATTTATAACAAAACTCTTTCCTGCCCAAATCTATCACGCCAACACCTTAAAGCGAAACTCTGCTCAAAAGATGGGAAAATCTATTGGCTGCTGCCCAGCCGCAAAAGAAGGCTATCTTTTTTCTGTACAGTGACTCTTTGATTTGCATCAGTGCTTCAAAAGCTACACAACGGCTTTATGATGAAAAACGTGACATTTCCTGAAGCTATAATTTACATCCAGTGTGGTCCCTGCCCCGCCTCCTTACACATGTCGGAACTCGGAGCGCTACCTGACCCCCCCCCCCTCCCCCAACACAACTCCCGTAAGGGTCTGTAAGCAGGAGACATGTCAGAGCTTTAAGCTGGCTATACACTAATAGAATTGTGAACTCTTTCGCCACCAAAGCAGTTTTTAATTTTGCGCATGGTTTAACCACTTCAGCCCCATGCCAATTCTTACACCTCTCCCTTCTATATTTTTTTTTTGCTAGAAAATTATTTCAAACCCTTAAACATTATAAAAGGTTTTTTTTACCGCTTCAATACTGGGCTAATCTTGGCACGCCTTTCCTACATGTAAAAATCTTTTTTTTTTTCTAGAAAATTACTCAGAACCCCCAAACATTTTATATATGTGTATATATATATATATATATATATATATATATATATATATATATACACATACATATATACACACACACAGTATCTCACAAAAGTGAGTACGCCCCTCACATTTTTGTAAATATTTTATTCTATCTTTTCATGTGACAACACTGAAGAAATGACACTTTGCTACAATGTAAAGTAGTGAGTGTACAGCTTGTATAAAAGTGTAAATTTGCTGTCCTCTCAAAATAACTCAACACACAGCCATTAATGCCTAAACGGCTGGCAACAAAAGTGAGTACACCCCTAGGTGAAAATGTCCAAATTGGGCCCAAAGTGTCAATATTTTGCGTGGCCACCATTATTTTCCAGCACTGCCTTGACCCTCTTGGGCATGGAGTTCACCAGAGCTTCACAGGTTGCCACTGGAGTCCTCTTCCACTCCTCCATGACGACATCACGGAGCTGGTGGATGTTAGAGACCTTGCGCTCCTCCACCTTCCGTTTGAGGATGCCCCACAGATGGTCAATAGGGTTTAGGTCTGGAGACATGCTTGGCCAGTCCATCACCTTTACCCTCAGCTTCTTTAACAAGGCAGTGGTCGTCTTGGAGGTGTGTTTGGGGTCATTATCATGTTGGAATACTGCCCTGCGGCCCAGTCTCCAAAGGGAGGGGATCATGCTCTGCTTCAGTATGTCACAGTACATGTTGGCATTCATGGTTCCCTCAATGAACTGTAGCTCCCCAGTGCCGGCAGCACTCATGCAGCCCCAGACCATGACATTCCCACCAACATGCTTAACTGTAGGCAAGACACACTTGTCTTTGTACTCCTCACCTGGTTGTCGCCACACACGCTTGACACCATCTGACATGGCTCCAGTAATCCATGTCCTTAGTCTGCTTGTCTTCAGCAAACAGTTTTCAGGCTTCTTGTGCATCATCTTTAGAAGAGGCTTCCTTCTGGGATGACAGCCATGCAGACCAATTTGATGCAGTGTGCGGCGTATGGTCTGAGCACTGACAGTCTGATCCCCATCCCTTCAACCTCTGCAGCAATGCTGGCAGCTTTCATACGTCTATTTCCTAAGGACAACCTTTGGATGAGATGCTGAGCACGTGTACTCAACTTCTTTGGTCGACCATGGCAAGGCCTGTTCTGAGTGGAACCTGTCCTGTTAAACCGCTGTATGGTCTTGGCCACTGTGCTGAAGCTCAGTTTCAGGGTCTTGGCAATCTTCTTATAGCCTAGGCCATCTTTATGTAGAGCAACAATTCTTTTTTTTAGATCCTCAGAGAGTTCTTTGCCATGAGGTGCCATGTTGAACTTCCAGTGACCAGTATGAGAGTGAGAGCGATAACACCAAATTTAACACAGCTGCTCCCCATTCACACCTGAGACCCTGTAACACTAACGAATCACATGACACCGGGAAGGGAAAATGACTAATTGGGCCCAATTTGGACATTTTCACTTAGGGGTGTACTCACTTTTGTTGCCAGCGGTTTAGACAATAATGACTGTGTGTTGAGTTATTTTGAGGGGACAGCAAATTTACACTGTTATACAAGCTGTACACTCACTACTTTACATTGTAGCAAAGTGTCATTTCTTCAGTGTTGTCACATGAAAAGATATAATAAAATATTTACAAAAATGTGAGATACTATATATTTATTTAGCAGAGACCTATGAAATAAAATGGTGGTTATTGCAATTTTTTGTCACACAGTATTTGCGCAGCAATTTTTCAAAAGCGATTTTTTTTGGGAAAAAACACTTTCATGTATTAAAAAAATAAATAAATAAAAACACACATTAAAGTTAGCCTAATTATTTGTATAATGTAAAAGATGATGATACACCGAGGAAATAGATACCGAACATGTCACGCTTTAAAATTGCACACACTCGTGGAATGGCGCCAAACTTTGGTACTTAAAAATCTCCATAGGTGACACTTTAAAATTTTTTACAGGTTGCCAGTTTAGAGTTCCAGAGAAGGTCTAGCGCTAGAATTATTGCTCGCACTTTAACGTTTGCCGCAATACCTCACACATGGGTGGTTTGAATGTTGTTTAGATATGCGGCGCGACCTACGTATGCTTTCACTTCTGTGTGCCAGCACCAGGGGACAGGGGCGCTTCAAATAAATTTTTTTTTTTTTTCGTCTATTTTTTTTTTTTTTTATATTTTTACACTTTCCCTTTAAAAAATGTTTTAAATCACTTTTATTCCTATTACAAGGAATGTGAACGTCCCTTGTAATAGGAATAGGGCATGACAGGTCCTCTTTATGGAGACCTCTGGGGTCCCCACATCTCTCCTCTAGGCTGGAAAGCCTGAGATCCAAAAAATAAAAAATAAAAAAGGTCTCAGCTTCCAAGCAAAAGAAAAAAAATCTGCCGGCGCCGGAAGTGATGTCATGACATTGCTTATGGCCTCCGAGGATCATAGATGCCAGCTCTATGGTAAACTTCCGCCGCTGGCCAACTCATTTGCCCATTCGATTGGCGAGCCAGTCAAACTCCAGGACATCATATGATGGCCTATGGTATGGAAATGGTTAAGCAGAGGCCTTAAAGAATAAAATGGTGCGTGTTGCAATTATTTTATGCCACGCAGTATTTGTGCATCTGTTTTTTTGGGGAAAAAATACATTTTAATGAATTTTAGTGCACACAAACAATAGAATATCCAATTTTTATGGTAAAATCTAAAACAGGGGTAGGCAACCTTAACCCTCCAGCTGTTTTGAAACTACAAATTCCATGAGACGTTTCAAGTCACTGACAATCATAGGAATGGCTCCTAGAGGCAGAGGCATGATGGGATTTGTAGTTTCAAAACGGCTGGAGGGCCAAGGTTGCTTACCCCTGATCTAAAAGAAGATACACTGAGTAAATAGATACCCAACATGTCACGTTTTAAAAAACTGTGCACACCTGTAGAACGGCAAAAAACTACAGTACATTAAATTATCCATAGACACCAATTTAAAAGCCTTTACAGGTTACCACTTTAGAGTTACAAAGGTGGTCTGGTGCTGGAATTGTCGCTCTTGCTCTGACATTTGCAGTGATACCTCACATGTGGTGCAATCAATATTTATGACGTGCACGTTCGCCTTTGCACACAAGGGGGTGAGGGCTCTTTAAACATTTTTTTTAACCCTATCGCTTAAAAAAAAAAAAAAATTCTATCAACTTTATTGCTATCATAAGAGATGATCTACATCCCTTGTAATAGCATGGGCAATGATAGGTCCTCTTTACTGAGAGATCTGGGGTCCTCCCTTCTACTTGCCGACACCTGCCATACCGGTCCCAGGTTGGCTAATGGGCGCCTGTAAAACATGGCAGGGACATGCACGAAGATGGGAGGGACCGGAGCTTATGGTCCCCTCTACCTGGCGGCACCCTCCACATCGGTCCCAGGTCCACTAATGGGCGTGCACGTGGGGGGACACTGCCATTTACAGTTTCCTCTAGCTGGCAGCATCCACCATGCCGGTCCCAGGTCTACTAATGGGCATCCACATGGGAGACACTGGCACTTACAGCCCATTCTACCTGGTGGCATCAACTATGCCCGTCCGAGGTCTACTAATGAACTTGCACGTGGGAGGGACACTGGCATTTACAGTTCCCTCTCCCTTCCAGCATCCACCATGCCGGTCCCAGGTCTACTAATGGGCATCCACATGGGAGACACTGGCACTTACAGCCCCCTCTACCTGGTGGCATCCACCATGCCGGTCCCAGGTCTACTAATGAACTTGCACGTGGGGGACACTGACATTTACAGTTCCCTCTACCTAGTGGCATCCACCATGCCGGTCCCAGGTCTACTAATGAACTTGCACGTGGGGGGACACTGGCACTCACAGTTCTCTCTACCTGGCAGCATCCACCATGCCGGTCCCAGGTCTACTAATGGGCCTGCAGGTGGGGGGGCAATGGCATTTACAGTCCCCTCTACCTGCCGGCATCCACTATGCCGGTCCCAGGTCTACTAATGGGCCTGCAGGTGGGGGGGCACTGGCATTTACAGTCCCCTCTACCTGCCGGCATCCACCATGCCAGTCCCAGGCCCACTAATGGGCACGCATACAGCAGGGCACCGCCACTTACAGTTCCTTTTACCTGGCGACACCTACCATGATGGTCAAAGGGTCTTCTAATGGGTGTTCAGAGCCTAGAAAACATAGCAGGGGCAGGCACGCAAGGAACGACGGTACTTATGGTCCCCTCTACTATGTGGCACTCACCATGCTAGTCCCAGTTTAGCTAATGGCCGTACAGAGCCTGGAAAACGTGGGAGAGATGCTTACGGACCCCTCTACCCAGGGGCACTCAGCACTCCAGTCCGAGGTCCTCTAATGGGCGTGCAGAGCCTGGGAAACATGGCAGGGGTGCACCTGTGGAAGCAATCCAGCAGCTGCACAGGAGCAGGATCACTTTCATCGGATAGCTGACACAGTGGCAGTAAAAGGGTTAAAAAAGTTTGCTCAATTTTGTAGTCATTAGTGGGATCAAATTGACGTTCCTTTTCTACCACGGTGATGAGAAAATTCCAAGAAGGGAAAGTAGTTTGTTCAGAACATGACATTTATTTCAAAATCAAATGTTAAAAGTAAAAGAAATGTAAGTACTTTCGACTAACATTCGCCCAGTTATCGAATGTACAAATTTTTTTCAGACGAACGTTCATTGGAAAACCTATTAGTGTATTTCATTGGAAAACCCATTAGTGTATAGCCAGCTTTAGTCCAGGAACTTTAGTTAACCTCAACCAGTACAGACTTGCCCAATGTAAATGTCATCTGGATGGTGAAGACCATAAATAACGGTTACAGGTACAGACTGAACGTGTTTTATTTTTTATTCTGTTAGTTCTTTACACATATGTTCACTTTATTAGGTACACCTACTTAATGCAAAAGTCAAGCAGAAAATCACGTGGTTGCTATGCAATATAAAAGCAACAAGTTCGTCGATGCTCGCCCAAAAAAAAAGAGGATGTGCGATCTAAGAGGCTTTGACTAGTGGTGCAGTTGTGATGTCTTACGCATTTCGGAAACTGCTGACATCTAGGGATTTCAAAGCACTACCATTGACACTGCCGACAAAGAGGACCTTCAGCAGAAAACTCTTGGATGGGTATAGAAAAGTTCATATCACTCAAGAGTCTAGATGAAGTGTTTATTGAAGAGGACACCTAAAGGTAACGTGTTTCAGGGGAATGCCTCCCCCTTTCTCAGGGTTGGAATTATGGATGTCCTTGAAACAGCTATTAGATCTAGAAGGAGGCTCATTACAACTTCTCCAATCTTCCTATAATTGCTGAGTGGCGGCATGGTATTGGCTCATTCTAAGTCCCATTGCTGTTCCAATTACATTCATAGGCATTTCACAGACATTTTCACAACAAAAGCATTGGCTTTACCCGTTGTCTTCAACAAACATTCCAAAAAAATAGGTAAAGCCAGCGCATTTCAGAGTAATACCTCCCCCTTCCTCAAGGTTGGAATAATGGAGGTCATTTGAACAGCTATTAGACCTAGGAGGCTCATTACAACTTCTCAGACCTTGCTATAAATTGCAGAGGGGCGGCATGGTATTGGCTCATGCCAAGTCCCATTGCTGTGCCAACTACATTCATAGACATTTAGGAGACATTTCCCCTGAAAAGCATTGGCATTACCTGTCTGTAATAAACATTCCAAAAAAACAGGTAAAGCCAACGCGTTTCAGGAGAAAGGTCTCCAAAATGCCTATGAATGTAATTGGCACCGCAATGGGACTTTGAATAACCATACCACCACTCTGCACACTTCCTTTAGATTTACCAAAACCATATAATATGAGGTCAGACTTTAAAAGTTTCAACTTGTATCCAATCAGGCAGGCCTATGCGCTACATGGTGCCCATGCGCTACATGGTTTTGGTAAATCTAAAGAAAAATCAGACAACAAAAGTTGTATAGTGTGTATGGGGTCTTAGTCACATTCATTATTCCTACTCTGAAGAAGGCATTCCTCTGAAACGCGTTGCCTTTACCTGTTATCTTCAATAAACACTTCAAATAGATTCTTGAAGGGTATGAACCTTTGTACAGGGTGCTCTTCTACACCCATCCAAGAGTTTTCTGTCGAGGGTCCTCCTTGTCACCATGAGAGAGGTAGAAGACAGTAATAGGCTCCCCTCTTCATTGGGTACTAGACCCCAGAAGGAAGGCTTACTCCACAGTGCATGCACCAGTACCTAGTCTTGTATTTATTGGTCCAGCACGGTCACAAAACACACCAAAATGTTCTCTTGGTGCACACCCTAAGCTCTTTAATACCAACTAGGCATCCTTTTCATATTCTCAATATTTTAACATTGTGCCGATCACATGTATCTTTATGGGATTTAAAAGATAGGTGTACCTAATAAAGCACTAGGTTCAAGAGTAGTGATAAGTAGCTGTAATAAGTGCCAACCCATGCGGTACAGGGAACTCTCCACCCTGAGGTATACAACCTAGGAGTCAGTTGTTCTGGAAATCCTGAACCACCTTATAGACATGGTGAGGCTAGCATGCACTGACCTGTCTGTCACCCGATCCTACTGGCTTTGCCCTGCCCACTTTATTCCTAATTAGGAATTACAATGCTTGCTTATGCTTTAGTTTCCATCATTTTCAATTAAAGGATTAGTCCACCCAAAAAGCATAACTTGGTGTTTAGTAAATGCCGATGTGGTCTACTGCTTACTGAATTTA